>OY292410.1:14439363-15137000 GCA_958496275.1 Zele albiditarsus
AAAAGTTGCCTCGATCGCGCGATCGTTCATAGCTTACGCAACCGAAGCGACCGGTGTTATGAGCAAAGCGAAGGACACGTATGCGACAGAATCGACTTCAGAAAATTTTCTATCCTTCATATCTTTCTTCTCACTCAATCATTTCCAACTAAAACTCTTTCAATCCGATCACCTCACGTTGTGGAATGCGTTCGCGCGCGACAGGGTCGCTCACCCGATATTGAGAACGTTTCAAGATTGATCAGGCTAATGGCTTCAACTCTCTCGAAAAGAGTTACCACAGTTTTTGTCATGGATTTAATACCACTACATATATACTGCCACCACCACCACCACCATGATGATGATAATGTTCAACGATTATAATGGAGATCAAACTGTTTGTAAGACGACAATGTTATTCAGATGTATTGGCAAAGAGTCAATCGTAAAAGATTTTACCTGTCTGATATATATAAAATGTAAAAAAAAATATATATATATATATATCAGAGCATTTGTATTCATTGGCCTGAATTCATTAATCTCACTTAATAAAAATATAGTTGAGAAAAGGAAAGAAAGAAAATATAGTAATAAAGTACGTTGAGTGATAAATGTTTGTGTTTAATTTAATTGAAATTATTTCTTTTTTAATAATATTTACTTGAAGCCGCAATATTGATGGCGTAAGAGTAAATAAAAAAAAAAAAAAAAATTAAACGGAATAAAAATATCTGATGGCTTTTACGAAAGACGGACGCGTGCGCGTGTTGTTGCAGGTTGCATTGACCTGCTGCGTGATATGCGAACGATCAAAAACATCAGCATTAACTTATATATATTTGTAAAAATTTCCATATATATAAGAAAACATTTTGACACGAATTTTTAAATTACAAATTGAGTAATTTTTATTATAATTATGAAGGTAAACTAAATTAATTTTATAGCAATTTTTTATTATAAACTCTACGCTATTATCTCCATCATGATCCAACAATATCAATATGATCCATTACTAAATGTGATCATAGTAATTTTAGATGCGAAAATTTATCCATACAATATACTTTAAAAGTAAACTTGATATATATTCTGGATTGAGTTTAACCACATTTTGCACTTATTTATATATGGTTATTTGTATAGATACACATGCCTCCCTCGATCTCGTTGCATGATGGCAATTTAATTTACGAGATGCGGAAGAAGTCAACGTCGAAGTCACGCGAGATCCTCAATCCATTCTCTGACACTTCCTCGTAAAGTGTGAGAGGTGCTCTGAAATATGCGAGTTAAGCTATAGATATCCATATACATATATATTCACATGTTGTGACTTCACGTAGGTGAAACTTGTGATGTTATAGAAAGTTCAAGGAGCAGCACTTTTGCAGGTCGCACTGTTGACTATAGAGTATAGACTAGCTCACACGACTATTGATCGTACTATCGATACATAAATCTACTGAAAAAGGAAAGGATAAATATTTTTTCTTTCGTCCTGAGCCTATTGAATTCACTATTAGGATGATTACAAATAAAAGATCTGATCACCTCCCATATTTCTCCACCAATGAAGTACTAAAAAAATTTATAATAACATTATCATATAACGTAATCAGGTTAATTATCTCTAAATTGAAAATGACAAATTATCATTCAATGACTCAATTACATGCGCGACATTATTAAATTGTTTGATTAAAAATATAAGATTAAATTATAATCATAATGAATGATCAGTTCAAGATATCTATCAAATCATCAACATAATTCGTATAATTTATCTAATTAATTGCAACTGAAATTGAAATACGTCCAATACTGGTTTCGAGATTAAAACTCTTTTATCGTTACCGATTTTTTAAATTCTCTATTGCATTTTTTTCCGTACGTTTAGTTAACCCATTTCGTAAAGTGCCAGAGGTTATAAATAACTTATATATGCTTGTACCAACTTGATTGAAGTTTCTCTGTATAGAGTAAGAGGGTGAACTGATATCTTGAGAGAATTTATCCGAGACCTTCGCCAACTTCCAAGTTGGTAGAGATTTGTGCGCTCTTGCGTTCTTGTCTTGCGGTCATCGTCAAGATGATGATGATGATGATGATGATGATGATGATGATGATGATCACCATCATCATCATCGTCGTCAGCGTCGTCCAAAGCTCTTTCTCACTCGCAAGCGCGCGCGCGAATGTATAACGAATACCGGTTCTCTCTAACAACGTCTAACGACAATCGCATCAATCAATCGCGGTGTGCGGGGGAAAAGGCACACATCGTCAGAGATATATAATTCTACCTTGTCCGATAGATCGCCAGAGATGCCGATGCCTCCCGTCTTTCCATCGATAGTTCACCCTAAGGGCATTTCGTTATATTGCCAACAACGCTCTCGCAAACTACTTAAACTCTCGCAACACCAATGCACTTCTCTCTGTAACTTTGCCGCGCATCAGTATATAATGTGTTGAAAAAGCAATTCCACAGATCTTTGCATCTATACTCTTATCGCCAATTTATTTCACTTCGCAATTGTCCTATATACATGTTAAAAAAAAAAAAAAAATTGATAGATTCCCGTTGAAAAAAAAAAGAAATTTATCAATTCACACAAAAAAAAAACTTTCAAGTCGAAAAAATAAAAATTAATTCTCTAACTAATAATTTTTTTTTTCAATATGTCGAAAGTTTTTTGTTGAAGATATAATTTTCTACATGTTTCGAAAAAAAAAAAAATAAATAAATAAATAAATAAATACTTATGCGCTAAAGGTCACGATTTTTATATGTATTATATATACATATTCAGTTCTTGATTAATGGAACGATATTACGAAATTCTAATTACGTCAGGCTTATTCCTGTCTCATCGTTTTTATTACTCTTATTCCACACTCACGAACCTGCTCTAAACGCACCTGGACTCTGAGACATAACGGATTTGTGTCCATCTATATCCATTTATATACACACATGAACGATAAATAAAATAAATATCAACCAAACACGATAACGGAATGGACCGTAAATATTTCTACTTATTTATTTTCACTTATTTATTATTATTTTTTTCATTTTTTTTTTTTTTTTTTTTCGTCTCTCATAACGATCCAAATATATACTTTTTAATCGTTGCGAGTTTATGACCAGACATTCATTAAATCATTAAGATCGTTAGTGTCAATATTCGACCACGAATACGACATTTAAACGGACTCAGACACATTTTTGAAAACATCACAAATCGACACGTGAGATATAATCATTGTGACTTTATTCAGCTCCCGTCGATATGATTATATCAATAATAGCTTCAAGACAAAGTGGAATGAAAGAAAAAGGGAGAGAGAGTGAGAGAGAGAGACGAAGATACATCCACCCCCCTAAGGATATTGTTTCGATTGAGTGGTGGCTACTGCCAATTAAATTCTATCCTCTCTCTATATATAGAAAGAGAGTATATAATGTGAACGAGAATAAGAGACAGAGTAATTCAGTGAAACGAAGCATTATAGCCGCGAGGCGTTTCAACACATAAATCCTGAGGTATCGTGCAAGTCAATGTGGCAAAGAAGACGATGTTATGTATTTATATAGTTGCCAAAGACCTTATCCGATGCAATACAGAATGAAAAGAGAAAAAAGATAAAGGAATGAATAAATCAATCAATCAATCAATCAAGATAATGCAGGAATTCGAGTTTTAATAGAAGAAAATAACATGAATATGTTTAAATATAAGCGTAGAAATATATACAGGAAATATAAATTTGTAAAATATGTAATTCCTATAATATTATTTGTATATACAAATATTTATTTTCGTATCATTATAATTATTCCAGGAACAATGTTGATGTTATCTACATACCCAATACATATATATTAATTCCATTGAAATGACTTCCCAAATTCTAGCAATAAAAATAATCGAATTAGTACTTATTTTTTGTTTATAACTGTTACAAAAAATCAGAATAAAAAAAAAATCCAGGAAGAGCAATTTTATCCAACATTCATACACACGAATTCCAATAATAAATCAGAATGTAAATTCAGTAGCATGATAATATTTAATCGCAGTCTGTTATATACGAGAGATTCAAAGCAATGCAGGTATACATTCATAAATACACGGTAAACTTGTGCGGGGACACACGAGTAAAAGAGGATAAAAAGAAGAATTAATAAATAAATAAAATGCAATGAAAATAAAAATGAAAATGACGTATACTCTTGCTTCTCATATTTGTCCGCAGTACTCCAAGTGCACAGTCGCTCCCCGCACGAAGATCTTGAATAACGTGTGTATAACATCGTCCTGCACATATTATATACATATACAAACACATACACACACATTTTCGTGTGTAAGGAGTTGCTCTTTGAATCTCGGTATTATATATACGGTAGGCAACTGTATACATGTACATATGCACATACAGGTATACATCTCGCTTGCAACGAAGAAAACTCAAGCTGTCGAGTTATTTCAAGTCGACCAAGTCAACCATAACTTTAGGTCGGTACAAGACAAGACCATGCAGAGGTTGCTCCAACTCATGATCACCCACACACCCACACATACACATGAAAGCATAATAAAAAATAAAAAAAAACACATACAATATTAATTTTTTCTACATATTGAAGAGTAAAAAAAATCAGTCAATAAATATTGAGTGCAAAAAAAAATTTCATATTTCACCAATCAAATGTTTACTTACTATTATCGATATTTTTTTTTTTTATACTTCATTTTTTTTCTCCTAGGCTTGGTTGTGCGATCAAGGTGACTCTATACTGTAGGCGAGGAGAACCGGTACATGAAATCAATGGAGTAGAGAGACACTCCGAGTGAAGTATACATATATGAGCATCCCAATAATCGCCTTGTTCGACTCCGGAAACCATTCTTACATGAGGCAACATCAAAGTCCATTAGTAAGTTACGTGAGTCTGTTAAACGTAAATATATATACATATATAGTTTTGTTTCGCTGTAATGACTCAGCACATTCTTCTATACATTTATCGTTCCAAAAATGAAAACAAAAAAATAACAAAATAAGTATGAATAAAAATTGAAACACCATAATTTGAATCTAAACGTCAAAATCTCTGTGTTGATGTCTGGCATGTTCTAAAGTGTACGAGCTTCAAGTGATATAACACCGGACGACTGAATGATATATAACTCCTTCGTCATCACCGCTATAACGCATAAATATAAACTGCAGTGAGTGTGGCTCGCTTTTGCAGTCATATCTAGTTGTAACCTGTACGAAATTTCCCTTACACTTTATTGTGATGTACATGACTGTGCTCATGGGTTTTGTTGGACGTTATACACACTCTGTCATACACACATTGAAATTATTGCTGCAGGACATATAAATTTTCGAGACACACTCCAATAATAACACCATACCACCGCAGTGCTGCGTATTTTTTCTCACTGAAAGGTAAAAAATGATCGACATTTGTGAACGAAATAGAAATTTATATTGTGTTTATGTTTTTGTTTTCCATTAATTAAAAAACGAACCATAATTCCATGTGCTCTTGTCATGTTATCCCATTCAATAATGGCAGAATAAAATTCATTCCAATATCCGATTGTAACGTATATAAAAAAAAATAATAAATATCTGTACATGAGTTAGTGTATATATGGGTTGGATTTGCAAAGTGAGTTTGCAGAAAGGCATCGAGTAATTGTAGAATCTACGGCATGGGATACAACTTGTCGCGCGGTTAAACGTGACGGGCTTGCGTCGGTTTGGTCTCTCGTTTTGCAAATGTTCAATGGGTATATGTGTATATAAATATATATGTATACATAAACCGCAGTGTTGCACAGTAGCCGTGTGAGCAAAACGTGCGGTAACATCGAAACGACGAAGTTGCGATCTCAACGCGCGCGCCACAGCTGGACCGTGTGGGCATGTATACATATATTTCCCTTTAGTTTCACGAAGAGGACGACGACGACGACGAATCTCTTCGATCTCGTTGATCTTTCGCGTATATGCGAACTATATATATATATATATATAAACATTTGTGTGTTGTGGCTACTGTATGGCTGCCGCGCGCAATCGCTTAAGCGCATGCGCACAAGCTACCGGCTCTCTTCGGTTTATATATATCCGCAGAGAGCTGTCAGACGGCGCGAGCGACAATGCCCGATGCGAGATAACGCGAGCGCTGAGCAAGTGTACCAGGACCCTGATGTGAGAGACAGAGAGAAAAACAAAAAAAGAACAAGACCAAATTTATACAAAATATATCTTTTTTTCATACTCGTTTTTTACTTTCAATTTTTTTTTTGTTTCTTTTGGCTCGGTGAATGTGCAATACTCTTTGCTTTTTTGTTATGAAAAAACGTTAATTCTTTTTTGTTGCGACATTGAACCGTGTAGTATATGTGAAGGACTTGTGAATTTTTTTTTAGCAATTACTTCTTTTTACTGAAGACTGTTTCACCGTATGTATAATTTTCTTGATTGATAACATGCAAGAATAACAACACTGGAGATATATATTCTTGAAAATTGATAACTCAAACAGCAAGAATAAATTTCTAATTTTCTTATCACAAATCGAATCTATGAACATGAAATATACTTCCACATACTGAAAATGTACAATAAAAATTTAATTTAATTTTTAATAAATTTTCTGAAAAGGCACATTTTACTTGAAGTGCGGCCTTTCTTATCCAAGTTCTTCTCTTTTATGTGGACTTTCTCTTGTCTACTACACACAGTCGTTTTCGAATTTTACATTCGAAATATTATTGGATAGGATCAGTGAACGTATAGCAAAGAGTGAGATGAGAAAAAAAAAAGACAACATGTATATATGAGGCCCCTTTTTCGGTGTCACCCAAACTCGTTCTCAGCATCGAGAAATATTCTCCTATATATACTTTTCTCTTTCTATACCCAAAGTCGCGCGATGCTCGACAAGACCCTGCCCACTTTTACAGACTTATATATTTCATCGTCTTCGTCACATATGTACATAAATATATACATATATGTATCCTAATACGTGGCAACGATATATAATACTCGACCTGATGTGACCCGAGAGGCTCTTCTTTTTTTCTACGTTTCTTAATCTCACTTCATACAGTTTAGCATCTCTTTCAATTTGATTGGAATTATATTGAGAGAAATGAACCGTTGGTTTTTTTCGCTAAAAACGATTTGGACATACATTTGGGGTCGTCGCAAATTTTATTGCCAAAATATATAAGTATGAGAAAAAAAAAAGAAAATTTTTCGATGTCTGCGACGATCAAAAGCCGCCAGCTAGCCAGACATTTTTATCTTTTATTGATTGAACCTGGAAGATGTATATTACGCCACAGGCATATGTTACTCTATGTATACGTGACTTTTTGAAAATATTATAATTTTATTCCATCTTCATATATATGCGATTGGGCATTTTTAATTACTATAAAATACTACTTTGCAATTTTTCATCCACTCTCAAAATATATTTATATGTATTATAATTAACGAGTATAAGAAGAATCGTCGTCCAAGTAAAACATGGAACCAAATAAAAAAAAAACGTATGAAAAATGATAATAATTAATCTAATCACAGGCAATTATCATACATAATTTTCCTTGTTTTATATACTCATTTTATATATTATAAATATGGAGGGGATTGGTGGCGCACGTAGCAGCAGCGCACGCAAAAGTATAATATCAAAAAATATATTTTTGCGCTATAAAAGCGTGAAAACAATAATTTATACATTGTATACATAATTAACGAACCGTTAATACAATATTACATATATTCATATTTTTACACACGACAAAAAAAACTTCTAATACCCACATAATGTATATATCTAAATACATATAGTTATATTGTTTCATGTATGTCTCTACCTAAAAATATATGTTCTAACATGGATTTCTTAAACACACATTTAGTAAGTATATGTATATAAAATTAAATATATACACAGGGTCTATACTTTGTTGTGTCTTTATTGCATGCCGTCGTGCCATTTTCATTAGCATTTTCTGACCTGGGACAACGGTCAAGTGGTTGAATGCTATATAATATGTATATACGTATATATACAGGGCATATATAGATTCATGCATATTCAGAACGATCGAAATTTCACCCACAGGAATATAATCTTGGAAATGTGTATCAGCGTCACCCGCAATTTTTCTCAGTGCATATTGGCATATGTCATTTTTTTTTTATTAATTTTTTCTCCACGTTTTGCATATTATATCTCTGACATTGTGCACATACTTGATGGAATTACAGCTCGCGCAGCTATATATATATATATATATGTTTTCTACGTCAACAAAAACAAAACGAAGAGACAATTTTTTCGAAAACATCCAATAGTTCATTTTTTTAAATGAACATAAAAAAATGATTATTCTTGTATGTATACCTGTATGTAAACGTCAAAGATGTCATGTTCATTTTTTTTCCTCTCTCTTTTTTTGTCCTGAACTTCAATTAATAAGTGTTCAGCTTTCAACATGAGCTACTGCTTTTCAATATGTTCATAAATATGAATATTTCACATTGACAGTCTTTGAACATTTTTTATTCACCACTGATTAATTATCATGACTGAATTTTACTGCGAGTTGGGTTATGATATAGGCCGTCTACATATCAGTGTAGAACATCCCAAACATTTTGAATAAAAATTCTAATTACATCTCATAATTTTTTTTTTTTGATAAAAAAAGATTGAAAGAAATTTTCGTACCTTTGGGTTGAGAATTGGAAGCTATTATCCAATGAGAGACAAATGGGGCACTAATTAACTGTTCAATTAAACAATATATAAAATCAAAAATTATAATCAATACCGATAATCTGATTGCGATGGTTATTGAGATGTCAACATGATTCTAATAATTTATGCAATCAATTACAACGAAGATTGGAATATGCTCAACACTGATATGTATGTATATTCATGTATATCAAAAACAAAGATGAAAAGAAAAAGTGTACGCGTGCGCCCGCTTGGAACTTGGTTGGATGTAGAAACAGTGAGATTTTAATGTCCCTTTTATGACCCTCTAAAATACCAGTGGTTCGCGAGCGTGCACAGTCGCGTCTCTTCGTGTCGCTACTGCTTGCAACTGGCGCCGCTCGCGCGCTTCTTTCACTCTTCTCTCTTAATTATTTTACGAGAATTCCAACGACAATGCTCGTGTGCTGTGACAAAAACAAGTGGAAACATTGCATTGCATCTGCATGTTCCATATGGTCTTTGATATATAGATGCGAATGGAATAAAGAATAGCAGATGCTTTTTGCATTTCCTTTCGAAATATATTATCCAAACTTATATACAATCAAGAAGAGAATAATTTTGATTCACAACAGACTTCGTATTTAATAACAAATTCATATTTTTACCACATTCATTTATCCAGCTCAATGTTTTATGTAAATTAATTATAGATTCGCATATTTACACTTTGCATTCACAAATTATCCCTTGAATTAATAGAATTTTTTTTTTTTCCCATTCTGCATATTATAAATCCTTTCCTCTTTTTTTATTTCGTAGGTAGACATGCTGAAGGTTTACTCCTCTCTAGCAATGTACATATATATCCCCGAAACAATTTCCCTATATGCAATTTCATCGGATAACGCGAGTTAATTTCTTCGATTTAACCGGAAATTGGGAATTGGTATAGAGGTTCCATATGGAGAAAGCGACACGGGGCTTTGGACCGATCTAGTCAGCCGAATGAAGAGAGACAGATACATAATATATATATATGTATATATACGTACATATATACATATATGTATATATCCTCTCGACCAACCATTTCCGCATCGGACTATCAATATCGAAACGATGCGAGATGGATTTACGAGGAAATTCCATATTCGTGCACGGATAAATGACGAGGGATTCGCGCATGAATAATGCATTGACCCCGAGACGAAATAAATAATGGCAACTCTCTCGCTCTTTCTCCTACACTAAATATATATGGATCTCGTGCGTTGTCACTAACTATGCGGTCTCTGAATCTACATCAGTTCACGATTTCATATTGCTTCCTCAATTA
The DNA here is from genome assembly GCA_958496275.1 of Zele albiditarsus. Classification (NCBI taxonomy): domain Eukaryota; kingdom Metazoa; phylum Arthropoda; class Insecta; order Hymenoptera; family Braconidae; genus Zele; species Zele albiditarsus. The sequence goes on from OY292410.1 coordinate 14,449,470, forward strand.
ATTATCCTCCTCGCGCCAAAATATTTAATTAAAAGGTCATTGACTGTGGCGAGAAAAATAATTTTGAGAGGAGAAGAAAGAAAAAAATACTAGAATTATTTTCCATAAATAATGACCTCTATTTTTTCAGTTATTTCTGATATACTGTCACGCCTTTACACGTATAGAAATCGTGACCCTTTTCTCACTGCGACCTTCAAGCTACCTATGAGGAAAAAAAAAAAAATAATAATCTTGTATGGTGCACACTGAAAGACACCTACAAAAAAAATATATATAAACCCTTTCTCTCCATTTGGGTTATTCTAACTTTGTATTTCCTAAGGTGTATACGACACGCCAACGCCACTTGTTAGAGAGTAACCCAGAGATGGATTCACACGCTCGAATATATATGTATAGTATTTCGATGGTTATGTTGAGACCCTGAAAAAGAGACACACAACTTGCGCAACAACAAAAATGTAGGTTTGAAAAAAAATTTATATATATATATATATATATATATATATATATACATTCATATAGGTGGGGCCCGCATACGAGCATCTAAATTTCATCGAAATATTCAGTTGGAAGTGGTCACACTTGTATTATATATGTATATAAATATAATATCCGAAAGTATATATATGGAGAAACGGTTATTTGGAAGATGCCGCGTGTGCAGTTATAACTTTAGGAATGAGGCGAAGACACGATCGAACAAGATGAAAAACAAGTTAAAAAAAAAAAAACATTTTCACTCGCCTCATCGAACACTTTTTTTTATTATTCTTGGATTGGATATTAAACTGTTATAAAAATATGGAACCGACAAACAGGTTAAAAATAACAGAATTGGATGAATGATGGGGGCAAACGAAGAATATTATTACAGTTCGATATTAATAAACATTCTGAATTAAATGTTCAATATATACATAAGTAAATACATGACATGATAAAAAAAAATAATAAGGCAATAAAGTGCATGAGAAAATATTGAAAATTATCACCCAGGATAAATTACTATTATTGTAGTTCATATTCGACATGGAGAACGAAAAAAGAAATGAATAATAACAGTAGTTAAATAAATGATTTGTTCACAAACTTCTTGAAAGGTATATTTTTGTTATTATATTGTATTTTATATTTTTTTTTCCTCAACACAGTAGATCAGTAGAGTAGTGCATCACTATAAATTTCTGGCAGACATAATTTTCAATTTCTTCATGTGCCCTTACCACGACGCCAAGACATTTTGTGTCAGAGTGAATTATATACGAAAATAAGAAAGAAAGTGGCAGTGATAGTGATTGGCGGTGGTAGAAAAAGATCAACTGTGCTGGGGCGTAATAAAATTTGGTAGTGTGTGTGTTCATCGCGCGCGCAAGTTGCCCACAGAGAAAGCATCATATAAATTTATGTGATCACGCGAGTATGGTGCGCCCGGGCGCGCGGCGATTATGAGAATTATTTATCACTTTGGAAAATTGAGACGAGGATTACCAGTTTGAATGAAGAAGTGTAACGACTGTATATAGATACAAAAATATATCTATATGTTTATATATATATATGTAGATGTGAGGAATATGCGGGTTCAGGAAAAAAAATATTAATTTAAAAACAAGGAATTCACTGCAAAAAAGTGAAGGAAACAAAAATTGTAAAATAAAAAGAAGAAGCAGATGAGAATGATGGTGTGGTTGAAAAAAGGATGATATGGAGCAAAAGAGAAGTAGAATAAGGTGAAGAGTGTAAGAGTGCAGACCGCGTTGAGGAGACAGGCAGACGGGGCAGCACGAACAGACAGACAATCTCGCCTCGTTTATCAGAGTGGCATTGTCAGGGGGCCATCGTTGCGCTGCCGCGCGACACCCTCTTTGTTGCGGTAACATAGCCCATGGCACACCGGGACTACTCAATCCTTTCTTTCATTCACTCGCTCGCTCGGTATCTTTTCATTTTTCTTTAAGACGCTCGCGCTACTCTTTTGCTCAACACCGCACACTGTATACACACCCACATGCACGCATACATAAATAAAAATCTTTATGTTACACATTCAGAATTAAATACATACAACATTATGTTACCTCGTCACGGTCATTTTTTTATTTTTCTTTTCTTCAATATTCGGTGAAAGAAGATACATCTTTTAATTTGTCAACAGTATTATTCCAACTAATTCCAACGAATAAATTGAAAACTCCTATCACCTTTTTTTTTTTTTTCATTCATTCATTTATTTCCAATACTCTATGGAAAACGATACGATTTCTAACGAATGAAAAAAGGTATTTGAATTTTAAATAATTGAAATTTCCGGGCCAGTTAGATCAATAATGTATTTGAATAATGAAGTCTGCAATTTAGTTTTCATTTATCAATTGTTCCAATTCATCCAAAAAATTTAAATACAAATAAATAATCCTCTGAACATAAGTTGTAAATTAAAATGTTTAGATTGCGTTCATATATATTCAATTCTTTTCTTTTTTGTTGCTTCATCATCTCCGCATTGCGACTAACACACTATATACATTCATATATATATATATATCCCGTTAAAAAGCAATTGCATATCTCGGGGACGGGAAAAAAAATGGCTGTCGCTATCTGAAGTGAGTATCTATCGTCCGGGGACCGTGAAAGCAACTTTAGCTTTGTGTATATGTATATATACGTATGCGTATAATATATATATATAGATATATATAGGCCCAACGTTTGAAAAGACGTGTACGTGGGGATGATACGTGGGGCACAAGGGAGCAAGAGTAGAAAGGAAGAATAGTACGAGAGAGGTTAGAGAGGAGTCTTGGGTATAAGGCAAACGCGCTTCCATACTTCCGGCGTTTTCTTTTTTCCTTCTTTCTCATCGCGATGTCTTTTTTCCCCACTCACTCATTTTTTTTTTTTCATTCCTTTTTTTCTTTTTCGCTGTTGTTCTATAACATTTTGAAGAAGGAATATGGGCGTCATCGTGTGTGCGTGTGAGGGTGGATATATGTAGGATGAAGAACGCTACGTGATATACCCAACGCCTTTGGATACCATCTTATACTATTATATATTACACTATCTCATATACACTATCACTGATAAAACCTCCACTGTTATATTTCTATTTTATTCTTCAGTTTCTTTTTTTTTTTATCTCAAAGTCGCCGCACAAATTTCCGTTATATCCGGTGTGATGGAAAATATATATCTCACTTTCGAGTATTTCTGTCAAGGGAATAAAGTATTCGATTTAGTAATTCAATTTAATTAATTATTAAACTATTGCATGAAATACAAAAATTGAAGCATGAGAATTGAATTCTTTGAATCCTGCGACATTCACAAATAATTGTAGATGTTTTTTTTTTATCTGAAATCATATTCAAGCCATCACTTCAATGGGACAATTTTTTTATTTGTCAAATCATAATTGAAATATTTTTGTATACTTGTCTGATGAATGATAAATAATTGTGGCTATATATACACATAAGAATCGATCAATTGAAATAATTCTTGGTATACATATACTTAGGCATACATTCTCAGAATCATACATTTCAATGTGACAAAAATGTGTTTTGAGCCCGTGCCAAGATGGTCGAAAAAAAAAAATAAAAAAAGGAGATAAAATAAAAATGGGCAAGAGCACAAGGCGGTCCATTGTGTTTAGGTGAATAGCAAAAAATATTTGAACTCATATTATATAGATATATATATATATATATATACCAATCGTTGTTATGTTGTTATAAACGTAACAACTGGGTGTCATGAGGTCACTGGAGAGTCTATCCGATACATATACCTCATGTTTATTTAATGCTGTGACCTACCGGTTATATAGGTAAATATATATGTATCGTGGAGTTTATACGTTCGTGTATGTATGTATATATATACATTTGTGTATTTGCTGCCGATCGATAATAAATGCTATTATTCTTTTCAGGATCCATACACACAATCCCAGGGTGGTCGTGTCATGTCCAATAATAATATATACAAACGAATTGGGATCTCTCCCATCACCTGCGCACCTTTTGCTGCACTTTAAGGATCATTTGAAAACTTTCTCCTTCTCATATATATACAATTTCTCACATATCAATGCAACATCGAATAATTATTATACAAGGTAGCTAACATATCGTTTCTGGAATAAATTTAATATTTTAAATATACATTATAATGTTTCATTCGTAAAATTTGAAATGTTAATCGATGAAATACAGAAAAAAAAAACGTGTGAACGATCATTTTATATATGTATATCCATATGTATCGTTTACAACGACAAGTAGACAAATAATAAAAAATAATTTTTTTTTTATTCTTTGATGTCTATTCAATATGTGAGAACAAGCTTCTGCAATTTTATCGTTATTTTTTTTTCATTATTCATGCAATAAATATACATAATCAATTTATATTATATTATATTATATACATACTGATATATATATACACCAATTGAAGGTTTGATGGGGCTTTGAGAAATGGAGAATTGGACCGCACGATTTAGCATTGGTACATGTGAACATCCTGTTGGAGCAAGCGATGCGGTATTTACGCGGGGCGTTACATAATTTAGCGGTCCGCTTGTCACATAAGTTAGCACTGGTGGGTTAGCAATGGGGGTAGCTATAATTTAATCGCAGATGTATATATATATATACAATATATCTCAGGTCCGAGTTGCAATAACAGGCATTCAAACGGTGTGTGTTCATAAATACATCGTATTTTATAAATAGTAAAACAGCCAATTGCTTTTAACTGAACATTTTATATTCGATAATTTTGTTTTGTTCATTCACTACGATTTATCCATTTCTAATTTTATTTTCTATTCATTATTTTTTTTTTTTTTTTTTAGTATTTACGTGCACTACTTCTGAAGAGAATTTACATTCATCTGAGCATCAGGGACGATTATTGATGATCCTTTTGATGCATTGTGTGATGTCATTGAGAAAGGTGTGTGCGCAAGACGAAGATACTTCTCAGAAGCATCAGGTTGAAAGTGTCAGACATTTTTTCTCTCTTCACAATTTTATTTTATTATTGTTATTTCGTCTTTTTTTTTTTTTCTTCTTCCTCATGTTGCAGCAACGTCTTTTTCACAACAGAGCTGAGTCATATGTGTGTGCGTATATAAGCTACAGTGTATGTGACATATATAGATCGAGAGTAGGCAACGCATCTTGCTGATGAAAGATGAAACGAGTTGTCTGGCTGTGACGCATTTATGACGAATATATTTATTTGTATATGTATGGAATAATGTCTTTAAGTGGTCACGATGACACTATCGTGTGTAATTCCAATGCATTTTCCATCTTCCAATTCCTCTCAAGTATATTGGAAAATAGAGTAGAAAACATTGCACTTGTGGAAAAAAATATCAATTGGAATTTTTTATCATTAATGATTAAATATATTTTTATTTTTCATGAAATTTTATTTCACTGACAGACACACGCCATCCATTTGTGATCGTGAATTGAAGGAGAGCGACAGGTTGGTATGTGTTGTGCAGGTCTCGACAGACCCTTTCACGTGTATTGCCAAGATGCGAGAGAGTGGAAAAAAGAGAGTGTAAAGTGGAGCGCATGGCGCGCGCCCCGAGGATTCCTATCTCAAGATCGCGATCTTCTTCGCCAGCGGCGTTATAACGTAATAATTTAAACTCTGAACGAACACACTGTGGAAGCGACTCGCGATCGTAAAGCCGTCCATCGGGGGCGTTTAACTTGGTTTTAATGAATCCAAGACGTGCGCAGACACCATACCAGCAGCATCAAAACATTATATATACTTGGCCGTCGTTGGACCGGTCTGAATTCGAACAGTGTGTGTCACAGTGTGAAAAATTGGAATCACGTCTCGCTAACTGCATGTACACCTGACTGCATCAAATAAAAATGACATGGATATATAGACTTTTTAGTGGACATAAAATTAAATTAAGAATTGTCACAGAGAAAAATTCAGTCAGTAATAAAGTTGAAGATAATCAACGCAACTTGATATTGCTAATATGATGATATGTGTTTCTATTTCGACAACCTACCTCTCGAAGCACTTTAAATCATTGGGGAAAAACCACAATTTTTTTTTACTGTGGAATTCTGCACTTTCAAACTTTGGACGTACGACAAGTGCGTTCCCACACAAGATGACACGTACATCAGCAACAAGGTGCATGAAAATTGTTGTAAAATTCATGAAGCACTCCCCTACTGAGACCATTAGAAGGGTGCAGGACTTTCAGGATGAAACGGAAGATGAGGTGCACGCTAGTATTGAGATTAGGGAAATTTTTCTACTGGAGTGACCCATTGCACAATTTCCCACGCGCAAAAATATTTCCCACGCACCATCTTGGCTACAGTCACATGACTATAGCCACTGACCAAACATTTTTATATTTTGCGCGTGGTTGGTCTATATGAGAAACTACAGACTATACATATACCATTGGTACGCCTTTTCCAAAGAATGTACCTGCCCGCTTGCAATAAAATTAAATTCTTTGTGCGATTGTGGATGTACCTGTCCCCCTATACCTGTCACGGACATATTTTACAATCTTAAATACAAACTTGTAGCACTCAGATATATATATATATATATATATATATATACATGGTACGTATATACAATGTGTAAACAGTGGTACACAATCGTTCACATCTGGTCAACACGTGTTGGTTTTCAACATTTGAGGTGTATATTAGGGTGCGGCACTTTATGCCAAAATTCTCAAGGTGCAAAAAATCTTTTTTTCTGTTTCGTCTTGAAACATGTGTTTTGTATTAGTGACCATAGACAACCTCATCCCAAGATGAAAATTAATGGTAACCATTGCAGGTATAATGTACCACCATTGCATTCACATCAAGTGTAAACGTGGGAAAGTACGAGCAAAAATAATTCGGAATTATATTCTACTTAAACTACTTTATTATAGTCAGGAGAAAATTTGTCAAAACATCTTTCATTTACGTATTATCAAAATTATATTAATCTGTTTCGTTTTATAAAATTATTGTATCGCAAAAATTTAATTAAATATCCTCGATGAATGAATGAAATTTTATGGAACCGCAATATATGAGCAAAAGTCCGTCCCGGGTTTTTCCCAGGGGAAGTAGTTGGTCCAGGTCCCAAAAGATTTGTCCATAATATTTTTGATTTATGACAGGGCAGAAGAGAGATATGAGTAAAAGTAATGACGCATAATACCCTTAACGGATTATAAGAAAACCTTCACCCACTACGCAGGAAATATACAAATAAATATATACAATGAACGGTGAAATTGAAAAAAAAAAAGAAAGATAAAATTTTGGCACTTTTACCGCCTGCTGAGTCCCTGTAAATACAACCACCAGTAACAGCAACTGTAGCAGCAGGTTATTTCACGACAATCATAACAGAATATTTGTTATGTTAGTAATTTTCAAGTGGATATAGAAGGAAAAGAGATAATAAACTGTATTCTGGTGGTCCTTCAAAGTACGATGTTTGTTTACGATCTTTAGATTGTCTAAGGATCAAGAATATATATATATATATATATTGTATACACCTATACCTATATATTTTCAGTCCCCGAGTTTGGCACAGGTTCCACAGAGATTTTCCCAAATATTTGAGACCTTATTTCCCAACCAAACAATTCGAATAAAACTTTGAAGAATATATTTATTATACAACTGTATTCAAGTGGCATTTTCAAACTTAAACATGATAATCATTTACTGTTGTACAGAATAATTATTCTGTAATGCTGATGCGGTGTAGTATAATGCTGTTGGATATTTATACAGTGCGTTTAAGTTAAACTCTGAGATTTAGTTAATCAGATCACAGTGGAAAATTGTGCGCGTGTGTCCGTTATAACTGAACTTATTCTAGCATAGTGTGATTGCGTATTCCAACGGTGAATTTTAAGTCACCCGTGGCTTTTATTAGTTTTAAACACGCGTTAAATAAAGCGAGACTAAGCCAAATGTCGTGGATCGTCTATAGGTATATGTATATATGTATATAAAGAGCGATAGCATACAAGTATATATACCGTAAGCCTTAATCGTTCCCGCGAGCCCGACGCTCATTTCCCGTCTCTTCACATTTCCCTTCTTTCTCTTTGGATTTTCATCCCCCTATTTTGACTGCTCACTTTGACTATCGCAGTTTTGTATTGTATTTTTGCTGGTGTCACACGCGTCAGCCGCACCGTTGAATCGTGCCCTCGTTATACTCCTCTTCTTGAGTATCATCATGGATATAATAAAATATTACATTATAATATTATAGGGACATTTGCATTTAGGATACACGAAAAATTCATCATTTCTATGATTTTTTTTTATTGGAGTAAATATACAAGTTTTATTTATTTTAAACATATAATTGGCGTCTCTTACACATATCATTCATCGAATTTGGAGACAGTGTACTCACACTTTTACTATACATACTCTCGAAGAATCGAACACAAATGCAATACAAACAAAAAATTGATTCTTTCCACAGAAACAAGCAAATATCCTTTCGATTCATTTTTAATTTTTGTTTCATTCTCTATTCATTTTGGACTCTATGAAGAGTCGGTGATTTTTATTTCACGTCAAATAATTCTCTTGGGACGAATTTTGCAGATGGAAAAAAATACTCCGTGTCGAAATTGCTCCATCTTTAATTAGATACTTTCGTCTTCTTCTTCTTTTTTTTTATTTCTACATTTTTTTTTTTTACTTATACTTTGTCTCCCAGGAGAGGAACAGTGAGAGAGAGAGAGAGCGAGAGAATCATGAAGCGCAACCGAGCGAGTCATTCCCATTTTTTTATTCTATACCCGCGCTGTCCCACCCCTCTCTCCAAATTAAACTTTCGAGAAGAAAAAAAAATAATGTTTTTCTTCCAAACAATTATATAGAATGTAAACAATTATTTTTATTATAAAAATAATTACAAATTATCCGAAAGTATATATTAAATCCCGAACCTGTCACGGCACATTCTGCTACCACTATACTATCCCTTTCTAGCCCCTTTGGCTTTCTTTATTTCTCCTTCGTTATTGCTTATCACAGTTAAAACCCTCGAACCCTCCCCAGCCCGATAGAATTGCGTAACGCTTGCCTCACGTACCGTCGAATGAGTGGCTATAAACGTAAACCGTGTTCTTTTAAGTGGGGCGTGTGCCTCTGAAAAAAAAAAAATCACCCCCGCACATACATGACTGTCGAAGGCGGACAGGGATATGAACTGACTTTCTTCTCTTATTTTGAGTTCGTTTCTTTTTTTTTTGGGTTGTGATAAAAAGGGAGTTTATATTTTATCCATCCATATATATATACAATGTTTTCAAATCCCAAGAGTAGGCTTATTGCAATAACCCCCACGGGCTCGAATTCAAAAACCCCATCGCTCTCAACTCTCGGTGGCTTATTTTTTTTTTTATTCTTTTCCAAATACTCAAATGATTCAAAAATATATTTATGTGAGCTCAAATTAAAATATTTTACCGCCGCACGAAAGCAAATGTATTTTAAAATATAAGTAGATGAATTATTTTATATGATATATTTATACGTGAATATATTGTTTGCAAATACATGCAAAATTATATCTGAAAGTATACTTTACATATATTAATAGCACACATTTCTGATGCAATAAAATTCATATATATTAAACCAGATCTGAATTTAGAAACAGTTATTATACTAATTCAAAAAATACCAATATAACAATTTGTTAAATTTTCCTTGTAGAATTATTTGTCGAAAGAGTATATAGCTAAATTAATATGATACGCACATTCTTCTTCGTCCAATCGTGCAGCCTATAACGTAATCAAACGCCCCAAGATAAATCGCGAGAGAACCAAAAAACCATCACCCTCTACATAGGTATACACATACATATGCCGCGGGGCCATTTCCCAAACTTTATATATGTATATATAAATGCCTATACGTTTTCTTACAGTTGTTTCTCTCTCACACGGAATTAGTACATGGGCTAAGGTGGCGCGAGCAACAAGAATGTGAAATAGAATAAAGTGAGAGTGAGAGAGACAAGACCGATCGAGGGTCGAAAAAAAATTGGCGGCAATAAAAATAAATTACATGCATCGTAACGCTTGGTAGTGAAAGAGGCCCGGGGTTTTGGGCCATCAGTAGGTAGATATATATATATATATATATATATAGATAGAGGGGTAAGAGATACAGACACACTCACACAAGGGTGAGAGGGGGAATAGAAAGAGCCAGAAAATCGACAGAGCCGCGTAAGCATCTATATCCTGCGCTCTCTTGCATACTTCGGGTCCTGATTAAAATTGGGGTGGCGGGTTATGTATATATACGAGTTGAGAAAGAGCGATCAGATCGCCTCGGGCTCTTCCTGCGGGATAAATTCTCATTCGCCTCTCCTCACTTTATTTATTATATGCTTTTACTCCACAGTTTCATTTATTTATTTATTTATATATTAGTTTTTTATTCTTCATCGTTCATTAAAAGTGTCCACTGAATTTCTCAAACATTCCAGACACACTCTGATTATTTACATTAAATTAATTTTTTTACTATATATTTATCTATGGATAAAAAATAATTATATATTTATTCAAGGACGTGGAGATCAAATATATATATATATCTACATATTTTCACATATATGTTGAACTATGTGCGTAGGCGTTTTATTCGCGCTCTATAAGCGATAAAATAGCCACGTGTATTTGCTTGCACGCGTGAACGCGCGCATTTTCGCATTTATTTCAAACTGCGCAAGGACACCTATGTAGTCGGCGTGTTATACATGCAACAACGTATCAGTATATATATATATATGTATTTATGTGTAGGTACAACGTGCGCAAAGTGCCAAGATGTGTCCCTCGTTCACGTAACAAGCTATCTCTCGCGGGCAAAAGGCGACGACTGCGACTATCCACACACGGGAAAGGAATAAAAAAATTAAATATATATATATATATATATATATACGCGTACAACAGCGGCGCGCGGACGAGAAACGAGAAAATGAGCATAACAGCATAGTCGCGACAATGTCGAAGAGTAGTGCGGGTGGAAGAGAATGTGGGGGAAGAGGAGAAATACATTAATATATATATATATTTATATATGTGTATGTATACGATGCCGTACGTTGTGCGAGTCATTACTCGCAATAAATTGTCGTAGCGTAATTACCTCGGGATCGAAATTATTAACGATTATACGTTTAACGATATAATCGCGTTAATTGCTATTATCGACAATGCATACTCGTGCCCACTTCTGCCATTATATGTACAGTTTGTAGATATAGTAGCGGTTGTTTACGCCCGAACAAACCATATACCAAAAGTTATATTACCACTGATATAAACAATTGACACACTCAAATCCCCTAGGAATTACAAATGACACGATCAGATATTTCGAATTAAAAATAAATTATTATTTATTTGTATTTTTGTATTAAAAGAGATATATCTGTTTACGATTTTTTCTATCAATTCGGAATTGAAATAATGCCATTATAAAGTAATATAAATATATATAATATAATTATTTATAGTGTCAGAAATATTTGCATAATATTTGAGTCCATATGTGAATGTTCCAGGTGGTAATTCTCAAATCCAGAATATTCACGATCAGTTATCACAACTGGTTTGTGAAAAAAAAAAAAAAAAAAAATTGACAGTTACAGAGTGAATCCTTGGGGTAACATATATGTATGTATTCATGTATATATACCTGTAGAATTGTTCGGAACTCTCGATGGTCAATAATTTTCTCGGGAAAATAATACGAAACGGAATATTATCGGCGAATGTGTTGGTGCAAGATCAACTCTGTGAGAATGTCGAACGACGCAATATTCACCAACAGAAAATATCTTCGGTTAGAGAATAATACGAATATACTTGGTGCGTGGGTGTGTATATATTTATTCATCATACACATATATATATCCAGAGAAAAGTTAGAAAAATGTTTTTTCATGCACACAACCTATCGCAATTTGCACTTTCAATTGATGTAATTTATTAATTCAATAATATTTTATGCATCAATATTTTCATATATACATTTAGTACATTATACTAATACAAATATCGAACGAAATTAGTCAAATATTCCTATAGAAAAGGTATATAAATATATAAATAAATTAATGTGAATATAAAATTTTTGTTGAATTGTGAAAATATCCATGCAATTATATTTTCAATGCAATTAAGCTCTGGCCAATGCTCGTTTGTAATCTCGTGCATGTTTGTAACCAAATCCGTCGACAAAAAATAACAGAGAGGAATCAAAATAAAGAAAAATAAAAATATTAGTGAAACAAAAATGAAAAAAAAGACAAATATCGCTCGGTTGGGGGTTTTGCAGCAGCGTTCAGTTACGCGATTCGCATGTAGCGATGGCGTTTTATCGCAAAAGCAGTAGTAACCCGTCGAAAAGAGCTGCATTTTGTTTATGTTTGTGTGTGTATGTGCGCGCGCGCGTGCACCCGCGCTCCGACAAAACAGAATATTAATGGCATATCCTGTACATAAACACTTTACGCAAGGATATTATCGTCCAATAAATCGGAGCCTCGTGCGTTTCTCGCGCACGTCCTCTTCAATATACATATACATATATACTTGTATGTATACAGTGTGCAGACATCCACTATCCAGTTCTATCTTTTACGACGCCTATCGTAGATCACTCCGATGTATCTTGTAATAGCGCTGGGTGTCCTTCTTCGTTTATCCTGTTCAAGAATCCATGTATGCTTGTCACTGATGTTAAACGCGAATTTTTTGAGTCGTAACTGTCATCGACATAATCCTTAACCTTTAAGTCCTGCTGCTCTTCCGCTCTCTCTTGCGTACTCTCTCTCTTTCTCTCTCTCTCTCCATCTGCTTTCCAACTCATTCGCTGTGATCTTCTATTTTCATCTATAAATAGATATCTAACTATTCTACTCATTCGCATCTTTAATTCGCGTAATTATTTTTTCAATTTATTTATTTATGATATTTAAATATTCACATTTTTATTTTGTCATGTTTAATTACACATGGTTATTTATTATCATCGTAATTATTACGAAAGCGCAATACCGTTTGAATGTCCTTCCCATACATTATGAATGAGAAATTATTATTTATCCAGCAAATAGTATATATTAGTGACAGCGCAATGCAATTATTCATTATCGGGATTTATGTAACGAGAAAATTCAATTAATCATTGTTGTGATAGAATGTAAGCAGAGGAAAATGCTTCAGAATTTGCGGATTAATTGCCTTGACTGAAATAAAGTATTATCTAAAAATTCAATCATGTAAAAAATACCATGAAATTCCATATTAATTCATTAATTGATAATGCTAAATTATAATCACACCGAATTATCTCTTGCCATATAACTACGAAATTAATAACATGAATCCAATAATAAATTTGATTGTATACAAGAAAAAAGGGAAATCAGCTCGCTACTTATACACATAAATTTTCATTCGTCATCATGTATATATTTGCATGAGTGAAAACGCGCGTGCTTGGGATGCGCACCTTTCACTGGCTGATTAGCATCGCACCCCATGCGATGCGAAGGCCAATGGCATATACAGACTGGCTGGTCTTTCATGAGAGAGTATAGAGACCCGTCGTGTGTAAGGGATGTGTAGTATATGTGTATATATGTATAATATAGTATGAGGGGGGTAGCCCGAATGGTGTGTGAAACGTCGACGATAGTAGTTGTGGTAGTTTGTGCACGGTGGCGCGACATAAATATGTATGTATCATCCGCCTCTGCGACCTGCCCCACTGGCCCACTGGGTCAGACTCATGCTTCATCACAATGAGCACCTTACCTCTTCTATATATATAATGTCCCTTTCACCCGCGTCTTTCTCTGCCCAACATTCAAGCAGATAGTCTCAATAGTTTCATTTAAACATTTACATCAATTCAACCATATAGTACAGTAAATTATTTTTCATCGAGAATAAATTTCCTATTTTATTTTTGTTTATGAGAAAGTGAAACAAATAAATATTCAACTGAATTTAAAATGGCATTAGTTGGATAGTCATGAATACATGCAAGTCGCGACATGTTGGGGCGTGCAAAGAGAGTGCGAAATAGTCACAGTAGATATATATATATATATATATATATAGTGATAGTACGAAGCTTTTAGCATGCTGCAGCGTGATCCGCTCAGCTGGCTTCGATCAACGGGCCTTGCACGCACCACACCATCGGATGACGTCGTATATATAAACTCTACTATGACGTCGAGGTTTCTAACACCGGTGGTTTGGCGCAGGTCCGGGGAAAACGACTGACAATATACATCTGTGTATGTATATATAGGGGTGTGTATGACGATGAAAGTGGCAGTGGCGGTGCGAGGCTCTTACATATTTATACCGCGTTCTATACACTCTATTCTATATATACTCGAGCAACACCCACCGCGTGCTTTTTGCAAGCTCTCAACACGTGGTCACGATTTTATCTGTAAAATCTTGGTCAAGTTCTCGGCAAACATAATAAATGTACAGATAAATAAATGGATAATAGAAAATTGTGACAATGACACACTACTTATAATGATAACATGAAATATGAGAGTGATTATATAATATTATTAAATGAAATTGATAAATAAGTATTTTTTTAAAATGATTGAGGGGCGGGGGGGAGGGGGAATTCAATTTTCTTTATCGCAATATTGAGATTGAAAAATTTATTATTGCTATTCTGCGAATGTCAGTGTATATGCCGTGTGCAACGTTGAAACGATCAGGACAGGGACGAGATCGTCTTTACGCGCGCGATCTCATGAAGTGTGACGGACGGGTAACTGGGCAATTTGCATACTCGACACTCGGGTGAGTTCCAATGTCGTATATATATATATATATATATACAAAGGTGGAGATACCAAGTTGGAATCGACAGGTATAAGGTCGAGTGGTAAGAAACAATTATTGTCGCCGTATAGGATTCGCGGAAATGCCCGATAGCATCTTGAAAATCGCTGCGCGATGTTATCCTGGAATACGTTTGAGAGACAACCACTATACGTATAGCTTCTGCTCACATTGGCACAGTCTTTTTTTTTTTCCTTCTTCTTTTGAAACCGATATAATAAAATGAATGTAACCGATTATGTGGATAAAAAAAAAAAAATTGCCTCAAGTAGGTTTTTTTTTTTCATTTTTCAAATGTTTTTTCTCGTCATTCTCGTTTGTGATGAACATACGAACAATTCAGTTCAAGGTTTATTGCGAAAAAATTCATTTTCATTTGAACATACTAAATCCGCTACTTTAAATTTACAATTAATTATTTATTATAAAACAATTAAATGTGATTTTGCAGTGCAGTTGATATCAGGAAGCAGAAAACAAAAGTTCTCGAGAAACCTTTTGCCACTCATTCCATATCGTAATTGCATTATGGCAAGCTGAGTACATATATATATATATATATGGATGATGGTGGATACTTGAGCACGACATATTATATCCAACTCGAAGGTTTTACAAGGCACATTAAGAAATGCAATGCTGGAAGATCGCCGTGCGCACAGTATGTATCGTTGAGGGTATATAATCGTCCGCACCTCAGTAATTACCAACAGGAGAAGATCGCTTCGTTCGTCGCCGCCACCGCGTGCGGCCGCGAACTTTATGCGATCTCGTTAAGCGCCAGGAATTGTCTTGTATATAAATATATACCTTCACGTATAGGTATACTACTTGTATCATATATCAGATAGATAGATCAACCGCTACTGATTGTCACAACTACGCGATCCAGATCATTAAAGTCTTATCAACTGTGAAAATTAATGTTGAATTTTGTTTATATTAAACGATAATGATGGTAAAGGAGGAAATAATTAATAGGCGAGATAAATTTTTATGAATACTATTTTTTCTACTCTCTTGAATTGAACAGTATGTGCGGGGTATGTGTATAGAAATATTTATATATATATATATTTATATCGATCAAGCACATAGGGGTTTACACCAACGTTGTGATGGCGAGACGCCTGAGAGGGATAGTATACAGCGAGAAGGAGCCGAGCGTGCAGAACGCGAACCGGGTAAAGCGCTCGACTGCAATTTTTCTCGCCATATACGTGACGGGAATGGAAATGAAAAAAACGACTCTCTAGCGTTGGGAAGGAGTATAGTGAGGGAATGAACAGAAAAAGAATGTATATGTGTATGTATGCGTGAGTGTGGCATCGAGGGAAAGGAGAAAAAAATACAGTGAAGGGTAAGAGAGGAAGTGAGATGAAAGGGAAAAGAATAAAAAATGAAATAAAATGAAATAAAAAGAAAAATAAAATGAAAAGCATTGCGAAAAATTTTTGTCGAAGTGAGGGAGTTGAAAAGGGACGCGTACTGGAGATGATCGTTCGCTAGGGACATTTCAAAAAGCTTCAACTATACTCTTGAAGCCTATCATCTTGCAGATATTTTCTCAAGCACCATACCTGTAAATGTAAAATACTTGTACAACTATCATAATTATTCGCACACTGTATAGAATTTATAAATAAATGAGATGGAGAATGGGGAGAGAACAAAAAATTAGTGAATGCTGAGAGAGAAAATAAAATAATATTGAGAATAAAAAATATCGGGAAAAATTATATATGATCGAGAGAATAAAATATGGGGGCGGGTATCACTTTCTATTATATACACTACCCTATATAAGATAGTGCTCAAGCTAAATCGAGCGCTGATATCGGAATCCACATTAGATCACTAAAACTGATTCGCATTGACGCGAATCGTGCCTCTGGGGCGGAAAATATGATTGTTGTTGTGTGTGTATGTTGTATTATCTACATGTATGAACACGCGCTTTTCCCGCGAGCACAACGAAGGGCGGGATTAATGCCACCCTCGGGGATCCACATCGGCTTCTACCTTAACTTCTACTTTTTCCGTCAGTTTTATATATAAGATATACTATATAACATATAAACATATGTATATGTATAAAAGTTAATCCATATGTACCTATATCTTTTCGTTCCCTGTTGAAAATCATTTTTCATCCTGCTGAGAAGGAAGCTAGAGATAATCGTCACATGCTCAACTTGAAAATGATCATAGTAAATAAAAATGACTTCTTTTTTTGTGTGTCAGAAATTTTCTTACATTTATATTTATATTGATACATAATATCAGCAGCATGTCCTGTATAACTCAAAAATTGCAAGTTAATCACTCAAATTTAGTCAATTTAATCAATAACAATTTTTTTTTTTTTCAACCTCTCTAAATTTATTTGTGTATAAAACATTGGGATATGAGAGAAAATAAGGAAGAGAGACAAAGCACAACTGTTTTTATTGTGTCACGTGCGAAGGCATGACGACGACGACGACGACCAGCCCCATATATCAGTCGCGTCAGAGGGGAGACGTCGATATCCCCCGATCAATCATTAATAAGGCCTGAAACCCCAAATATATAAGGCTATATATACCCCCCTACACACAACCGTCACGTCCACCAAAACCTTCTCCCGCGTCGCGCGCGCACTCTCCACTCATATAATATAACTTGCGCCCGCGGGAAAGAGTGCGAGAAAGATTGGCAACGATATTGAGAAGGGAAAAAAAAATGTATTGCCCACGATATACCACGAATTGATGGAATTTTATATTTTCCTACGTGATTTTTCTACATGTTTTTCCTTCTTTTTTTTTTTTTTTGCCTTTCACCAAGAAATACAAGACCACTGTCTACATGTCTATATATTCTCCAATAAAGAAAAATCAATTCAATTTGCTCTTCATATTAGGGAAACGTAACAATATAATTCATATGAAAACGATATTTTTCTGTCAAAGTCTGAATAAATATGATCAGAAACAATTAAAAACAACGACAAAATATTCATCCAGTCAGCTTTTTTATGTGTCAGATAAATAGTTCAAACCCCTTTCCCCAATTTTTTTACTCTTCACATAACCAATCCAAAGCCTCAATCGCCCTCACTCAATAATGGCCCTTAAGATCCCACGGGAATTGTGCAAACATGCTCCATATACCATATATGCAGGAGGGATTGGTTTTGCCTTTACGTTCTATTGAGAACGAGGAGATATCGTTGCGGTTTAAAATACCGTTCTCAATCGTCCTATATCTATATACATATACATATACACACTCATATTCGACCAGTGGCAGAACTGTGCGAACGACACCCTCACGCCAACTCAAAATCGGGGATTTTACGCGGATCAGCAGAAAACTGTAGAACCCACTATCCATATACACCCTATTTTTAGCTATCACCCCTGAATTTTGGGTTTACTTACACACATTTGGCGAAAAGTCGGTGCGAGACAACTTCCTATACCATATACATCACCGCGTGCAAACCAAGTACGTGACGGCGCGGTTTATACACATCATAGATGGACTATGGGAGGGTGAATGGAAATAAAAAAAAAATGCATCGAGATTATAGATTGGTATTAAATAAATATATACACAAATATTTAAGCAAAAATTATTGGCACCCACTACACATAGTGTGGGCAGAAAAAAGAATGGTTATATCTTCACACTAAAATGAATGATGAATATTTGAACAATCATTTCATTAATTCAGATTGGATAATTGTTATTAATGTATGTCCACGTAGCAAAGACACAATATATATTTTACAAAAATTCAGTAACCGACATAATAATTCTACAAGTTATTCTGTATAGGGGCTGTAAATCAAACCCTAAGGAAGACAAACGCGAATTCGATGCCGCCGTCCACCAAAAATGTTGCATCATTGATGCGGCACTATTCCCATATGAACAACGTGCGCCAATACTCACGCAGTGGTTTATCTGGTTTCATAACCGTGGGATAACCGTGATGTACGGTATCTTTATGACTGTGTACGCGAGTGTATGGACGAACATATTATATATAGAGATGCACATGATCGTGCGTACCATCACTAAATCAACGCATCCACTGTCATTTTTATTCCCAAATGCATTGAGTCATCAGGAAATGAATAAATAAATATTCATCACTTTTAATTTCATCAGGATTCTCAATCAATTTGACTAATAAATTTTGCGATCTACAAATGTATCAGGTTATAGAATATTTGCAAAAAAAAATAATCTGAATTAAATATGATAAATATAATTCAAGTAAAATTTTTACATTTATCAACCAATATTAAATGATTCTCACTCAAACAATTTTTTTTCTCAACAGTATAAACACAATTTCTTCTATCTACCAGAGCCAATACCGATAAATTTCGCAGCCAAGATATGTGTCAAGACTGTATGCACCGTTTTCTCTATCTATTTTTTTTTCACAAACATTTTGTTTGCCATTTAATATATATCGGTATATACATATACACATATATTTAAACGCCAAATCGATTTAGAGGTCCAGTGAACTATTGTTATTTTAGAACGAGAAAGATTAGAGATGCCATGGAGTTTTCATTGTCTCGTGAATGCATTGCGGGCCAAGTGATTTATTATATTCTTTCGAGAGATCGATCGTTATCGTTTCAGTACGGGTGTTCGATCGGCCCGTTCACTCTTTCTCTCCCTCATTCTTATTTTTATTTATTTATTTATTTTTTTTTCACTCCTCTTTTTTACTCTACATTTTATCCTGATGCGGTTTTGCGAAGAGGGCGTGCAGAGGAGGGCAGCAGTGGCGATATATATACATATATATATTATGCGATGGTGGTGACCACGCAAAGAAACGAGAGGTGAGTCTCGATGTAGAGCAGAAGAAAAACGAAAAAGATGAGAAAAGAAGAGCACCTATATGTGTAGAAGGTATATATATATATAAGCACTAGTGTATACACATATATAAAAGGTGCGGCGACGATGCACGAAATATATATATATATATGTATATGAGAATCGAAGAGATGGCGAAGGGAAAAGAGGGCGGGACGGTCCATTAGGCGGTATCGGGACCATCGCACGGTAGCACCACGCTCTCTGCATCTCAATGCCCGCGTGTGTGCATCGCACACTGGCCCCCAAAGGGCGCGATATATCGCCTATATATATATATATATATATGTATATATATGTGTGTAACATGAGCGAACCTGCAAAGACTTTTGGGTGCCTGCAGCGTGCGAGCTTTTAGTCCTTATATCGATGATCATCGTCGTAGTCCTTTTGGAAATACTCTTGATGATACATCGACCAATTTTATTTCCAATTCTTTTCTTTTCTTTTATTTCTCTTTTCATCTGACATTTATATACAACGGCGATGCAATATAAATTTCTTTATTATTGTTTATATCAATAATAGATAAGAGAATTAATTGATTATATGCAGAAAAGAATTTTTACTGGCTATATATTTCCATCAATTCGTTGCGGCGAACTTTATTAGCTATATATGTAATAAATGCGATAAGGACGAGGCCAATTTACAGGTTACAGGCACGAGGCCGATTATTAGGGGCTGTGGAATGCGATGAGGTGACGGTGGTCGTTTCGAGGTATTCGGAGGATTCGTAAATGTGCGGTCAATACCGCCCACTTAGTTGAATATCAAAAGTTCAATACATAGAATATAATTGTGCTGTTCAGTTCATCACGTTGGTGCAAGTGAAAAAATAATTTCACTCTTTTTATTTCTACACTCCAATTAAAACTAAAAGTCCTGGTGCAATAATGATTGTGATGGAATTGAATGGGGGGGAAATAAAATTGATTTAAAAATCGAAATTGATCTAGAAAATTGGTTTGTACGGAATAAAAAAAAAAGGAGAATGAAAAAAAAAAAAAAAATAAATAAACAGTTGGAACGGTTATTGAGTGGATGGTTGCAGGAGAAACGAAACAATTCGAGGATGAACACCGTCGCGTTAATGGTTGGCTTAAGCGGATTATATGAAGAATTAAATTAAGGGAATTGTATTTGTTCCGATTTTTCTGTACTGTAACACATACTGTAACATCCATATGAATATTACAGGCAGATAATAAAATTAAATGAGATTAAAATACTTTATCGACTATAAGGCATTATACATATTAGTAAATGTCTTTAGTGACATACCATATTATGTATACATAAATATATCGTTTATATATTCATATATATATATATTTACTGTGTGGTCTTCTGGCCTCGTGTCTGACCTCGAGGAACCGCTTCTACTCATCCAGACAGGTCAACGAAGGTCATTGCACCTATTCCAATTTTATCCTGAATTTTTTGTATTTTTTTCACTCATTCACAACTTCAAAACTCAATCGACAATAAATTTGATTCCATCGATAAAATCAATTTGATATTATTTACTATTAAATATATTTCATTTGAGGTTTTTATCTTTTTCAATTTTTCTGTGTTATACTTACTGGTGTTGATGATTTTTCCTTTCATACGCGTGTATGCATGTGTCTATGTGTTGTGTTTCGATATGAGATAAATACTGCACGCGTTTACCAACGACGTTTGAAGGACGCGTATATGGACGATCGTGAAGACGACGATGACGGCAAGAAGGAGGTGAGGTGTATATAAAACCGAACCCAAGTCTTGCGAGCGGCGACTAGATTTTCCTGTCAATAAATCAAGCCGGGTCCATGCACATATATATATATGTGCACGCGCGGGGCGGCCTCGGCATTTCTGCCACTGTCGCGCGATGTATATAATAGTCGTCGTTGCCGCGCCGCTCCCTGCTTCCTTATTCATACTGGCAAGCCACGAGAACCGCAGAAAACATCGTGAAACTGCCAGAGAAACGTCATCGTATAGCAACATCGTCGTCGTGGCTGATCCTGTCCTCACATACACTTATGTATTGTATCCATATACTTATCACATAGAACACCAGCAAAAATAAATACAAACATATTTTTCATTACATTGACAGTGTGGAATATAATTGTTAACAAGATCAAGTTGGAAAACATTGATAGATAAAAAAGATATTTTATATATGTGTAATAGAAGAAATTTTCTTGATAAATTATTTTATTCGGAATTCAAATTCTGATGCAAATTATATATATATATATATATATACTGGTATATTTATGTATTTTATTTTATTCTATCACAGCTAATTACCTTAAAGACATTTCACGAATGATTTATTGTTCAATTATTTCGTTTTATATTATTAATAATATTTCATGTAGTTATTTTAATGATGGTCATAATTTTTCTGCACATTTTGCTCTTTAAAAATTCTTTAGCGACATATTTATTGAAATTTTCTCACTTCACCCTGAGGAATACGCTATTACACAGGATGTTTTAATATTTTATATTCTGAATTTATATATGTATATATTCGTATCTGAAAACAAAAGTAACGTCACGCTTCAATAATTCTCAAACGTACAAATAAATATATACATTTATATTTACTTTCACTTCACTCTCTCGCGCGTTTCGTATATTTATCTACATATATATATATATATATATAATTCTATGTGTGTAGGTATAGGTATTTGAGCCTTCGACTCTATATCAAAGGACGCTTTGGCAAAATGTACTAATCGTCCTTCGAGAAATTCCAACGTGTAGCAAAAGTCATATCGATACATATATTATTATACATATAAAATCGAGGCGCGCCGTCAGCACGCAATTGAACATTTATGCACAATGTAATAAAGTGAAATAGCGTCGCTTCGTATTTAATTGAAGTATACATACATACCCATATCCACATACACATACACACAATTCAAGACAGGTCTTTGGCATTAAGTATGATGTTGCGTTGAGTTCAATTAAAATGGAAATCGGGGATATAGCCACCCTCGTTTTGTCTGTTCTCACTCACCACTTTACATTTCTCTTCTCGGTCTCGCTCACCCTGATGCCTCTCTCTTCCTGTATCATCCTTCACCTGCAACCCATTCCGTATATACCACCAACAAATTAACACTCGCAAAATCACAAGCGGAAAATCATCGTCATATCCCAAAATTTGTCGAAATGAAAAATAATAATTAAAAATCAAATTTATCTTTATCAGAATATATTTTTTTTTTTTTTCAATTATATTATTATACTCTCTCACAGTCATTCTGAATTCGGGAAATTTTCTTTGTTCAATCAATAATATTTATTAAATATTTATTACTGTATAAAATCTTGTTAATTATTTCGTTATTTTATTCACGTTGTTGTTGTTTTCTTTTTTTTGTTTTTTTCTCTTGGTATCTGTTGGAGCGCGTGTTCCAATTGAAAATAGTTGGAGATTCAGTGCCGGCGCCCTATAATGAACCGTAGATTAGAAGTGGCTCGAGCTGAATGCGGCAATATGTGCCGCAAGATATCGTTTCGCAATTAACACTAAAATATTATTCGATCGAGTCGCAACGGTGAAGGTATATAAAGTCTTAATATATAACATATACACATATAAATATCTTCTCTCCGAATTGATTAGGTGGTAAAGCGAATTCTTTCTCGTGTGCAACATATATACAAAGATATACCTATATACATATTTTGAATAAATTTTATGAACTTTTAAATTAGGCGAGAGAAAGTGAGAGGGTGCGAGAAAATTTAACTCCCAACGTATACACTCAATACCCGTCGTAATATTAAACATATACTTATGGATAACGATGTAAATAATAACGAATTATTTTTTATTCATAAATTGTGAATATATAAAATCGGAATATTGGCTAATTAACACCACACGGCGCGTCTTTCACACCAATTTATGTTACTAATATAATAACCCAACGCGGACATTTCACTCCATGACAAATAATAAATTGTACAATAAATATGAAAACAGTTCTGTAATGAACTGGAATTTTTCCCGTACTGTAATTAAAAAGAAAGGGAAACAAGGAGCAATTTTGTGAATATTTGAAATGACTTACCCTCATGGAATATATTATTTTCCGAGAACAAACCTCTCATTCATATAATGATGGTGATGATGATAATGATGATGAGTGGTTTAATAACTATTATATACCTTTCTAATGCGCAGACAACTATATATATATAAATAAAAGACAGTTAAATCCACCAAGTCCTTATTGGTATAGCTGAATCTCTATATCTTTAATACATACATACATATAAACCTGTCGCCCGATTTGCCGCACTCGCATTCACTCGCGCTACCTCTTCCTCATGCCTTTATATATTTATTTTCTTATTTATCTTATTCTTTTTTCTTTCATTTTTTTTTGTTTGTTATTTATTTATATACCTCCAGCACACTCGGCCGCTGCTATTGCATCGCGCGCTGCTCCTACTGCTGCGCTTCACTGATCAGAGAGAAGAGTAGAGACTTAATAAGACATCGTGACTCGGCGCTACGTCAGTCCTTAAGTGATCGGTTAATTGTACATTATAAACCGTGCATAATGAAATTACCGTAGCAGAAAACAGTAACGACAATAAACAAAGCAAGAATTCACCAAATAGTTGGAGTGGGATTGGGAAATAAATTATTTAGTATTATATTGAAGCAAAACGATAGAAAATTGAAACAGTCAATCAAGAAACTTGGGATTAAATTGCGAGTAGATACACGGTGAGTTTATATGATGCTAGATGAAGTGTACATGTGCATCGACAATAATCCTGATCCTGACCATGGTGAAATGCATGTACACACAGAGAATCACGAATATACGCGCACGTGTGCGGCCTCGCGCGCTCTGGATCGCGTTTATTAACCACAGGTTAATTTGCTGTTTAGAGAAAGAGAGTAAAAAAAAAGTAAAAGAGATGTTCAAGTATATACGTATATGGTGCATTATAGTGCGCCCCACCGAATGATCCCACGATAGGGATTCATTAACCGTCGTTAATTAAGACATTATCACGTCATAATGATCTACCCGGGCGTATATATGCTTTAATGAATGAAACACACGCCTCATAAATAATTAATCTGTCGATTAAACCGTGACCATCGACCGTGGTTATATGCGCCAATGCAGAAATGAATATATATCTCTATAGACATAGGTGTATGTGTATATATATATATATATATATTGATACTATGTGTGAGCAATGAGATCGTGGCGAGAGCGAGAGCGAGGCATCGGTAAAAGGGAGAAACATATCTGTATGGATATATCTGTGCAAATGGAAATGTATATTTGAATAGATTCTATTTGCAGGTGGGAAAAATCATTTGAATCATTGTATCATACTTATCTTTTGGAAAGAGACATTCTTGGATTTCATTTGTATCTTGGATAAATAACAAAAACATTTATCAACTCATTTAATATGAAGTAATTGTGAATTTCTCTCGGATAAAAAAATTCGAAATAAAAATTATTAATTTCGCAATCCGATATCAAGTGGTTTGAAATTTTTCGCAATTTCCAATCAAAGTTTTACGATTTTGATTCGAATCTTTATTTTTTTCTGCCTTGCTGTATGTTTAGACTTATATATGTCTCATTGATTTATATATATATATGTATGTATGTAAGTGAAAGTCATTGGTAGACAATTATTTTTATCCTCAAGAGTTACATCGACATCTCTATTATAAACGTGAATAAGAAATTTAATTAAAGGTGACGACTTCAATTTGATTTCTTTACACGATATATTTTTATCAACTATTTTTTATCTTCATTTTTATTTTACTATTTTTTTATTTTTTCTTCTTTTTTTTTTATTATTTTTTTTTTTTGCATGGCACTTTTTTCATGTTTTATTGCCTTGACATGGTTGGGAATGCCATGAACTTTGCACTACTGAATATTGCCTGGGAGACACTGAGTGTTCGTAACTTTCAATCGATGTATTTGCTCCTGCATGATTTAATAATAGTAATGAATAAATTAATAAATATGGTGAAAATATTTTCTACTGTCGCATTGTCAATGTTTGAGTTTTTTCAGTTTATCTAGACACTGTATGAGTCACGTTTTTCCAAAGATAAACATGTTTTATTGTGCGTATATGTAGTAGATATACATCTTGAAGTTATATACGCGCGTTACATGTGTCAAGTGTCACTCGCTGTATTATCCCATCTTAATAGTCATATAGATGTGTCTCATACGCAATTTATTTGCAAACACACGCATGGACAAAAACGTTTAAATCCAGTGACCAACATAGAATATCCTGAAAATCCGGTGCTATTCCAAAGCAAAAGCACGGTTGAAGTAGAGAAGAATTTTTTCATTGCTTGATTTATTTAGTATTTCTGTTCCGTTTTTTATCTTTATTTCATTTATTTATTTATTTTTTTTCTTCTTTTAGTTGTAGATATTATAGTGACTAGACACTTGGCATGACCTTCCAGTTTTGCGGAGAGCGCAAAAATCACACACGCGTTTAGGCGATGTTTCACAGTAGACCTCGACCTTCTCTCACGCGCTCACTCGCGCATATAAGCATCGCGTATATAGTGAGCAAAATAAACCAGTTTGACGACGCGAAAACCGACGCAAGCAGACGTTGGGGCCCGCAGGTATAGAATAGGTATATAACCCGCGTGTGTTCGCGCGCGCGAGAACGCGCTAGTGAAACGGTACCCAAAGGCCTCTCGCGGACACACACGCACCTATACATATAATACCATCTCTTCGAGAGAACCAAGAAGGCGCGTTTTAGAACAACAAATATGTTTTCTCAGAAGGTGTATATTATTCTCGTCGAATAATATTCTCAACAATGGTCGTGAAAAAAAAAAAAAAAACAAAAAAACAAGTATATTATTTATATATTTATCCGATACATTTTTTCTGCAGTCTCTGAAGAGAGTAAATTTTTTTTTATATGTTGCCAGGGATTGACTGGTTTGAATCGAAATCATATAACTTTGATTTAGAGCTGCGAAATATTTAGACAAAAAATGACGCGAAACATAATGTCCATTCAAGACATCGTTGCTATTTGTCAGTATTAAATCGCAACCTGAAACCAATCGAGGAATATTTTGCATTAAAATTATTCATGCACGTTTTTGGCAGTTAGGCAATGCATCAACTTAATATGAAGGTTTTTTGTATTCAACACGTGTTGTAGACACTATTTATTTTTATTAAAAATATTCAGGTCAGTGACATCAATAACTAATGAATAAAAACTTTGTTGGAGATTTTATTCATTACCTACATCAGGTGTATACATTTTTTTTTAAGCCTATCAAGTTTGACATAATTAATTCTCCATTTATTTTGAATGATAGGGCCTCCGGTTCATGTCCATGTTAATTCGTATTAATTAGCATTTTGACAAAAATATACATCACACACACAATAATTAAGAAGTGTATGATATTAAGATTATTCTCATCTCATTTCAAATAGCCAAATCTCAAATTTATGGCATTTAGTTTATATTATTATTTTTTATTCTACAATATATTAAATGTCGTCAGTGAAAGCGAGAAACATTTGTTTGTATTCGAATAATATATTCCACAACGTTGGAAATCGATCGATAAAAAAAAGTGAAACGAAAAAAAAAAAAATTGTTCTACAATCGTGAAAGCATCGAGCGAAGAACGTTTCGCCATTGTCGAGTCGAAAATCTCGATCGCGATATATTCTCTCTTCCACCCGATATTCCCAATACACCCGGCTTCTTTTTTCGGTGCAACAACAAAGCGGGACAAACATTGTACCCACATCTTACGTCGCGATTACCATACGATCTGCATATTTTGCGGCGCGCGCGCCAAAACGCCACCGCGCACACTTCTCCGCAGAAGTGAAGAATTTCTCGCGCGTTCTCTCTAACATACACATACGTATATCTATCACATATACATATATATATATATATATATGATTCGACCGTCGAAAATATATGCGATTCTCGCTCGAGTTAAAGTCACAGCCTGATTTCTCGTTCGCAAATACATTTTTTTCTTCTATTTTTTCAAAGCATAAAGTATTAATAAAAATATTTTTAATAATCATTTTATTACTTTTCAAATGACTCAATCAATATTGTATATATGTTAGTAAACATATCAGCGCCATAGAAAATGAAGAAATTAATCGGCAGTTAAAAAACTATGGCACGTATTCACCGTGGTTGAACGAGACGCGCACGACGCACATCAAACCATCAACGCGTATCAACAGGATTTTCTTCGACGACGAGTCACAAGAATGCCAAGTGCCCTCGTCGCTACTATATACCGCATCTAGGATATATATACATATGATAGAAATAAAACGAGGAAGATATCTTGCAGAACGTGTGTGCATATGTGTGTATGGTGCGTGTGTACTTCTATGTTTGCGTGGAACACTCTTGTCGCATTGCACGACACAATCGTTTCCAACTTAACGTGTATATACGCTATACGCAGGTGATGGCAGTCGCGCGCGCGCGCGCAAATAGATAGCGTATACCTATTGAGGCGCACCCAACGCTCACTTTGTCATCAACGAGAGACCTCGTTGGCGCACGCGCGCACGCTCACACATCACGCGCGGCCATTCGCGCTCTTGCGCGCACACAGACCTGTCATAGCATTGGCGCCGTTCAACTTGTTTTAAAATGCGCGCGCATCATTTTTCTATCATCGCGAATTTATTTTTTTTTTCTCCGCCACTTATTTTTTTTTCTAATGTCAATATGTTTGTTGAAAAAATTTTAATCCATCACTTACCGCTCCTATAATTTACAGAAAACATCACGTCATTTTCAAACTCTTCCGCGTATACTATTTATTTTTTTTTTTCTTCTTTACTTTCAACAACGAGTCATAAAACGCGTCATTGGAAAAATCATTTTTTTTCTTAGAACACTCGGCATGACACTGAAGTATATAGCTACGAGAAATATGCATAGATATATATGTAGATATACATACGTTATGTATAGGTATAGAGAGTCACTTGCACATATGAGACAGTCAAGGATGGTCGGGTTTGCGCGAGTTACTCGCTGTGACCAGTCGTGCGTATGTCGCAACTTCCATCCGACGACGTCAGCTTTTGCTATAAGCCAAGCTTCAGCATTATATACCGTCTATAAAATAAATGAGAGAAAGAGAAAGAGAGAGAGAGAGAGAAATCCATATCTATCTGTGATGTCTGTATGTGCTACAGAGACTCGAGGCCGTGGCCAAATCACTGTAGAGACAAGTGATTCGTACGAATATATATAAATGGCTCGGGAAGAGAGAGAGTATCATGCACTTAATCAATCGATGGCAATCACTGATATTTTGAAAACCACTTATTCAATATTTTTTTACTATTATTATTGATTTATTTATTTATTTTTTTTCCGTATTGAATAAAGTATAAAGTAAAAAAATTTATTTCATTTTATTATTTTGTATCTTTTTTCTTTTCTCATTTTTTGACTGAAGTGCCTCAAGGATATCAGCATGACAATTTATGATGAAGTAGAAGCAGAAGGAAAAAAGAAGAGATATACGTATATAGCGAGAATGGATATATATATATATATATATATATATCCTGCGAGTCTCACGCGAGTTGTGAGAGTTGCGTCAAACATTGTGTTTGTTTTATTAATGTGCACACTATAGCCTTCGGGTCTTTCGCTTAAATATATATATATATATATATATATATCCATATCCATATCCATATATAAGCGTGAATTCTCGTCTTTTACAATTTACACTACACCTCGCCCTTTATTCCTGTGACGTGGTTTTTATTATTACGAATACATTCTAGCCAAAGATGTGTGCAATTCATACACAAATGATATGTCAAACGTAGTTTTAATACATGAATTGGGTATTTTTTTTTCACTGTGTCGAATATCAAAATTGATGGAAACTCATGGTGTGTATATATAAATTTTATTTTTTCTATTGTAGTGCCAGTAGAATTACTGTTTACCGTTGAGATAATTCACTTGACCAATATGTGAACGTCATAATTTTAAAATGAGAAAATTTCTCCGCCTGTCTGAGTGTTAACACTTAGGATGCATAAAGTGCACATATAATTTAATAGCAGTCTTAAAACTCAATAGGTATATAAAAGAATAGAAATACAGGTGTACATGTAATCGTAATGACAACATGTTCGCATATTTGTGGCGATGGCAGAGCGTGCAGGATATATATAATACATTACACATGCGTCAATCGGCTTAGGAAATTTCCACAACCGCTGAAAAACACAATTTTATATATGTAGGTATATATTAATATATGTCTGCGTGTATTTGTGTACAAGTATATACTCGTGTCTACACTAGTGGACATTATCAATCGCTGAAATCTCAAAAAAGACACGAGCAAACAGTGTTGCGCTCGTCGATCGGAAGTATATTACGAAGTTTATAAATGCGAGAGCGCGCGAGAACGAGATGAAGAAAAAAAAACAAAGAGAACAAAAAAACGGTTAGATAAAAAAAAAAAAAAGAAGAAATATATCGAGGGAGATATGTGTGTGAAAAAAAAATAAAACAGAGTCGCCTATAGGATACAAGTATAATCTACCTACCTATCACGTGTATAAATGGACCAGACCGCGATCCCGCTTGCCTTCGTCGCGCTGCGGAATTACGCAATGAGGCGAGAGAAGCTGGTCGGTCGCTTGCGCCGTCGCTGCCGCCTTCGGCGTTCTCCGTTGGACGTTCCTGTATATATACTACAACGCTGGGCGCAAACGGACGCGTTCAGCCGTAACCATAACGTAAAAGAAGGCGTCTCTCTCACTTTGGGACTTATGCTGCGATATTTTTAAACCTTTTATATCTATTTTTTTTCTCATTATGAAAAAACAAAAATAAAAACTCTTCCTCGTTTTTTTTCTTCTCCATTCTGTTATACGCATTTTATTTATTAATTGATGATAGTTCTTGAAACAATTTAACATTATACTTATGTATTGAAGGAAGTTATTGACTTTCCGGGTTCTTTATAAAGTATTATTTATCATTTATTCTATCGTCAGCATGTTAAATAATTGATGATCAATTAAATAGTAAACACAATTATCGATATATCGTAATAGTCGATTGCGTGTATGGGTAATTGTGTGTGCAAGAGGTGCATTGAAACGGGACCAACACGAACTTGAAGCAAGGACACGCACCATAGTAATCGCGGTTAACAAGACGCGTTTATACATGTCTATCTCTCAGTAGCTAGCAAAACGATTGAGAATATATATATATATATATTTCGCAATGCATGTAACCTCTGTAAAGGAATGCGTTTAACGGCTTGACGCCTACGGGACGCCTCTATATATACACGCCACACAGACTCCATCACCTTGAGGAAGAGGAACGTTGCAACACATACACGATCCTTTGAGAGTTTCTCGGCTGATTGCCAAGTTAAAAGTCATATAACATATGTATATATATACTGAACCTACAAACGTTCACTTAGAAAAAAAGTAGTGGAAATCAAACCCATATAATTTCAATTTAGGACGAAAAAAAAAAAAAAAATCTCAACAGAAAGGTAAAATATGTGAATGGAACTCGAAAGATTGTTTACTTTACTTCAAGTGAGAAATCAGATTTGCAATAGCGAATAGCAGTCCACTCATAGGCAGTGTCAGAAATGATCTCTCAATGCGATCGATGAACATCCACGCGAATTTTTAGACATGTTTCTCCATTTTTTTTTTTTTTACGCAATATAATGACTTCGTCTTTGTCAACAAGTTTGAAAGCGCATAACTCGATTTATAATATACGGGACAGTATACCTCCCTCAATCGAACCACATATCGAGAAACAGCCATGGTCCAGACCCTTATCTGTCGGTATCGAATACAAATATATATATATGCTTTCGTTGGGCCTATATACTAGTTAACTGTTTGCTGGGGCACTAGATCAACGACAACTTTCGGCGTTTGGCTTTCATGTGGCAGCCGATCGAGAGAACGAGAAAATGAGAGAGCGAGGACGAGAGATAAACGGTGGTTTTGATCCTCGTCTCCCCGTTCAATTCTTTCTCCAATATATATTCCCTAAAAGCCGACTGGGTTTCAACAAATAGACGAATTCCTTTCTCCTCTCACTCTCACCCACCCTTTTTCTCTTTCGTCCTTCATGAAACATTTTTTTTCTCTAGAAATTTGAACAATTTTTTATGTCTATCTCTGAAGACAAAAAAAAAATTGGCAAATTTTTTTTTTTTCAGTCTACAATTCGCTCATATAATTCAAAGAGATGTAAATAAAAAAGCAGTCAAAAAGTAGAGAAAAGGAGAGATGAACCAGACTGTCGTATAGGGATGTTGGTGGTGGTCATCAGAGGGGAAAAACAAAAATATAAAAGTAAGAGTAAAAAAAATATATATGCGCGCGGCTGTTTGCCGTGGGACGGAGACGCGATGAAGAAGCTTGGCGAAAAGTAAATGGGGAAAAAAGAAAAAAAAATGAACGAAGGGATATACGTATATATATGCCGCGCCACTGCTATACCACCCTGTCTCAGTCGCGCTTCTATATACTCCTACTCAGCCTCTCCTCTTCATATACTGAATAAAATACCACGGCTGGAATTTAACTGAGGGCTGTAAATATTATAAAGTGACGCTGTGCAGAATGTACGGGAGCTATTCTTATATATAATGTTTACCGGACAAGTTCAAATGCACATTTCAGAAGCCTTCCTTCGTCCGAAAGAATAAAAAATGGATTTTTTTTTCTGCAGCCGTTTGACCACTTACTAATAAACCGACTGAAAATCCTTAAACGTAAAATGCATAGTCAACGTAATGAATAGAACATTTCAATTCAATAAATCTTTCTCAAATCATTTTAACACAATAATAAAAAATAAAAACTCGTTTCATTTTTCTGCTAAAAAATTTTATCTAGTAATGTAACTCACAGTATGAATTTATACAACGATTATGGAACTAGAATATAATCAAGTTTAACGCGAGTACACCGGTTTTCTATATAGCACTTGTGAATTCTGCGACAAAGTAGTAGAGCGACATTAATAATGTAGAATTCACGTGGATTGTCTTATCTTCACGTATAATGCGTCGTTGAAAATCCAACTACACACCTTCTTTTTTTTTTTTTCATATAAATATGAGAAATTTATACAGATATACAAACCCATAAACATATGCATATATGCAGGAAGATGTGTGTACGTGTGAATGAGCAAGCGCGTGTCGCGTAATGCAAGAAGTATTTCACCACGTCGAGGACGATATTGTGAGTGAGAAACTGAAGTTTGTGCGGTCATGTTGGCGCGCGGTTGGCGAACATCATCGCAACTTGTGTGCGCGCGGGTGCGCTTGAGGATCGGTAAAACCCACCGACCAGAGTATATAGTGGCTACCATACATATATATATATACATACAAGCCGCAAAACCGCAAACGATTTAACTTTGATGCGCACGCACAGAGGCGCGTATTACACCACTCTACTCCTCAGAAGCCGCTTTTCAGTAGGACGGTTTTAGTACTTAAAAAGTGCTGTTAAACAAAAAAAAAAAAAATATATATATCTCCCTCTCACCGCATGCTCATTGATACTAAACCCGAGACAATTACTGATATTTCCAAGGCTATTTCTTGCTTAATTTATTTAAATGAATGTTTCAAAGCGAAATAAAAGCGTGACTACATACAAAAAAAAATTGTTTGTGTGTAAAAGAAAGAACGGAACAGAAGTATACACGGACGATTATTTTGGAATGAGATGCAACAATTCGTTTTATTATCTATATTTTATTTTTTTTTTTTACTGCGCGCGCGCTTCTTAACCCATCAACGATTATTATTATTATAATCATTGAATAAATGATTGGGGCAAAAAATTTTAAATGAGGAGCGCACACGAGCAGCAACCGCTACCCATGATATTTCTAGATGAGAATCTTTCTGATACTTTTTTTTTTTTTCCTCTGCCCTATACACTTCTACTACGTGTCCATCTTTATGGTACGTGTCGTGCACATAAGCACGAATAGTTTTCTCAACATACATTTACACACAGATATATCTACATATATATGTATATATACAATGTATAACTCGTGCTACAACCCTTGGCGTCAAAACCGGGTCGTAAATGACCGCGCGCCGACATTAGCCACGTGCGCGCGCTCACGCCTCATATACACAATGTAATGTATCTCGTTCATCCTTGTGTTTTTCCTCTCCGCCTTGCAACTTTACTTACACATGTATACATATATTACAAACTAAGACGAACACTCTGAGAACAAAACTACTGTGCCATATCTATACACAATTTCAGCGAGTGTAGATGAACTGGTTCCTCAACTTTGTATAATATAATCGGCACGCGAGCCTTCTTCATTTCCGCGCGCGCTTACTCAAGCGCCATATATATTCCCAACTACTATATACACTATGATCTTGTTCTCGGAAGTGTTGGCTCTCTGACCACACACATATACACATGTAGCACACTATCTATTGTGTATGTATGTAACACTCGAAATAACAAAAACAAAAATTATATATAAAAATAAATTACAAAAACGTCAGAGATTATATGCATGGAGAATATTAAAGCGACACAAAATAAATGACTTTACAAAAGACGTTATCTAACAACTGTATATATATATATATATATATATATATATGATACAATTACATATAGGTATATATATAAATTTATATATAAAGCCAACCACTGCTACTCAACAGACGCCACTCATTGGATTCTAAATAATTACCTAAATCAATCTTCTGACTGGCATAGTTGAGTGACGCCAGCCGCAACCTGATAAATCGCAATCAATTTTATATATATATATATAGAAATACCACACAATATTCATCTTCATTCGATTCATTCTCGTTGAACTCCACCAACTCTTGCAGTCTCTTGGAATGGAAAGTGGACCAGCCAAACAAGGCGCTAAAAACCATGGGCACTTTTGCAGCGAAAACAGGAACGGCAGAACGTTTCATCGATGCATGTTGCTAGCAAAAGAGAGATAGAAAGCGAAATGAAAGGTTTGCAAGGGGGAATGAAAGAGGGAGCGAGATATGAAGAAGAAGAAGAAGAAGAAGCGGCGGCGGCGCGCTGAGCTAAGCCCGTTTCGAGTGTTTGGCTCCATGAAGCAATGGCAAGACGTGTAGTAGGGCGAGACGGGAGCGCAGGCCCTCAGGGCCCAGCAGACGAGCAACAAGAGAGGGAAGACAGGTGATGCTGAGCCTGAGGCACACGAGGAGCCCAACCATGAACGCACGTTTACGCGTCCTACCCAAACGCACACACAATTTTTCTCTCTCACTCATTCTCTCCCTTGATTTTTCTTCTCTATACAGTCTTCGCAGCATCAGCATCACGCGCGCCATGACTTGAACACGCGCTCACTCGCTCTCTCACACCGACGGAGGCATTTTAACGCACGGCATTCCTGCTCATTCCTGTTGTCGGCTCTCGGGGATGCGTTCAGCTGGCAACGTGGCGGATATATGTTAAAGCCTGCTTCACAAACCTCGACTGATATGTTGTGTAGGGTTTGGTAACGAGAAATCGATATCATACATATATATATATATATATGTCGTCATTCATGTTTGCAACTTCTTGATTTACAATTTGTACTGTGTCTATATGAAAAAAAAATAATAATTTCAGGTGAATCCAAATTATTTTTGTCTAGTATTGATGGAGAAGAAATTTTTTTTTAGGAATTAATAGAATTAGGTCTGATAATTTCAGTATTCGAAATTATCTTCTCAAATAAAATTAACTAAAAATCCCATCTCAATAAATAATTCTGATTGTGGATATATATATTGTCTATTGTAATAGAGGTATGCGTATTTTTCATTGTACATCGTGAGACGTCTTCATTGTCGCATGTATGGCTAGTGTTGCTTACAAAAATAACCAGTGAGTATCCCTATCCGATTTCAACGACGCCGAAATTTCAGTTTTAGTATTATTCTTTCACTTTTTTTTTTCTTTTTTTTTTTTTTTCCCTCCACGATTTCATGTAGGCGAACTCTGCACACACGCGTGTTAAAGTTGTGCTGCGAGTTGTGTCGATTGAATGTAGATATAAAAATCGAGGAGTAGAAAGTTGAAGGACAACGAATGATTATTTATTTTTATTATAACTACTTTTTATTTTTTATTCTTCAAATAGACAGAGATATAAATATTGCAACTGAATGTATGTACGTGTGCGCGAGTATATTTGTGTGTGTATATGTGTGGGTGAGCCTTTAAAACTTGTGAGGGCTCGCAGACACAATTTGACCCACCTATATGCGTTTGTATGGGCGTTCAACTTGCGCGCAGAGACGCGCGTGCGCGTGTTCATATAACACGTAAATGCGTATGTATGTTCATGGCATGTTATGTTGTTCATATATATATATATACATAAATATATATAAACTGAATATATGTTGCACGATCTTGTGTAGGTTGCGATGACGTTGTGTGTTGTGGTATTAGCAAACATACAATACTTATCCATTTACATGCGTGCGATACAAACACCGCACACGGCTTCAAATTATCCTCATACGCCATATATGTATGTACCAACATGAATACATACATATATATATATATATATATCTATATATTCATGAAACATGCGCGCAATGTTACATTGAAAGACAAAACGACGATGATGGTGGTAGTTGCGTGCTGACAAGTGCGCATGTACAATAATCGTAAATAAATTCTGTCGAACCTTTTTTTTTTTTTGTGATTAATAAAACTCTCACAATCATCTTGGGATCATGGAACTGGAAATAAATATGACAGAAGTATCATGGTCCCGAATCAAAATTGTGGAAATGATGTGAAAGCAACAAAGTGTGGGTCGTTCGTTTCTTTTTTTTTTTTTTTTTGAAGACAGAAATAAGGTTTATAAAATTGGTTCAGACTATACATTCATACAATAATGATCGACGTGCGCGGAGGCAAAAGAAAAAATATACACCACCGACAAATATCGCCTGTCCACCTCGTCATCATCATCATCTCTTTCTCCTGCTTTCAGTTGCTATGGAATTCAAAGACTTCAAAGGAAGAGAAGTGGCAGTAAATATATAGGTGTATTTGAGGTCAATGTCCTCACTCATTTCTCTCGAATATCTATATATATATATATATATATATGATAACTCCCCCATGAGAAAAAAGTATTAATATTTATGATCAAGGGATACATTTAGGTGGTGAAAATAAATTCATTAATATATTTTTAAATATAATCTCTCTCATTTTATTGAAAAATAAATTTAGGTGAGAAACATATGTATACAAAGTAGTTACTAATATTTTTAAATATATATATTCCCTTTTATATAATACATACAAAAACATAGTATATATTATTCCAATGCCAAGTTCGTCATTTCATTTTATTAGAATTGAGTTCACAGTGAAATAATACGATAACAACGTATGTTGGTATTATAATGCAGACAGAGGCTGTTTTCAGGACGTTAATGCGGCACCGTATACAAACATGTGAAGGTAAAAAAAGAAAAAAAGATGATGAGATTATATATATGGGATATAATTAAATTCAACGACGTGGTCCGTCCCCAGAAAACCACAGACAATAAACCATAGTGACGAATTGTTGGGTGCTTTGTACACAAATTGCAATGAAATAAAAATATGTTTATATATATGTGTCATAATTTTAATAAAAAGTAAATATTAAATAAGATAAAGTAACAATGAAAGTCATTCGCTGTTTTGAATATCATTGAAACAACTCACTCAGGTGTGAGATCAATTACTCTATTGCTATTGAATAATGATACAGTGGATGTTATACTCTCACCAACATGTGAATGTAACTCACAACACGTCGAGTGGAGATTATATTCATTGGAAAGATCGTATATATACTGCTGGCTGCTGCGGCTGTGTATGGCCTCGCACATAATTCGTCTTTCTCTCTTTCTTTCTCGCAGTGTATATGGGGTATATATGGCATGTGTTGTGTAGAGGAGTGAGCGAACGCGCGCGCGCGCACACACGCTGACTATACAGAGAAGAGACGCGCCGTATAAAGTTGCCATCATGCGCGCTTGTTCGTGTTCATTCATAGGGTCCCAATGAATGGCGGTGTATTGCTTTGCAGGTATTAACTCGCAAGAAAACAACGCACCAAGGTGCGCCCAACTCATCCGTTAAATACAACAAAATTTGTAATTTTTTGTATGGTTCACAATTGTAGAATACCCATTTTTATTTTCATATTTAAGAGTGTATCGAAATCATATCAATAAGTTTTTAGTCCTTTAAGAAATATCCACATAAATTTAAGGGGCTATTGACACTCAACTCACTTCATGTTGATTCATAAATATTTTAATTTCCCGATAAGATAAAAATAATCTGTCGACTATTGATTGTGAACTTTCTGAATTGTTAGATTTTTTCAATCATCTGCAATATTAGTTTTCACCTTGTTGGTTGTGGTCATTCTGAGGAATCAAATATTTTTCTAAACCTAGTAGTATTGTTTCATTATTATTATTATTATTATTAGTTTAGTTTTATTTTTTTAATTTTTTCCCCGGTAACAAGAGGCGCGCGAGATCTTCCACATAACGAACCGGTCGCGCCAGGTCATGCCGCGGTTTTATAATCAGCTTTAAATCTAAATCCGATCCGGGACCGGCGCCGAGCTATATAGCGGGGGCCACACAAAACACAACTCTCGTTTGACCTTTTCCAAAAAGCCGCGCGCGCAAACACACATATCACACGAATATATATATATATACGCGAACATAGAACGAGAATGAAGTACATGTGTGCGGTCGCCTATGATAATATTTCGATAACACGCTCAACTGCCCTTTTTATTCAAGTTAATAAATCAATTTAGATTTATATACATTGCAACATTTCTCCAAGAATTGTCATAAGTGTTTATAGAAATCTACATTGCCATAATAAAAATACCTGAAGGGTTTTCAATAGCATCCTGCTATACCATCGATGAAGAAAAAATATACCTACCCTTGAGATCAATATTTTTCAGCATATTGATATTATTTTATTTTCTTCACTCTTTCAATAGCAAGTAATATGACTCAATTCTTTATTATCCACTGAGCACTCACTCGGGACTTACACATATGTGAGTGACTTACCTGGATGAAACATCTGCCATGTAATTCGTCTCCAATAAAAAAAGGGTTGATCTAGAAATATATTCTTTAAGAGCCCCAGCAACGCAATCTGCACTGTGTAGATGTCGCCAAATGTATTTGGACTTGAATTACTATACGAATTTATTTCTATGTAATAGTAAAAATGATCCTATCACTCGTCTATACTTCGAGAATTTTTTTTAAATTTCAGTTTGACAAATATTATATCATATTTGTTATATATCAAACTCAACAAATTTTTTCACATGATTTACTACACGATTATGTCAAGGACTAACACACATCATCTTCGTGCGTGTCACTTGACCTAGTCTCGGTGTAATGACACCACTATACACCACACTCAACTGTCGACTGCTGCATGCCCACTCCTGACCTCACCTGGCAGAAAAAAGTTATCATCAGAAAAAATAACCAAATAAATAGAATTAAAAATGAGAATGAAAAAAAAAAAGAAAATGCCGCCGCAAGACAGTGGGGAGTGCAGGACTCAGATTACCCAGATAACTTTAACTGAGTCTCGACTGACCGCCCCATCATTCATCAACCCTCAGTTCGTCCCGTGGAATAGCGTTGAGCCGTATCCGTTTAATGCACTCTTCATCCACATGAGAGCAAGGACTCTTCGCTATGGATGTGCCTCAAAAATAAAGATTACCATCGCACCACTGAAGCAATAAGCTAGCACTATATTGGCCTCAATTTTTCTACTTATAGAGTGACATTGTCCGAACTATAAATATTTAAAATAATAATTTATCTCCTCATGTTTCTCTTCTTTAGGATTATATTTTAACAAGATGAAGAAAGAAAAAAAATAATAATAACGATGATCTAACGTTTATTCTCCGATAATCTAATTGTTATAACCGTCATCGAACTTCCGGTATTTTTGGATTTAAACTCTATCTCTTTCCGCCCTTAAGCCATGATGCCGCGCATTGTGTAACATAAGAAAGAAATGAAATGAAATGTTCGGTTATATGTAGAAGCAAATGAAAAAAAAAACACAAACTTCGTGGCCTGCTCTCTCTCTCTCTCTTTTTCGCTCTTCATCTTGCTCTATCCCCGGATCCGGCCAATTACCTCCAATATTGTGACGCGGATTAGCGTCACCGCTCGACCCCGGATTTGCATCGTATTTGCATAATTTTTCGTTGCACTAGCGCGCGCGCGCGTTCCATATAATCCTTTTTTTCTCCCGTGTTCACGTTGCTGCCGCTGCTGTGCGTGACGTCATTACTAACGGCTATAAGGATATATATACGAAATAAATATAATTTTTTCATGGGCGCGTGAGCGCACGACAGCAAGTCATCAGCTTCTGGTCTTCATCAATATATATATATATTATGCGTGCACGGCAATGACAATACATTTTCACTTAACTTTTTTTTTTATTTATTTATTTCATTTCATTCTTCATCTTCATTCATTTATCGCAGTCAAACAAACGGAAGATTGATCTCCGTTAGTCTATTCATCATAAGCTTGTCAGTGGGTGAAGAAAAAAAAAATTTAATTTAGAGAACACAAACTAATTTCAATAAGTTGAAATAAAATGTTTTTGTGATTTCTGTAATGTATTTACGATGACTCGGTTGCTCTGCGAAAGATCTATAAGAAATACACATATGCGAGTAAGTATATATATATATATATATATATATTTACGACCACCACCAACGGCCCAATCACTGCGAGTCGAGACGCGAGTCACCGAACGATGCCCAGGGCCTGTCGAGAAAGAGAGAAAGTTTTTCTGTATATGCGCACGTTCTCTCAGTCTTCTTTTACGACGCGTTGTCTCACTCTTCTTCTCTCCCTTTCTCTGTTACACATTATAGGTCCCAGTGCGAGGACTTAGGGCCCGCGTGCGGCCCACGCGCTTGTAGCGGCCCTCGGCCGGCGGCCAACTCTCTGTTGAGCCGTCGCTCGTCGGGTTCGCGGGTCGCACAACTGGTTTTTTAAACGCGCGGCCCCAACGACGATGGCTACACTCCATTCTTCTCAGTCCTTTTTCACTGTTCTTTATAATCGCCCAGTCCTTATACTCGCGGGAGGGCCGGTGGTAGTGGAGAAAAGGGAGGAACTCGCCAGGAAGAGAAGAAGAAGAAGAAGAAGAAGAAGAAGAGAAAGAGATTTTTGCCGCTTACACACTTTCACGTGTGCGTATATATACGTGTTCGTTTTCATCTGCGTTGTCTCTAGCCGCAAGCACCATTTTTTTTTTTTTTATTTATTTCTTCACTGTTTCATATATAATGAAAGAATCGAAAGAAAAAAAAAAAAAATAAAATTTGGCGGTGGTATAAAATATATTAAATGTTGATTAT
Organism: Zele albiditarsus; assembly: GCA_958496275.1. NCBI lineage: Eukaryota > Metazoa > Arthropoda > Insecta > Hymenoptera > Braconidae > Zele > Zele albiditarsus. The sequence goes on from OY292410.1 coordinate 14,490,973, forward strand.
TTTCGTTGGAATTATTTTTTTGAAATTGAGAAATTATTTTTCAAGCTACTTTTATTGCCTCGATGTCTGAGTCATTTGCAAACAAAAGAATTGAGTGGATGAAGATTATGTTTTTTTTTCTTTCTCTCTCTCTCTCTCTCTCTCTCTCTCTCTCCGGCTCTATCATATATTCTTTTTTTCTTTATATATATTTCATTCTTTTTATATCCAAGGTGGAGTTCGAAAAAGCAAAACATTCGGACACACCTAGAGGAATTTGCGAAACGAGATCCTCTCACCAAAGCCCCGAAATCCTCGTATCCACGACGAAATTCCTAGTAACCCGCGCGCGTCTTGTACATGTGAAGGATATAAAGGGTCTAGTCGCGCCAACTATGTAGTTTATATATATATATATATATATATATATACAGAAAGAAAGACAGTTGACTATTGCGGTCACTTCAAAATAGTTCAAAGAATCGGTGATTTAACTCTTGCATAGGATGTTTTATTCTTCTGATATAAAAGTCAATATATTGTGAATGGTAACCACATCAAGCGAGACCCAATATTGAAGAATAAAATTGGTAAAAAAAAATAGAAGGTAAAAGAAGTGAAGTAAAAATTTACGTGGATTAAATTAATTACGTGACACGTGTGCACGTGGCTCACGTACAAAAAAAAACCTTGGCGTTTATCAGGAATAAAGAACAGGAGAGGGAAAAAAAAAAAACGTGTGTATAGAGAGATCTTGTGGTTAACCGGAAACACTTTCATGTGCTTTTCGCCCTCTCATCCAATGCATACACAAAGGGGAACAGAATTAGTGGTCTATTCAATTATTGTAATTCATTTTTCTAATACAAATTCAACACAGCTGCTCATTATTCTGTACACTACAGATTAGGAGAAAACAGTGGGGTGATAATTTGAGAAATAAAGCTTTTCCAAAAAATTTGTTATATTGGAGATAGAAAGTTGAATACAGAGCAAAAAGTTTCGTTTCGACTTAGAGAAATTCACTGTGATGTTTCACATTAATGTCAATACCATAATCATATAATCGAATGAAGGAAAAAAATTTTTTCGATAAAGTTATAAACATAAATTATATGTATATTAAAAATGAATAAAAATAAAAACAGAATTTATTATATAAAATAAATAATTAAATAATTTTTTACTTTATCGTACATAAAACATCAATATTTAATATATATGTATTAAATAAAAGTGAAGACGTTTGGTGCATTAAGTGAAAATAAAAAGTGAATATATTATAACCAACGGTCGTAAATTCATCACCTCATTATATATACATAAAACGTACACATATGATCTTTACACCAATTCTTCTTTCACTACTTATAATATGTTACCTCATGACTCAAGTCCCAAAAGTATCCGTTGCATTCTCACCGTCAACGGACGCACGACTCAAACTCTCATATGGGTTCGCGCTAATAAAATATGCACACCCGATCCTCCGATTTATCCGAGGTATCGATCTTAACACAGAGAGCCTGCTTCTGGTCCGGGCGCTACCACTCATTCGTTTCGTCTCTGCAAGATTGTCTTCCGGTGCGCACATATATACATACAGACACGCATCACCATTTACAAAACTTTGACGCAAAACTCAGCGCAGTCACTTATATTCTTTGACGGCGCTCAAGGGCGAAAACCGTTGGTCCCCAGTGAAACATCCTCACCATCGCGAAACTCTCAACGAAGAAGTCCATTCACGTTATGCATTATATAGTTATACCTTTACCTCTTTACACGACAGCATTCGCAGTGAGCGGCATTCATACATAATATACATATACACGCGGCATATCGGAAGAAGAATGATGATCGATATATGTATATGAGCGTACGAGAAGAAAAAAAAAAAATAATAAATAAAAGAAACAGCAGTGAGTAAGAGAGAAAGCTTAACGCGCGTGGCGTGCCGTCCGTCGTCGTTTCATTTTTTCTTTAAATTTATTTTCTTTATTTTTTTTTTTCGGTTGGAAGCTCGTTTGAATAACAGTGGAGAAATTATTTCCCTAAACGGTTTCAGGGTACTGCATCAGGTCAGGACATTGGAATATTGCATAATAAAAGAAACGCATTAACTCGAGACTTGGGTTTATACAGGCAGAGCGTGTAAATATATATATATATATATATATATATATAAATGCTTATTCAATGTGTACGTGTATGAACATGTGCAAGGAGAAGACAAAAATTTTGTGGGCACCGATGATTGAAGGTGGTATTTTTCTCATTCTCCATTCTCTTCACTATCCCCTTTGCTTCAACTTACATATATATTGTACGTATATACAAAATGGTACTTGCAACAGTAGCAAAAGTATATGGTAATAATACCAGTGTGTGGCGGGGGATTTATATTCCTTATGTGTATATGTAAAATATATAAGGGTTCGACGCGAAGTGCAACACAACGCGAAGGGCTGCAACACTACCTGCTCCTCTACCTGTTGTATCGGTGTCAGGCTACCCCTGTGAACGAGGCCTACATACACCCATGTATATACATATACATAAATGAAAATAAGTATCGAGGCATTGAGTATGTATTGGAAGAAAAAGGGAAATAATAAAATTGATCAGATCTGACGGGGAGAATCAAGTATCTGTCATTGACTATTTTATACTATTATATACTATATTCTCTTGTTGTTGCGATGTGTTTGTGTGACGGGTGACACGATGACCCACTTTTAATTCTGACAAATTCATACATATATATATATATGTATATATATCGAAACAAAAATTTGTCAACGATAAAAATTTGTACTGGATATTTTTCACTTTCAATTCAACCCATTTATCTTGAGTCTGTTTCATTTTATTTTATGTAAGTAATTTCATTATCATTGAAGTATTCTTGCCTTCTGATTTCCACTTTTTCTGATTAATTGTGCCTGTTGGTCTAGGGTTATTGTTTCAATGTTGTCCGAGAGGTGAACATATATTCACATTCCGTGGGATATAATGGTGTATACGTTGCTTGAGGCACTAACCGTTAACGCACACACGCACTTACGCCCCTTTCGGACAATTTATTAGATAGCTTGGGATAACCGTCAATGCTAATAACGCCCGCTGGCCCACCGTCACTCTTTCTCCTCTTTATATATTATGTACATGTTTATATATAAATACATATATGTATATCTGTGAATATGTTCGAGTATTTTACGGTAAATAAGAGACGCGATAAGAGACCTAGCGACCTCCTTGTTCGTCGGGTCTTGGCATCAGTTTCACAGTGAAGATATATTGGTGAAGAGTATCCAACTCGCGTGGGATCAATTTGTTTCTGTAAAAGACAGTTTTACCTATACGTGAGAAACGAAAAAATAAATATATATAAAATAATTATTTTTTCTTTTTCTTTTATGAATTATAGAATATATATGCACGTTAATTATAGTGCGACATGTGAAAGTTGATAGGTAAATTTATTTTTATTCAATGCAACACACGATTATAATCACGTGTATCTCGAAATAATTTTTCTTGAACTAATAATTTTCAAATAAATTTCTATTTCTTCACCCTATATATTCATTCATTTTTTCTTGTACCAAGCCAATTGTTCACAAGTGTGTGTGTGTGTGTGTGTGTGAATGTTGGAGTTATAGATGCGCTGCGTGAAAGGAAATTCAAGAATGAGGACATTGCCCTGACAAAAAAAATACATATGAGATACGAGATGAAGTGGAAGTGAAGAGAGAGGCGTGTGTGCACGAGTGAACGCGCTACTGCGAGATTTCTCGTGTTTAAAAAAAAAAAAAAAAAAAGAACACCTGTAACGGCCGCTGCTTTTTAGCTGTATCTATTCCTGCGTGCATGTTTATGTGTGTGTATATGTGCCACTAAATAGATCCATAAACCAGAAAATACCTGAAGTTGTGAAAAAATAAAGATATTTCGAAAGTACATTTACAAAGATCATCAACTCTTGAATTTCTCAATTTTTTATATTACCAAATAATGAAAAATGAAAAAATAAAAATATTTTTTCAACTAGTTTGACAATATTTATATAACTACCATTCTTAATATCAACTTTTCTTGCGTTATATGACCCAGTCACTTGCAGTAGCAGGTTCACCAATGAATTAACATAATTATTATGAGGCACACACACAAACACACAACCCCCGATGAATTATTTATCTTGTCAAATGAGCGACATGCAGTCTAGTATCAGGAATACCACACGAGCAAAAAAAAAACATTTATGCTCATACAAAAAACAAACCCGCAATAAAAAAATTGCCAAAATACCTGACAGAAAAAAATAGCAATCACGAGGGTAACGAAAAAAAAAAAGAAAAAAAAAAAGGAAAGTTCCATCTCTACAAGAAATAAACAACTGCAAGTTCTTTTCTTCCTGTCCGCTCCTTACCCACATGTATACGCACACAAAAACACTTGAATCTAATATATACTCCTTCCAATTTGGTGGTGCCGCGTCTTCGTGCGACTGGCGCGCGCCGTTCTCTACACACATTGGACATTTGCATATTACGTCTGGATTTGGCGCGACATTAAATGCTGTAGCCCCTCAATATAGTAGCCATACGCTTATGCACACCAACCCTTTCATCTCTCGGACCTCACTCCTCTCATACACTCAATCTACATTGCATTAAAGATCCTTCATTCATTCAGTGTCGTACAAAATTATACACACAGCAATTATATATTTATACATACCATATTTAAACCCTATGTGTGACCTTATATAAAATGCACGTGTGTATAGATTTCACCTGAAGTGATTTAATTAATTTAAACGCCATGTATTCAACCTATCAACAAAAATTTATTTTCAATAATAGAAATATTTATGAATATCAAATAACGATATTTGTGTTGCAATCACGAGAAAAATCGTGTGAAAGTTTTTCGTTAAAAACCCATAGCGATGTGTGATGCTTCATTTAAATGGACCCAATGGCTATATATATATATATAGAGACTGATTTATCAGCTGACTATGAAGAATCCGTTAAAAGGTCCAACGGCTATACATATAGAATATTAATCGACACGAAATCCACTAGAGCGATGCATTTCTCTAACGTCGTTTTTAAAATCCTTGGGAAGAAAAATATATCTTGACGGTACTATGCCAAGGACGCCAGCTTCACTAGTACCCAACAACCCCCCATCCATAATATATATATATATGGGTATGTATGCGTGATAGGCAAAATAGTTGGTACCGCGAGAGTCACTTTCCCACAGTATTCGCTGGTGGTTATGCCTGAAAAGGTGCCACCTTGCCACCGGCGATCCTTTATTATAAATCTCCGATGATCGGGTGAGGTAAGGTGATGTTATATGTTGTTGATGTTGGAGATGATGGTGGTGGTGGTGATGATGATGATGATGGTGATCTGTACATGGCGAATGGAAATTTGTATATAAGAACAGGGATGTTTGAATAGGAAGAGTTCAGGTAATATGCGCGACTATTTGAATATACCTGGTTCCTTGATGTTTCTTATAGTAAAATTGAGCGGCCGGTCGTTGCATATATTTAAATTCAAGGGTGGTATATATACCCCCTCGCCTACCTTGTAGAAAACCTTCTAGTCAACCCTTTACCAGCGTGCACAATATCTGGAACAATGAGTCGTGAAGGGGTGCGCCCGCGTCGTAGGAAGGACAGGGCCACATGCAATGTGGACCCAACTCTCTTTCTCTTTCTCACTCTCGATCAACTATTACGTGAATATACACGCACCCTTTATATATATATATATATATATATATACCTACAGGTAAATATATGCGCGCGCGATTTTGCATAGATCTCCATATGTTATGTGTCCCTTTGGTGCCCTTTCACTTCCTCTTTTTATTTTTTACCACGCTCTCTCCCGCGTTTAAAGGTCCAGGTAAGAATTGAGCGGCCAGCCGGTGTCATCCTCATGGGAAAGTGTATGCAAAACTATTGTGGACCCCAAGTGAGCGCCTGTTGCGTGAAGAGTGTTGCGTGTATACGGGGCGGGTATTCGTTATGTGTATAGCAGAGAGAAGAGGATGAAAAAAAAAAAGATCACACCCCTGAGATATAGATGCGGTGAATCCTTTCCTCATAACCCTTTTTGCTCATATGCAATACCATTGCGCATCATCTCTCTCATCTCTTGTATATATGTATACGAATTCTTCACCTTGTCGAACGTGATCCTTTGGTTGTTTCCTACCACTACTAACACACTACCATCATAGCTATCATTCAGACAGTTTGTCCTCCCTTCCTTCCTTCCTCTCACGGGGGCTATCCTTATATGCATATGAAAAAATAAAGGAATAAAAAATACGTAATGTACCCCTGTGTGTCTCTTGACGACGCAACGCCGCGCTTCGATATTCTCATGCCGATGACGAGTAAGCGGAGAGCTCTAGGATATATATTCTATTGTTAAGCAAAAGAAGCAACCGCCATCGAGACATCTCATCGTTGTCGTCGTCGTCGCTTTTTTTTTTTGTTTGCTGTTACTCCAACCGTTTTTTTTTCTCTCTACATTACCATTTCACTTTGTGACCGTCGTTGTCTCGGCGTCATTCACGATGGTCGATGGCAAAAAAATAGACGACCGTTGGAAGAATGGAAAAAAATCGTGGATCGACACTCGGGGAAATAAAAATTTTTTTTATCAGGAAAAAAATTGAGAAAAAAAAAAAGATTTGCATTGACATGAGGAATACACTGTGTATATGACAATTCGATTAATGTATAGAGATGATGAGTGTAAATTTATTGCAATAAATAAATATTTATGTATAAATTAATATGTGTGAATACGAAAAATTGTATTTCTGGGATTTATCGCTGGGTGTATCGTGAAGTAAAGAAGGAAATTATACTTACCGTATTCCGCGAGCGTAATCATGAATGAAATGAAATAAAAATTCGCATTGAGTATATGTATATTACATATATGTATGACGTGACACGCTCTTTTCCGCTCTCTCTCTCTCGCGCCTAATTATCATCAAGCCACCAGTAAACCGTTGGCGCCTCGTAAAATTTAAATAAACTCACTCATCTCATTTTCATCTTTATTGGCCAGCGTGGCGCCATGAGAACGTGAGAAAAAAAAAGTAGGAAAAAAAAATACTCAAAAGAAGATGATTATACTCTTTTCATTCTAACTCATTCACTTGGCCTCGCACTCACTCGCTCATTATTTACGCACCTCTCACTTTACAGGTGCTAACATGCACTAGAACACCTGATAAAATTGAAATAAATGCAGTCATCTCATTTTCATTCTCATTAATAATTATTTATGCATATATTAAATATGAAGTGTGCCAGCGTTTTACTGCTGTGCAAGTGAGTGAGACAATAAATGGGTATATGAATATCTGTTTTATATATGAATTATGTATGTGTATACAATTTTATATTTATATATTATAACTAATGTGAGCAGTCGTGTTTCATTGGGGCAGACAAAATCCCTGCATGACATTAAAACCGTGGCGAGCAAAAGACGATCATCATATTCACTTTGTAGAATTTTTCTGTCTCTATATATATATTAAAGTCTACACCGTTAAGGGGGACATGCTAAATAATTTTTTTATTCCACATTAAAAAAAAAATGTCTGCCGGCTAGAAATCTCCCCATTGCTCTTAATTGAGAGTCTGTCGCGTGCCAGTTTATTATGATAAAGAAAAAAAAAAAAACAGGCTCGTTTGTATATATTTGTAACAGGTCAGCTGTATATTAAGTTAAAAGTTCGAAGAAAGGGCGCAAAAAAAAAAAGAGTTGGAAATATTTGAGGAATATTTTATGCAATATTTCGTAATTAATTAAATATCATATTTATCATTGATTACGGTTATTTCAAATGGTTTCATATTCATATGGGATCATCGAACGATTTCACGTCGCGTGTCTGTGATCAGCTAAAAAAATGGGTATATATTTTCATACCACCTATCGCCCAATTTTTCAAAAAGATTTATTTAAATTCCTATAGGAAAGACACGACTCGGGTCAAATGTATAAGGTCGAAAGTATTTTTTTTCTTTTTTCTCATTTTTATTTTGTTTTTTTTTATGAATGTCTGTGGGTCAGTCTGGTATATGTACGATTGTCTGTAGCCGCAGGCAAGGTGCTCCAGGCTGTCTCCTACAGTATATGTATAATTTTTGCTTCCTCATCTTTAGCATCATCAAGAGAAAAAAAAAATCACAATAATAATAATAATAATAATGAGAAACGAGCAATGGCAACTTTGTTTTTTTCACTTTCTATACGTGATTTTTGAACGTGTAAAGACTCATTATTTTCGCATTAAACCAGGGAATAATTGCACGCACCGTACAGCAGTTCAACAATTTATTTTTTCATCCATATTTTTTGTATTTCAGATCTATTATTTTTTATTTAATTTGTCATTTAATTTTTGAATTAAATGGTCAAATTCCTGTGTGCCAAGCAGTTGAAATCTAGTTGTAAACCGCACAATCAACTATATTTCTAATCTGGCAAAACAAGACAAATTTTCTACTCACGAGTTCTCGTGTTACTTGAAATGTTTTTATTAAATTTTTTTATTACATCAATTTTTGTTCATTTATTTTCTTTCTTAAGCAATGACGCGTGCTGTGCAAAACTTGTCGTCGCGCGCTCGACGGGGCGTAACGACTTTGCTGATAATCGAGAGTGGAAAGGACATTCCTTATTCCATATAACGCGATATATCCATACACAAGTATACATATGAACATATATCGGTGCAATGAAATATAACGGGTGCCATTGGGGTTACTGGGTTTCTCAACAATACCACACATTAATAATTATTATGTTACTGTTTAGAAAAATTATCCCGCCTCAAGGATAACGTAGGAAAAAAATAAAAAAGAAAATCAGAAAAATTTTAAATAATAAATAATAAATAAATATTTACATAGATGTTATAAAAATAGTAAATGCATGCATATATGAAAACCTTGAGAATATAAATCTTTATATACGAGACAGTGGTCGAAATTTCACATTATTTCTGCAGCATGAATGCACATGGGAATTTTTGTCATAAAAAAATTGGCATATTCACTCATTTGTAAAAAGAATAACGTACACCAATTGAATTTTTTAAACGATATATCACGATTTTATTCACGTGACTAATTGAGAAATATTAATTTTCATACTCTGCAATTAAAAGAAGTGAATCTCATTTCTCTAGTCTCAATTTTTTTTTTTTACTAAAGAACATAAAAGTATCCATTTTATATTCAAATGTACCACAAGCAAACTTTAATGTAGTCTCACTGTTAGTCGATAATGATTATTTATCGTGACTTTTCAAGAATTTTAATATTGGTCATTAAAATTTGCCGTTACAATGGTACATGGTAAAAATTACTCAATTTGCAAATTAAAAATTCGTATATAATTTTTTTCGCATATCCATATATTTATACAACACTATATTTTGGCAATATCCTAATACGCTACGTAGTCCTATATACGTCCCACACACTTCTCTATAAATATCTATATGTATGCGTGAGTAAAATGCTTGGCGAAAGAATTATATAAAATTACCACTCCGCACAAATTCTACAAATCAGTAAGTCAACGATACAACATACATACATACATACACAAACACGCGATACATCTACAAATATTACGTCAATAAATATTTCTGCTTCTGAAAGGATCCGCTGTGACAACGTGACGACCTTCTCCATATACCCACATATATATATTATTATATTCTTCGCAGTAGAAGTATCTACGCATATAATAAGAAGATGTATATTTAATTTAATATTTGTTAACAATGAAATGCATTGATTGAAATTTATTTAATAAATTCAATTTATCATTTCTGTGTGAGAAAAAAAAAATAATTTATACTTCCGACATAAACGCTATCAACAATCTATAAATTATTTCTTTCTCGCCATTTTTAATATATACGTGACTGTATGTTGTGTATGAAAAAAAATAAATAAATGAAGTAAAGAGCGAAAAAAAAATAAAAAAAAAATGAACATATCAAACGTGCCGAAATTCAGTGAAATCGTCTCCTGATGTTAAAGACAGACGACAACGATATATACACACATTGCGGCTTTTATGACAGAGAGACCGGTTGACATCACTGGCTATGCTAAAAATAAACATTCATATAGTGTGTAGCGCGTCCGCGTGAAAAATCTCCGGTTTTATGTTAATTACAGTCACTTAGAGCCACCACCAATCGACGTTTATTTGGTTCGCACAGACTGCGCGCGATCTTGTCATTTAGTAGTACATAACCCCCCTCTTTCTCCTCTCGCTGTGATGTATCAAAACATATTATTATCTTCCATGCGTACCGCAAGTGATATTCACTAAAAATTCAAAAGTATGTATTCAATTATATTTATCAAAGAACGATCAATTAAAAAAAATTACCATAAAATATAACATTTTTTAACGTTTGTCTTCACCAAAGTGACTTTTTATTCTATTCAATTACATTTCATGATAGAAATATTAATAAATATGATAAATAAATATAATTAAAATTTTTCTAATATAGCAAAATTATAAAATGAATTAAAAATAAAAAATTATGATTGGTAAGTGATCAAACGGCACATATATACACATATAAAATTGCAACTTCCACCAAGTTAAACCATAAACGTCTCAGGAGAGCTATTAAGTTAATTACAACGCACTTATATATAACGTGTGTACTGCGCACTCGTAAATCAACGTGTGCGGGCACACATATATATATATATATATATATATATATATTTCGCATCTCCCGCAGATCGCAAAGGTCGAGCCAATATAGGTACGTATTGGCCCACCGCTTCTGTATTGGAATAGCGACGATAAAGAGAGAGAAAAAAAAAAAAGAACCGTCGCCCCTCGACGCTGTATATAAATATATATATTCATACATATATGCCTTGGGGCTATCTCTCAGCGACAAGGCCCCTCGGGTGCGCTCGTTGTTGTCCGTGCACTGGCCGCGCGGACTGAAATAAGTCAACTCGCTATTATTCTTATGTCTCTTGCATTATTCTTTATAGCGTCATATACGTATTATTGCGCGAACCCAAGGCCCCAATATATATTTCTCTGGACATGTCAAAAGAATCTATATGCGCATATCCACCTAAACATATATACAATATGTATATTGATGTTGAGAAGTGGGAAGAAAATATGAAGAGTGGAAATTTTGAAGCAGACAAATGTAAATAGAATTTTATTGTTTTATATCCGCATGTGTATTCACCGAGATAGTTTCATTTATTTCTTTTCATTATTATACACATTGGAAATTTTTTTCATTTGATATTCTATTTAAACATGGCTATACAATCGTAAGAAGAAAATTGGAATGGTACAAATGGTGACGTTATACAGTGTATATATATATAACTGTGCCCTTCTGGGGGCCCCAGGTATATACTCTCAAGAGAAAGAGCTGCGAGAGATTGCTGCTGCTGCTGCTACTGCTGCTGTATAGATGCTGATGGTGGTGATGGTGGTGGTGGTACACATGTGTATATATGTGCGAAAAGAGAAGAGAATCTCACGGCGCGTTTACTAGTTAATAATATGCAACGCAAACTTTATTTCGTGCATGAATTTTGGTAACCCCTACGGGTATTATTGTAACGTTTGTATATATATATATATATATATATAGAGAGAAGTGGAGAAGAAGTGAATGGTTATATTTTGAAGAGACTGAGAGAGAATGAATAAGAGAGAACGACAAATGCGCGTTGCTTTTGCATGAAAATGCTAGGGTGATTGGAGAGACTTTAGAAAATTTTAAAGCTATAGATTACATGCGTACCGTCATGGAAACAATTGATACCTCATATGTATATATATATCTATGTGTGCGCATGGACCGATGGCGACAGCCTCCAAAGAAACATTTTCATCTTGACAGACAGATGGTTCACAAATTCGTTATATAAAAACCCAAGAATTAATTATATTCATGTAGACCGATTCAAAATATAAAATATACTGTTCTCATCGATTTTATGCCTAAGATGTACAGGGTTAAAAATTTCATTTGAACGTCAACTCAAAAATTATGTGAAATTTCCTAATGCATATGGATTTCGATACAATTTTTTTATTATTAAAATTTTATGCAGTACATTGACTTGACTGCAATAAACTTTCGCTCATAAAAATTATATTTGACGAATGATTATGAAATATTATATGAGATTGTTCCGGAATAAAATCACACGAGAAAAAAGAAAAAGAAATTCATTCAGTGTGTGGAGATGATTATCAGTGACACATATAGGAAATTGAAAGGGTGTCTAAGGAGGTGTCTAGTGTAGGGCAAACGTTTGTAGGTATATTGTACATACATATGAGGGCGGGTATCGTTCTGCGGGTTATATAGCTGCACTTTCTCTCTCAATCTTAGCCGTCTCTTCGTTGAACTCATGCTGGGGTCTTTGGATCTCTTAGACTATTTGGGACACCCACACACAAAGATCGGCACTTGCCGATAGCCGCATTGGCCCCGCGCGCAGTGGATAATGGTTTCCCCAATGGTTCTCGTCTCGCCATATATATATAAGTATACCAGTGGCAAATGCTCTTTGGCTATCTCTCGCAGTCTTTTGTGTATATATTTTCAGGGTGTTATCATTCTTCGTACTCATGGTGGTGCACACATACGGGAACTATAGGTCTCACGAGACACACCAGGGTAGGCAATAATATTTAAACTTACATACAATAATATGATGTGGTCCTTGATTTATCATTATGTTCATAAAACCATTTCTAAATAATCGTGAAAAACAAAAAAAAAAAACCCGCCACTGACTTAGACTTTACTCGGCGTAGAAAAAAAAAGATTTTACCCAAAGTAATATTTTTTCAATTTAATTCATCATTTATAAATCATTTAAATTTATATTCAGATGTGAAATAAATCTGTGATTATTTTATATTGAAATTATTCATACATGTTTTTGTCAATTTGTAACGATATATTTTATGTGAATTTAATCCAGAAAGTTCTTGTGGAAAATATATATACGGAAAATTATTAATTTCCATAAAAAACCTTTCAGGTTAAAAACATTGATAACAAATAATTTTGAAATTCGGTCTGAGGTAATTAATTAAAAGATATACTTTCACTGAATCGATAAGTTGGATTTAATTTCAGTAACCAGAAGCTATATTTAATAGTACAATAACTGTAATTTTATCCATAATACATATATTTATGTATATATAGTATATATGAAAGTGGATCAGTGAACTATGTGCAAGAGGGAAAGGAAACTGTCATCTCTGTCAGGTGCAGGAGCACACGATCTTGGAGAGTTCGATCGCTATCTACCAAATCACTATCAATCACCAAGAAGGGTGTGTATGTGTATATGTGTAAATGTTTGCTTCTACTGGAACCGGATGCCACTGTCTCGCGCCGCATGCATTGGAAGCCGACGAACCAATCTCCTATCCATATATATATATGTCTGTATTGTTTGTATATGTATATATAAACTGATGCTTTTGTGAGCACGATAAATAAATTACTGAACGATTTCACCGGTCACTTTAACGATGTCTTGTTATTTCTGAGTGTCTTATATCAACGTTCACTCAAACTTCAAAAACGTGAAGAAGATATGCTGAAAATAAATACACATGTTTGTCACGAATCAATGATTCATTGTATGCAATATGATGAGCAAAAAGACTTTTAATTAACTGAAGAAAATTTATTGTGATAATTATATTATGATCGATATATTTTTTGATTAAATTATCACTTATGTCAGATACATTTATTTAAATATTTCTTTTTATTTCTATTATAAGTTAAAAATGTTTATATAATTTTTTATCATATTAATTTCCTTTTTTTTTTTTTTTTTTTCGTTATAGGACGCAAGAGGGAAAGGGATCCACGAAGAAGGTTACCCACTTTATACTTTAGAATCAGATTCTCGAGATCAAAAACCTGATTTCCATTCGGCGGACCAGAGAATAGTCATGGTCTCGCCCAGGAGCTCCGGGGAATCGAAGAGGTTTTGAGGAGAAGGAAAAAGAGAAAGAAAGAGAATATTGTATGTGTATGTGTGAATATGTATGGGGTGCGGCGCAAGGACGAGGCAGCGCAGTGTCGGAATGCACATAAAATCGTAAGTTTAATCTCCCACTCAAAACTTCCATCGCATCCTCCGACTCCTTCATTCTCCAGCTCACTCGTTCTTCCACCCTCTCGCTCACAATATTTTTTTTTTTCCTCTCAGTTCCATTGCGCGGCTTTTGCCACACTCGAGAACTCGTTCGATATTCCTCGTTGTGGATATGCAATAAACAATAATCAATCGGAAAAATATTCCCTTGGTAAAAAGAAAAAAAAGCGACGATGCAAAGAGAACAAATAAAATATTTTTTTTTTTTCAAATAGTTTTGAGAAAATAAAATAGTAATAATACAAAAGTATGTGGCTAAATCTTGAGGACTATCATCATGTGTTTTATTTCATTTCACGTTTACTTTAAATTGTTATTTATCCACAATTATTCTGTTCAAAAAAAAAAAACAAGAACAACTCTACCTATTTGTTCTCTTGCAATGTACTTTGACAAACAATTCACAATAAAGATGTAACATTATAAATCAATAGAAAGGAATAATAATTATAAACGAAAGAATATACCACCCCCAGAGTGAATTGTGTACGTATAATTTTTGAGTGTGACACACACTCTGAAACATTAACTGTACCCAGAGCTATTGTTACACATTTAACTCTATATGTATTTTATATGTATACCAACTAACACCAATTCCCCTAGACGCAAATTCTGGCGCGGATGAGAACGTACATCCCACTGAAGGTAGCTCTCACTCACTCGCTATCCCATTCTATTATCCTCTCTCGTGAACTTATCGCTGTTGGCAATAAAACAATATGACACTACTTCGCCTCCTGCCACCCTCCAACAAACAAACACACACATTTATACAAAATATATCAAAAGGAAATATAAAGCATATTGCCATTATTATTGTTGGAATTACAGATACCACACAGTTTGTATAGAATTTATTGAGACATCACATAAACATCGTGAAATAAATTTGTCAATGTAAATTAAAAGTGTATCTCAATATGGTTTCTTGATTTTATTTATATGTTAAATTTATTGCAAAATAATACACATTCATAATAAACCTTATTCTTTTTACACAAATTACCAATAATAAAAGTAATAATAATACTAATAACAATTTTGATAATAACAATAATGATGATAATAAATAAATTCTCCCCGGTTTCTTTTTTCGTTCAATTTTTATTATATATATATTTTTTTTTTTCTTTGGCATTCAACGAGATGGGTGGTGTGTGCGCGAGTGCGGGTTCAACCTATTTCGGAATCTCCCTGAGGTTCTATACTATACTGGTACAACGGGGTGTCTTGCGATTTATGCAAAATGGTACGTAGCTCCCTTGGGAGTTCCTCAGCTATACCAACCCCTCTATCTAACACGTGCGCAACGTTTTCAAACGAGGCATCTATACGTATATACATCTATATCCATCCCCCTCTGTTTGATACTCGAGAAAGACTGAGGCGACGAGAGAAAAAGTGAGAGAGAGAGTGAGATTTACCTATATACATAGAGGATCGTGTGCATTCTGTAGCTTGCAACTTAAAGAAAGAGGGCATGTAAGAGAAGTGAGACGATATGTTCAATGCACATGGGGTAAAATTTTGACTGCTATACGAATCTTCACACTAAGTCCCAGCTGTATTACTTCTCGTATCTTCTTTTGTTGTAGTCGTGATAACTTCAATGACAAAATTTTAAAGTGATATGTGAAGATAATGTAAAATAATAATTAAAAATACCTGTATATATATAACTTGAATTAAATAAAAGAAAATTCTTGTATGGTAATGGTTTACTACTGCATTATTATAAATTGTAAAATGTACATCACGTGAAAATATATAATGGAATTTATGTATGTATATATATATATATATACATACATAAAGATTCAATAAGAGACGGTTGCCAAGTTGTACAAATGGGTACTTATTATTTACGTCGCACAGAAGGATATGATTGAGGGCCCGTGGATCATTTAATTTAATTACCTCTGTGGGGGTTAATAGAAGAGATAAAAGTGGCTACACTTTCACTTCACCTCTCTTTCTCTTTCGCTTTCTCTCTGTTAGTTCCACTCGTCTGGATAATATTATACACGTGGCCAGATGAATGTCTAGTATAAAGTAGGGATACAGGACGTTTCAAAACGAGTGTGGCGCTTATACCCCCCGGGATATATAAGAACGAGGGATGAGGGTGGAAGTGGAATCGTCTCTCCATCATCTTTATTGCCTTATCCACGATAATAATCACAATGACAAATCTAATCGAATATTTGTCTTGGAAAAGGACGTGAAGAAAAAATACTTGTTAGAATAAAAAAAACCCAAATTTCATATGTATTATATTTTTATATTTTAATTTTTCTATCATAAAGATTTTTATAATGTCCTTTTGAATTTGCCGGACCGCCCCAATATACACGTTCTCCTTTACATACCCATTTGGTGAAGAATATAATGGTAGAGTGGTGAAGGACGAGAGAGACAAAGGGGAAAAAGCGTGTCGTTTCCAGTCGTCGAGGCCGATTTAATTTCATAAACCGCAACTGTTGCCTCTATTCAGTTCGAAATGGGCCATGCACTAACAGTTATGATCCGCGGCGCGTATCTAACCGAACGACGAACTTTAGATCGCACAACCCCACGCATATTATTTTCCCTTCCCATATCACCCATATATATATATATATATATATGTTACAATAAATATATATTAATATTGTCTTTATCACCACAACATTTATGGAAAAAAAAAAAAAAGATAGGGAGTTTATGTGCACACTATAATCCAGATTCATTAAAAAACTAAAGATACAATTGATCATCGAAAATAACTAAAAAAATAATTGCTAGAATTTTTGTGTTGTATTTTATTTATGCAATAAAAATGGAATATGTCATGTCAAAACAACCATTTTCACCTCGCTATTAATTTAATTTGAGTTATATATATATATATATATAAATATATCTGGCAGTACAATAATGATATTCCAATGATGCGGGAGAGAACAAGAGTCGTATATATACAATAGAGTCGGGCGCGAGAGCGTCTTCGTTTTGTGTCACACGCGGCATTGTATGCAGATGAAGAAGGCAGGGCGACAATGACTGGGTCGTCGGCACATGCACACAAGCATTACATCAATGTATATACACACATATACATAAACGGGACAGGCTCGTGCCCGCGCGACCGCCGCCGCCACCTCTCTCAGCGTCATTTCACGTTGTGAAAGCCATCTCGCAAGCAGTCACCTTCCTCATACAAGCCCTAACCCTCACTCTCTCATTCTCTTTCTTGCTCTCGCTCTTCATATATTACTGCAACAGACTTTCCGCATGGATATATATATAAATATGTATATAATATCGCGTTATGTATGCTCATAAATTAACATGTTATCGAACACGATTGTGAGCTGTGCACTTGAACTTGTAATTTATCAATCCAACTCTTAACACTCAAACATCTCAATTCAAATATAAATATATTTTCCTTCTGGCAATTTTATATTATACTTTCATAAATATTATTAATGACATGGACTTGTTAGTGAATAAAGGCTTTGTGTATATTTTAATCTCAATGTAGATACAGGACGCGAGATTTACTCACAGGAACATTGTGGCGCCCGAGGTGTCCTGTAAGAATTATTCACCATTAAAATTTTTGTCAGCTACAAATAAAACATTTTTTGCTGTGTGAAATTTCAAATAATATAATTAGTGACGACATCAACTTCCGAAAAACTAGTTTTTGTTAGAGATAAATCGAATTACATCATCAAATTGAATTTAAAAAAATTGTTTTAGTATTTTTTCAACTTTTTTCTCCTATTGTGAACATTGGAGTAATGTATAGAGTAGGCAAAGTTTGGTTGTACGGTCGATACGACGAGGAAAATGCGAGGAAAATGGTGGAGCATGTGCACATACGTGTATATATATACATGTGTATATAATAAAAGTAGAGATGAGGGGGTCGTTGTGTTTGGTGGACACAGGTACACAGTTTGTACGTGCGAGAGACAGAGAAAAACGTTCGGACGTTATAAATATAGTGTATATATAGGTACGAGAGTGAGATGAGTATACAGGCGATTTTACGTGGTATACTGTACATTCATATATATACAGAATGTATACATGTGCGGGTAAGAAACACTGGGGATTGGCAAACCGGTCACGTAGTGCTCGGCGATGAATGGACCCGGCGAGTCGAGCCCCGGAGCCGGCAATTGGCTACTGGGCATACCGCGCGACCACCTACCCCACACTGCGTCAGCTTTACAGCAGCCACCCTACAATGGCTAGATATATCAGGGTGATGTGTGTTGAGGGGTAGCGAAGGGAAAATGCTAGGTGGAATTATCCAGGAGATAGGTGGCTCAAACACTGCACTGAATAACTGCCATTAAATTATTTGTATTTTGATATTTGCTTGTGTTGTCATATTGTTTATATCTATTTAGTTGATTGAGAAAAAAATATAGTGTAATTTGCAGGAAAGTTTTTAGTACACATTGGATATTGGAGGACAATTAAAGGTGCATCGTATAATGCAGGTATATTTTTATTTTCAGAATGGTCAAATTATAAACAAAAATTTTTGCTTTTTTTTCCAAAAAATTTTGGCAAATATTCTCTTTGGAATTAGTAACAGCTAATGGAAAATTATATTGCTCCAACCGAAAGACTCGTTTTGTCTAGAATTTATCTCTAGTGATTGACCTCAAAAATGAGAATAGTAAAATTTGTTTATAATTTTTCTTTCTCTCTTTTTAATGCTCTGGGAATTGCCCAGATGCATGAAGAGAAACTAGTTGTCACCATCAACCCCATCCGTTGATTTATCCTGTGTGACACCCCCGCGACCTCGTGCGAACTGTACATCAGGGCGCGTGGGCAAAAGACCAATGGTGCAAGCAGGACAGAGAGTGAAAGTAAGAGAGGGATGAAAACCCCTTCGCGCGCAATCTAAAGCAAGCCTCTGATCTGCCATAAAGTCATTTCATAACCCATCCAAAAAGGGTGGGTTAACTACCACCCCTAGTCACCCAAATCCCGAGTTAAGCGTGAACAGACCAGTCCCATGACGTATATGATATAGGCTTCCCCTTTTTCGTCGCTACCCCTCTTATATCACGCATATATTCCTCACTGTCTCATTTCTCTTCTCTCACGCAGTGACTTTTGACTTTGCACACAGACAAAAAGTCCCTTCACTCTCTTTCTCTCACAAAATCCGCTTGATGATCCGACATTTCATGAAATTATCTGCGCTTCGAAAAAATAAATCGAACAGGATTAAAGTAACATATTTTACTATTATATTAACGGCAGATGCAGACTATTAATCATTCTTACCAAATTATTTAGTTAATTTTTCCATGCATCGGTATAATCATTGGATTTCTCAAATAACACAAAATAAAATTGTGTTGTATAGGATCTGCAAAAATATTAATATAAAACAAAATAAATAAAACATCAGCAAAGAATTATGTAATTTTTTTTTTTTTTTGTTGCCAGTGTGATTGTAAATCAACAACATTTGTCAACTGCGGGTGCGACTGGAGGTATTTTTAAATCACCGCTTGTAAAAGAGGGTAGTTTATATATACGTGTGTCCAGAGAGAACGTGGCAGAGAAAGAAATTCACGAAAAAAAAAAAAAAAAATAGAAACATCGCGTGAACCCTTTTGTTAATTACTGTATCACAGATGCCGACCATTGTGCGCCTCTTTATGAGCAACTCATTATTAACCCTATGTTTTATTTTCTTTTTTTTTCTTCTCTTCTTGTGTATAAGCTTCAACTCGTCGCTACTTTCATAACCATCAGTCATAAATTTTTCATTACACTCCCCCAAGTTTTAAAAAGAAACTTTTTACATGAATTCTATTTTCATGCTGCAAAAAAAAAAAAAAAAAATAATAATCTAATAAAAAACAATTAATTCCCATTGAATAAGAATTGTTGGTGGAAACAAAAAAATTAATTTTTAGGTAAAATATCATTTTTATTAAGTTGTCCCATTTCCTTACAGCACATAATTTTTAATTAAAACATTGACATAATTATTTAATTATATATCTATATTTATATGACAAGATGAACGTACAGCTATAACAAAAAGAAACGTTCGTACATTTTTTTTTTTTATCCTTATACACTCACTTCAATTTTTTTTTTTTTATAATAAAAATTTGTTTCAATGTTTTATCTCAGCTTTCGCAACGGTTAAATACAAAGTTGCAAATTTCACTGCAGCCATGGCATCACTCTATGGTCATTAGAGAATCACTCTCTGGTTTATAGTCGCGTACATATTCGTATTTCTATATACATATACCTACTATTGTATACACATATATATATATATATCTGGTCTGTGAATGTGGCGCGCACGATGCGTGTGCTGCGTCGTCAAGAGTTGGCGTTATATGACACGACGTGTGACTGCGGCGTATAACCTGCAACAGAGTCGAGACGAGAAGTGATTAAATGACAGACAAAGAAGATTGAGAGAGATTAATCGTCCATCGATCTCTGACACAAACTGTTTGTGCATGTGTCAATGATATGTGTTTGTGTGGCAGAGTTCGACCCGTTAACCGCAACAGCAAACCTGGTGCCATTACATATACATTGCGCGAGTGATTTAACACATCGTTGTCGTGCAAAAGAATCGTCGTCGCTTTCGCAAATTATAATTTTTTTTCAATTTTTTATTTCTTTATTTTTTTTTTTTTTCGGTTTTCATTTATGTATTTGTTTATTTTCATTTCTTACCAATACTGCAATATTAATCATCGTGATTTCGAGATTTGAGATATGATTTGTTGTCTAGCTTTCACCGTGAGTGCCAATGAAATAAGAAAATAAATAAAAATAAAAAATATAAAAAAAATTAAAAAAAATAGCTCATAAATTCGTTAAATAAAATTTATGCTAATGATATTATATATTCACGGTATGTAGACACATAATTTTTATATATATAAGGATCTATCATGACAACACAATTAAAAATATATTGATAAATTTAAATATTAAATTAAATTTGAAGAGAAAGATAAACATATAAGGTGAATGTCCAGAAAAAAATATCGGACAAAAATTGGCCCAGGATTTCTTTTGCTTAAAAAAAAAATTGAATAATGAATCTCTCCACACCCGGGCAGAGGTTAAACATACATTTTTAAAACCCCACACGCGTTTATTATCATGTACACATATATTCATACTGGAAAATAATATCTGCGCGCCAGAAGCAACGTAGAGTACAACATAAAAAGGTATCGAAAGATAAAAAAGTAAATTATTAAATTGGATAAAAATGAAATGAAAAAATGTTGCGAATGATTATTAATTGGCTACACGTTAAAGCAGTGTTAGTCTCCATTGGTTGTTGATCGTGCGACCCCCTGGCTCTCACCCTCAATATATATGAGGCCACGCGACTCCATTCATTGTCTATATACTGCTCATCCCTCTCTCTCTCTCTCTGTGTAACATTTCCTTCAACAGCTTTGAGTGTCCAATAACGCACCATCACAACATTGTCATCAAAATTTAAATAAGAATTCGAAAAAATAAAATTATATCACTGATGAACTTTAATTATCATGATGCATGTCATATTAAAAGCTCTGTCCCTCCACTACCTACCTATCTCTCTACTGGTGATGTTTGGCAGAATCCGAAAAAGAAAAAGGTATATATATTATCTTGGACGAAAGATGAAGTGGAAAAAAAAAATCACCATACACATGAGCATTCACACATAGAAGGGAGAAATGAAATAAGAAGGGGTGTATAAACATATATTTTTGTGTTGGTATATGTATTGGTACTTATATTCCCTTCGTCGTGTAAGTTTCACTTTTTAACGAAGCTTATTTATTGGCATCGCCACACCAATGTATATGTATATGGTTTTTGTGTGGGCTCACACGCGTGCGTCTCGGGATATAACGCTTGATCTGAACGTTTCCGTGTCTTGTATATTATATAGGAGTTATATGAATATATTCTCGACGCATATATCGAAACAAACCAGTGGTGAAGGCAAAATGAAAAATATTGTTATGACGACAAATGATCGGAAGATGTAGATAACAAATATAAATAATATACACGCAGTTAAAAATAAATAAATATGAATCATAGATTTGTATCTTGAGTTGAGAATCATTTTTTGCATCGTTTTATTTTTCTCTCGTTCAAAGTATCTCCAAAAAATTGCTAAGGTGTACCTTGCTAGACTGCATATATCGACGTTGTTATTTTATTTGTTCATGTTTCTTATTTTTTTCAAAGTTTTTTTTTTTTTATTTTTAGTGGAACCTGAAGACAACGCCAATGTGTTCGCCACGAGTATGAGCCTTGCCGCCACCGCCATAGGCCGTATAAGAGAGCTAACAAGGCGATTACTCATGCCTTCCCATAAGAAAAAGTTACATGGGGCCCCCACTGAAAGTTTATTGCGGCAAATGGTAAAATTTGTACCTTGCTAACGATCGCGAAACTGTCCTGTCATAATTTTTTTTCAACTCTTACTTTTTCATGTATATTATAAACAAAATCACAAATTTTAATCATCAAATATTACACAGCAAAAAATATATTTTTGATATTTTATTCAAATAAAATTTTTGGACGTGTGTATCAAATACATTTTGTCAACATACAAAAACCAGGTGAACAATTGTATATAATTTTTTCAAGTAAAGATCCTCGTTCAACCTCTCTGTATATCGCAAACTCTTTTATTTATACCTCATCTTTATAATGCCAGGGTCAAATTTGTTATATTGGTGAGACGCGGGCGAAGAAGGTATATACCGCGATCAGCCCATCAGTGTACGAAAGAAAAAGAAACAAAAAAATTAACGGGAAAAATAATAATAATACATAAGTAAAAAGAATATGAAAGGAAAGATAGTTGGTCAGCGGTTCAGAAAAACGAAGGGCGAAGGCAAGTGGTCCCTTGAAGACTGAGGGAAGGTCTAATTAGATTTTAAGTGAGAAATTGAGCCTGCCGGCAATTTTAAGGAAGCCGAACGCGCCGCCCTGATTAATATCATTATACGCTGGCTGGCTTCGTCGGGGATATCCCCGCGTGTTTCTCTCTCTCCCGCACTCTTTATGTGTGTATGAAATGCATCAGTGGAATCTTGACCGCTGTGAGCCAAGTAGTGTATAACATAAATATATGTATATGGATATATACATAAACAACTAATCTTGAAGACTACCTGGGCGATAATTTTGCAAGCAAATATATATCCGCAGCATCAGGACGCTTCAAATATCATATATCCCTTGTACGTGACTTGAACTAATATAAAAATAATATAGTCCTTCTGATTCATAAGACGCAACGACCACTTTGTAAATTAATTCCCAATCTAACTTTTTATTAAATAAAATGAACCATTTCCTGTGAATTATATATTACTGTGCTACCACGCACATCACGCAGTGTCACAAATAAATGGGTAAAAAACATATCATAAACAAAAGACAATAATGAAATTCAAAAAATACTTGAATGCGGAAGAGTGAAAACCACAAGCCCATGATTATTATTATATGTTCACTTATTGCATCATGTAAAATTGAGTTATAAATGCAAGTCTATTATAACATATGGTATAACTAATCGGTTACTGCATCCGTGTCGCCTCCTTTTTTTTTTTTCTTTTTGTTTTGCCAACTTGTGTGTATGTGTCTGCATAAAATGCCCTCGAGCTGGAGCTTTTTAATTGCACACCTCTCAATCCACACAGTCGCGAAACCGTCGCATCAGTATTAAATACGCCTAGGACTACTCTCCATCCTTTTCATATCTTCATTCGCCCGCTCTTACTTTATATATATATATATAAATGCACACATATACACAACTACACCACTGTGTCACTGACTGGCTCAACCACCACCGATTAATGTCAACGCTAATGGCAGTTCTTATGTCATGTCTTGATGACTCTGATCCATTGGAAATAAATTAAGAGATTCAATATACATTCATTTTTATTATCCCCTCATATTATTTATTTATTTTTTTTTTTACTTATAATTGTTACCGATTGGAGCTCCATCGAAAAAAACATCCTACGAACACGTAATAATCATAAAAAAAAAAAAGAAACATTGAACAATTATGTGAATAGGAAAAAAAATGTGAAATAAATTCAAGCAAGATTTAACGTGTTCTTCTTTTTTTTTAATTGTGAACAATGTAAACTACATTGACATAGCAACAACGCAGAAAATTTCAGGTGTCTGCAGGGTGGTTTGACAAGCCAACGTGACAATAAACGTACACGACCGTTGGTGTCACTATATGTATATGTGTGTACCCTAGCAAAATAACATCACACACATCTGATGAATGAGAGAGTTCCCAAGTTTCAAGTTGTACAACCGCCACACTGCACACACAACACACTTTGGACCGTTTGGAAGAGGCTGCTGGTCTGTTATTGCTTCGCTGATGCTATTTTGGTTGCTCAATGAGAGAGAAACCATCAGGATAGTTATCATCATCATCGTCGTTGTTGTCCGCATCGTCGAGAGAACACGATTTCAAAACTGGATTTCAATCCCGGTTCATGTGCCATCCGGAAGCGAGGAAAAATGTTGTGCAAAATTATAGAAAGGGTCCATTCACATTATAAATTGACGAAGAAAAAAATTCATACGAATTATTTAAAAAAATATACACCGAGAAACAAATGTATTTAAAGAATCTAATTTTAATTCAAGACTGAATGTAAATTCAAAACATCACATGGGACGACTTAAAATAATTAATTTTTCATCCAGACATTTATTTTTATACATTAATTGATTCTTTATTTACATTTGCAATATTTATGAATCCGAGACTGAACTAAATACATATATTCCAACGTATGACATTCTTAGACTTGAACCAAATACATTTATTAGTCGATTTGGAATAACATTTGATTTGTTTTTAGCTACAAGAAACGTCTAAAATCCAATTTATCATATTTAATTTAAATCATTATTCTTCTCTGTATAAATTCAATCAAAACATATGCATAATGCTCAACCGTCAGGTCTATAATGATCTATGATAAATAATATTACGTTAATGATGTTGGAGAAGAAAAAAAAAAAAAATTAATAAAAAACAATTGGGCCAAGGGTCAACGAGTGAAAAACATTTTTCTTCAGATAATTGGGTAACTTAAAAGTGATATAAGAGAAATACACTACTCAGAGGGGGGTTTAGCTATGGCAGCAGCAGCAGCACCACCATCAGCCGCATCAGCTATATACGGTCCAAGTGATCAATGACTAGTGATTGGTGGTGTAGGTTTTTTGGGTATAGGTATACACATAAACATATATGTATATATACACAGCTACGAAACTGACTCTCATGAAGGCTAGAGTGAGAACTTCTAGAGGGAATTCAAGACTAAAACCGGTCGAGTAAGATCGAGAGCACCCGCTGACCAAAAGCACGTAGAGTAGAAAGAGCGAGACTCTCTTTTACCTGGGCTCTCACCACTTCTCTCATCTCCACTTGTCTTTCTCTTTTTCTCAAATTTCATTCTTCATTTTTTTTCTCCTTCACTCTTAACACACAAACATACACATATACACTAACCAACTCTCTTCCTTTTGCTTCCTAGTCCTCTCTTTCCCAATATCATCTCACGTCCCGAAAAATTTCACTCTTCCAACCACAAATTCAAACTGAAGAATTTTAATGGTATATCTTTTTCAGTTAGTAATTAACAGATTTGTTAATCACTCAAAAAATCCTTTCTTATTTCTATTCGTCCAATAAAAAACTCAAATTAATGCATAAAAAATAAAGAAAATAAATAATAAAAAATATTCGATTAATAAATATACATATAAAATTAATTGAATGAGAGCATGAGGAAGACGAAATCACCTCCCATTGAGTATAACTTCGATTAGAAATGTGTTGTGAGGTTAAATGAGGCCAAGTGTATACACCAAAGTTTGATTAATTCAAAACATATAACAGCATGATTTATTATCTTCTATGTGATGATTGGTATAATTAAATGAGTATTATATTTAATTATAATGACACAACCAAGTAAACAATGAAAAAAATAATAATAATAATAATAATAATAAGACTACGATAATATATAAACAATAATGATAATATTAATAATGATAATAGTTGTAGTATACATATAGTAATAAAATAAAAGAATGAAAGGTGTCGAATAAGGCGAGTTGGGAACTGGGATGACGTATCGCAGATGGACGACGTGGCGCCGCCCTCCTTTGAGGTCTTTATCCCCATCGGTTGCAGCCACCGGTCTTGTCCGCATGACCTCTGATGTGACCCTCACACATTTTTTTTTTTCCCCACCTCACACACACATGCATGCACGCACACGCACATAAATAGATCGATCGTTTGCAATGATCGATCTGTCACCATTACATCATTTTTCTACAGTGAATATTATAAAGGTACTGAAGCTCTGAGATAAATGATGAACGTATACAAAAAAAACAGTTCACAGCTATGGTGAATAATTTTGCTGAATTGATTGAATCAATTAACTAAATACAACATGATTTCTCCACGAGGAGGGAAAATTTACAATTTTCTCTGTACAATTTCCGAATGATCAACTGAATAAATCTACATTATATAATTTCGGCTGAATTTAATATATTGGTTGGAACTTTACTGATTGCTTATTTTGCTTTGAAAACGGAAGGAAGACCAAGAGGGCGACAAGAGTGAGCGTACATGTATATATATATACATATATGTAAGTGTTAGAAGACGGATATGCGAGTTGTATATGTATTTCTTCAGCATCAAAAAAGAATTCGTGCCAGGCAATGAAGTTGAAGGATTATATATACGTTTGTCCTCCCTTTACTTCACTTCAGGTGTTTGTTTCACCTTCCCTACTATATATATATATATATTTATATACAATATCTATATGTATTCTTGTGTCTTTTATACTCTTCGTTCTTCGTTGTTAGGATGCGTTCACCTCCAGTTTGAGAACGTGCTCGACGTTACATATCCGCAGCGTGCGCATATGCAGACCCAGTAGATTTCACGTCATACTATTTCTTTGAACGTCAACCAGAAGTTTCGTGGCAATGCGAAGATCGTTCAGGGATTCTCAATTACATTTGAGTTTTATACTACCAGAATATTTTGAATATAAAATTCATCATTGGTAGTATATAAAAATTTTCACAAGTAGTTGACAGACCATATAATCCGTTGAAAAAAAAAACACATGTTAACTTTCAGTAACAATATTTCTCAATCAATTCATGATATTCCAAAAACGTATGGAGATGAATTTTAATAAACGTTCTCAAGTTCTAAACAATTTCAATACCATAACACCACAAATTAAGATGTACAGAATTGAATATATAGATTTATTGTGGGGTAAATTCGTGGAATTTAGCGGGTGATCGAGTACCTGTCTCATGTACCAACTCGTCTCTTGATATACACTCATGAAGAAGAGTGACGACGTTCCACTTTGGCGCAATACGCAAGAAACATTTTAATGATTGTCATCCGTGATGAGTGAGATGGAGGGGGGAGAGAATGCACGTGTTTATATTTATGCTTGTGTGTGAGTGTTGTTTTGTGGTATTCCACGAACGACACAAGCATATCCAGAGACTTTCGAGAATTTTCATGATGATAAAATATATATATATATATATAAGTGGACATAAATAAGAAAAATATAAAGGAGCAAACGTGGAATAGAGCAATCGAACGTCACTCTATCCTTCCGTGGGATCGTAACGAAAGACGTAATTGCACGAGGGGAAATGGTATCGATATATAGATATATCTGTATCCATATATATATATATATGAATGTGCCTTCGGATACGCCACGGACTAACGCGATAATTGCCCGCTATTACCGTTCGCAAACGTCCGTATTTAACGGCTAAACGCCGTTCGCTTACTAATCGAAGCCAACAGAATCATCATCAACGTTCCTATACACAACTCGTCTCTTTTAAGTATAGAGAACGCACGCGCTGATGTATATATTCTCTCATCTTTATATAAATGTATATATATAAAAGAGTGCACACAAGACAAGACAATAATCATTGCCGTTGTCGCGTGCAAGACATTTTTTATATTCACTGAAATTAAAAAAACACGAAATATTTTTATACAGATCCTTGACATTTCTGCTCACATCTTTGTAAATAATTATTTATTCTTGCAATTTTTTTTTTTCCTTCTCTCATACTTTTTTCCATCAATTCTTATACGAATGCACGGGGAAGACCAACAACTCACATTAAATAAATAATACCTGATTATCTGTATGGAAAAAAATATCAAAAGATGGAAAAATTCTCCTGTTTTTTATTCCAAGAGTAAAAGAAAAAAAACTTCGTTAAATTTTATTTGTTGGAAGATGTTGAAAAAATGAAAATTCACATTTTTTTGCGAGTTTGAATTCACACGAAAATCGAATGTGTTTATTACCTGCTACACCCATGTGTAATCCTGTCTCCTCTGCTTCAATTCCAAACTCTATGGTATATATACCTCCCTTACACCCCTTATTACGCTTCGCAGGTTCCATTGTTGTGCGATCTTAACTTCTACGGATTATAAACTGTTTCTTATTTGGTATTAGCATTACTGTTCTGCACTGACAAAACGCACACTACATGTGCATCATACACTATATATTGGGGCACTTTGTATCGTGCAGAAGCATTTATATACTGTGTTTACGCCCTCCCGCTGCGTGCCCAAACCTATCTTCATGTATTCTCGTTGAAGCGTGTGCGCAGGATTTTTGAACACACATATATGCATTAGTTCATGTATTTGTATTTATCTATATATGTATGATAAATCGCTTGAATGAACCATCATCTACTTTAAGGATTAAACCAAACATTATAAAATCATTAAAAAATTATTGACAATGGATTATGATAATATTTAAGGCAATGTTGTTGGATGTTTATGATTTTTCATTTCTCACGAGACTTTGATAATACTTTCTTTTTTTTCCACATAAAATGTTGTGCAGTACGATATCATATTTCAAAATTTTGTGATCCACTTTAACGAATATTATATATTGTAACATTTATTGGGAATTAAAATATCAATTTCTCTCACACTTTCATCATAAAATCATATCCAGATTGTCGGAATAATTCAAAAATTGACCCTATTCCAATGTTATAATGGTCACACCAAGACATTAAAACAAATAATATACATACACCATTTTATTTATCCCGGATTGCATGATCGAAGGGAACCTCTAACAAAATTCTCAAATATGTCTCGGATAGAAAATTTAGCTTATGACCTTACACATACACGGGACAGAATATTTTTCAAATATATGTAATATGCACGTATATTCCTGTCTCGTACACGCACGACCAGCTGGCGTACTTTTCTGGCCCCTGTGTACGTCAGTAGTATATATCCAATACACGTATTTACGCGTAGGACTTTTATTGACAGACCCCACTGCGACTTCTCACAATCGCCGCCACGATATCTATACAAGAATGCCCTACATATATACAAATATAAATATATCTATATATATATATATATATATATATATATATATATATATATATGTATATGTATATACATGTCCGTGATGTCTGACGACACGAGCAAACGTGCGAGCAAATGCGGCTTTGGTTCGTGGCACAAAGCTGAGCATGGAGAAATGAACAAAAACCCGAGTGCAACAAGACTATGGACCCAACACAATGCGACATTGTGACGGATCTCTATACAAAGCCGAGAGGAAGAGGAAAAAAAAAAAAAAAACATTAAAAACTCGACACTATATATGTATGCGTATATGAACAAACAAATACTTTTCTACTCTTTAACTTTGAAATAGAAAAAAAAAAAATAGAAAAGGCAATCCCGTAATTATTTTTTTACCAGTTTAGAAATTAAATTCCATGAAGATATTTATTTATTTATTTTTTTTTTCAAATAATTACTAAACATTGTGTATTATTTTTTTTTTTATATGTTAGTCGATTTAGAATATATGTGTATATGTTATACCCCCAAAATCACGCATAAGGTAACAGTCTGCACATATCTGGGGTGGTTATATAAAAACTCGTAAAATCGGAAAAAACGCTCGATCATTCTGCAGTTATGATCCACGCGCCACACACCCCGCTAAGTGCAAACAAAAAAAAATAAAAGAAAAAGTTTGGGGGTAAAAGTGTCTATATATATATATACATATAAAAAGTAGGAGAGAAATAGAGAAACTTGTATTCGCTCCCTTTCACTAATGCGACACAGCAACAATACAACCACGTTCACATTGCACGCGTCCTACCGCTAATTCTTCACGTTTTTTTTTTTTTTCCCAACACCATGCTCCCTCCCCTCTTGTCACTTTTTTTTCCCCACATTCATACAGAGCATCACCCTGGACTACATGCGGAAATGGAATTCAGTATGCAGTCACTATTGCAATACAACACTATTTTTCTATTTATTTCTTTCATGTTTTTCTATAAATTCATATGCATATGTTTGAAACTTTTTCATAAAAATCCAATTTTTTTTTCCCACCAGAGTTGTACAATAAAAATAATATTGTAATTGCACGTATATGTTATTGTGATAATTTGTGAAATCAATCACAAAAGAGAATTAAAGGATGCCAAACACTGATAAATATATGTCAGATTTAATGTTGGCGAATCGTACACGAATTTGCATCTGTATATATACACACATAAACCCCAAAATATGCATAAATTTAAACTCTACACCCGTCCTTCCTACTCTACACTCTATTTCCTATTCTCGCCAGAATAGACATTTGCATGGCATTAACATGCGATTGTCGCAAAGCGACGCAGTATGCGCACACAAGTGGTCCATCGGCGTACACACGAAGATAGTTAGAGAGTGAAGCGAGTCAGTTGTGTGATGTTTTGTCGTGGGGTCATCGGCGTCAACTATACTTATATAGTATATAGACACATACATATATCACACATATATAATATATAATATACAATATGCCACAATGGTGTCGGGTGTAAGGGTCAGGGTCATAAGGCGTAACGCAAATTACTTAACGTCAAACAAATTGAATATTATATTTTTAGACTCATTCACTCATCAATTCCCTGCATATACATATATATTCAATCATATCGTCACGTCACTCATTGGCTATATACATAAATATACATTCTATATATTTTCAAATCTCAAGATAAATATATAAGTATATATACATGGCTAACACACTTCCAAAATATACCTACACTCATTGTATTATGTGTGTTAGTAGTGGTACAGCTGAAGTAGTAGAAGGTAGTATAAGGTACTTTTAGCAACCTAAAGAAATAAAATTCACCGCACGACTTGAATTATTCAAAGGCCTTGACCTTCAAAGTCCTCAGGGGAATACTATGTATGTGGGTGCGGATTGTATGTATGCATGTATACTTACGCTGTCGCGTCATATCTATTTTTTTTTATTTTCATTCACACATATGCCAACGGCCATAGTGACGAGTCATATGAACAAACTACGAACTATTTTTGAGTTTTTTTCCTCGCGCTATTATGCAATAATAAGAGATATATATTGAAATTGTTTGAAATTCAATTTCGACTGAGGTCGAAATTTTTCTCGTATTTTACAAAGTTCGTGAGTACGAAAAAAAAAAAAAAAAAAAAACATTAAATATGTTTTCCATTTCTGTTTTTTATTTTTAATACTTTGAAAAAAAAAAAAAAAAAAAAAAAAATTTATCAGTCGATTGGCGTAACTCGCTCGCCAGCTGCACCATACAATGAAAGTTTATATACATGAATTTTGTACAGTAGTCCAGTAGTTGTCAGACGTAGATAACGATCGTTAACGGATAGAAAAAAAACGCTGGCGTGTATTTCTTTCACATGTAATATTTCCAAATGATTTGTATATTTGAACAAGTGGATGTTGGAGTATACTGCTACCTGGTATATATAATAGTCTAATAGACCTTTAGTCTCGATTAATTCTGGCTGTGTAAACGGGGCATTGACTTACAATTCTTTTTTTTTCTTATTTTCACTTTATAATATACAATTGATAATTTATTTCAATTCAACTCGGTCGCAATATAATTGTGGATAATTCTAGCAAAATTCAATAACAATTATTCTCTCTATATATTTATACGAATCTTTCTACTATATATATATATATATATATATATATATTCACATACGTGGATTTTCCATATCAAAGTCGAGGCCTATGAGAGCACTCTCAACAACTGCACGTTAATTACTGTATTAGTCATCGAAGAATGGTGAGAAAAAAAAAAGTTGACAAACCACCGTCGCAGTGCAAGTAATGTCGTGATGCTGAATTACGCACATATATACACACACATATATACATGAGAGATGTTCACTATATATACAGCACGTAGTGAACACGTACGTGCTTCTAATCTTGAACGAGAGACAATCCAATTAAGCATACACTACCATTTCCCGTTCACCTTAATGTCGTGCAATTAAGCAGGAAATTTGCAAGCCCAGGCATTTCTAATTTCAGAAATACAGTATGTTTATAAATATATGTGTATGAATCTATGGAAAAAAAAAAAAAAGTAGTGGGAACTGTTGTGCAAACACTGCGATGATTTAATGTGATAAAATAAGTATATGATCGGATTAAAAATTTAAATATAATATTCAATAATGGAAAATTAATCCCAAACTGAAATTAGATTCTTTGAAATTTCAACAAGACGATATTACATATAGAGAATCACAGAGTTTTACCATGAAAATAAATAAGTATATATATATATATGTCTTGAAGAATAGTACACATATCTAGATATATATTACCCTCAGGCATTATTGTTAATGACTCTCAAAATTACATATTTCCGCCTCTTAATGACCTTCACATTATGTCTGATTTCAATTATAAATTAATTGCCAATATATATATATATATATATATATTGAAAATAAAAAAATAAAAGCGGATAATAAATATCAACTATTAATTTTTGTGTTCTTAAAAAGAATACAAATAAATATTCACGCCCATTATTTATATAGACATATATATATATATATATTATTTTCTCATCTCACTTCAATCATTAGTGTCTACTTTCATTCAATAATGAAACATAAATTTTACTGAGACAAATTAGGAGTAATAAATTAAGAAATGATACAACGAAATTTTAATTTAATGTTAATATTATTTTTTGTCTGTTTGCACATTCATTTGAGTGTGTGTTTGTATGTGGGTATATAAACCATGTGCACAATATATACGGGTATGTTGATAACTGCGTATGCGCAGTTGATCGGGGCTATCGATAAAATTCAGAATGCATATCCACACACACACACACACACACACAACTCTATCTCTGTTTCGACGATGCTGGGGCTTTTAATGAATGAACGACGACGTCTCGTGAATGTGGAAAGGTTGCATATACATATGAATAATACAGTGTATGAGGGAGTGTAGTAGTAAAGGCACGCCATCCACCGGCGGGGCGCCATGACACGATGGTTAAAGAGTATATAGTAGGAGAGGAGGATTCACCAACAAACGCGCGCATAAAACAGAAACACGCGGGCTCTCTGTTGACTATGGTGAATATATATATATATATATTTGAGTCATGGACATGGGCAGCAAGTTGCGCGCGCATTAACACACATATATAAATATATATAGAGTTGGGGTAGTGAGGAAGAGAGATAGAAAGAAAGAGATCTACATAATGTTTATTATGCTAACCTAGGCCAACGCGCTTGCATCAACAAGTGTTATATTATCATTCAAATAAAATGTTTTAATCTGCATACGTTTTATCGCCCTCTCTCGCGGCATGCGGAATGTGCATGCGGCACGAGACACGTTACAGACACATGAAAATATGCATATATTTGTGTATGTATATATATATATATACAGGAGGGACGTTTCTTGGGTTGCATTTGTATTTGTATAGTGTGTTTAAATATTATATGTATATATATGCATGTATATTTCGGTGAGTAACATCACACACGTTGTGACACGCACGCGACGTGGCACGTGCAACAATTGCGTATATATGCATTTATGTATTATGGACAGGTTGATGAGTTATTCCCAAAAAATGTTCAGTGCATTTTAGATTTTGTTTAATGGAAAGTTAGATATGAGAAGATTATTATATAGACATGATAATAATGAATAATCTGTTTTTGATTATCATCAAATTATGATTATAATTCGAATGATTAATTCAGTTAATTGCAACGTAAATTGGAATATGCCTCACACTGGTATGTGATATATATTTTCAGGGTCAAGTTGCATATGGAATAATTTGTGTGAGTTGATTTCAAACTGTGCGAAAGTGAGATAGAGCGAGGAAGGGAGAAAAGAGTGAATGAGGAATATGATCAAACGTCAGTGTCAATTACGTTCCATTGAGCCAGAGAGAACGCGACTTGTAAAGCTTTATATAATATCTCCCTGTCGCTCTTCAAATACATAAGTATATGGATACCACTCTCTGTCCCTGCCATTTTGCTCCTCTTGTCATCTCGATGGTCATTCATATATATATATATATATATATATTGTATAATGGAAAAAAAAAAAGAAGAAAAAAGATATATATAATAATTCAGGATATAGCACCTGGTGTGTCTTCATTATATTCATTATCAATGCAAAATAAAATTAATATAATAAATCAATTATGATAATTTCATTCAGACAAAATATTTACATCTATTATTAGTCATTATCACATACAAATTATTCAATGAATTTTTTTTTATCTGCATCAATTTGTATATAATTAATAATGAGACTTCAATTTAAATTAGTCCAAGGATAGAAAATATATTTTATTTTTTTATTTTTTTCATCATTTATTACTTTTTTTTATATTTATTCATTATTTCATTTGTTATTCCGTTTGTGCATTTTTTCTCTTGACGTATGTTTTCGGTAGTGACAGTACACCATAATACACCACACCACAGCGGTGGACGTTTGCCCTCAATTAACTTTATAAGTGAGTAAGGAGGCGTGTGCGCCCGGTTCATCTTTAAGATTCGCTCTCATTGTCATATATACGCGTTCAAACATGCATATACATAGATGTTTGTACATGTATCTTCTTGAATTCACTCTATACACAAATGACAAGCGCCAAATCTCGCAAAGATAAATATCGCACCAACATCACATTCAACATTGATCTTTTCACTTTGCCATTAACATATTATGGGATTTTTTGTGTACATGTCTGCGTATTTATGGCATTATGTATGTTACATATGTACATATAGAATGTTTAAGTGAACTGCGTGCATTGCGTATTTAACCATTCGAATGCTGGTATTTGCACCTGCTTTGACAATTTTCAATCACAAAAAGATACATTTTCTTATAACAAACCACATGATATAAATACACAGGTTTATTTATAAATATATATTTATTTTTTTATATTTTCATATATGGGATACTTATATGGACACCATTGTCGTGTGTCACACGAGAGATGCGAGAAGTAACGATCTACGACGTCGTTACAACGCGGTGGGAATGAGCCATCTTATCCCTCTACGATACTCGTTAGTAGAACTCTAATGGCCACAATCGAGCCATATACAAAATGATAAAAAGTATAAAAAAGCAATAATAAAATGAAATAAATAAATAAAAGAATTCTCGACCGATGGATGCTGCGATACAAGTTCCCTCACAGAATCACGACTACTCGCATCACGTGATAATATTTATTTATTATTTATTTTCTCATGTCAAGAGAGAAGGAATAGTTCAACATTAAGATATATGTATGTTGCGAAAAATTCAACCCCAAATTATAGTTTTCATATTTTATCATTACACTGAGAAAGAAAAGATGATTTAAAATTGAATCTGATAAGTTTAATCAGCGAGTAATTTTGTCACTTACAATTAAAATGTATACAATGATTTCAATTCAAGTGAATAATTTCAGATTTTATATTATAGCCTTTACTGTACTATATATGTTTGTTCCTTCTATATGTATATTATTCCAATAAATTCGTATAAAGAAACATGAGAGACCATTGAGCAGTCAACTCGTTAACTGGCTGATTGTTTGTTCAACCGAAGATAAAACTTGTCGTTTACGTAAGTCAATGTTCGATTGGCTGGTGCGATACATACACGCGTGCGTGCGCGCGCGCGCCTGTCCACACGCGGGTGGATGCGAAGGTGGATACGAGGTGTAATCGAGGATAAACCCGAGGTCACGGAAACTATACAACGAGTATATCGAACCTGATGCTCACACTACAATAAAGCTTTCCCTCTCACTTACATCTATTTATTCACTCTTACCTGTCGATACATTTCTCAAGATTGTTCACACTGGCCTTCACGAGTTTGTCTTTCACAATTTATCCGTCATATCTCTACCTTTTTTTTTTTCTTTCTTTCCGTTTCTGGACCAAGCGAGACAAAAAATCGCGCGCATCTTTACAACAACCATCAGCACATTTATATTTATGTTTATACGCCCTCAACCATTCGCATTAATCTATCCGCCATGACACACATTATAAACTCCAACTGTGCAAGAGACTGGAGAAAATCGCGTGACAACAACGCGCAACTCCTTGATGTGTGTATGGTGTTTACGTTGAAATGTGAAAAAAAAATATCAATAAATAAATCGAAGCAAGTGGAAAAAAAAAACAATTTTTTTTATGTCCACGATCAGTTCATTTATCGTGTGGCGAATAACCTGACTGAGTTTGTTAATAGAGTACCGAAGGATATACATACATAAAGTGTGCGTCTTACTCTCTTCTCGATGTCGTTCATTTTTTTTTTTTTTATCCACCACATGTTCGTGAACGCGAGTGATTAAAGTGCTTTGATATGGCTGTATATATTTTATCGACGGTTTGGTGTATTATAATATACGTGAATTCATAGATCTCGTAAAATTCACGATTCAATACACGCAAATATATATTTTCATATGCAGAAATTATTTTCCAATTGTGAATCGATATTTTGAATGGAAAATAGTTGAATAACGATAAATAAATAACTCAGCAATGAAGGAAAAAAAAAAAAAAACAAATTACCTCTTTGAGAATATTTCCAAATAATTATTCTTATAATTAAATATACATAAATAATTTTAATGAATATAGTTTGAGTATATTTCTTAAACAGCATATTACTCGACGTCATTTACTGAACTTTAGCCAACATTATAACTGAGTTATTTATCTGCTTCTTGTCCACCAGCAACGGACACACAAGTACCATTCTATATATAAATATATATAAAGAAGCCAAACATCAGTAACAGCATTCACCTCCACTGAGAACAACTGGAAAAGAGAGCCACAGACAAGAGAGTACACACGAGAAAAATAACGCGTGGGTCCCCACGAGTCGTTCAAGGCCTACCTGGTTAGAGACGACCGCGATTGGTCGCGACGCGACTGCGCAATATATATATATATATATAGAGGTGCAAACTTCTGTATGAAGTGAGAGAATGAGAAAAAAAAATTGAAATCCTAAGTAAACTTGAATCGAATTCATGAAAAACAAAAATGAATAAAAAATCAGTCTCCATTGATTACCACGATATTGTAATTTATAAATAGGGAACAATAATGAAGTGAAGACGACCAAATTCAACCAATTCGAAATTATGTGTATTCACGTGTACATTGCGAAGAGAAAAAACATCCTTCGTATATATAGTGATTCGTGCAAACGATATAATAATAAGCATATATATCTTAATATGTACAATTAATTTTATCACCAGCTGTATCAACTATCACTAACCGTCGGTTTTAAAAAAACATTCGATTGAAATTGAAGTAGCTGGTTTTTATCTATCACTGATTAATAGTATGATAATGAATACGACGGATTGTAAGACCTATCGCACACATGGACTTTGATATTAATTGTTATATTGTAATGTAAATTATTGTAGACCTATAGTTGTGCGTTTGTATTTAATACACACTGAATCTTTCTTTGAATTCAGTTCTTTCAACAGAAAAACGTTGGATTATATTCAATGTGAATTGCATATATACAGTTGAAAGAAAGAAAAAAAAAGAAAAAAAGATTTGCATGAGATCCCATAAATTTGGCGGTTTTGACACACTCGAAGTGCAATAGAAAACAATTTTCATTTTGATAAAAAATTTAACATTTGATTCAAGCCTGAAGATATTCTTAATATTCTTTCTGTCCTTTTAGAGAAAAAAAAATTACATACGCCTACAACAGTGTTTTTATTTTTTACAAGTGACAATATAATTTAAAATTGAATGCAAAATCCATTTTTCATTTTTTTTTTTTTCTTTCGAGATATATTTCTTGCACGTTATGACTTGCATACATCTAATGGACAACGACTATGTCGTGTCCGCTAAACTCTGTGAGTACGCGGCGGTACACGTGACGTCAGCGTCCACCGGAAATGGAATGTAGGTAGCAGCACTTATTAAGCTTCGACTGGAGAAGTGAGTGAACGAGACGGGATAAATATGTGCGAGTGAGAAATGCGCAATGAAACAGTAGCTAGAATTTATACATGTATATGTATAGATATATGACACAAAGGATAGTGAGACAGAACGTTCAATTGTTTCCTCCGCACACGCGTGCCACAAGTGCCACGTACACGCTTACGTCCGCGCGGATGTCGTCGTCGTCGGTTCTGGGCGATGAGCGCGCACCACCAAGTGTGGGCATCGACTATTAAATCAATGCGCCAGTGACGCCCGCGCGGGGTGTAAAAAGAGTGAGAGAAGGAGCAAGTGAAAGAGGAGAACGAAAGGAGTAGAGATCCGTTCGCGCCACGCTAATGTTGGAATGCCGGTGCGCGCACACCGGAAACCGACGCCTTATTTCAAACGGACAAAAAATAAGAAAAAAAAAAATAAATAAATTTCCGCGATGAAAAGTATGATTTTTTTATTTTCTTTTTTGATTTTTCACTCTGAATGGTATTTGTAACACACGCGCAACTCTCAATGGTATTTATAACACAGTCTTCCTCAACTGATAATATATTAATGATATAGATCAGATAAAAAAAATAATTATGGTAATGAGAAATTCATATCGCCTAATTAACTGATATCACGTAACATTCAATTAAATATTTCATGAAAAAAAAATCAAACAAATAATAATATTTATGATAAAAAAAAAAAGTTAATGAACGTCTGCCACCGATGTATGCACACTAATAATTATTCTCAATGGGAAGATGTAAAAAAAAATTTTCATACACATATGTATAAACATTTCCTTGTTCGACCTTCTCAAATCGAATCGATCAGATTTATATTATGCCTGATGAATAAACTAACAGTTAATTGAATTTATAAATACGTGTATATATATTTGAATAAAAATGTCTGTTGAGTGCGAGCACGTGCCTTTACGTTAAAAAAAAATTGTTCGCAACGTATCACGGCTTGATAATATCTATTCATCATGCAAACACCATTCGTCAAGTTAACATATCAAAATATATATATATATATATATACATAGTTATTCCAAATACGAGGAATTTCGCGACAATTTTAATGTGCGTATACGCACGCGCGCATATAACAATAATTTTGGTAGGTGTGAACGCGTATCTATAGCGACAAACTAGGGGTGGGCGAATATATATTTCTGTGGGACGAAGGAAGAATGAAGGCGCATGTCCCATGTGAACGAAATGGACTAATAGTAAAGCGCAAGCGTCAATTTACCCATATTCCCTCTCTTATCAATGTAAATGAATAAAACAAAAAAAAAAAAAAAAGGTATAAACGCATTCATTCTTATGTTTATTATGAATTGAATTGAATTAAGATAATATTTGACAACTTGTTCTACTGAGGAATTAATGAAGAACAATAAAATAAAGAGATGATGAGAAATTGGTTTATATTATACATCTCTTGTATTTTTAGAAGGTGAATACCCATCACTCCCTGTATTAATTATGGATTAAATTAATTACAAGTGATATTGAAGAATTTTTCATTAGGACGGGGTAATTGCATAAAATAAAATGAACAAATATATTTTGATCTGCAAATATGGAACCATGTTCAACAGGAAGCTGTGTATACTTTGAAAACTCGGTTTACATTATACATATTTTGTATGCTCGAAAACACAAGAGATAACAAGAACTGTCATGTATATACGTATATGTATATATGACATAGAATTCACCTACCCTCTGTTTCACATTCTCGCTCTGATTCTCTTTTTATGTCTCTCTTCCTCCCCTACTAGCCTCCATTCACCCCTTCATATATATATATATATATGCTTATTGTTCGCGCGTGTCATGCGTTGCTGAGGGAAACCATCCGACGATTTTCTGATGGCACCTGGTTCCACTCGTTTCAAATTTTTCTTTTTTTTCTCCAAGTTATTCGCCCCTACTGTCCTATCTCACATACACACTGGTTATTACCAACCGTGCGAGTTGTTGCCTTTTTTTTT
The DNA here is from genome assembly GCA_958496275.1 of Zele albiditarsus. Classification (NCBI taxonomy): domain Eukaryota; kingdom Metazoa; phylum Arthropoda; class Insecta; order Hymenoptera; family Braconidae; genus Zele; species Zele albiditarsus. The sequence continues at coordinate 14,531,809 of OY292410.1, forward strand.
TTCTCTTCTCCTACTTATGTTTTCTATCTAACAAAAAAAAAAACTACGTAAAACTGTGCGGATAGTAGTATCAAAATAGTCACAATATGTACTGAAAAATTAATTATAGATTGTAGAGAAGTTGAAAATCAAAACCTTACACGAACCTGAGATTGATGTTTTGTTTTTACAGATCAATAAAAAAACAACGTTAATTTGTGCAAATTTTTCCTTTCATTATTTTTACTTTTGCAGAGAGAAAAATAAATAAAATGAGTCATAGGAAACAAATGTTGTTATTCAATTTAATCACATGTTAATTATAAGTTTGCATAATAACTATCGATGAGGCGTGAAAAACATTTTAAAAAAATACAATCTGTGATCCTGTTCAGCATCTGGATTTCAACATACATGAATCAATAGGACAAGATAAATTTCTTCAACTTATCTCATTAGAAATCGATATAATCCAGTTAACTAAATTAAACACAAGAATAAAATAAATTAATAAAAAATGAAATAAATGAATTTTTAATAGTGATTTTTATTGACGAAATATTTTCATATAAATATGTTTCGTTTTTATCCATCACACTGATATATTGACGACACTGAAACGAAGAGAGCAACAATATTGACGCCGAAGCCGGAAGCGCACGTTTGAACGGCGCTCACATAATTTTTCATTATTTCTTTTTATTTATTCTCCATCTCTGTTTTCCACTTTTTCTTTTTCTTTAGCGCTTGTGTGTGAGCTCAACAGAATCAGAGATGACCGGTGCACTGAGGTATGCAAGAGTCGCGCAGTATAAAAGCGACTGGTTTGTTGTTGGTCGACCAAACCCGGAGATTACTTGGCTTGCAAGGCTATCGGTACAACGACTATTATTTATGCCCCGAAGGATCCTTCACTTCACCACTATCCATCGCAGACATTTTCAGGATATACACCTATGTATGTATTTGTATATATGGAAGTTTATATGTATGACTTCAATTGGTTCGAGGAATTATTTTAAACACGATATAAATAATTCAATGCAACAGGGTATACAATGTGAATTGATGTTATTGCAGTTAAAACGATTATACAATTAAGCCTCTTACGATTTGAGATTCAATCAAGAGTTCGAAACGTTTAAATAAATTCATCTAGTTTACAATTCGCGAAATATTTATCTTGTGGTGACACGCAATACTGTGTGTATGTGTGTGTGTATTTTATGTAAGTATATGCATATGGTGAGGATGTATATATATATATATATGTAAAGATCGTTTTCTTGGTGTTTTGTTGAGAGAAAGGGAGTGATAAATTGTTACCGCAGACTCTGCGTGATTGCTTAAATAAAAAAAAAAAAATAAATAAAAAATATAAATGTCATGGTGAGAAAAAAAAATTTCTATCACGGCGAAATTGTGCGATATACGGTAATGTCCTTCGCACTCTATCGCTCTCCTGTTGATAGGTGATGAATAATTGTGTTGGGGTATTTATGTACTCGGAGAAATTTCCACATGAATTTCTAATCCGATAATCAAGTAATTTTTACGATATACCATGTTGGTCGTGCAAAAAATAAATTAAAAATATTTGTTTAACGAGGATTAATTTATCAGAGATCGTTATACAATGCAATGTCACTTTTAATATCGGGGATAGCATCTATGTTTTATCCAACTGGTGATGTCAAATCTATAACGGTTTTTCACCTGACATGTGTATGGAGGTAGAATTAATTTTGCTAACTTTTCTACTTTACTATTATTAATTATTTTCCCAGAAATAGGAGAGGGATTAGGGTTTATTTCGAAGGATTTATGTACATATGAGAGGCATGTGATAAATAGGATAGAATGTGTTGAACAAAAAAATGTAGCCGAGGCCAATGATTTATTGTATACTTTCATCTCGTTTATTAATTAAAATTCAGTAGTAATTTAGTTTCTGCCATTCTAACAAAACGTTACCACTCGCCAGATTTTTTTCTCTTTATTTTACGTTAATAATAATTAATATTTAATATAATAATATACAGAGGGAGGGGGAATTTGAGTTTGTTTTCTTTTTCATCCATCTCAGATTGGTTTTCTACAAATGACTCGCGATTTTAGTTTTTTTTTTTTTTTATTTATTTATTTTTCTTTCTTTATTTTTGCATATGTCCATACTCTCATACACCGAAACACATTCATTCTTTTATTTGCATTCAACCATTCATCGCACTCGCTCGTTCGATTTTTCTATATTTTCATTGCCAATTCAGTTATTTTTATTTTTTCACATTTATATTTTTATTTTTTTACTTTTCATTTTATTCAACCATTAAAACTCTTTTGCGTATAGTTGTCAGGTAATTTATGTACAAACGAGAATAGGTACGAGTCCTATTGGCTAATCGATCGCAAATTTTTTATTCATATTTTTTGTTTTTTTGTTTGTTTATTCTATTATTATTATTATTATTATTTTTCTCATCGGTATGTTGATTTTATCGTTAAGTAATTTTTTTTCTCTTTCGTATCTACAGCCTCACTCCTCGTACAATCACAACGTCACATAATTTTTGTATTCTATTTTATTTCTTTTATTTACTCTTCCACTGTACACACGTTTAATTAAAATAACAAAAACCCAAAGAGTATAGATGCAATAATAACGAACGAGCCGAAACAAAATCGGCAATATTCCTCGTAAAGATCGTGCTTTCATCCGTTATCTTTATTAGCATTTATTAAAATATATAATTTCTTTTTTTTTTTTTTTTTTTTTCGTTCATTTCTTTTTCCTTTGATTCATTTACATATCTCTCTGATTAGTTAACGGATTAACGAACTCCTTTACACGCGCTAACGAGAGAAACAATAATCGGTGGGCAATAACAATGACAACAATCGCAATAATTACAATAAAATTAATAATAATAGCTTATGGTAATAGTTTCTTTTATTTTATTTGATTTTTTTTTATTATTTTTCTTTCCTTTTTTTTTTTTTTTTTTTTTTTTTGATCATGTATCATGCCGGAGAAACCGATCAATTTTTCTCTCCGCGCCAGTATGTTTCGTCAATCCAACAATTGGATGCCATAAAAATTTACATTGTGGGAAGTATAAAAACAAATATACAAAAAGGAAAAAAATATGATGGACAAAGCGCGAAAATTACGAGGAAAATTTTTCACCTCAAACAAAATCGCCAAAGAAATAAAAATGAAAATGATAAAAAGATGCATTTGCTAGTTTTTTTTTATTTATTTTTCTTCATTTGTTTTTCTTCTCTCTCATTTCTCCTAATAGTCACGATATAAAACCACCGCGTCAACGCGACTTTCCACACGTGTATTCCATTCTTCTTCTTCTCCAATTTTGATAATTTCGTTTATCCAACTCTTCACACCTTTCTTTCTTTGTTTCCTTTCTCTTTTGTCGATTTACAGCAAACATTTAAAATCCTATTATTTACAAAAAGCTCAGGAATAACCGCGGCGACGCGCACATACACGCGCGCTTATAACCCAAGACATTGGAACAATGCGAGTAATACTAGTATTACACAATTATAATATGAAATAGGCGATCTCGGGGCCAGTTGCACAGCGAGCACGTCCACCGGGTTTTTTTCTTCCATTATTTATATATAAACACATTGCTCTGATTTTATTTATAATTTTTTTTTTTTTACACCCTGAACAAAATACACGCGACACGACGTTATTCTTTTCTTGACCCATCCTCCTAAAAATATCCATGAGAGACACAGGGTGACAAAGTGGGTGAGAGAGAGAGAGAGAGAGAGAGAGAGAGAGAGAGAGAGAGAGAGAGAGAGAAAGTATGAGAAACAGAAAAAAATAGAGAGTGAGTGGAAAATAAAAAACATTATTTCCTCATTTTATATTTCACATATTTCAAATTTATTTCAGAAGAAATTTATTTAAGAAAAAGAAAAATTTTCGCACTCATTCCGCACCTGGCCACGAGCAATACAATAATAATAACATTAATTAATAGGATTTGACAATAATAAATCGTAAGAATAGTGACAATAATTATCGGAACTTATTTATCAAAAAAAAAAAAATAATTTTGTCATTCGTTTGTTTTCTTTCCGTGCAACTAATTCGTGTTTGTCAAGAGATAGGATTGAATGAAATTATTATAATAGACGAAAATTATCACGAGGCTTGCACATCATATTTTGTTTCCCTGTTCTTTTTCTTTTTCATAATTCATAATTTCGCAAATTTTTGTAATTATATATTTAATTAATTTGTTATGTGTGTGTGTTGTTTTTTTTTTTTTTTTTTCTATACATTTCACGTTCATCATACTTACGTTCATTTATACATCAGAAGGAGAAAGGGTAATTATTTATCATCTCTATATCTTCCTGCCGGGTTTTATTCGTGTTCCGTCGCAACGCCCGAAATAAAAAAAAATAATCAAAAGAAAAAACATAAAAACATAAAAAATAATGTTAAAACAACAACAGTCTCCCGATTATTTTTTTTTTTCCTCATTTTTCTTTCTCTCAACGCGTATCCATTCCATATACACTCTTGAGACACACGACGGATTCTCTATATAATGTTATACAAAAATTCATTTCTTCATAATTTATCTTTTTTTCCTTCAAATTATACTCCAATGTCCTTATTTTGAAACCTTTTTTTTTTTTTATTTTTGGGCGGTGGGCCGTAAGATAATATAACGTCAATGACGCGCGCGACGCAACATGCGCACTTAACTTACTAGATTTATCTGGTATACATTATTTACAATCCATATTTACTTATATTACATCACTCGTGAGAATTTGCAATTTAAACAAATTCTGCACGAGCATCAAAAAAGAGCACACCCCTACAGTTTGCCTGCGAGTGTTTATCCCTCTCTGTCTCTGTTTTATTTCAATAATTATTTATTTGTTTTTTTTTTCTCAAAGACAAATCGTGTTCGGATCAATTCGTGTCCTCTCTCGACCCCTCTGCGACTGTTACGCGAGTGCATTGTTTAGTTATTATTTATTCAATTTGTTTTTATATCATTCCGCTCTCTAGTTTTCTTGCATATTGGCCAGAACCCGTGTGTGTGTGTAGCTGTGCAGCGGGCCCCCGACGGTAGTGGTTGTTCTCAGTGTACTCACTCTCAATTGATTCGAGAGCCAATTCTCTCGAAGCTTCACTGATGGTAGGAGACGTAACATTATCATTCTCCAATTGTAGAAATCTTGGAACGTCATGGGTGCGCGATCTCTTGCAGTTGTATGTCGAAAAAATCCACCCGCGTAGCTCGAATAATCGAGAGTCATTTGATGCAGACAGTTATATTAGAATGCTACTGATAGTGTTAGCAATCTGAATGCAATGGATAAAATAAAACACACTATTGAACTTGTAAAGGGTCTTTGACAACGAGCACATGACACTTTTTTTTTTCATTCATCGTGCTTTATTATAGATACAAAATAGAGACTCGTTTTTCTTTCGAGAATCTATAATTGTCCGACGGTATTTTTTTTTTTTTTTTTCATTTATCACTGCACCCGAAAAATGTTTCTCACTTTTGTTTTAACGCGTGACAGAGAGACGAGAGTTTGTGGGAGAATTAGAGAGAGAAACACACGTCACAACAAACAAACAAACAACAATTTATTAACAACAACGTCCGGAACGACTAATAAGAACGAGGTTTATATTTGTATTTTCTTCATATTATGTTCTCTGTTTTTTTGGATTGTCCATTTTTTTTAATAACTGTCCTGCGGTTAAGTCCTCTCTTAAATAATTAATCCTCTCTTCTTATCATTATAGAAATCACCATATTAATTTCGTCGTTCCATTCGTTTACACGCGATATAAGTCCGTTTGAATCATTTATTCGTTTAATTTTTTATTTTAAATATTCAAACTCATCGCGGTTTTTTATTTTTTATTTATATTATTCGTTAGGTCGCGGCCCGATAATAATAATTGGGCCGGACATACGGCCGTCGGCCTCCCCGGTGCTCCGGCAAGGTCTCGTATCGCCCCGTATCGAATTCACACCCATCATCATCACCATCATTATCACGATCATTGAGATCTTCATCCTCCACATTGCAATAATTTTGCTGCTGTAGATGATGTTGATTAAACCACTGCAGCTACGATGCACCGTAGCCAGAAGTACGAGCTTGGAGGTAGTGATGATAGAATGGTGGTAGCCCATCAGGGCTTGTTGTTGAATTCGATTGCGAGGTTATGGCGAGGCCCAACGGGGGAGGCCCCGGCGAACGCTAGTGAGCCGCAAGAGAATGTGCCGTAAGACCCTGAGGGCTCAACATTGGTGGACTATGGCTATGGCCCATTGGCGAGCCATGTAAATGATCCTGCGTATGATAGCCCTGATGTATTCCACCTTGTCCTTGATGTCCAGGTGGCATACCTTCCATCATACCGTCGCCCAACGTATTTGGTGGTGTCATACGTTTTTCCTTTTGTCGTCGATTACAAAACCACACTCTGACAACTTCTTTTTCCAATTGTAAACTGTCTGCCAAACTCGTTATCTCTTGAGCTGATGGTTTTGGCTGTTTGTGAAAGTGTTGTTCCAATGCACCTTTAACTGACACCTCAATAGACGTACGCTTTTTTCTCTTTCTACCCTGCGCCGCTATTTTATCAATGCTTGTTGGTGAACCCGTCGTTGAATCCGCTTCCTCCAACCACTTTTGCAACAATGGCTTGAGTTTACACATATTTTTAAAACTCAATTGTAACGCTTCAAACCTGCATATCGTCGTTTGTGAAAATACATTTCCATAAAGTGTCCCAAGTGCAAGACCAACATCAGCTTGTGTAAAACCCAATTTAATTCGTCGTTGTTTAAATTGCTTTGCAAATGCTTCAAGATCATCGGAAGTTGGTGTGTCCTCCTCACCCGCACTGTGATCCCTATCTAATGCATGTCCAGGATGCAATGGATGTCCTGCGGGTGGACTGTGATTATGCGCCTCACGTAAATGATGCGGCAAACCCGATTGATGATTGTGTAATTGATGTGGATGCTGATGAGGATGTTGGTGTAACATTCCATTCATAGCCGCGTGATATTGTTGGAGTGTTGTTGGTGATGCAGCGCCACCACTTGGATTATAGTGGGCCGACGGTACAACGGGTGCATGCCAAGAGTGTGGTGAGCCCATTCCTGGCGATTGATGTGGACCCCGATGATGCATACCCTGAACGGAATCCGTTGCCGTAGCAGCAGCGGTCAATGGTTTTACATCTAAACTCGAATTACCCTGAGCATGTGGATGATGATGTGGATGATGTGTTGTATGATGCATCCCCATTGATGCTGCCCATGGATCACTGCCAGGTTGCAAACTGACCCATGGATTTGCTGATGATAAACTTGCAGGATGTGATAATCCATTGGGGGACGGAGATGAACCAACTTGATGGTGATGATGATGATGATGATGATGCTGTGGCGCGGGCATATATTTCATTTCACCGGCGTCCGCGGCGCTGCGGGGCGAGCCCGATGAGTAGCCACCAACCGCAATATTCATCCCAATAGCTGTACCTGAACCACCGTCCAGGTCGGCTGACACTGCGCTACTAACAGGCATGTACGTGGTCGCTGCCATCTACTCCCTCGCCAGTCAGTGCGAGACTCTCTTCCGCCCTCGAGAATTAATCTCGAACGCGCCCGCACCCTTTTTTTTCCAAGTCCAGTTACACACCTAAGAGTTATGCAACAATCCCTTTCTATTTTTTCTTTCTTTCTTCTATTCGAATTGGAGTAAATAGATCTTTGATTTTTTATTGCTTTCACTGCAACAAGCAACCACCCTTCCTGCCTGTTATTATATTTTTCTTTTCCTCTGTCGTAACCTGTCGTGCCGAATCCAATTGATCCCCAAACCGATTGGAATAGAATAAGCAACACCACCTTTAAGTTGCCAAGTTCACTTCAGGTTTTATTATCGACTAGAAATTTCAATAGGAGGGTTCTCTTTATATATATTTGTATATATATTTTGTGTAAACATACACAGTCACATACACACTGACACTTACACACACGCTCAAACGTGTGTGTACACTGAAAGGCGCCGTATATAAGTGAATTAGTTCGTATGATTTTTCCACAATTATATGGTGTTCTGTCCAAAACCAAAATAAAAATTTTTTTTCTGCTTCGCTTGTATGAATATTTCAATCACTGTCGAATATTCGGCGGTAAATTCCACGATGTCGTAGTTCTCACTACATTTCTTTCCGTATTTTTGCGCATTTTCGAATGTATATATATATATATAAACACTCAATATATATTTTCACCGTGTCATTCGTTGAAGTAGAATTCTCACTTGTATATAAATTATGGCGTTATTTATATATGAATATATTATATACGACTGCCTGTGTTTTTTTTTTTTCCAATTTATTTTAACATCAGTTGTGTGATTAAAACACGTAGCGTTCTACCTTGCGCCACAATTCACACCCCCGAATTAACTACATTCGTGCGCACTATAATTACTCCAATTTCAAAATTAGATAAAAAATAAAATAAAAATGAGCAAAAAAAAAAAAAAAAAAAGTAAAAAATAAACGAATAAACTTCGCGTAGTCCAAGACTTTAACGAAAAAATCACTTGTTATTTTTGATAAATAAATTTTTATTCAATTGAGCTCCAATTATTATACAAAGCTCATATTCTGTTATTTCCTTCCGTCGCACACGTTTTTATTGTGAAATTTCCTTTTGCCGGCTATTTCTCGTGATGTGTGAAGGCGGACACACAAGTAATAATAATATGTGATGGTATGGTTGGTGATACCCGCGACTTCACCGGACTCCACTAAAGCGCGAGACTGAGTTAAGGAGACGTGGAATAGCGAGTATTAACCCTCGGTATCCGCGACAGTTCGCACAGCACCCGAGCGTTATACCCGGTCGTGTCTCGTCCTCACTCTTTCGTTCTCTCTCTCTCACTCTTCAATACATATATATAGATATATATATATATATATATTTGTTACAACAACTATATACTGTATAAACTCCCCGGACACGATAGGCCACGCGAGCGAGAGAGATAGAAAAAAGAGAGATAGAAAAAAGAAATACGGGAGAGAAAGATCTGGCTGACTCTCATGCGTTATGCATGTCGTAGCTGAGAGCGACTGACTGCCTCGCCTCACAACTTGCCCGAGGTTCCCGACGAGTTCGAGCTCGTAGAAGCTCGTCATGCGCACGATCCACGATTCAATATCCCCACTGTATAACTGGTGTACGCTTATTCGTTGTTGCGGCAAGGTGGCCGTCGATGCTACGTCACTATTGGGCGTTGCTTTAATGTTAAGTAAACGCCTCTTTATATAGCCGAGTGTCTGGGGCTATGTTGTTTACCCCTCGCGCGCTGCTTTGGCACAACGCAACGACCAACGAGTAAGAGCGGGTATACGGTTTTAGTGGTGGGTTGTGTGAATATGCGATTGAGAGCAGTACGAGTACAGAGCAAAGCGAAACGATATGACATACAGACGAGAGAGCACAGCCCGCGTAAGCTTGTGCGCTCGGTGCTTCTGTTTTGTTTTCTACTTTGATTTTTTTCGCCTTCACATATTCTCACTCATCAAGTATCAATCAAACAGAATACTTTGCTTTTATTCTTTTTACTCCTATTTTCAATGATGATTGAGCAGCGATTTTTCTTCATTCTCGATACAAATTTAAATTTATTGAAACTCGTTACACTGGGAGAAAAATAATTTTACATTAATTTTCATTTTCGAAGATATTTCCAAGATATTTCGAATCGTGATAAATATTTTCAATTCACATTGTATCTCAATACGTATACCCAATTAAAAACATGAAAGTTTAATAAATATTTTTTTTTTTTAACGAAAAATTTTTCCAACCTCAAATGAAATTCACAATTCATCGCCTGATTCAAAATCATCCTCAGTTTCTCCTTCATTATGTTAATCGATGCTATGTTTCAAAAATTATTCACAATTTCCGACAATTCATAGATTTTTTTTTGTTTTTCACACTCTTACGAATATACGCAACAGGTATACACTACTAATTTGCCCAACTAATTATACCAACGGGTTTTGTATCAACGAGTGGATGAGAGTATACTCTCTCGATGCATTGGTATGCAGCCACAGGTAGTAGCTCGTTGCACATTCTCTCGTTCGTTCTTTTCTTCTTTTTCCTTCCCTCTTTTATTTTTTCGTTCATCTATGAACATCAAGGGATGTTTCGAGCGGTGGTTTAAAGCAACCCGTGATTCCCATACAGCAAATAAGAATAAAACTGGTCATACTGAGCTCTTGATCGTATTTGGAAAAAATGAAAAAAAAAAATTCAGTTCAAGTTTTACTTTTTAAAATTCAACGTGGAATACTTGTCAGCTGTGTATTAGATGGCGAGTTTTGCGCCGGTGCCACCGGCACATTACATGTATATCTAGTTTCCCATATATATATATATATATACAATATACATATATATAGAACAGACATATAGATTTACATACATATTTATACTTAACACTACACGAGGCCTTGAATAGATCCATAATGGTATATCGTTAAAGCAAAATTTTCATATTTTATCACAGAATGGAATTGTAACGATTGTATTATACCAGATAAATTGTCGTGTCGTTATATATATATATATGTTGAGCAACAGGTGACGGGAAAGAACTGTTTCTATATACGTATATAAAATATATATATTGACACGGTAGACAAGTGTATGGTTAAAATAGCGATTTAATTAACTATATAAAATGCGTTTATTCAACTCTCATAATTGTTCATATAAAATCAATTTGATAATTGATCAAAGATTGATTCCATTATTTTTTTGTATTGATGTAACATTGAAAATGTTGGATAAGTCCAGCTGAAATCTCATTTTTCATATCAATAATGAAAAAAAAAAGAAATATATTTACTTTATTACAACATGGAGATGATTCGAAAAATAATAATGATGGATTTTGCTTGTGTGTCTGTGTGTCGCAGCGCCAGAAATGTCGACAAGCTGTGCACATAAATTTAACTATAATACGAACGACTAGTCGCGCACTCGCGTTGTCATATATATATATATTCACTCTATCACTGTATATAGTGTCGCGTTGAACCTGTACATACCCATATATTAAGTATACATAAATATGTATGTATATATATACAAATGTAATGCGTGGCAGTATGCCCGGAGATGAATTTATACATGTATATGTATATTGTTTAAAAGGGGATGCGAATTTTATGACCCCTTTCACCGGAAGGAGCATTCTCAAGCGCGGACTCTCGTAATGCACGAGAATCAACAGTTGTAAAATAAATACGAGTTTTATCAGCCAATACAAATCCTCTCTAATCCTCCTACAGTATATATCCCATATACAATTCTCCCAATAATTCATACTATTAAATAATGAAACAAATATATATATAATATTCATTGTATTTCAATATTGAGGTCACTACGCAAACTATAGAAATAGAAATAATTTATCATAGAAGTGAAAAAATATTTGTATCGTTATCTTCTGTTTTCGAGTAGATCAAATCTGTTCAGGTGGATAACGAACATTGAACTCCCATTGCTCTATACAATTGATGAAGGACAAATTCATAAACACCACAGAATAATGTATTCACAATGTATGCATAAATTGGAAAAAACAATATTTATTCGATGACAACATTTTTTACCCATATTTCTGATCAATATGTATATATAAGTATGTATCTAAGGCGAGTGGAATAACGACTGAAGAAGACAAATTTGAAGTGACAGTTGATCCAAATTAATTTAATATCTGTTCCAGATAATAAAGTCTCAGACTTGCTATTCTTTTCAATTAATTATTTTTTCATTCATTAATATAAATTTTTTTGAAATAAAAATCTTATTTTCTACCTGTATCCTACCTCCTTTTAAATACATATACATATATATAGGTATGTATATATAAGTATGCAGGCACTTTATCGACCGATCGTCCTCATCACACCTGCTCATATGTAATGCACCTTTAATTCAATTTTGCGTATCCCATTGTGTCAATTTGGATTGAACGGCGCGTGAAATATTTGCTTAGGATACCGACAAATATATATAACTGATATAGTAACATGGACGACGGGTTTTGCGCGAGCGCACCGCGATCTTCGCCACAGTAGCGCGCGAATTGCGAGACAAATGTATATAATAATATCTATCGCTCGTTGCCATGACCACCCAGCGAGCGTCGGTGTCGTTGCTCATGTGAATATTTGAATCGGAGGATGCGTACGCAACATATTTTACGTCCATCATAATATACTCTATCAAATAATCTCTATCATACACACAGAAAAAATATATATGTATAATCATTACTGTAGTATATTGAACGTATAGTCCTCCATTGTATTGTACAACCCTTTGTGCCGCGTGTACCCTGTACCCAAATTTTTTTGCGTATATTATTGGTTTACGTTTATGTATATATAGGGTCGGTTTTCTCGCCTGGTTGGTGGTCATATATACACCTTGTCCCAACATTCTCGAGGGTGCGAAAACATTTGTGATAAATACTTGGTCGCCCGCAGGTCACTATTTGTACAAAGTATAACATAAATACTAGCAGAGATTATCTCTATATTATTTATATTGTTAATTCTTCTTATGCTATCTTGATATAAAGAATTACCTCGACTATATAACAGTGAAAATGTGTTCCATATTTGTAAGTATAAAATCATATATATTTGAGAGTTGAAGGCAAATTTTTGAAAATAAAAATGTTCATGGTGAGGTTTCAATGAATTTTTTTTTTTTCTCTACTTCCAACTCAGGTGATGCGCATACAATTTTAGATAAGAAAATTATACAATGAATGTTACAAAGTCAAACAAATAATAAAGACAAGCGTGAATGATAAAATCCAAACGCGCTTGGGAAATTTTCATGAAAATATCTCTACATAATATATTTATGTATAGGCAACTGTATCAACTAACATACATGTGATAAATGTTTGTCTTTGATATCGCTATGCATGAACTAAAGCATGTACAAAAAAAAAAACTATCCACTATTTAACAGCGTGTCGTAGGTCAAAAATGAATTTTATTGAAAAAAAAATGAAACCATCTTCCAGCCATATTACAACGTGGAAAAAATATATAAAACGAGCAGAGAAAAATGGGACGAATGATCATATATATACCTATATACAATATACATATATATATTTATATATTTCTACGCAAGCTTGTATACATGAATGGAGAGTTAACCGTCGTAATTTGGCCGCCTTTATGCTTGGAATGAATATTTTAATATTTTAATACAAAATATACTATAAGGGATTTTACTTCACAACGGTATAGCTTCTCCCCATTGTAGGTGTTACCCTCTCTTACCCTCTCACTTCTTCACACATTTCTTTTCCTTTTTATTTTCATATTCTCCCTTGGCATCACCCTCGTCAGTTCGCCACACGAGAGATGCTTCGATTCAGCAAAGAGTATCACGTCAAATGGCGGGGATAAATTTTGTATTTAGAAAAATAGTGGGGATACGCGATTGTGGAGTAGAGGGATATAAATGTGGTAGGGTGAAGAATGAAAAAAAATTTGTGTGGTGGGGGATTGAGATTTAGTTGAAAGTTTGAACGTAAGAGGGCAGCAGTGCGCGGCTCGGCAATGTAAAATTGTGCGGGAAAAACTTTTGTCACTCGTGGGCACTGTATAAAATGAATGCACAGTTGAGGAACTCGTGGAAAAATAGAAGTGGAATTATTATTGACCACAACGTGGCGATGTAGTTTGCACACTGTGGCGCTATCTGTTGGTTATCAAGTGAAATGAATTGATATTGTTGTTGAATACAAATGTATATAAGTCACTTTTTATCGAATACTGAAATGCATTTTGGATCTCGATATATTTTTTTTTTCTTCTATTATCGGTACAATATAAAAAAAAAATTTTTGTCCTGTAAGTCTCACATTTTTTCAAAGCAATAATTTCGTCAGACTGCAAACCGAAATATTTGCTATATACACTTTGACCTGATAGAAATTGATCGAATAACTGATTGATTGAAAATAGATATGTAATTTTTATACATGAACTGTATTGAGAATTATTCTTTATTCTTTTATCATTTTTTCGATGGTTTTCGGACAATACTGAGATTTAGTTTGACAATTTCATTTAACGCCATATATCTCACTCAAAATCAATGACCCCGACGTGGAGGTGAGAGGAGAGAGATATAATTCAACTTGGAACAAGGACAAAAGACAGTGGTTTATTTACTATCGTCGCGTTTTACGTGACCTGAAAATTTTATTGTCATCGGGCCAAAAGACCATGCTGCAGACTACAACCATGTATATATATATACCAAATATTCTTTATAACGCGTTCTCACATACAAAAGAATTCGCGAAATAATAATACCAACTATACCATCAATGAAACTTTATGATAATCCAAACAACACAAACATCTTTTTCATTTTAATCGCAGAAGAATAATCAAAAAATAATTCTTTCACATATTGTTTAAGAATTCCGCGTTAAAGATAATCCTTACTACTTCATATATATATATATATCCTTCAATTCACCATCTAGATACTCTCTGAAGCAGAGAAATAGCCATTGGATATTATATAGTCCTTGTAACAGACGACGATATGCGGATTGGGAATTGGAAGGATCTGTGCTCGACAGCACGTTTTCAAGCGCTCCCGCCATCACTGCATAAGTGAGTGCAATACATATATATATATATATATATATATAATACAGGAGAGGGCGGATTACATCGAACTCTGTTACTAACTTCTCGGACCGCAATCGTGCAAGAGCAGGTTGAAACTCGCGTCAACTACGAAATTTGACTTCGAAATCGCTTCCACCATCCGTCGCGCAATTGGTTAACACTGACGTCGTATACCACTATGTATTTATACATATATATATATATATATATATATATGTATATATTACACAAGTAGAAACTATTTAACCTCTTTACCGGTACAACTTTGCGCCCACACATCAATATATATATATATACATTCACGTGTAAGTTTCTATCTACAATATTCATAATTCGATTAAGAATTTTTTTTCTGCAGTATTAAATATATATTTTATACGAAACAATTCTCACTGCCAAAGTTATTATGCTCACATATAAGTAACGAGCTGTATCATCATTGTGAATGCAATTAATATAATGATTAATAAAAAAAGGAAGACAAGAGAATTTTTCAAATGTTACACTTTGAAAAGTACTTAATATTACAATGTATATTGAATATTATATTGAACTCTCAGTAATTTTAAAAATTATTCCAAACAACTACTGGTCTATAAATTTCAATACCGTCCATTTATATACACATATATATATATACATACATTCGTCTGAAGTATATACACAGAATAAATATATTATCGACATCGCTAAATGTGCGAGTGGAATGAAAATAAAGAAAACAAAATGTTTAGAGCCCTCGAGGCATATTCCCCTCCAATACTGACCATATACATATCTATATATTATCCTCACTCTCCACTTCATTTCACTCTTCGAAGATGTAGTGTGTACTACAAGAAGGCCCCAAAAATTTCGTCAGATAACGATCGATCCCGAAATATGCACAACGCCAATTTGCCGATCAAAATTATTATTAAGCGGTACCCCACCATATCTTGGCGGTAGAAATGTTCTCTTCGCCCCTTATATATACCTCATGCTCCTGCTGTGTGCTTTCGTTCTCACTCTCTCGCCTCTTCTTTCTTAGTGCTGATGCGGCGCGTCGCAACATATCGTAAACCTATAATATCGCGAGAAAAATTGGAAAGGATGGTAGAGATTAAAAGAATAAAAAAAATGAAAAAATAAATAAGAAAAAAGGAGGAAAAAGAGAAAGTTTAAAAGAAAGGAGACGGTTGAATATCGAAGACTATCTATATATATAATATCGTAAAAATATAAGAGAAGCAGAGGGAGGAAAAAAAGAGGCAAAGTCAGTGTGGTGTAAGGGATATATATGTGTATGTATATACTCGAAGAAGCTAAGCCTGTAATCACGAGATTGCCAGGAGCTACTGCAGCCTGATTGTTATCTTGTATCTACACCCACCACTTTATCGCCGGCTATCTTATTACTCCCGACATATTGACGTCACGCACGTACGCTACGAGTTTTTGGGACCTCCGAAAAACCTTTTGCGCCATCTTTATTCTCATCCTTTTTATTATATTCCTTTGCTTCTTTCTTGCCTTTTTCTTTCCCCTTTTAATCTACCTCTCTCTTATATATGTACCTTATAACTCCTATGGTTCATTTTCGTTTATATATATATTTCTTTTTTTTTTCATAACGCCGCGGGCCTCAATGTATTCGTCGATGAAAAATACCCCCACCCTTCATTGACGAGAAAATATTCCGTCCAGTTAATTCCGGAGGTGGACTATTTATTTATGTATATAAATACGTTTGATGACAAAAAAGTATTTTATTTTACAATGTTTAGAAAAAAAATCATGATTAATAGTGGCTACTGTATTGAGTAGCGATTTTCTGCTTAATTTATTGAATCGTTCTACTAATTAAATGGAAATATTCCGAGACATATTGCTAATGCGGATATACATTAATTATTATACTTCTCATAATTTCATGATGATTCTACACAGGTATAAATCATTCATTAATGTGAATTACAGTAATAAAGACTCATCGGCCGGTGTATATACATATGTATATATATTTGTGGTGGAAGTTGAAGTGATAGCGCCAAAGGAGGGAGTGAGAGAACGAGAAAGAATTCACGAACTGCAAAATGCAATTATCGGCATTAGTCCGCAGGGTATCACGATTCGCTCGTGTCCGTTCCATCTCGAGTTGAGTGGGTGGGTTTCTTTATCAGTACCGGGTGTGTCTTTCAATTTCTATTTCATATATACAACATACCAAACCAAAAAAAAAAAAAAAATGAGGGAATAAGAATGAAAATTAGAGAGGTATAAATGAATAATAATTTTCCACAATTGAATCATAATTTTTTTTTCTACATACATATTTATGTTACAACTGATATAAACATTATTTTATTCATTGTCGCTGTGGCTAATTAACGACCTGTGTTATTTTTATTTGTGAAGAATAATATAAATTATAAAAGAAAATTTGATATATAAACAAATAATAATGTTCTCAAATGAACTTATAATTACTGTTGGTACAATGTTTCTTTCAGTAAAAATACATGTACACACTTTGTATTTACAGTGTATTGAGATTCGTGTGACACGCAATATGGAAACTGCGAGGAATAAAACAAGTGCGAATACAGTAACATCACTCAATTGAATATAATGTAATAATTGCTACTACCATAACGCATCTCAATATGTATATAGAATTATAAATTGTACGTTCTCATTTATTTAGACGCCTATAATAAAAGGCTCGAATTAATTTTCAAGCATTTTGCGGTATGACTTCATTATTACGGAAACAAGAGTTGCGTGTCGACACCAAAAAAGAAGAAATAAAAAATGCCACATTCTTATAACTGTATTTAATATTATTTATCGACATTCTCCCATTTTATTTTTCATCCTGATACAAATTATTATAATAGCACTTCTAATATGTAACCGTAAATAACCCGCAACTTTTTATTAGTAGTTTCCAAACTATTTGTAGAAAATAAATATATAAAAAAAAAAAAAAAAATTGCATAAAAATTTCTCAGGTGATGCAATTTAACGACACCCTATATGAAAAGGAATCAAGTTGAAACGGCTTGAAGCCCAGTAGCCCAGGGCTATAATTTCCAGGCCCTGCTGTATATACACCCTCATGAACAAGAAAAAAAAGAAAATGAAATAAATAAAATAAAGAAACGGTTGCAGCAGAAGCATCAGGATTTTTTTCGAAGTATATAGAAAGAGAACATACCTTATATATATATATATATATATATATTGTGAAGTGGAAGAAGCATGCTTTACCATCAGGTCTATACTTTACTCCCACCGTTTTATCTTGTATCTCAATTTCTTAACAAAGAATTTATAAAGAAACGTAGAAAAAATGAAAAGGTGCGCGAGAAAAACCCAGGAAGGAGATGTGTTGAACACGTGCTATACGTAAAATAAAATGAAGTGGAAGCATAAAATTCGCGGCAACTCTATACTGAACATATACATATGTGTGTGTGTGTGTTGGTCGCTCTTTACTCCGTAATTTTCTAATTATATTCTCGAAAATAATTGGTTATTATCGTTACTCCTTCGACGATCGTCCTGCAAGCCTAAAGGGTATCACGACTCGCACATTCTTCCAGTGGAAACAACACAAAAAAATAACAAAAACATATCTCAAATTAAATAAATATATAAATGATTTTGAGTTGAGAAAAAAATCTATTTCTGTCAATGATATATCGGCGAAAACTAGAATAAATATATATTTCAAATGGTCTAAGGTCAGTTGTCACAATATTTTCTCAAAAAGTCAAGTATATACAACCGTGATAATCATTACACAGTGACAGAGCAAGATTAAATCAGAAGCACATCTAAATGTAAAACAACTCTCGTTGGTAGAACAAAAGTAGAAGAAAAAATACCCCATCAATATTTCTTTCATTGTTATTGCTGGTATAATCTTGTGAGGAAATGATTTTTTTTTTTTAAATTCATGTGCTCACCGTCAAAGTGTAATTATCAATCCGTTACACATTCCATCACAGATCGACACACAAGAATCCAAAGGAAAAAAAAATCAAACAAAATTTTTCAAATCATTAGATGTAATCTCATTCGACATGAAAATTCTTGTGTTATATATACATTTGTATCCCTAACAACGTGTCCAACATTGTATTCCACCATGTCATGGCAAGTTATTTTATTTTTATCTAATATTTGTATTCACAAGAAAAATAAAATGTGAACTTAACATACTTCATTTGCATAAAAATTTTGTTCACTACCAAATTCCGTCCAAGTATTCACACATTAAAACAATTCAATGTATTAGTTATAAAAAGTCACTGTCTCAGTACAATAATATTCTATACTGACATTGTAAAAATTACATCATGTTAACTTTTCCTATTTTCATTACTTACTAAATTAACTTTTCTACACACCAGCATTCCATTTTTTCCGTATATTTGTATCTAATACCAATATGTTTCCATTCTTCCAACTTTTTCTCGTCACGTAAAGCATCAAAGCTTCGACCCCATAATCATATTATATATATATACAAGGGCGTCATCCCTTTTCACTATTTCAATTCCTATCTATCTCACTCATTTTCTCTTTCAACTGCTTGCGCATCATCTCTCGTGTTTTTAGCTTATCCTCTCACTCACGTCGACACATATATAAGAGAGCCCTGTATATATATATACCTATAAAGAATCGATCCTCTCTCGCCTCACAGTCCTTTTATGCTAATGCCGTGTTTATGCGTTGACAGTCCGTTCGCTTCCGAGCCAGGGGAAAGTATGCAAATTTACCAAGTCAAAGATTGAATTTCATTTCGTGCCTACGGGACACCCGCTCGTTCGAATGGGCCGCGCGAGCGCCACTCGCGTTTAGTTGCAATCTTCGTTTTAGTCTTCATCTTCTTATTTCACTTCGTTCTCTGTTCTTATTGCCCTTTGCTCTCTGGTTTTTTCGCTCTCACTGGAAGTACTCTATCCGTCTTTATATCATCTCTATACCTGTATTATATTTCAATACAATTTTAAACAAAGTTCCCATTCCTATAGTAATTAAATCATCACAATTGCAACCACATTATTTTCATAATTGTCTTTCCTTTTGTATAACAGATTTAATATCGCTACAATCATTAGTATTTTTAAATGATAGTGTGTCGTACTTTGTTTCCTGCATTAGCTAAATATGCATCGAGTTCGCGCGGTCGGACGAAGTGTTGACTCATTGGCGGGCCACTGTCGGGGCTCATGGTCGCAAAAAACATTTGTCACATGACCCCATCACTTCCGGTCACTGTCGACCTTTCAACATTAACGTCCGTTGGGAAATGAAAAAAAAAATTTTTTCAAATAATTTTTTTTTTTTTAATTGAACAACAGATATAAATATATATATATATATATTTCTTTTTTGGTGGTTGTTTTTATCTAGAGACAGAGTGAATTTGACAGTCATGATGGCAACTAATATAATGACCCTCTTCAAAGATATATATTTATCATCAGACATGAAATGAGTTAACGCATTTGGTTGCTTCGGTGCGCGATCAACATCGCGCGCATTTTTATTCATTCATTATTTATTTATTTATTTATTTTTTTTTTTCCGATCCCTAAACGTCTGTCAAGCGCATTTATTTGACCTGTAGCCTATACGTATGTTAACGGATTTTGGAGATATCGCAGTCGTTTTCATGACGTTAATTTATATCTCGATGACATTCCAAAATACAATAAACGAAAAATAGAAAAATAGAAACATTGATTTTACGATATTGCACGAGCACAATTTATTTTTTTCTCTTCCTCTCAATAAACCTTGCGATTATGCAGGTCTTTACCTGAGTTCGATGAGGGGTTCATGTATATGGTCCCATGACAGAGTGAGAAATTATGTCTTTAACCCAATGTTTATATGAACACATACACGATAAAAACATGGAAATAATACAGAATCGAGACTATGTGATAGAGTGGGGAAAAAAATGAGAGGGCAGATCAGTATCGAAGCAGACAGACGCGACTACCGAAGTAGTCGCGGCTACCGCTCCTGACGAACAACGCACACATATACAACATTTGACTTCATAATGTGACATTAAAAATTCGTTGGACTGTCTCGCAGTCACTCTTGACCTTTACTCAATTTTACCTGAGAGAATGAATATATATTTTGTATATATTTCGAGACAAACAATTCTTCTTTTACCGATTTTATGTATATTAAAATGTCGAGATTGCATATTAATACACAGAATCGTGTGTGGAACTAATGTGAGTATTTGTATTTATTGCTCATGATGATAGAGCGCCCCATGTGTAGACACAATCAATGGGAAAAATCATCGTCTGTGAACTAAATATAAATTTTCGAACAATTATTTAAGAATGTAAGTTATATTTCTTATCCTTTCAACAAGTTTAAACATAGAGAGAGATCGGTGAACTTGATTATATTCAACAGTACTAGTACATAAAGATAAATATATCCATATAAATATATCAGAAATTTCACCGAAAATTAACCTTCGACTTTGTTTAGCCCGTCCAATTTTCTCCCACAAAGCTATACATTTCCTCCATTATTTTATCATAAACACATATCGAATAATATAATTATATCAAATATTTAAGATAGAAATTGAATCGGTGCTTTCACAATTGAATTTATTAACCAACACCAAACAGCGAGGAATGAAAAAAATATATTTAAAAGAATTAATTCGAGAAAAAAATTGACGGTCCAAATCATTACAGTAAAGTTAAAGTGATTGCGTGCCAGATTGTAGATATAAATACAAGTATACATATATATATCATTATGGTTATGGCTGTTGCGTCAGATGATAAAGTGGCTCCTCTTGTTATCCCTAAATACCATAAGAGTGCGCGCAGCTCATGAGCAAACACAGAACGCGCGGATGACGATGAGACTACCTGTGGGTTTAACACTGCGTGTTCTATTCCGTATATGGTTTCACAAATATATATGTATGTGTATAACCTCGCACCTTAGGGGGGCTCAAGCCCCCCACTGGCATCTAGCACCCTTGTTCAACCCATTATAAAACAAGGCCCCATCTAAATTGCGATATATTATATTATATATCTGTAGCATTCAGTATTAAACATATATTCTCTATCCTCGTCATTTTTATCTAAAAGAAGATGCACATGAGCGAGGAGCAAATCAAAAATGAAACTGTAAAATAAAAAAACTAGTATGGAAGAATGATTTTAGAGACGCAGGAACGTCTTCAAAAAGGCTCGAGAGTGTTGATTAAATACCCTACTAATTGAATAATTTATTTATGTGGGTTGTATATGATGTCTGTTGCTTTATATATATATACATATATGAACTAACTGAATGGTGGGGAAATGAATTTTCTATTTTGACAGGACGCATAATATATGATGAATCATTTTAGCTATTGAATGAATAGATGAGAGGTTTTTATATATTTATATATCATTGTGGTATAAAAATTGTTTCATATCAATCAAGCATGTATATAAAAAAATTATTCAAAGACAGATGTGACAATTGCCCTTGAGTCATATTATTGTTGGACAATTAAATCTGCGATCAAGTACATTGACAAATGGAGTAGAACGTGACACAGGATGAAAAGAAAGAAAGAAATTATCCCTCGACAAAGCACAACTATTGGAAATGACAAAAGCAATTTATCCGTATATATACCAACCAACCAACCACATTTTATATACATAAACCTTAAACTATATCATGGATTATCTTACAAAATAGATTTCAAACCCAAAATGAATATGAGTGAGCCCCTTTTTAAACTACACAAAAGCCGCCTGAATTCAAAAGTCCCCAAGACGAATTGAAGAACGCAGGAAAAATATTCATTCACGAATAAACAAAAATAAATTAATAAATGCAATTGATGTATTTTTATTTATTTATTTTTTTTTTTTAAACTTCTCAATAATCGTGAACTTGCAAAAGTCAATGTACACATATACATATATATTTATACAGAGCTGCGTCACGCTGTGGACAATAAATTAGGGCGAGCGAATTCTGTGATGCAGGGGTTGCGTTACGCTTGCGCCTACAACGAGATTGAATCGTTTCCTGTTGGCGCGTGTTTCCCTTGGCGTATTACCGAGCCATTACACCCTTCCGTCTTTCACAATCTTCACTTGTCTTCGTCTCGTTCACATACATATATATATAGCTACATTTATATGTATATGAAATAACCCCTGACTCAACGCGATCATCAACGACAACACAAACACATAGATTCGCCCTCTATACATTGCTACATTGGGACAAAACGATCCTGTGACAATGCTTCATACTTGCCATGTGAGACACAGAGATAGTCCAGGAAGTTGGACGTGTATAAACGTGCACAAACATATACTTGTATATATATATATATATATATTTGAAATGGCGTGGATCCCCTTGACGCGCGCGGGCACCGGATCAGAACGAATCATTAGACCTACTCGAGCACAATGGGCCAAAAGCACGCGGACCCTGCCGGAAGTTTAGCAAGGAAGTGATTTTTTTTCCTCTCCATGTTGTACGCCCTCTACTTCACCTCATGCGCTCTCTTTCTTAACATTGCAATATATATTTATATAGGGAAGTATTTGATGTCTAAATCTGCACCAACCCTCCTATTGGATGTTGCAGCCCCACACAGACATATATGATTTCTAAATGGATCTATGCACGATTGCAAAAAAAAAAAATGATTTATTTCTTTTGGCTCATTCTTCCTCATCTTAATATGTCATATTAATAAACAATGAAAAGAAAATTCATGTGGTTGTACACGGAAACAAAATAATAAATTATATAGATCTGAATATGTATATATTTTTTAAACCGATCCAGTGATTTTTCAAATTATTGTGAACAAAAAAATTAACGAATAAAAATTTTGTTTTTCCACTCATTCATTTATTAAAATACATTAGATAATTTTGCTTCATCAATTTTAAATCCTGCCTCTGTGAAAATTTGTTCTAGGGTCCAATAATCACATGTTGACTACACAAATCATTGTTACTGCTTATTAGTATTTCATTTTCGAACCACAAAATGTATCTTTTCATATTTCTTCAAAGACCTTTTCTACTTAACACAGAAAAATCACTTCTGCGAGGTGTAAATCCGTATCCTAAAATCTTATAAAGGGATCTTTGGTGTGTTGCATAAGACTGTCATGCAGTCAACAATATTCTAGAGAGTCCCTCTCTCGGGTGTGTATAGCAAAACGCACCCCTCTGGTGCTTGTGGAAACCGATACCAAATCCATTGTCATAAATACTTTCTTCTAACATTCAGATTCTTGCTCTCTTCGTCTTTCTCTCTCTCTCTCTCTTCATATACCAATTCACCACACACAACAAATTTCATCCCTAAATACGCAAATAAAGGATAAAATATCGTTGGGGTGGTCGGTAAAATGTGTAGGTGGGTCAAATTAGCCCAGTGAAAGCGGCATAAATCAAAATATTAGAAAATAGTGGACCACGAACCGCAGGTTGAAGGATTTATGGGGTTTCCTGGTGTGTGAAAGAGGGCGTGCCAACTCCAACGCTGTCACTCTATCACTCTCATTTTTTTCTCCCTCACTCTCTTTTATTCTTGTACTCAAAAAATAACTCTTGTTTATTTCTATCTCAGTTGCACTCACTCGCTGTTGCGTTCACCGCGTTCACCATGGACTTTTGTTTAAAATATGATGTATCGCTTAAATACCTAAACTCCACAATTTATGGCTCTGCGACGGGATCTCACTTTTTTTTTTTTTCCTTTTTATTTTTCGGACTCTACATCTCTCGCACCCGCTCTCATATACACTGCTGTATACCACTCGCTCAAAAATGAATCCATGCGTGCTTTTGAATTTTTATATTTTTTTTTTTTTTTTTGCCTTCCTTTTCGGAATCATTCTCGTGTTGTCTGCATATAATATCCCTCTGACTCTCCACTGACTCTCTGTTTTCTCGATTTCTCTTCTTCGTAAAATGCAAAAGTTGACTCGTTCCCGCACTCTTCACTATATTGTGTGATGTGGTTATTGTCACACTTGGCTCAACGATTCTTTTATCATTTCGACACACTTTTTTCAAAGTTTTTGATACAGCGGCTGAGAATTCATTTTTTCTTTACTTTCTTTCCCCTCGTCATATGCGTACTCATATACACACACTCACCACGCGTCATAGTACATATTGGATATATTGGTTACACGAATAAATCAAAAATATGCCTATACACGTGACAGTTTTTTTTTTCTTTTTGTCTGAAAAAAAAAAAAAAAAGTCCCAGCGAGTTGATAATGAAAAATCGCAGTTGGAATATTTCAAAAACTTCTTTCTAATAATTGTGACACCCTGATTTCATTTCTTCTTCTCAAAAATATATTCTGCGCCTCTCTCGTCTCATTTCAAACGTTCGCCACCGCACGCACTTAAGATGGTGCCTGCCGATAGAAACGCGTCACGAAGCTTCAACCAATCGTGATGAAAAAAAAAAAAAAAAAAAAAAGAAATAGAAACAAAAAAAAAAGCGAAAGAGAATATAAAATGTGCCGACCAATAAGTTTTATGTCCGAGCGATCCTTTTTCTTTTTTTTTCCTTTTTTTTTTTTTTCATGGGAAAAATAAAAAAAAAATCCAAAGATTGCTTCGCAAGATTTTGTGTGTCATATATACGCGACTGTGTATTATACATATAACTGCGTCTATAACCTTCGATAGTAATTTGTATGTGTGTAAGCAACACGCGACCATTAAGTTGGTGAAATATCAGAAAATATTTTCTTCTCTAATTTTTGCCTTCTTTTCCCGAATCTACTTATCTACATATATAATTTTTTCCAAATACGACAAGTTTCAAGTCAATCAAATTGAAAAAAAAAAAGATAAATCAGACCCGACTGACCTATTGTCTTATATAATACAAGAATAGATAAAAAAAAAAATAGAAAAAAAAGATTACAAGTGTCGATGGGGATGTCTATCGATTACTCATCTTTATTTACGAGTATTCTGATTTTCTTATCGACGACTATATACCATACGATACTTGACAAGTACATGTCTTGTATACGCGCAAAATGTAAAGCAGGCCTCGTGCGCATGTTGAAAAAAAAAAAAAAAAATGAATAAATGAGAAATAAAAAATTATAAGAAAAGAAAAAAAAAATTATATATCTTGAAACCGTTCCGTTTTACGTAAAAGTGCCAACAGTGTGCTGATAGAGTTGAATGATAAGATTAATACTATATGTATATATACTTCTGAATAATGGATGCATTTTGGCGCTTTATCGTTGAAGAAAAAAGAAAAATAAAATAACATAAAAATTCTATCCTGACGACCTCTCGACGATATATTGACTAGTTAATGATTCGCGACGAACGATGACCAAACGCAACAAGACCTCAATAGTCCACTCATACTGTCGAAAGAAGTAGTGACACATACGTATACGTAACGCTACACCAAGAATGAGAAAAAAAAGAATGATTGAAGAGCGAAAATAATTGTATTGACATGAACGAAAGAAATGAGGTGGTCCAATGTTTATGGGATCTCTTGAATACATCTTTTAGAGTCTGAATTTATGTATCGCAGATAGATATGTGGTGGCGCAACTCGCATGATGCATCTTTGATGATGATTGTTTTGAAAGACATCAACATAAATACACAGAGTCGGCAATTCCAAATGACGCATTCCAATATCACGAGATCTAATAAAATTAGCGAAAAATAATTGAAAAACTTCTGACTAGGATTCCAGTGCAGTTTTTGAGAAATTGACTTGAACAAATTATATATATTTTCAATGAATACAAATATTATTCGGTTTCAGTTCTTTCACTTACGGTACAAGAATAAATTTCACTAAAAATTTCATTTCAAATCTTACAATTGTTTATTTGAAACAGTTATTTATAAAATCAATAGATTTCACGATATTAAAATCCATAATTTAAAATGACTCACCCTGTATATGTTTATATACGTTTCTGACCCCACTTGATGCGCACGACCTGTTTATACTTGTTCCTATAGCCACACCGTTGAAGATATCGATCGAATGCGGTTACGTACGCAAACTGAATACAAATATATATCTGAAATCCAAATTGCTTCAGGTCAGATCGATAATGTTTTTTTTTTCTTCTATTTATCCTATTTTTTATTTTATTTTCCTCACAATTTTTTTTTTTTCCATTGATCGCTTTCGTCACGAACTATATATATATTCTATTTTAAGAAGTATAGAAGATGACTTAGATATATCGTAAAAATTTTCCAAACGGACTAAACATTGTTTTCTTTCTTTTACTTTTGGTTTTTGGTTTGTAAGTAAATTAAGACAAATGGAATGGACCAAGAGGCAAGAAAAATAAAAACGAATATACATTTTTCAGGGGGAAGAATGAAATGTTAGTATATACCTATACCTTTTCCCTTAACTCAGTCAGGTTGTGTATGGTTATACTTATGTATAGCAATGACTTATGTACCTCATCAGTTTGTCACGGTTTGTGTTTACCAAGAATCGGCAGTAAAGCGACAAGATCCAACAAGTAGAAGTCCTCAAAGAATTATCTGATCCTCGCACTCATCGCCAGTGAGTGAACAAAATGCAAGTATAGCTTCTTTCTCTGTCTTTTTGTTTTACCTATCCGGTCACGATCGCGATCGTTCTACACGATCTGCGTGCCACACTCGTTATCCAACGGCACATCGCAGGATACTTACTTATTGTTTTGTTGGAACCACATCGCCACCATCGTCAGCTCGTGCTACTGTCAAGTTAACATTTGACAATATGTATATGCACAGAGAAATTTAATTTTGTTGTATCTCTTTTTACAAACTGACGAAAATTAAAAAAATGACTTCAGGGAAAACAGGACCTTTCATCTATTATTGTTATTCCAATCTGGATAACCATTATTGAAGTGATGCTCGAATATTTTTATTTACACTATTGGAATATAAATATTAAAAATCCCCATACCTCAATCCAATTATGAGTAAATGAAACAATATTTCCTTATGATTGTTATATTCCCAACAATAGCCACGTTACCATACTCCGATAATTATAAATAAAAATTTGTTCATGTTATTTTTTCTTTCTCTAATATAAACCTACTGTAATATTAATCGCTGGATAAATTCTGAGAGGATGATATTGATGACAGGTTTAGTGTAAAGAGCTATGTCATGATTGGGCATATATTAGAAGTGACGGAAAATTCGAGGCTCCAAAGTGTTTGGTGTCCTGCGGTGAGAAAAACGATCTTCAAGGGGGTGATGTGTGTCATGAATTGCTCATAATCGAGCGTGAGTACAATATTATATGTTTATTGAATTCACGCCTTCTCATATAATAATTGTGCATTGGAGGAAATCTATCCATTTTAAATAAATAAATTTTCGATCTAATGTATACACTTTTTACTTTGAACTATATATTATTATACATTTTTTCGTTTATTTTCACACGGTTTTCTCACCTATTTGCACACGATAATTGAAAAAAAAAATATATTTTACGTTCGTGAGAAACGATTCTCGATGAAAATTACAATCGAAAAAATAATTTAAGCACAGCAAGACAGCAGCCAACGTGCACATAGAGACCAATCACGTGTGATCGTGAATTCCGCAGCACCATCATTCCGCAAAGAATTTATTCGCTTGTGTTTTGACTCGACGGAGCGAAAAATTGTCTACTCTATCCCCATATATTATCACGTAAAATGGACCATTTCGAAGACTGCTTAGACAAAAGTATTTTTTCTCAAAAAAGAACTAGAAAAAATACGAAAGAATGTCCAATTTAAATATTAATAAAAAAAATATATATATATTAGAATAAACAAAAGAAATAGAGAAGTGAACTGAATCAATTATGCAGAAAAAAACCAACCGAAAAATTATCGAAAAATTTTCATTTAGCCACATTAAAAAGCAATTATTCTAAAAAGAAGAAAAAAAAAAAAAGGAAAGACAATTTTAAAACCTGCCACGTCTATTCAGGTCTATTTATTTCCCTTGAATGAATAACGGAAATGAAGTTTGAGGCGCCGTGTAAACCATATAACCCCCACATAAACAGGGCGGAATTTGAAAAAAAAAAAAAACAATATAAGATATCCCGTAGTCTTTTTCGTTGAAAACGATATCTCATCACCGTGACAAACTCGCACACGCCAACGTCATAAAATTTCCCAAAAGTAGTTTGCACTGTGAATAAAAATTAAAAGAAAAACAAAAAGAGGATGAACAAGACAAAACGGAGGAAAAGAATAATTAAAATAACGATGAAGTAACACGAGTGTGTCACGGTGGCGCCTAAATAAATTTCAACCCAAACAAAGTCTGTATACAAAAATTCAAAAGACAATCATATAAAGATGGTTTAGGAACATCATTTTTCCTTAACCACTGTGTAATATAGTCTTTACTTCTCTCCCTCCACTAAAGACCACAAGACACCATCAGGTATATAAAAATATACATATAAATGCTGAATAGAATTCTATTGTTTTTGCGCTTCACCATCACAAACTGTATTTCTCCATTGTCCTACTCATCAGTCTCGCATTGTCTTGACACCACTTGTTTTGTTCCCACTTGTGTTTCGAAAACGCCCTAACGATTATTTGCGGAGCGTTCACCCCATACGAATACTTAAAAGAAGAAAAGAAAAAGGGAAAAAAAAAAAACGAAACAAAAATGAGTGAAGAAAAAAATAAAAAAATAAAGGCGAGATAAGAAATCATACAAGACAAGAGGGAAAAACACGTGTAACGAATATTCGAGTTTGCACCGCTAGACCCTTCATTTTTATTCTGGTATGCAACCATAAGCAAATGTTTTCCCAGTTCATATCACTGATAATGTCAATGAACACGTGTTCTGTTAACCACAAAATTTGGTTGTGTATAAACAAGTGGTAGATGACGACAAACACTGTAGAATAAACTGAGCACGCGACTGAATTATTGTCAATCATTTTTTGGGAGCATTGAAAAAAGTTGTTGTCAACCGCGTCGCAGTAAGAAGGAGTATCGTAGTGGGAAGATAAAAAAATTGAGAAAGAAGTAAGAGTAAATCAGTAGATAATAAAGAGTAATAGCATCAATACCTCATTAATTACCAGAATTATTTCAACAATGTTCATATAATTTGTAAAAGAGACATTGAATAAAAGACAGGTCAACCTCAAAAGAATTTTCGCAGTGAAAAAATATACTTATATACAATATATACATACATTGCACGTTCGGACTCGATTTACTTGTCGAAGATTAATGTCATGTCTCGACTCTCGATGTATTGGCGAAGGGCTATGGTCAAGAAGAGAAAGAGAAACAAGTATACATGTATGGAAGGAGGTGCCGATATTTCAACCGTAATTTATCACTCTCTCCACCGATACAAAGTAAGAGACGTCGTTTTTAAAAGGGCGCCAAGTCTGGGACAAGATTGTGCGCAAGCGTAATCGTAACTAGTCGTCAAAAATTGACTTTCAATTAGCTCTGTTGATGCCAGTAAAACAATAATTGAGAAGATAATCTCATGTTTCGAATTGAAGAAATAATACTTTTGATATTTTTTTTCTTCATACAGAGAAAAAAAAAATATATATATATATATATATATATATAACCTGTTCCTCGACGTAAATGAGAACATCTCCATAACGTTTATTAAAAAGAAAAAAATTTCCAGTCAAGTATTAAGAAGGTGTCGAAAAATATGTTGGTAATATATTGTTTATATTTCTCTTTTCATATAGACGATTATTTTCTTTTGGGATTGCCACAAAATAATTAGGGAGTTCTCTGGACGAAAAACAAATATATCGTTTCGCGCAGTGTGATAGATGACGTTGCTTATTTAGTGGGTCGAAGGGGGCGGAGGCCGTGCGCCTCACTTGAAGGCGTTTTGGAAAGCGCGCGAGCTATGCGGACCATCAACTTGTAAACCAACAAGGTTCAAGGGCATGGACTAGACCTCGTGGATCTTTTAGAGAACGTATATAGAGACACTTGTATATATATATGTGTGTGTAGGCAAAAGGAGGCAAAGCAATTAGGTGGCACAGCGGGGTGTAAAAATTTTGAAGGCACCTCTACGTGCCAGAGTTTTTACACTCATTCCAATCCAAAACCTCTCCCCTTTCACCTCTCTCACTTCTCCCACTCCTTCGTCTTCCCATCCACCTTTTTTTCTTCAATATGATTCTAAAATCCCTCTTACCAATAATTATCAACAAATTTGCCATAAGAAGTATAGAAAGAATTTTATTTGTTAAATTATTGAATTTGATTACTTTAATTTTTTTTAATTTTTGATTTGTTGAATATTGCGGCGATTTCCAGTGGAAATATCACCAAGTTCTTCATAAAATTAATCTTTATCAATGTGCGATACATTACATGAATTAATTTTACAAATTTACGTAGGAACATCATATACGATTGTTGGTAATTGATCGACTGAGAGATGGTAATGGAATTTGGTGCGAACGTCATCTTTAGTGTTAAAATATTTTTTTTTTTCGACACTCTCAAATACATTGACATCATTGGCAATCTTAGATCATGCTGATTCTCAGTTGTCAGGAATTGGAAACTGGTACAGGCTGGTAGTCGTGGATTGAAAAATATTTCCATTGTTGTTTCTTCATATTTCATTAAAAAAATGAAATCTCTATTCATTTTGTTGACAATCCTTGCTGGCTTCTATTCAATAACCCTCCTCCCACAATGTGACGCATTGAATAAATATTCGGCTGAGGTAAATAAAGCGAAAAAGAATATCAATGTGAAAAAAGTTGAACCATCGTCAAGTGAAATTCCTGTTCCAACATCACTGAAAGAATTGGATAAACCCTATCGGATGGCTAAACTTAATTTACTCTGGACTAAAGCGAAGCACGTAAGCGTTTGCAATAAAGGAATATCTAATAATCATCTAAACCAATATAAATAACATTGCGAATTTTTTAAATTTGTTTTCCATATTAGCGATTATCAGAACCAAAGCTAAAATCATTATTTAGTGATTTGAAAATTCATGATTCAGAAGAATTGGTATATAAACATATGAAAAGCGAAGGGAAGGATGAAGATGGGCTGGAGGAAGCAAAACTACGGAAAAAACTTATGGGTAATTAATTTAATACACAAAAGCATAATTTCTCCTTGGACATCAGAAAAAAATTCAAATTTTTCATAGGAATAATGAGCACATATGGTTTATTGGACCACTTCGCGGAGACTAATGATCCCACATTGCTCAAGCAACACAAACCACATAATGATGGACGTAATTACATTGCCAAAGATGTATTTGGAGATGACAGACTCAATAATTTATGG
This sequence comes from Zele albiditarsus, assembly GCA_958496275.1. Classification (NCBI taxonomy): domain Eukaryota; kingdom Metazoa; phylum Arthropoda; class Insecta; order Hymenoptera; family Braconidae; genus Zele; species Zele albiditarsus. The sequence goes on from OY292410.1 coordinate 14,564,004, forward strand.
GCCAAAGCAGAAGCAGCAGGATTTACTCGTGAGTTTAATTCAGCAAAAAAATAAAATTCACAATGAAAGAGGTTACTCGTATTTATCATGTTTAATGCAGATGAGGAATTGGAAGCTCTGAAAGAAGAATTTACGCATCATCAGAATAAAGTTGACGAATACATGAGTATATTGAAGGATGTAGATGCTGGTGATCCAGAGGCATATAAAAGTAAGAATCAATAATATCAATTGTGAATAATTGTAAATAAACCGTCGATTATTTTTTATAGATAGTGTAGATGAGGATCATCCAAGTTGGAATGAGATTGATCATAAGGAAGAAGAATCGAACGCTGTGCCTACCAAACACGTAGATTATATTGCCAAGGCTAATTTACTCCGGTAATTATTATTCATTTATTACCATTCAATTTTTTCGTAGACCAATTCACCCAATAAAATCAATGATTACAGAGAAAAACATCAGGAAATAAAGAGCGGATATGACAATCTCGATAGACGGACTGCACAAGGACCTAATCATCAAGAATTTGTTGAGCCTAAAGTTCAAGGTCTTTGGAGAATCGCAAAACAAGCTCAATTCACTAAAGATGAATTGAATTCCTTAAAGGTAACAAAGAATATATATTCGAATAAACAGACATATGGAATTGATTTCACGTATTTTTTATTAATTTTTCCAGGAAGAACTGCACCATTACGAGAGGAGATTATTAAAATTGCGTCATCTACATTCAGAAGCAGCGCTGGAAGCTTCGAAAAATGGCAAAAATTATAATACCAACGATACTTCGAAGCAGAATATAAAAAAATACGCCAGAACTATTGAAAAATTACACGCGGATATTGAATCGAGAATTTTGGAGAAACATTCAGAATTATAATTTAATATAATTTCCCAATTTTTGAATTTTTTTCTTTATCTCTTCTCACGAGTGTCTTCATGTGCATTGCATTATCGACACAATAACAAAGATAGAATACTAATGTTTGATGAATAATAATGAATAACAATATATCTATGTTAATTTCTCAAATGTTCATCGTGTGGGCGAAAATAATAATAAATTTTTCCATCATTTTGTACAGTGATAATGATTTCATGTTTAAATGGACAAAACAATTGCTTGATCGGTGTCACCATGGTAATAAATAGTCTTCCAGATGAATATACAGTCAACAAACTGATTATCTTGCTTTCGCTGAACCGTTCATTTCCTATTCATTCTTGTTAGGTAAAGCGGAACGTAAGACGATTATTATACAATGGCAATGGCTGTTCAAGAACGTACAATCCCCGCTCAAAATACTTTGGTTAAATATGATAATCCAGTATTAGTGACTAAACATCCAGAAAAAGTTGTTAAAGATAAAACTCCGGTAAAAATTAGAGCACCCTGTAAAATTCGAACGTCACCGGTGACACTTGATGCAAAACGTGAAACGGTTGAAATACTCAATGGTATATTGCCGCCTAAACAATGGGAAGAGGAAGGACAAGCATGGACTCAACAAGTTTCTAGCACACCTGCAACACGGTTGGATGTTATTAATTTACAAGAACAATTGGACATGCGATTGCAACAACGACAAGCGAGAGAAACTGGCATTTGTCCTGTTCGACGAGAACTTTACTCACAATGTTTCGGTGAAATTTTATTGCGATATCCAAATTTCATGAATAAAAACTTGTAATGATATTAAATGAACAAATTTTTTATCAGATGAAATTATTCGACAAGTAACTGTTAATTGTGCGGAACGCGGATTACTTTTGCTCCGTGTTAGAGACGAAATAAAAATGACCATGGCAGCTTATCAAACGCTCTATCAAAGTAGTATCGCATTTGGCATGCGTAAAGCACTTCAAGTAAGAAACTCAAAATAATTATAATTCTTCCGCTTCTTTTCTTTCTCTCGTTTATGGAAAAAAAAAAATATATATTTTTGCTCCTAAACCTTTCCTCTATCAGGCAGAACAAGGAAAAGAAGATTTGATTGCAACTGCAGAGGGACTACAAGAACAGAAAACAGAGTTGGAGAAGACAGTAGCTGAACTACGCCAAAAATTTGAACAAGCTGAAAGAAGATCGTCAGAATTACGCGAAGCAGAGGAAAAAAAACACACGGAGGAGATTCAATTTCTGAAGAAAACAAATCAACAATTAAAAGTAAATATACTAGCGAAATGTAAAAGACGACAGTAACGTAATTAATCTGACTACTGCAAATATTTGATGAAATTAATTGCAGACACAACTGGAAGGAATCATCGCACCTAAAAAATGAAAAAATAAATATTCAAGTTGGAATTGGCAAGAATAAACAATATAATATATGGTAAGCACAAAACTCCCATTCATCCATATCATTATTTTTATCCGTATGATATTACAAATACACGCATATAGCATTATAAAACGTATAAATATTGCTTAGTCGAGAATATAGTTGACAGTAATAAATATATATATACTTTCATCCTACATACTTAAAAATTCGACGTTGAATGTTTTTTTTTTTTCATCATTTAAATTTCACACTGCAGTTTCAATAATGTGTCAACAATATCTAGTCTCAAATATTATTCATAATTTTTTGTTTGTTCATTATTAATCGTCAATGAGTTTTGTCGAGAGTCAATTATTTTAAGCACGGTGTGTTGAATCATAAATTCTATTTCTATCTATTTAGTCATAATTTTTCATGCATCCCACGTTTATTCGTAATTCTTTGACTCATATTGTATGAATGAAAATGATGATGACACGTCAACTATTGGCACCGTGAATGTTCAATTGATATTAACCATTGACATGAAAAAATCGTAATATTAAAATGAGATACAATTTTTCTTTCCAGAATTTTATGATAAATTCCGATTGAGTTCATGTTTTTTCCCCTTGTAGGCGTTACACAATTGATGGTTCAAGTGATTGGTCCCTCACATCTACGCAATTGATATCAATATTCAAAATAATAATATAATATATAGTGTTGGATAGATTTTTCAACTTTCGAGCACTTCAGCGTAAGAATATTTCCTTCTTCTCTTTTTTTTACATAATTCGCTATAAAACATATATGTATATATTAACAACATATGCAACCATATATGAAAAAATATTGGAAATATACGTTACAAACATAATACTATTATTATAAGGCGATGTCACTTATTTTGTGTATGTGTGTTATACTTCACAAACAACGTTTTGATACTTCTTTCTCTTTTAATGATAAAAATCAGCTCTGGCGTTTTTCGTATACGATTGTTCCCATTCTTGTCTTCCATTCAAGGTAATCCGATACATTAATAATAATAAAACATTAATTTGACCCAATTATTTCAATCATTACTGATTCATCATTTATCTCACAACGATCGTAGAGCAATGAAAAACCATTTCTTTTGTTCGATATATCTAACCCTAATACCACTTTAATTAAAATATAAATCCAATATACGACAATCCAAAATACTGATCATCATTGATGTGGTTGTTCAATCAATTCAATAAATTCTCGCGCTATCTACTTAACATTAATTTGAAATAAATAGAACATTTTTGTACACAATACCAATTCCGTGAAAAATTCACAATTCCAAACCTATATATGTTTCTATATCTTTCTGAGTGTTTTACACCATCGTATATTTAATAATGCTCTATCATCCGGCGAGATCAGAGCATTTTTTTCTTTTTTTCAGTATTAAAATTGAATATTCTTCAAGCAACAATGTTTCATTATAGTGTTTGTGTATGTGAATGTGATGTCTGCTTTGAAAGGAATGTCACATATATGTATACAATGCATATATATGCAATTAATGAAGTAACTAACTAACAATTTATCTCCCATGTGTGCTTATTGGAAAATCTATCCCGAAACATATATAAATAACCGCATATGCAAATGTAATATTTAGTATCTTCAGGAAAAAAAAAATCATAAGCTGCATCATTTTGCGAATAATTTCGTTTTTCAAAAGCACATTGAAAATGAAAACATTTATCACAAATGATCTTTAGGTTATATCAATGTCAATTAATTGAATTTATAGACGCACATATACGTCAACTGCAACACGATATGATATTGTGTGAAGTAATTTGTTGCTTCGCTCCAGGTTGTTATTAAATTTTCTCCCTGATTATCATCAATCATCAACGGACTTAAAGCACTAGGTTCGACTCTGTACTATACAAGTTTCGCACCAAAATATTTCCACAATGATTTAACGAAAAACAAAAATTAGGTATTTCATCCCTCAATTTCGCCCTCTTTTCGAGCGCTTTCGCTTCTTTTTTTTAGCTGCCGTACTCGATGTATTTGTACCGGTTATGGTTTTCTCAATATTTTGCGTGGTTTCTGATGTTGGAGTCGTACAAATAAAGGATTCTGAACTTTCAAGCGCTACATTAGATGATAGGTCTTGTCCAGTTACGTCTTCGCTTTCACTCTCAGCATCACTCGCATCCACTTCAAGTTTACCATTATCTACATCCTCTTCTGCATTACTTAGTTCCAATGATATTATTTTCTCTCGCAGAGTTTCCACCTACATTTATGAATATAGATACAATTACACATCAAAACACAATGATAATGTATAGAATAATAAACAATATTTTACATTATTTATACGTCGATTGAAATAATCCAACCAACACGCGATAGAGTATTATCGCAAATTAGAATCCGTGCCAACATTTCATTAGTAACTTATTCAATACAATTCAAATTATGTTTTAGCACTACTAGCCATTCAATTTTACTCCAATATAATGACTGTAAATGTGTGAATGTGTATATTACTGTCATATAATTTGCTAAATAAAAGAAAAAAATTAAACCGTACCCATTGATGGAAGAGCGAAGATGTTATTCAATGTGTGATTCAGTGAAAATTAAATGGTGCAGACTCAAGGCATTGTGAGTTGCATTCCGGGTGCGTGTGTTGGTATCTTGTAAGAAATTATTGATTATATATGAATTAATATTAATATTAATGTGGATTATGAGGCATGCTACAAGCAAAAAAAAAAAAAGCTAAAATTTGAAGGTGAATGGAAACATGTACATGAAGAGTGAGCATGCATATTCGTCGACGCGAAGAATCTGGCCTGCGCGTTCATTTTGTGCATGAATGTGATTATTAATTATCGCATTTCCCCATTATACTTCTTCCGTATTCGGCGTTTCATCATGATCAAACCTTTTTTATGACGCGACAGTATGTACACTTGAGGAGAAAATTTTGTTTTCTGCCCGTGATATTGCCAGTACTCTTTGGCGTACGCCATATGAATGAATGTAATGACTAATACAAAAGTGGTGCATGAATTTGTTGATTTTTATTTTTTTTTTGTAAATTGATTATTTTACTACCTCGCGCTCAATGAGCTTCTCGACGTATTCAACTGTTCTGACACGACGTTCGCCAGTCAATTCGTCCACATATTCCTCAGTGCGCCGTGTTACCTTTTCGTCCACAATTTTTTCAGATTCGCGTACGGCTTTAGGCGGGCCAACTTTGCTTCGCACCGCAAGTTTTGGGAAATCCGCGCTAGACGGCCGTAATGTAGCGAACTATATTATGGTGAGACAGAGAAACGACAACCCATTTGTTATCCACCTAATCTCTTTATCGGATTTAACAACTGTTTTGATTTTCTTTGAAATTCATATTTTTCGCGGAGTTAAATAGTTAGAGATTATTCCTTTTTTTTATCGATTAAAAACGAGCAATTAGTGACAGTTATTGTTAACGTGAAGTAATCGACAACACAATTATGGGGTTAATTGATTATGTAAAGGACACTATTAAAAAAAACAGAATCAAAAAATTGGTAAAATCGATTGGAAGAATATAAAAAATAAAAGAAATAAAAATTATGATTAATTCCATTTAGAAAAAATATTTTTCTCACCTCGCTGATCTTTTCTGGCTCTCTGGTTGGTTCTAACTCAACCGCCGTTGATATTCCGTCGGTTTTATTTGACGTTTCCATCATCTCACTCATTTTTTTAATCACCATTTGTGCTTGCAACGCATCCTTGTGTCAGAACAATGGATAAATTATTATAATCGTAAATAATATTATTTCTTATTAAATTGATTTATGTTTACTTGTTCCAATGATTTTAGTCTCGCTTGTCGCCATGCTGCTCTTTTCTCTGCTCTCAATGCACGTTGCTCTGCCGGGGACAAAGTACTTTCTTCATCATCGTCAGAGATCAATCCCTATATAAAAATTTACAGTCCAAATGTTAATAATAATAATGATGAATAAATTACGAGAGGTGCAAAATTGAAATTGTCTCCGCATACCTCCTGAATCAGTTTTTCTTTCAAACGTCGCTCTGCTTTTGCCGTCCTGACAATATTCGGGATGCCTTGCAATTGTGCTAGTGAACTTCGCGAACTCAATCGGCTACTGTAAGGTTAATTTAATAATGCGTACTAACGGAATTTCCATTGACCCATGGCATATAGATGTTAAAAATTTATTTCAATAAGATAAATAATAAGTACAGAAGCCACATACACAGTTTCTACAAAAGCAGAATGTACACACACGCACACATCAGTCGAAGAAATATATTACGCAGAGTGAAACAAAATTATTAGCGTTAAATACATTGTTTCTTTGTCCATTGATTATGACAAATTTTATTCATCCTCCTTATAAAATACTAATAAAATAGGCGCAATATTGTTTTTTCCATCGATAAAAATACTTGTGAAAGATGAAAACAACATTTGTACTAGTTGTAACGGCGTGGAATGCATTTGCGCAGCCAAAAAAATAGCAACAATAACTCTGATGAAGAAAAAAATGGCTGGACAATTGACTTGAACTCGATAAAAAAAATAAAAGAACAACCTAAGCGCCTACAAGCTGAATGTATTATAAGCATGGAAAAACTTTTCTCTCTCTCCTTTTCAGAAAATCTTCTTCGTTACTACAATAGCTTCGACGCTTCTTAAAATTTAAATACATAATACAACTTCAATTAATCTCTCAATAACAAGTTTTGAATAGTTGAATATTTGAATACATAGTTACAAATATGTACAGAAGACGGAATCCAAAGAAGTTTATTGGAACATAATCCAAAATTGTACACCCACACACACGCACAATTGTAAAAGAATGGTAAATATTTCTCGACAGAGCGGTGCATAGAAGTAAAAACAATAAAAAAAAAAATATAATACAACGGTGCTGAGTTGGAAAATTCTAATGCATCAAAATAAAAAAAAAAGAACAACTGAAGTGACCAAAAACAAAAACTTTTTTTCCTCGCTTACTTCGGTCGTTTATTATCCTGATCTTCCATAAAATCTTCCGATTCGTCCAGACCCTCCATTTCGCCAATTTGCGCCCACGATTTCAACTCATCTCTCGTAAGAGTTGCTATTTTTTTTTCTTCTTCTTGTTTCATTTTTTCAACCTCATCTAGACTGAGGAAAGAGAACACTTTTTCTATCGAGAAAACAAAAAAATATTGACAAACATATCCATCAAGTATGTATTGATAAAAAAAGTTATTGCATTCCATTACCTGGTTTCGGAGATGGTTTAAGATGTTCTTCAACCGCACTTTCAAACAATTTCTTTCTATCACTCACCGACATTTTGGCAGGTGGTGCTGGCGTAGGTGATGGTGTTGATGCCGGCTAAACATTATCAATTACATTAATAACAATACAGATGTTCAATTGCACAACGACGAAATAAAATCAACTCGAATGTGTACATAAATAAATTTCTAAACTTTTCACGCTGTGTAAATAATAGTTCAATAAAAAATACTATATGATTAGCGGTTTTTTTTTTTACTATACATATATTTATTTTTTCTTTTTCAATATTAGTTGAACATGCGAGTGAGACCCACCTCAACCAGTACCTTTCCATCGACAGAACGTGCAATCTGTCCTTTTCTAAATGAAATAGTAGAAGTACCAAGATCCTCAGTGTATCTAGGACTTGTCAGAGGCGTTGGAGGTAGTCGAAAGCGCGACGTTTTATTCGTATTATCAGATGCAGGTGATAAAGATTTCTTTTTATAAATGTCAGTGTTTGAATAGTGATTTGGAATTTCGTGCATAGAAACCGGACGTTTTTTCATATTGTATTGTTTTGTATTGACAATAGGTGTGGCAATACTTTGTGTTGATTTATAGGGAGTTGGTAGTGTGGCAAATGTTATTGTACGTTTATGTGGACTCTTTGGAGTTTTAGATGTTGGTGGGGTTTGAGTTTGATGGATTCGATCGAGATTCGTAGTAGTCGCGTGAGTAGTTTGTGACTTGACTGTTGATACTGGATCAATCGGTGATGGTGGATCATCCACAGATGTTCCATACTCGTCTTTACTTATTGAATGTGTAGCCTGTATAGCAATAGAGTTGGATTAAATAATAAATAAAAATAATGTTAGTAGAGAAAAAAAAATTTTGAGTCTAGGGATATTGAGAGCAGAGGCATACATGACTCGTATCACTATCCGTTTTCTTCTTATTTTCCTGAGAACATACACATAAGGATGCTCTTAAACGAAGCGTTCAGTAAAAAATAGTATTCAGTCACTGATATATACATATACATTTTCTCCAATTGTGAATATTTCATTTGGTTTCAGCGCCCTTTTGTCAAGAGAAATCCCTATGTGTCCAAAATGGGGTGGGTCACGTGATGTCCTAATAATTAATGGAATCCTCTAAACGTTAACATCTTTTGTTTATTTTCTTTTTTGTCTGTTTTATACTTAGATAAATATTATCTTATTAAATAATTTGTAATAATATATAAACATCTGGTCCATTAGAGTTAATACCAACATATATAACATTGATAAAAAATTTTCATATAATTACATTATAGAGAATATTTTTGAACATCCATGATACGGACTTTTAAATGTAGCAGTGGAACATTACAGAAGCATGGTCGATGGAAAATGGAAAATTGAAAATGGCAGTAATGAATATTGAAAATCGGTTTGCCAGAGAAAAAAATCCTTTTCTTGAGTTTCAACTTTTGTTTTGTTGTTTTTTCTCATAATTTGATTCTATCTCTCGCATTCTTCCACTCTTATACTCGAGAATGATCATATTATAACGAATTAATGGGATTGGACATTTTGTGACACAATATATGAACATATATCTTGTCTGTTTTTTTTTTACATCACATGTATCTCACAACCTTATTATTGAAATAAAAAATAATGAATCAATGTCAAGTGATAACACAATTCCGTATCTTTTGTTCTCTTTTTGTACAATATTACGTCAAAAAAAGACTCCACATAATCAAATAACTCTCATCATTCAATAGCAGTTGTTCTATCATTTCTCTTCATTCAATCAAAAACACCATGTTAAAAATATTTCAAGCAAGCGCAACAAATTTTTACTACGTTGCGACACTCGCAAAAAATCTAATGTATGTATATGAAATACTTCCATTACAACCAAATGACTATCTGTTTCATTACTTCTAATGTTCCATTAATTCCTTTTTTTTCTTTGTTTTGGTGTAATTAATACTATATTACCGAAGTAATTGAAAAAAATCACCAGAGTATATAGTATTATGTTGCTGCCTTTTATAAGTATGCATATGTTTGTAATGATCATAATCGCCATTGCAAGTTCTATATCTTTCCCGAAGAAACATTTTATCGACTTCTGTGTCATTATGCAATGATTCTAAATAAATAACATTGCCAATTGCGTGTGTAAAGTTCGAAGTCAAATTCCAGAAATTTTACCTATCACAGAATCATTCGCAAACCATCGGCCAACTCTATAATTTACCGAATCAAATGAAGAAAAATACCACGAACACGACATTTATCATATATTTATATATACAGCCTCTAATAGTAAATTTCCTCTCCACCTATTTGGGAAATCATATATATAAACCTTCAACCACAGTTTAAGAAAATAAAGATTGATGTAAAATGGCCGACGGATATTTTTTTTTCTCTTAAAGATCCGTTTTAGAATCTTGGTAAATAATGGCAGTAATAGGTATGTGATAACAATTAATGCTTAATTGCGTTTTAGTTATACACGATGATGGAGGGAAGAGCACAATAATCACTGATGTTCTCATTCTTTTGCTATTTGATCTTCTGCCTACATTTTCATTCCACCGAACGATTTAACAAAGAGCTTACGTGTATACGCGTGCACGCCATAGCCGCGCCAATGCGTATACATTGACACAGAATTAAATAATAGAGAATTGGATAGACTCACTCCTGTCAGAGGGCGGCCAGAGTGGTACTGTCACCGTCCATCGTCTGTGAACACGTGTGAATCATGTCTCTTTTTTGGAATATCACAAATCAGAGCATGCTGTCACTACAAACACTGACAGTAACACGTTCCATGCGCCATCGAGATATTTTTGATTTGTTTTTTATTTGGAAATAAAACGGTACAATGATAAATATGACTTCAGAGAAAAATACAGTGAACATAAATTCTTGATAAACGGTGTTTGGCTGAACATTATGGCGGTGGAGAGAGAACAAGAATAAGGTGTGAATAAAAATAACGAGGAAAATGTGGTGGGTGTGCTTTTGAATTTCCGCCGAGAGTCATTTTACTACGTTTCGAAAATTTATGTCAGGGAAGAGGGGCATAAACAAACGTTCACATGCTAAATCGCAAATGAATTTATAGATGTTGCGCATTACCATTCATAACAGATCGAATATTTATTGGCTAATGGAAAAATTCGCGTTTGCATACATGTCCTGACAATTGCATATATCCGGTAGACTTTGAGGATAATATGGGCAAAGTTTTGACTCCGGATTTCTCTTGACAAATAATGCGACTTTTTTAATTCAACATTCGTTTATCAGTGCATCTATTTCATTATGTGTTAATTTGAATGTTTTGTGCTTGTGATTTTGTTATCCATTTAAAAAAATATAATGTGCAATGAGGGAACAAGGTACAATTCATTTAGAGCAATTACAGCTAATAGAAGTGAAAACGAGTCATTTTGAAAATGGCTTGCAAGCTTAAAAAAAATTCGTGCAACTATGTACATGGAATATTACGGAGTTACTAAGTAATATAATATGTTCTAAAGAATTTCTATCTATATATAATGGTATGAAATGTACTTACAGTGGGATTTTGCGGTGCCAATGTATGTTTACTCATCACAATTGTGGTGGTTTTAAGGTGATCTTTAGTTCCGCCGGGTGACTTGGGTGGTATGGGCGTGGTGGAATCAACTGGACTATTCGGTTTATTCACTAAGGATTCAGCCGCCCGCACTACATCCAATACCTATGCAAAGAAAATGGAATATTCTATCTCTACTTTTTGCTCTATTCCAATGATGATATTCAACTATGCAGCAAAACTCAATACGTGATTTGATAAATAATAAAAATGAAGTTAAATTAACTTCAAAAGAAAAAAATTTCACCTTTTCTGGTGTGGATTTCCCTCGTTGTTCAATCAGAGCTCGTTCACGTTCCTCTTGTTCCCACGCAACAAGTTCGGCTTTCATTTCTTGCTCTTGTCGCAATGTCGCCGTATCTTCATCATCACGATCCAAACTTGATACACTTTGAGACAATGATTTCAAACCTTCGGCCAATGACTCCTTATTGTCAGTAGATCGTTTAGATTCTTTAGATTCACGTCCATCCGATAATTGTAAAATATGTTCAACTTCACTTCGGTCATAGCCCTTACACACCACCAGAACAATTCGATTGCCTGAACATCGAAGAATATTCACAGCTTCTTGGTGCGTCACACCCAATAGCGAAGTGCCATTTACTTCCAACAGTCGCATTCCCACCTGATAAGTTGTATTTCACATTAAACTTCGATTCCGTTGATTTGGTAAATGTTACATGACTCACCTTCAGTCTTCCATCTCGACGTGCGGCACCGCCTGAATTTATTTTAGAAATAAATACACCTTCATCCGTGTGATCTAATGGGTTTCCACGCTGTCCTCGGAGCCCACCTTTTATATGCATGCCAAGTTTTTCACCAGGTTCTTTGACAATCACTAATTCCTTCAAAATAAAATATAAATTTTTTTCACAATCATTCAATGATAAATGAAGTGTCAAATAATTTTTTTTAATCAGTAAATCTATTTCTGAAAGATAAATTAACGAAATTATTCGTGTGGATATAAGTGTAATATTAGAATGAAGCTTCATACGATAGCAACAAGCACAGAAAGCCGTGTAATCTACAGACAAATCAATTAATTAATTATCGGTATAATGTATACCCGAGTGTAGTTATGAGCGTGACCATTATTCAAGGGATAAATGTATATATATTTGAAGGGGTCACGTTGAGTTACTTACTGTTACTGGGATGTACTCTATTTCGACCAGCTTGTTGGAGCAAGTTTTTGTCATTAAGATAAGAAGTTATGTGTATTCAATGATACGAAAAGTTCAATGGTAATAATTATGTTGCCGCATAAAAAATCCTTTAATTATCGAATCTCAATAGCAATAACATTCATATTCATCATAGTAGGTAATGAAAATATTCTATTTTGAATAACCGCGATCTTTTAACATCAGAAGAAATTTCGCAATTATATTTTTATAACTATTAATAATCAAACTCGCGTGCGTTATACAGCATACGGCAAAGCAACTAATTCACGGCATAGAAGCTGAGAGATATTGAATTAAATGAGGAGCGCAATTACATGTATATTCAATAAGAAGTTACCTGATAATTTTCTGGCAGTGGATCATGCTGAACGGTAAGAATGATTGATTCACCAGGTCTTAGTAATTCCATTACCGCCTCTTGATGCGTGGCCTTTGTCACATCCGTCCCATTAACTTTCAATATCCGGTCTCCCATTCTCAGCTTACCTGATTTCGCTGCTATGCCACCAGGTACAACCTGCACAATTAAAAACATGGTCAATTAATTTTCCTGACTAATAATGAAAACATGTATTTATATTCTTTTTTTTTTTTTTGCTACACTACGATTGAAAAATACGCACATGGGATATAAAAATACCGGGGTCTTTTGCACCGAACGGCGTGCAAGAATGATCAGTTCCGCCAATGATACTGAATCCTAAAGAGCCTTCTTTCATCAGCACAACATCCTATAAAATAGATTCATAATTATCGTTTTATTTTTTATTACATTCGTATAGAGTAAGGAAAAATATTGACTTGTTGATTGTCAAATTCAATTTCAATAATCAATGTTGAGGAAAATATGGCCAATTTAGGGAGAGGACGATAATGAGATTGAAACGTGGATTGGTGATAAGCAAGGATATATACAATATACAGTTCCGAGCGGGATTCCTACAATCCAGTGCAATTTATTTCTATGTTGGTGGCGATGAACTTGGTGATTCCTCTTCTCCTACTTATAATCAATAATTATAGAAAAAATGCAATTTACTTTCCATCCAATATCACATCATGGGATTGGTAATGGTTTCTACTTACCGCAACCTCTACGCAGTGGTGGAGTTAATTTAGAACGAGATGAATGAAATGAATATCTTCTGATCGTTAAATAAATTGTGAAATAGCGTGATGTGACAGAAGGATTTTTATACTCATGTGTTATCATTCTAATTACCCCAATAAAATAACAAAGCCACAGATGTGCCACAGAAGAAAAAATACTACTGCTGATCAACCGAAACAATCTACGAAAGCTTCAAATATGTAAAAAGAAAAAATAAACTTCGCAGATTAACGTAAATTGTTCGACACATCTCATGCGTGGAAGCTACTTCCAACTCCACATACCTCAATGATGACTGGCAGCATCAGATGATTGTCGGTGACACGAGTTACCACTGTCTCGGTGAGAGTACTCTTAGTGATGACCTCGGTAACTTTACCAAGAGCGGTGGGTGCCGGGGGAAAATTAACATCCCCAGGCAGATTATCAGGCTGCTTGATAGTCACTGTCACAACGGGGCCCTGCTGGGAGTCTGGCGAGGGCGAGGAAGTCGGAGGTCGTAGGAAGTGAGCGGGAATCATAGCCTGAAATTCCTCGTTGGTGATTGGCTTCGGTACCTGTATGTCTTCCTGTGGTGATGTAGGTCTTTGTTCCGCCTCTTCATTTGGACTCGTCGCAGCACTTCTTTGTTGTTGTTGTTGTTGGGGCAATGTTTGTCTCGGCGCCGGTTGCGGATGCTGATTTGCACTTGGATTGGTTTTACAATTAGAAACTTCAGTAACACCATTCATTTTAACAACGCCATTAACGGCTGCCTCAACTTTCGTTGGCAATGGCGCTGGCGGTGGAGGTGGCGGCGTTCTCGACGTTGGACTGGGCGAAAGCGCTTTGTCAGCGTCCATAGAACGTCGATAACCAGCATAACCTGGACGATTAGCCATGTAACTATTTGCATTATATAATCCAGTATATGGTCGTGGTCCACCGATCAATCGAGGGGATTTCTCAGAGGGGGTCACTTGCATCATTGGGTTCGCCTGGGATAGAGGTATTTCGCGCTCCACTACCAATCGAACGAATCTTTCCAGGCCTGTTAACATTGCCACTGCTTGCTCGTGTTTTGCGCCAGTCATCTCCACACCGTTGATCTAGCGAAAACAATTGTTCATAATCAAACGGTTTAATGACAAAATGAAGATCAAAGAGGATTACTGATTTTTTTCTTTGCTATACATACAGATATTACTCGATCCCCAATTAATAATTTTCCATCTTTTTGTGCTACACCACCATCCGTTATTCTCGAGATAAAAATGGCCTGGATGTATGAGTGTTTGTATGTGGATAAAAATAAAATCAATGTTATATTTTTGTTCGACCGATGACGTCGACGATGATAATGATAATAAAGGAAAAATTAATGAGAAAAAAAAACTTACATCAGTGTTGTCTTTGAAAGGTTGCGAGCCCTTCCCACCAGCGATACTGAATCCAAGACCATTTTGATCGCGAATTAATGTTGTGTGAACGAGTACGGGCATTAACGGCTCTTCATCACTAACTGCTGGCAGAGGTTCAGGGATTTTTTTCGTCTACAATAAATCATTGTATACATAAAATAAAATGACATCAATTTATATTAATATTTTTTGAGATAATTAATAATTAATAAGGGACAATTAAATTTATTTCTCACTTTGACATAATCACGAGGAAGACTGTCGCCATTCTCTAGATTGTGTGATAATGTTGTTGACGATACATATGAAGTTGCGCTGGGGGCACGACTCGTACTTAGTGTGGAGCATATTGAATCTTTTCTGGTTGAACGCTACAATGAGTCCATATTATAATTAATAGATTGTTGGATATAAAATCACATACAAACAACGAAATTAAATGAGACGGATGCAAAATATATTGACCTGTTCAGGGGTGGGCACTATCCTCGTTATTTCTCTAACAATAACTAGTACCAAAACACGACCACAAGCTTTCAAAACTTCAACCGCATCATAATGGTCAACGTCAACTACCGAAACGCCATTTACCGAAATAACCTTGTCGCCGACCTTCAATCCAGCTAAATCCGCTGGACCACCTATTGATAAAACGACCTCAATCAACATGACAATTATAAAAAACTGACATATACACATCAATAAAATGTAAAATTACATTCGAACTTCATAGACCGTAGACGATTCAATGAATAAATAAATAGCCCACCTTCAGTAACTCGAGAAATAAAAATTCCCTCGTCATCGCCTTTGAATGGTGTTGATCCAATGCCACCAGCTATTGACAAACCAAGTCCGCCTGTTGTTCGTTCAATGTGAATTTCGTACTGCTCTTCCCGCACCTCGAGAGACGGCTCTATATCCGATGTTGCACCTAAAACATTGATCAATAATGTCAATTTACTATAAACGAGAAAGACCACAACCACAATATCCAACAAACATTTGTTTGAAATTTAAATTCCAATCTGTTACGAAAATTAATCTGTAACACCTTTTGTCCCTTTTTTTTTCACATATATCCGATAACGCTTCGGCATTCTTCTGTTCCACCATCAAAATTAAAATAGCGTCTTGATCTGCGTGTGCTCTACAATTTACACTGAGGAATTTCAAGAATGATTCATAGGGAAAAAATGGCCGGGTTATCGTTTAGATCAATGCTGGTGTTGGAATACTACGCGTTTGTATCCATTGAAGATAGAGTGAGAAAGATAATACACATCAGTGATGATAAAAATATGAGTAATATAATCATTATCTTATCATCAACTGGGATTGTGACCGAACTAACATGTGTTGTAGTGAAGTGGGAGGGCCGAAGAAAAAGTAATTATGAAATTAGGACTATGCTTTTGTCACAACATGATTGAATATATAATTCAATAGACTTTGATTAAATGATAAAAATATTTGATTTAATTTAATGCTTACCTTGACTGTGCATGTCATAGTTGTCGACAGACTCCATTGGAAGACTGGTAGAGGCTGATGTATCTTCGCCTTTCTTAATCAACGCCTGTAGAAATGATTATATTCCATTTTAATTTTACAGTCGATGCGGTGAGCCGCTAAATGTGGTTTCCATATTTTTATTCAAACAGCAGTGAAATTATACGCCAACTAATAATGAGTTCTACAACGCGACATGTTTGTCTTCATTCCACCATTATAATTTGATAAAATTCACATTCATATTAAAGCTCAGCAACTGCCACACTTCAATTACTCATATACTTTCAAATACATAAAATCTCATTGAAAAAATCGCAAAAACACAAATTATTTCGACAATAAAGTATTTAGCTCAATGAAAAACTGTAGTCGTCCAGTGCGAATGGAGTTATCAGTATATCCCAAAAGCTTTTTTTCCCCCTCCTGTTCGCATACGAAAATAATTGCCATCAAAGGATGAAATAAATGAACAAATAACAAGCAGAGAAGATTGACAATTATCAATGAGCACCGTAAGGTGTATTGTGTTTCGGAAAAAAACCAAAAACAAAAAAAAAACCTAATGAATAAAAAATCCTGAACACTTAATCTCAGAATAATTTGGGCGAAAAAAATTTGTGTTCGTCGAGTGATCGTGAGGAGAAAAGTTCGCTAATGCAAAAAACTATTAAAAACAAACACCATGAACCACATTACCACAAAGTAAGATGAAAGAGCGAGAAAAACCCCGAACGATAAAATTCATCAGGAAACACGCACTCACTACATCATTCACAATTAAAAATGATTGAATTAACTAATAAGAATAATTGTAGAAAAAAAGCGTTAGTAACAATAAAGAATAAAGAGAAAAAAAATACAAAAAACTCAACAACATTAACAGTGCCGTTATTCTCATGAATAATAACACGAGTGCAGGCAACGGTGCATGTTTTCACTTTTCTTTTGTCAGAACTCATATCCATAGTGGAATAATTTTTTATAATTTTTTTTTTAAACTATAATATTCAAAATAAGTATGATTTTTTTGTGATTCAATTTGTTTGTGTTATTCATAACAAATGCTGACCTGTGCGATGATTGAAGCAACTTTATCCTTGTCAATCGCCGAATGTATTCGCTTGTTTTTCAGATGATGTGGGGTATCACGTCGGTGAAGCCTGTTTGGCTTACCCGGTTCAACCCCACCCTCGTAATCCGTGTCTTCCGATATCGTAAACTCGACATGTCTCTGCATATCATCACCCTCCGATTCATCGTCATCCCTACCCCTCGATTCTGACACCGAACCCACTTCGACAGCATCCTGCAACAGGATCCCCATCCTCATCTACCCATGTCACGGTATTGCCAATTTTTTCTATTTTTTTTCATTCCTTTTCTCTTTTTATTTATTTTACTCCGTTTCACGTATCATTCAATATCAAACTGTCAAAGTTACCATCAACCCTCACGCATTTGTTCACCAATTCTTCACACTCTTTTATATTTATTCAAACGACGATTCATTATTCGCACTGAACGCATTCGGAAAAAATATCCAATCGCATTTCTATATATAGTCCTACCTATTAGGCTGGAAAAAAATTAACCGACGAATAATTCCAAATATTTTATCATTGAACTCACCGACGCTGTTGATGGGGGCTCCGGTGTTTGGTGAAAATCTCCGTCTCTGTCACTCGATATAATTTGAGCGTTTGACGTATCGTTTATCAGTTCCGTCGTCGCAACTTTGGCATCGTCTATTTCGCTGTCGTGATTGGCGGTTTCAGGCTGCTGTATCGTTGGGATTCCTTCCGGCACCTCCTCGTTTGTTTGCGATATGTCTGACTCAGTTTTATCAAGTCCAAATGTTTGTGATACGTCCTGTAACACAAATGAAACATGGGATAGGCAAGAAAGTTTGTTGTATTTTCAGTGTTTCGAGATACACCTACTGGACGTCGTCACGTCTAGGCGAGGTGACGTTAATATAATGCTCAATTGTGAGTACGAATATGAAATAGAAACAAAAGAAAAGTTGAGGAGCCCACCCCCCATAGACTGAAATAGCACCTCGACTGGACCAGAAATTTCTAGCCATATTGAAAAATTGTGTTCAAATGCGCACCTGATCATCAGTTGAATTTTGTTTTCCTTTGCTGAATAATTTGTGAGCTTTCGCCTTCAACTCCTTTGGATGTGGTGTATTTTGTCTAACAAACGGTGTCTGGAAAGCACAAGAAAATATTACACAATAAGAATTAGGGACATTACTTTTTTTTCTTTCACTGAAAGAAATAAACAAAATTTGAACGACGATAGCAATCAAATACTTACTTCGCTGCAGTGTATATATATTAAAACTCTATTCATGCATAATATATATAAGAAAAATATTAGGTGTGAAATTGATTAAAACAAAATTTTTAAGAAAAAAATATATTTAAAAAGAATAAATAATCTATGTTAGAGTTTCATTAGATGTACGGGAATAGACCTTCCTTGAACAAACAATTTTTATAATATCACATGCAAAAAATTCGTGCAATTAATTCAGGAAATTATTTCTTTCCAACATAATAGCAATTGAGAATCGTAGGAAAAAAAAACCACAAATATTATCAATTTTGTCATGGCTGTGGAGATATATACGCCAACCCCTGGCGTTCATTGAATTTATAATCTATTTGTCAAATGGCGAGATTCATATGAATCAGCGGAATCCATGCAAAAAATTTGTCGAAAAAAAAATAACGATTAATTGTGAATAATCGGAGGATGATGATAGGTCATATGTGCTCACCTCCTTGTCCGCTTCTGGTCCATCATCAGTAAATTTCACCGAATGTGTCCTTGATGCTTCTTTTTCTTGCCAATTCTCATCGTCACTGCTACCCAACTCTTTCATTTCACCTTGAACAGTATTTCTCATTCCAACAATCATACCAATTCGACCACCCTCTACAAAATGGAAATATTAATTTATTATTCATTGAGTTATAATTGTTCTACATCAATAGGCGATATTGAATATATACCAAGCAATTTAATTCAATTACCGTGCATAGTGCTACTATGATCCTCCAATTGTGGCAAAAGAAAACACGTAAGAACTTCTTCACCCGTTTCTTCATCGACGTCTGTTTGGAAAGTCAACATTGGTTGTGCTTGATTTTCACTCAACCATACGGCTTTGAGGTTTAAATTGATGAGGGAGTATGGCAAGTACTGCAATCTATGAATATAAAATATTTTCTCTTAAATTGAAAATTGCTTCTAGATTATTAGTTATGAAAACACGATCATCTGATAATTCAATTTATTATACCTATTTCCAGAGACGTCCAATACATGGAGCGCTGTACATTGTCCAACCTCAGACGGAAGATATTGAAGTTTATTCTCACGCAATGATAATACCCCTAAATTCTGCAGATTCCCTATTTCCGTAGGCAATGATTGCAAACTATTTCTATCCACATTTAGATTATTCAAATTTAATAAATTACCAATTGACACTGGTAATTCGAATAAGAAATTTTCTGTGAGAATGAGTTCTTGTAAATTTTCACATTTTCCTATATTTGGATTTAAAACTGACAAACGATTTTGATCGACTTTTAAAATCGTCAGTTTTTTTAACTTTCCCAAACCATCCGGTAATTTTTCAATCACATTTTGAGACAGATGTAAATCGGTTAGAGATTCTAAACCACCAATTTCATCTGGCAAATCTTCTAGACGATTTTCAGATACATCGAGACACGCTAAAGTCACTAATTGACCAATTTCTGGTGGCAAATGTTGCAATTGATTATGATCAAGCCACAATTCTTGAAGCGCTGGCAGTTTACCGATGTGAGATGGCTGAAAATGTAAATTTATGATGACACATCGTTATATTGAATTTTCTCCCCTTATAAATGGGTAACTCACCAGTTCCTCGATCTCGTTGTCACCCAAGTCCAAACGCTCCAGCTTCGATAATTGCGAGAGGGATTCAGGCAAGGATTTGAGCAAATTTTCTCTCAATTCCAATGACTGTAAAGCTTCCAAGCTTTAGAAAAAAGTATAAACATGTAAAATGCATTGTTCAAATATAAAATGATCATATCCATATGCCTGATGAATTTACCTGCCAAAGTCTGATGGTAAATTCGTGAGGGACATATCATTGAGACCGAGCACAGTGAGACTTCGCAACTTTACGAAACCCGCTGGGAGTCTGTCAATTGTTAATAGAATATTAAATGGAACATTAAGAAATAATGTCGACAAATATCAGTATTAATAGAAATAAATCACCTAATAATATTCGAAACAATCATGATAAGAAAGAAAAATCCTCAACCCAAAAAACTGATCATCGTAAATTGAATTCATAAATTTTACCTGGGTATTGGATTGCTGCTAAAATCCGCCACCTGCAATGCGCGTAAATTCCTGATGTCCTCAGGAATGGCACCAATGTCTGTAAACAAAAAATAACACCAAAGCCATTATCAACTATTATTTATGTCGCAATGGCGGTCTACGTAGTGTGGTGACTTTTATTTGCGCTTTGAAAACAAAGCCAAACACCACCTGGGTATTTAGACGATGAATTCGAAAAATTACGCAACTCTACAGTAGCGTATACGCATATATACATACTATATATGTATAAACAATTATATTTCGTTGGCAGATGTTTATTTTTGTGTACAAAAATATTCTATAGTTTGAAGGTTAAAACTTTTTTCATGTGCTCGTTTCAAAATTCTACCAAAGTACTTAATGCCATTTTAAATGAAGAATTTTGTAATGAAATTGAAATCGAATGTTGACTAATACCATATCAAGTAATGCACAACTTTTTATGTTTAACGACATACAGCTCTGTATGGTCATTTCCTTTTATGTCCCGGATTACTTTCTTTCAATTTATTTATGACATGAATAAAAGTAACAGCCGAAAAAAAAAAAAAGATTGCTCGATATTTTCATATCAATCTCATTCATGATTTATCACAAACGAGTAAATTATGAACAATGAAATGGAATAAAATTGACAAAAGATATATGTACAAGCCATCAGTGATACTCAACCTGCCAACAACAGGTAATTGAATATCATCATTGTCAGTATACCACACCATTTGTCTTTCTTGGATGTTTTCATTTTCTTTTGCTTTTTCCTTTTTCTTTCTTTTTCAATACCTCTTGTTTTACCGAGACAATGGGTCTATTAATCTCCCACTGGGATCATTCTTCTCTCATGTATGAGGTACAAGAAGGAGAGCGAGAAATGAAAGGTGTACATATATATAAATACATGCACACATTTATATATATATTTTTCAGCACAACCAATTCTCTTCAGACCATTTCTCTCTTTCTCTACTCGCTCACGCGAGACAAGTCAACCTTCGCCTTGAATTCCGCCTTTCTAAGTTCGTTTCAGGTCAGATCGTTGCCAAGACACCGCGGGTGCTTCTCTCACGGCCGAAAATAAAATAGCTCACGTCTTTGATTGTCGTTTGCTTTAAAGAAGATACGGTATGTGTACTCTATGCCACCACGAAACGACACCATTTGACAATCAATGTTCTTTCCATTCACGGAGGTATTCTGTTGATTAGATGTCTCTTTTGGAGAAAAAATCGGCTCATATCTGGAGTTCTCTCAGCATACATTAATCATATCTAAAGAAGAAGACAATACTCTTCCCTGATGCTTCCACACATTTAATTTCACTCATGTGCAGTTATAATTTGCAAAGTGCATATAATAGCAACAATAAAAGCCAAGATCTCACGTGTTGGTATCATGGACATTGAACATATACGTGGACAGAAAGAAGAGGGTACCCTTCATACGTATGCACACGCACACAATAGACATTCAGATAGATTGGTCACCGTCGTCGCGCTGTCACATAACGACGATGACGCGATTACAACGGAGCGGAATTCCGCCAAGAGTAAAATCCAGAAGACCGCGAGTGAGCACGAGAGAGAAACACTACCACTAAATATATGATACTTATATATTACGCGCCATCTCAGTGCACATCAGACTTCATTATATTATCTAGTATATCTAAAATGCTCACGCATCGCACCACTACTGTATGATACAAAACGAGATCGATATTAATCATTGAGGTTATTAATGGTATTTAATATTACATATAATTAATTGAATGAATTATTCTAATGTATTCCCAAAACAAACCACTATTGTCTCATTTTTATTTCTATTCTTCAGCTTTATTATCAAATTAAGGTTTCAATTGAGTAAAGAATAGTGGAATAATTAATTAATGATGCTTATTTAACCTTCCTTAGTTTATAACAACAACAAAAGCACCTCTTAATGTGAGTAGGCGAAAAAATGATAAAGAGGCGAAGGAAAAATAGAGTAATTAGTCTGGGTGATGTTACGAGTGTATGATGTGGATATGTAGCACCTGTTGCAACTGTGTTTCTGCATTATAAATACATATGTGTATATATGTGTCCCTGTATAATAAATTCGTCATGACTGCCAGTACAGACTAACTCGATAAGCATATATACTAATGTAATTGTGATGCGTTTGTATATAACTAACATAACACGTATCAAACGCGCGAGTTAATCAAAGGGAAAAACTTTTATGGGCACAAACCTGTTGCCACTGTTTCGTTCGTCTTGCTCTTTATGTCTTGCGCTCAGTTTGTTCTTTTTGCTCTCTGTACTCTTGAGTTATCTTCGATACTTTCTTGCGCAGGGAATAAAAAAAATATATGTATATATATATCATAATAATAATTATGATAATACATTAAAGAGAAAAAGGGTATATGCATGGACAGATGGCTAACGAGTTTTCCTAGTTGGCGTAAGGATGAATTTGAAGGGAAGGATGGAGCGCACCAGCAAATCGACAACATTTTCTCGCTCGCTCTTCGTCTATTTATCGCTTCCCTCTCCTTCACTCTTCGACTTTCCATACCAACTTTGTCACAAACTTTAATTCCAGATTCAAGTTGCAAGACAAGGATATACAGTCAACTAAATTAATGACAACTTCACTGGAAAGACATTAACTTCATTTCATCGCTGTGAAAATCCAAATGAACAAATTTATTCGATGATAAAATTGCGTCAGTGATAATTTTCATATAATGTAGAAAAATTGAACAATAGAAACTACCGTCAGTACTTATCCTCAATAGTTGTTTTCAAAATAATTGACAATAATACAATTAAATGGGGCGAGAGTGCTTCATGGGGATTTAATGCAATCAGTTAGAGTGCATCCAACAATTGTAATTGAGGTCATACTCCAGTTTGGTGTGTATTTGTATATAATTCTTGGAAAAATAAATAAATAAATATAGGAAAATAGAGGTAAAGCAATGAGGGGGAGGGAGGAAGAGGGAGATGTAACAAAATACATCCGGCCAAACCCACAATGGCTCTTGGAAATTGGAGAAAAATAAAATTACACTTGAATGATTTCGACAAGCGTGAATTTTCAGAATACGTGGGTTACTACGAAAAATTACAATTACGCAATTGTATCGATCCAAATACAGAATGTACGTGGGCATTCTTTGAGAAGATAAAAAAATAGATAAATATATAAAAAATAATGAAAGAGGAAAAGAAAAAATGAAAAGTTGTAGCTTTTCACTGGGAATTTATACATAAACAATAGACACAAGGTAATTGAAGAGTATATAGAATAAGATGAATTCATAAAAACAATAGGGAAAATAATCAATAATATATAGGACAAAACATACATGATTGTGTTCGTGGGTATCATGGTGAATTGATTGATGAATTGTATTGAATTTCAATGTACATTGAAAATAAAATAAATAGATAAAAATGAATGATGAGTATTCGTCCGACAACCGAGAGTATTGCGGTTGCTCAACAATCTCGATACATACATCAACAACACGACTTCAATAAATCAATCTCCGAACATATTTTCCAAATTCTATAATCACAATAATCAAAGGGTGTGGTTTAATACAATATCTATCCCTCGATTCTATTGTGAAATACATTCACCCAATAGCAA
Source organism: Zele albiditarsus (assembly GCA_958496275.1). NCBI lineage: Eukaryota > Metazoa > Arthropoda > Insecta > Hymenoptera > Braconidae > Zele > Zele albiditarsus. The sequence goes on from OY292410.1 coordinate 14,588,508, forward strand.
GAGAATACTGGGGATGATAATTCACAAATTCCGCTAAGCTTGGTTTGATTCTACTTAAGCAACGTTTCATATCGGTGGATAAGTTTCAGAGAAAAGAATAAATAAACAAGTAAAAAGCATATCGGCACGAACTAGTTCATATTGCTGATGTTAGACACGATTCTAATTCAACATACCGTTGTGTCTGCATGCAGACATTCGTTGATGGTGATGGTGGTGTAGGTGGGAAAATATTACGACTTTACAGGAGATGCGAAATGAAATTTTATTGAGAGCGAAAAATGCATTTCGCCATACGATACTGCCATAAGGGGCTTTGGAGAAAAATTTATATGTGTTGGAAAGCTGGAGGATATATTTTAATGACGTTCGAAGTATTTTGAACAAGAGAAAATGAATGGCAAAAACTGAATGGAAATTTCATTCTAAAAAGTGAAACTAAATAAATGAAGAAAAAAAGAAAGTGTAAAAAATTAATAATAAAATAGATGATTGGAAAATAATTCGATGAGAGACAAATATGATTTTATCAAGTTATTTCATCCAATATTCCAACGTATATTTAACGAGAAAATGCACTCAACACTTTCTTGTAATCACAATTTCAAATCATGGACATAAATATATTATATATGTGTATGTATATACATACGCGGTGGGTTGATAAAAGCGATCTCGAGGCCATTCGGTCGAGTATATGAACGCAATAAAGAAGTAGACCTCATGCGCGCGCATATACCCCAAGATCTAAATCTTCTTAGAGTGATACTAAAGCGTAATCGTTTCATCTGATCGCAAAACATAACATGTATATATGCATCATAATATATATACCAAAAGAATATTACACCATGGGAGACATTTTATCGGGAAACGGATTTCATGTTGCGAATATTTTTTGATCGTTTTCTCCTTTCCATTTCTCTTTTTTTTATAACATTCTTCCCCAGCTGTTTTGCCTTTTTTCTTCTCACTCTAATACTACTACATATTTCTCCGCATTTTCTTTACCTTCTCTGATATAACTCCTGCACTCTGAATTTCCCACAGCATAAAAAATATATTCGCCCTTGACACCCACCCTCTCACCATAATTCAAGTGGCGTAAAATGCTTGAAGAGGAAGCAAAAAATATACACGTGAACCCATCAAAAAGCGTGTTTTACAAGTATATATAGCAAAAATCGAGGAAAAATGTTCAACAGGCGAACACGAGCAGCTCTGCATGATAAATGGATGTAACAAACAAAAAAGAAACAAATGTAATCCCATCCAAATTCAATACTGTGCATCTGTATTTACAGTTTCACACCCTATGAAATTTAATTCCCCACAGTTATCAAAGTTCATATGTTTACTCGTGAATATTGTTAGAATCGGAATTAAATTTTTATTTACCCATGGATATATTTGTAAATTATTTGCCTATATGTATCACTCTACATCCGCTCATTCGGGTTGAAGTTTAATGACACACACATACACATACATGTCACGAGCATTATTATTATACAACTATAGGAGAGGCGGTTTGTTACGGCTTCGACAGCGTCTCCATGCGTCCCAGTTTACTTTAACCACCCTCGTTTGTACACTTCCACATCGTCAACTGCACAACCGAGACACACACACACACACACACATGCAAGTATACATTTTCTCCCTTGTTCGATCGCTCTCCTCAACAAAGACCAATATGCACGCTCTTCTATATTCATCCCTCAATGTCCATACTCTTTAAAACATGTATTATTTTTTTGTCATTGTCAGCTGGTTTGTTTGCGAATCGTCGATAGACTTCGTTCAAAGATGAGACAAAAAAAAAACAGGAAATGAAAAGAAATTCTTTATCTATTGTGAATAAATTTTTTATTGAGAAATTTTTAGATCGGAAACTATCTCTCGTATTCGGAACGGAGACTTGATCAACAGCTACTCTTCACCAACCCATTATTCGAATACTAATGAAGTTATAATGCAATTTCATATCCCAGATTCAGTAACATGAAAAATTGATTAAAGGAAATTGGAATATCCCGACCTGGAATGAAATGACGTTATCCAATTTCCATTGTCAACCGAATCGAATATGATAAAGTTTCATTGGAGATTCAGTTTCCAAATTTTCAATATACAGAGTGGGATATATAATCGAGAAGAAATATATCATTCAACGATCCATGTACATCACCACTAGAATTGTGTGTGTGTGTGTGTCATAGAAGCTTGCAATTTAACAACGCAAAAGCTCAATCCGACTTTACCTATCGGGTTAGAAGACAGAAGAAGAGTGTATGTTGTGACTCTCACGACAACGCAACGACGTGATGCGCACTAGCGATAAACACAAAGAGAAGCGACGAGGTTGAGTAGTATAAACTCAGTAGTAGCTAGTCTACTGTAGTTTTCATATGTGTCAGTGGCCAACTCAACGATACTACGCTGGAACGTGGCCCATTTAAACAAAGTGGAGACCAACTAATCTCTACTGAATCTGTTCTATGTTCCATATCTATCTTATGCCTGCTCTTTTATAAAAGAGATTTCTCCAACGACTGCCTACACATCTAAAATCCTTTTCATATATCAGTACACTTTGATATACGCATATATATCTATACATTCACATATATCCATTATATATATTTTTTCATTCTTTGAATCAGAGAATTTTTATATTAAAAAATTGATAACCGTGAACGTATACAAAGTGCGTTCACATCTACTCGAGTCCACTGGGGTGAACTAAAGTTGTCGAGTGTAAAACTATTTTCGTTTGCTGGGTTGAATATAAAATTAGACAGTTGATGAAGAAGTTTAGGATGAAAAAAAAGATGCACTGTGAAAAAAAAAAAAGCAGTTTAATATTCTAATTTTTCTTTCGGAATATTTAATGAATGAAAACGAAAAGAAAGGCCAGGAAATTTGCGACGATGAATACTCAGAAAAGTCTTTGAAGACTCTGAACGAAAGTCAATATAAATTCTCAACACATATATGTTTGCGGGAATTTAATAATCAAGGTTGAGTGTGCTCGATCGGTTGATCAATAAATAGAATAAAAAGTAAATTTCATAAGCCAATATAACATCACTATGGCGCATTGTATTGTGCTACCCACTCACAAATTTTCAAGATTAATCGTGCAATTAAAACGACCAAGGAGACTGACGTTTGAACGCAAGTAACGAGCTAACAATAAGATTATATGTACACAGAAAGGATCAAGAGTGTTATATAGACAAGGTAGTGAACGATAGAATGATGTGGTCCCACGATAGATGACGTATATTTAATGAGACGTGCGATAATATTTAACTTAGACGTTTAAACATTGTTTAGAAGAGTATACATATTTACGTATAGCATCGTTGATGGAAAGAAAGTGAAAGCATCCATGAACTATATAAGAATTCAATTGTGGCACACCTCTGTTTTATAATCCGATGTTGAAAAAAAAAAAAACCCCAGACGATGGTACTGAATACACGATTGCAATTGTAATTACCCACCACGCCTTTCACCATTTGTCTACATTGGTATAAAAGTAATTCTCACAATACGTCAAAGGCTCAATTATTTTCTAATGTATTTTGGAAAGTCTACTCAATATTTACGGTTTGAAAATTATATACGATCAACTTACTGAAATATTAATATTATTTTCTGTGCTGCGAATTTATATTGTGATGGAAAATGTTTTCAGGTCATTCAATAATGTTGTATTATAATAAATACAAAGTTTAACACAATGCGGGGGAGCATTTTGCAGTCGTGAAGCTCAGCGATGCGTACCATTTCCGTCGTCCGGAAGGGCTAAGGCTTTTCTTACAGTTCATGAACGTGAGATAAGAGCAGCTATATATCTATATCTATATATTATATATAATGGTCTTCTCGTGCAATGTGCACACACATTCTGCTTCATATATTGTATTATATATATTTCCCATGTAACATTATACGTCTATTCACCAGTTGGAATGCATGTAAATTCAAACACAATACACACGCGAATAACGATAAGATTTTTCAACATTCATAAATGTATTGAAAATGGAAATGAGTCAAGATTCGTCGCCAAACTCTTTAACAGTATTCTTTTTCGCTTTCTCTCTCCCTGCCTTCTTCACCTTATTTTTTGCTTTTCCAGTCTGTCATAATCATACAAAAAGCCCCACGAGTGGATTCCAAATGAACGCGTGGCAGGATTATTTTTAGGCGGGTGAGAAAGCGGAAAATGTTTTGACCATACCGACCATCACCACCACGCCCATTCGCCCAATTATTGCCCCGCGAGGTTAACGCAGAGGTTAGCAAGAGTTTAAAAGAGTCAAATGGAAGGCTGCTGCCATGACATTGTTACTATAAGGATTAATATTATCATTATGATATCAAATCATTACAAATTATTCACATTTGATTCCTCTATTTTTTGTACTTATTCATTTTGTCATCGCTTCTTTTCAATATTGTAAGACATTTAGTATTGTGTAGATATTGCACAATTCAATCAGTGTAATAATAGCACAAATGGATAAATGGTGAAGTAGTTGATAGATAGTGGTTAACTCTCGGATGATATTCTATTCAAATGAAAAACTGAAATCGGAAATTTCTGTACATAGCGGTACATACAACGTAATTGATCTCGACGACTATTCATCACATCGCGGCCTATTTACGTGCACATCAAGCTGCATAAATCTCGATCATTCAATTTGACCTTCAAATACAAACGTTACTCGCTATAAAAACACTATATACAAATACACAGCTTGCATATTGTTTTTTTTCATTCATTTCGAGAACGACATTGCCATAGGAAATCAGAATAAAAGAATAGATAAATAGCAGAAATGAATATGCCAGATTGAAACAAAAAAACTGCGTCAAAAAGAAATATACATGCACATGGCCGCTATTGAAGATGCAATGACAGTGAAAGTTACGATGACATTGACGGAGGAGAAAGAAAAAAGGCAGACGTAATGTAAAACACTGTAATAATCTCCTTTGTATTTGTTTTCAATTTACTTTATTCATGTATAGTTAATTGAATAACGGATGTTTTTAAATCGTCATCAATTTGACTATACCATAAAGTATATAAAACTTCTCGTTGTTCAATTGTACATTCGTAACAGGTCGACTCAACATTTTATCGCTGATCATAACTCGGCATTGGCTTCTAGGATATATATATATATATATATATACATATAAATACTATATGTGAACGCCACAAATAAATCGCATATGTTTTCTATGTGTAATAAGCACAACCAAAGAACGAGTATTGCATTCATGTTATTTTTGTTACTTTATAAATATAAATATGAGAATATGTTTTTTAACCCGACACAGTGACCATGAATCCCACCCTGTATACATACATATACGTTAATGAATTCCTTCATGAATAAGAATGAAATTCCGGAGATTCCAACAAATAATGAATGTAAATTATAGTTTTACTACTACTATGAACTTTCGTCTATCACAGTAACGTATTCATCAGCACCTGCCACATTACGAGCATGTTCATTCATCCAAAAGACCATGAGGATCAAATAATGAAGGAGGAAGAAGAAGAGAGAAGAAGAAAAGTGATCCAGACACGATAAACGTATTTAATATTACATGCACTTTGGTTTTAATTTAGTTTCGCGATGAAACGTGACACACATGACAAAGGGCAATTAGTTGTAATTAATTCCATTGCATAAGGCATTTTTAGATTTTATTTTTTTATAATATTGTTCACTTCGGTAATGGAAATCAACGCGCGTTCATCTGTACAAAATGCGTTCTACGCTATGGGACATTTAATTGCTCCCGTGTCGCTATACAAACATATCGTTATAGTTGATGTTGATATATAGTTATTCGTGTATGAACGACGTGTAAACGCGATGCAGAGGAAATTGTAATTATATAAAATTTATTTGTACACTGGAACAAATTGTAATATGCTTCGGATATATGGGAGAGTACGGAGCAAAGGGAGAAGAACCAGAGAAGGAAGTTCTAGCCCGTTACATTTTGATTTTAATTCAACTAGACGAACCAGGTCATAATATTTGTTCAGCCTCTACATATTTGTGCCGGTATGCAATGTATTATCACATTCACATGTAGTAAATATGGAGGTAAAATGTCCATTTGTAAATACCAGCGATACAAAAGCCACATGAAGTGAATGCTCTTCAGGACGATGAACATCGTCCAGAATCAGCGGATATATTTATACCGTGTGATATATTGTGGAGCCATTTGTGTTTCAACTAGGCCAACGTTATTTTACAGAATATATGCATTATTATCATATATGATATTGAGAAAATATTATATTGAAAATTGGATGGATTGCATTTTGGAAACTAACTCGAAAATATATCAATGACCCAAATAATTTAGTCGCAATCGAGACTAGCCAACTGTATATAGGTGGAAAAAATGAGTATATGTATGTGAATGTGTGTGCGTACGATGGTTACGAATTGACTCATCGAGATGCGACACGAATGAAACGGAAATGACAGAGTCGCCAGAATCGATTGTGAAAAAAAAAATAACGCTTCAGTGAAAGTTTTTTTTTCTTCACACATTTATGCTGTATAGAAATATTGAATGCGCAATGATGGGATGAATGGGAAGATATAATGATATAATGTACAATGAGTAATGGATGAAAGGAATGGAAACAAAGAGAAATGTGATTGCGGTTTTAAATGAAAACCTTAAGTGACAATCCACAATCGTCTTTTTCCACAATTTACGTTTCAGGAGAGCAGTTCTTAATACCTAGTGATGGAATAACCACGTTTACTTTTTTTTCACATTATTTTCCTCTCTTCTTTCATTCATCTGCGTAATATAACTTGGGTGAAAACGAAGGAGCGGCAACGAGAATTTTCTTCAGAAAATAAAACTGACGAGAGTATATAGCTTCAAGGTGGATCTGCACTTTGCCACTCGTGTATCACCTGAATACAAGTTCTCTGTTTTCTTTCATGTGTTTTCACAATGTTAGTGAATAGCGGAATAAAAAAATTGACGGTAATATATATATATATATATATATATATATATATATATAAGAGAAGAACGAACTCGAAGTGCACCAGGTGATGGTAGATAGATGAATCTTATGTTTTCTCGATGGGAGTACCACGAAAATACAAAAGCTGAAAGTCATATTCACTACTCCAGAATTTGAACTTCAACGCAACCACAAGAGCTCGCATTTTTCTTTCTTTTCCTCACTCACAACTTCAACTGGATCGATTCAATCACTGAATAAATATTCTCGTCCATCGTTAAATGAAAATTACTGAGTGAATATTAGCGATATGTGTATTCATCTTTCATACCGAGTACTCCAATTAAGCAAACAGATGGAACGGGAACATCTATATATGAACTGTGTGTATAGACCGGTTCATTTAATGAAAGATATTGTGGCAGATATATAACCGTTGCTCTACCACCATTAGACTAAGGTGTAGGCCTTTTTCTTTTTTTCGTTATTTGTAACGCTTATCCCCTTGGCCATTTCTTGAACGCAACTGGAACTTCAAGAACCCGGAAAAATCCCGTTAGGTTATTAATTTTACGAAAAAACGAAACGTTTCCTCTCGTTACTCATTATTACTATTCTATCATCTATATATACTAAATGAAAACATCAGCCTTTTATAATTCGTACGTAATCATGTTCTCTTTTACATTCCCTCGAATGTTACGCATCTCAGGAATGATGAGATGTTTCACATAATAATATGGACGCAAAAGAAATCAAATTCAGTTAGCATATATACACAGGGCTAATGATGCTTTGGGATCCATATTCACGAGGCTCTGCACTTTCTCGACACATGTCAAACGAGTTTGTGACAACTCTGCTTCTAGACTCGCACGTACGTACATAGTAAGTACAGTCACCGACGCGTCAATGCCGGCGTGACCATGTGCCACAATCCATTATCAAGAGAGTTGTTCCGCAATACTCAGAGCAGTCATTGCGAAGAAATTACCGTAGACGAAGAGCATGCAACTACACTTCGTGCAAAAATCATCCTTCACAAAAAGCGAAGAAATAATCACAAAATTAAACTTCGTTGAAATGTTCCTTGGAAAATTTGACATTCTTGTAATTTTTTCACATCCACTCACCCCGAAATTATACTGAACAATCATCCGAGCAGATCAATAGTAGAAGTTGTATTTATTTTAATCAATTGCCTCATTTCTGTTTCATTGTTGGCCACTCACCATTTCTAGAAACATCAAGCTCCACAAGATTCTCAAAGTTCTGAATTTCTGGAGGCAGTTGATGAATTTCATTGTCACTGAGTCCAAGTTTTCTCAACCGTTGGAGTCGAAAGAAATTCTGCAATGAAAGAAATGATTTAAGGAAGTTTATGGTATGGTCAAAATGATGAAAATGATGATAATAATAACGATCATGATGATGATGTTGATGACGAGGACGTATATACGATAAACGAAAGATCGTGAGGTGTATGTATACGTGAGCAACGACCCATAGATAAAGCTCGTTTGACTTTTTATTATGCTATGTATGTTCATAGCAGCATACATAATATATATACATACACATCCATATATATACTTATATATATTCTCTACGCCAATTCAACCTCGACGAAGTGCAAGACACATTAATCACCACAGTCACTTTGTCAATGTGCGAGAGAGTGGGAAAGACAAAATACCTAATGATACAAATCCTCTATGCAATATCCCTTCATACATTTTTCTTTCATAAACATTACTCTGTACCTTTGGCAATTCTCTAATATGATTGGCGTCCAATAAGAGTTCCTCCAAACTACGAGAATATCTCAATACATCATCGGGGACGCTTGGCAGCGAGCAGTGACGCTTGTCAACGTATTCCACCTGCCTGTTACACCCTTTAAAAATTGGAATGCAGCGGAACATGATATTATTTCACACACAAATTATTTCTCACACACATGCACAAGTCAAACTAAGCACCACAGCATAATTGTCATATATATGATCTACGCGACCGGCATTAAACTTCTACTATTTGAACATATTACTGTTGGTGATTCTGTATATGTGTATATGTATAGGTAGTCGTGAAAAAAAAAAAAAAAATTGGGAAAATAGCGGGCGGCACGACACACACTTTCACGCCCTACTCGGCTTTAACGCGCTCTCTCGGCTTCTGCCTCGATTGCCTGACGTCATCTACGTGTCGCTTCTCTCTGTGGAACAAAAAAGTGAAAAAAAGAAAATGTACGGACGATGGCGCGCGCGATTACAGCGCCAACGTGGCTATCATTCAATTAAAAAATGGCGCCACCTGTCTGTTCAGTGGCGCCATCGTAGAATACTGCGCGGGCGCCATTTCGTCGGCGGGAATATTCAAATATTATTTGGGACTTGCGTGATTTGGGAATTGTATTCACGAATATATGTGAATTCACTGAGGAATCTAACCTCTACAAAATCATGACATGACAGTGAAAATATTGATAGCATTGCAATGACGGCTTTGATGATAATATCTGAATATTTGGAGACGTATGAAGGTCGAGATAAATTTTTGAGAACTTTGTCATATGTCGCAAAATTGGCGACAGTCTTTCCCAAATCTAATGGGGCGGTAATGGAATTGAGTAGATTTGGCAGTGAGATAAGCAGGTGTAGAGTGATGTTGAGACTTCTTGATGACATTCCATCACTGTATCATGCAATAAGTTATGGATGGGGTGAACAGGTTTGTTGCTTTTGGAGGGTATTTTAGTGCCGAAAACCATTCTTCAAGCTAATCTCTGTGATCTTCATTAGAGGAATTCAATAAAAGCATACGAGAAAAATTCGAATGGTTTTTACAGATTTTTCTGCTAGAAATAGGATGAAAAAAAATTTTTTATGATAATTGTTGCTGGAAGATACTTTGGGCAACTAAATTGTTTGAAATACTCCTCTGCATCTGAAATTAATCTTCCTTCTTTTTCATGCAGTACTTTCATACTGCTCCAAAAATAGGAACATATGATTTCCAAACAAAAGCATCCATTCAATTCCTCGTCAAAAAGTAAAAAAAATCACGTAAATGAATAATATTTACAGGAACCTGACAGAGTAATCAGAACTTTGGAACTCATAGAACTCTCTGTAGATATTATTTATTCGCCGATCGAAACAATATGTTGGATTGGCGAAATGAAGTTCATTACAATCGATGTAGACAAGTGGGATAATGTTTCGACATATTTTTGGATTCTCTCACTCAGTCTCTCTTTGATGAAGTAAATATTGGGATGATTCTTCTATTTCCTTTTGTTTTTTCATTTTCGTAATGAAGAAAGTTGGAAATTTGAAACTGATTACGAAATTTTTTGGTTTCAGGGCTTCCAGAAAATATAAACAACTGTCGAAACACAAAGAAATATGCTTAAAAAGTTTATCTGCATATGATGCAGATATTCGTGCTGTCAACGATCTTAAGCACACCCAATTATTGATTAGCATTCGAATGATACTGGATTTAACATTTGCAATAAGTTATCTTCCGGGGGGAATATTGTGGGGTGGAAAATTGTCAACTTGGCATGTGGGAGCGATTGGAACAGTTTCATCATTCATTGGATTATATCAGGCACTCAGTAAAAGATTAGCTGAACACAAAAAAAATATGTGATAGATACAAATTATAAATTATATTAAATTTCACATCTCAGGGTATTTTTCAAATCTCTCTATATTAAGATAAGTGGTTCTTGTGGATGACATATATTTATATTATTCTTTTATAATTACAAAAGCATTAATACACACCGTTAATCGATATAATAAAGGGTCATGGATATATATTGTTTATTGTGTGGTTAATATTCTCATTTTATTTTCATTCAATGAATGATTTGAACGATTATATTGAAGTTTTTCAGGAAAGCGTAAAAACAGTATGGGATATTTTTCAAAGCCTCGTTATTAATTCACTTTTCGTCATGTGCTACTGCGAATTTTCTCTTTTCTAATATCAGAAAGAGATAACTGAATATTATAATAGGCACTTTATCCTGCGAATTGTAACAAGAAAAGTTGGTAAATTGAAAAAAAAATGCAATGATATTATTTTTTGGAAGACTCATTAAATATTTTTCTTGCAACAGGTAAATAAAGCTTAACATTAAGCGCGGCTCCAACAGTCTTGTTTCTTATCGTTATTTAATATCACCCTGTATTTAGTTGCGTATGTGAATTCGCGATAATTTAAAAAATAACTTTTAGTCTTCCACACTTTCTTTTAGAATAAAATTCACGGCGATTAATATTAAAAAGGCACGACTCATTAAAACTTTCAGTAAATCAGATTGTGTCCAAGATAAAAGAGATGAGGCATTCATTAAAAATTTTTTCTAGCTTTTGACGCCTGATCAATTTTTTACTAGTGTCTCATTTTGCACGCCATAGGTATTTTAACGTATTCGTGCATTTCGAGAATTACCGCACAAGTGAAATTTTATTTTTTACATGATTCTTCAAACAAAGCGATAGCTAAACACATCGGTTTTGCTTTTTTCGGTTTTTAATCTCATAGATTCTATTACCTTCGAGAGTATAGCTAATGTATTGAAACGCTACGATAAATAAGAGGAATAAATTATTCATCATCAATATATAAGAACAATGATTGAAGGATACATCAGGAATTCGGATTAATTAGGAAAAAAATAAATAAATAATGTGGAACAACAAGCACAAAATAAAAAAAATATATATCCGAGATCTGCAAAAGTATGAATTTTAATTCATTTCAACAAAGTTGTATCAAAATATTCGAGAAACATTTATGTTTTTTCGTATTTGGGGAGCGCAAGGATATACTTTTTTTTTCACGTAAAGAAAATCTTTCTGGAACTGAATACAAGAAACTATTAATTGCGTAACGATGATGAGGGTGGAAAAAAAAGTAAAAATAAAAACATAATTAATTCAACTACAATCCGCATCTGAATCGTAGACCGTGTATACTACTCCATTTCGTCAACAATTAAACCCAGTCCGTAAAACACTGGAACACAGTCGCGTGATCCATCTAGAGTACACACGACATTCATACATTCATAACGTATGGTACGGTGCAATGTATACGGATACGGTTCGGTTTTCTTTTCCTATATTTTTCGTGTGGTTATCTACTTCTTTAATGTTTTTTTTTTATTTTCAATTCCGCTTTACCATTTACCTGCGGTCAATATACGCTGTACAATCTAATGTAAAACACTAACGAGAGACTATCATTTCACTACATCATGATTCAAGAAACACGGAGGCGGCGTCATATATTGGAACATCCTCCATAAACCATCATTTTATTAATCTTTTTCATCTTCCCCAACTTGATGTGGATTCATATATAATTTCATGATTATCAAACGTATGATCTATTTTTTACAGACGAATCAACAATTGGAATCACGATTGAACCGCCCTGACAATGATTGGCAATCGATGGGTGTATACATATCCCCGTAAAAATTATTTCTTCGCGAAACAACAATATCTGCCTGTTATTCACCATCAAATGTCGTTTAAAAAAAAAAACAGAAATCATTATTCGTTTATCGATTAGTATATTCGAGACGGTAACAAAACAAGAGCTCAATTATAATTGACGCTGGAGAATTCGTCCTCGTAAGTATATGATCGCGTTCGCATGTGTCTTCTTACAACCATGACATGGAAAAAGGAGAAAATAATAAACAAAATAATCGTCATGACAGAAGCTTCGTTACAACATACGTGCGTTCCAGACGATTGCATATGCGCGCCTCCGATCGTATATCTCAAGTTTTTTCCACAATTAAGTTATTATTAATGCATGATTATTGTTATCAGTTTATATTCGGGTTTGTAACTCTCAATTCCCCGTGGTAAAAAAAAAAAGGAGAAAAAAAAACAATTTCGTACGGTACGGTAACAAAAGAGCCTGTCTCCCAAATAAACATAAATAAATAAAATTATTTTTTGCATGGGCACGTTGAGTACGACGTACGCCCCCCTTATGAGATAAATCACGTAAACTTACTTTCTAATACGTTCGACGCATTTCGTTTGAAACTCAGTTAACAAATACGTTATCTCTTTTCCAGTAACGATGTTTCATCGTTGAAATTATTCTTAATTACTTCTTATTTTCTTTCTTTCTTTCATTTTTTCCTTTCTTTTTTTCATCGTTCGCCTCGAAAGCTCACACTATATTGCAATCCGTAATTTCTTTCATCCAATGGCAATGGACACGCCTCTGTCTCAAAACAAAAAAAAACGAAGATCCACTTCATTAGCGTGCGTTCGCGACCAGGAAAATTATCAACTAAAGACTTAGTGGCAAACAAAAAAGATTAGAATGAGTCCATTCGATTCTTTCACGGATTGTGCAGCAGAGCGTAAGGGCGGAGGCATCAGAAAAAAAAAAGAAAAAAACGGAGAACAATTAAATCGCCGTACCGGATTGCATACGGTTACCACCTCCATTAATTCCAAAATTTGGTGATAATCCAATGACTTGATTCGCTTTGGAGTTTCGTGTCAGTGGCTTATGAAGATGTGTTGCATCCATCGAGTGTTGCCAAATCCAACAACTGCGACAGAAGTATCGGAAACAAGCCTGCAAAATGTATAGACGATTTTGTTAAACAACCATTTTGTATGTCCGTGACAACTAAATTATTAAGAAACTGAACTATTTTTCACCTGCTCACGACAGAAATACGGCCCCTGCTGCACGAAACAAGCTGAACATACAGAATCTTCAAGGTAAGGATCAATTTGTACCTTTTTCGTGAATTTCGGGGTTTTTATTTCAACAAAAGCTGCCGCTACTGCTTTTTTGTACGACCGCTTACTGCTGAATGTCACTCGTGCTGAACCAATTGGGTACTTATACTTATCAGTATCGATACCTAGGAAGGAATGAAAAACAATTATTACCCCGAAACTCATGAATAAATTGGACATTGGAAACAAAAAAGCAAACTCACCAGCATAAATGACTTCCTCAAAGAGATCATTCATAATAGTTGCAAGTCCTGCTGCAGTCATCATACCATGGAGTGCTCCAACAAACACTGTTTTGCCCGGATCCAATTTTTGTGAAGTTGATTTGGAATAATTGCTATCACTCAATACCCACGGAATAACTTCAACTTCTTTTCCCTTCAACCGTTTTGATGATATTTTGTAATGCCAACTACCGCCATTGGTGAAATCGTGAGTGCAACATGAGAGCAGTGCACGGACTTGTTTCTCCGATTCAAATATGATATAAGCATATCCCTTAGGTTGTGCAATTGATTGCTCTTTACCAGGCCATTCCACGCGAATTTGACCAAATTGTTTGAACGTACCAATAAGGATTGAATCATTAACGTCCCATGGTAATCCACCTAGAAATACTTTCGATGAGTATCCATTCGGTTTTTGTGTACGTGGTGGCAATGGTCCCTCCCATATACAGGCCGCTTCACATAATGCTGCGGCATTTCGATGAAATCTCGCGGCTCGATCAAGCAGAATATGTGATTCAGATATATTCGGTGACGTAGTAATTGGCATCATGTGATGATTCCCACTCGGACAGCAACGGAAATGATGACGGTATGACGATGGTGATTGATGATGACGCGATGACGACAAATATTTTCTCATAGCTAAGCGTTGAAGCGCAGCAGCCCGATTATTTTGATACAATTCCAGATCCATGTTCATCATTGAATTTAATGATTGTTGATAGTACGGATTGTGCGACGGTGGTGGATTGATAGACAAACAACTCATTATGTCTGATAATGATCCGTCAATACTGCTAACACAACTTGTGTCCGAATCAGCTGGTGAATTTGATCGTGATCCATTGCACCCGATTACGTGGGGATACTCCACGGTGGGACTGCCACAATCGTTATACGGTGGTGAGCCACGAATTGGTCGTCCATAGCACGCTGAACGAATTGATGACGATGGAGAGCCAATATACGAGAATTGTGAACGTGTGGATGGCGGTGATGCTGTCATGTATGAACCGCTGCTCACACTACTTGGATAATTGTATGGATTTGAATAGACACTACCAGGTGTGCTCGGACTTCCTGGTGTTGTTAATGAACTAGGTGTACTTGGAATATCGGGGCTAGATGATGATATAGAGTATCCATAACCCTCATCGTAGTTCTGAAATGCAACAGAAGAAATAGACGGAGAATTATTTCATTTTAATTGTAAAAATAAACACTTTAAATTGTCAGCAATAAATATTTTTTGAAATATGTTCGGGCATTATTATATGAATTAGCTTCTTTAAGCACACTGTCGTTGGAACGTGTCCAAAATAATACTTGTGTAACGTTGTATTGTGAAGGCGAGCCTTCACTTGCGGTCTCAAAAATCCCCTCATTGACCCCACCCCCACGAATAAGGAAAAAAAAACGGAGAAATATATATTATGAGCACTAGACTTTTCCATTGCAATGAAGCTGTTTGGCTCTGATGGAGGCTGCAAAATTTTCTTGGCTCCAACAAAAACGGGGTCGTCCTAACGCGCCGTTTTACAATAATTTATATTGTACAGTTGCATTGTGCTTTGAATGGTTAATATGGGTACTTTTGATGTTTACTACATATTTTAAATGATAGATGCACGTGATTTCATACGATCTTGTCGGCAATATGTCGTTCTCAATTGATCATTTGAATGTGTGCAGTTGTATCGTTGGTAGAAGAAATATTTCATGTATGAATTTTTTTGTATTCACATATTTTCTTCCATAAAACAAATAACGAACGTGTCGAATAAAATAAAATTGCGCGACGATAAGTCAGCCGTAATAAACTTTTGGGCATCGGGTAAAAATATCGACAGCCAACTTCAGCCACTTTTGGCTCTTTTTATATATGCATAGACGTATTGAAATGTCATAGGCAGATGTGTCAGGCAAGCAGCGAGTATCTTCGATATATTAGCTGAATAAAAATGGAAGTAGGAATAAGATAAATTGTGCCAATGACATACTGAAGAGAGACGGAGGAAAATATATACACATATACAATTGGTAATATCATGAAAGGGCGGCAAAAGAACAGATATTCGTAAGAAAAAAAAATGAATAGGGAAATGGAGTTCCCTTTATGTCTTTGGCCTTGGATGTGATCCAATGAGAATGATCATTGCTTCAGTTATTGCAAAGCAAGAGAGAGTGAAAGCCCCAGACAACGTAAGCGAGTGCTTACTATCTTCCTTTCTTTTCTTCCCTGTTTCGCGACTGCTCCCACCCCTTCTCTGAGGGCCTGGGCACAATACACCCTCTTGTCCGAATATATCACATTAGACTGTTCATCCGATGACGCCAAAAAATGGAATATTTGAAGGCTGCCAAAGTCGGACGCAAACTCGGATTATTTGTGTTTCCGGCTTTTATTTACATTTCTTTTATACCTGATATACACAGTCAAACGATCAAAAGACAGTGAAGAAGCGTGAGAAATAGAAGAAAAGAAAGGAAATTGTTGCGTTTTCTGTTATCTTTCTGTTCGTCGTCACAGTATTTTATTTTCATTTTACCAAATGAAACAATGTTGAATGTTTTTTCCATCACTAAACTGATTATGAAACTGTATACGATTTACATAATGGATATTTCTCTATATATTATTTCTTGCATATGTTACCTGATAATTATATTGGCGCGCTGAATTCTGTCCATGGTTCTGTCCATGATGCTGGTTACTTCGATATGCTGGCGAACCAATCGAAGACTGACTACCCATCAATGATCCTCTCGGTAATCCAAGCCCGAATAGATCGGAAATAGACATGTCTCCTGTTTGGCGAAATTAAATATTCGTTGTATGAGATAGAAACAAAATTTATTTCATATATAAAATAGGAATGTGTCATTAATTCAACGAATGACGCACGTTTATAACAAGCGAGTAACAGAAAAATATGTAGAACAAAACAGATTGATGTGAAATCAGTAGAAATTCATAAACAAGAAATAATTGAATGACAAAAAAATAAATCAATCAAATAATAAATTGGCTTCATGTATTCTTGAGCCGCGTATGATATTTTTTTCTATTTTTCAAACTACTAGTATTCGTGCTTAATATAAATAAATGCCATCCTCAGGTCATGATACCTATAAGTAGCCATAAAAGGACGCTTCAAAATATTATTACAATTGATAATCATGCTGGTCATCTCGTTCGTCAACAAAATGAAACAAGGCTACGCAACATGTTAAGAATGGTAATAGGAAATCACTAATTTAATCATAAAATTTTGTTTCTGTAATGTCACTATGAAACAGTCATTATCTAATTTATACTGATAGTTATCGGCGTCTGTCTAAACAAATAAACGACGAGAGCAGCGTGTCCAGTTCTACATAACGACGCTACGCAGATGTTAAAACTTTATTTTTTCAAGTTATGCTGTGTATCATTGAGTTCATGTTTTTATATTGAATCTATACTTCATTTTCCTGCAAGCACAAATATGGATGTATTGAAGGAGATGGAGGAATAATTCACGCATTGGCTTGCGAATGAATTTATCAATTAATTAAATAATAATACCAATCGAAGCAGTCTATCAAAATGCAATCATATCAATCAAAAATAATGTTGAGCAGACAGTAAATGAGAGTGTGTTTGGTTCCATCAGGAATAAAAAAAATTTGCAATTAGCTCTCTTACCTTCAATAGACTCTTGGGTAGCTTGATTGTACGACAAATCATGATTGTGATTTTGACCAAATGATCCGTCGGCGGATGACTGTGATGGTAAATCCAGGAATAAGTTACCCAAATTTTTTGGCAGCTGACGCAATGCCGATTCCCGTTGTTGCATTGTTTCTCGATGTTGCTGTTGCTCTCTTTCACGCTGCTGATGCATCTGCAATTCTCTCTCTCGCTGTTGTTGCTGCTGTTGCTGCAATTGAATTTGTTCCCGTTCACGGCGGTGTATCAACAATGAATCGCGTGATGATTGAAGATGTAGAGGATCGCGTGATTGACGTGTTGCCACAAGTGATTCCATTTGTGGCAAATGTTGAATCGTATCACGATCACGTTGTGTCTGAAGTTGATGCGAATCGCACGACAATTTTGTTTGCTCACTAGTCAGATTTTCCAACGTATTTCCATTATCAGTTGCTTGCTCAAACGACATGGCCAACTGCAATCACAAATAAAATTATATTTCTTTCAGAATAAAATAATATACATCAATTGGATGATTACATCTATTATTTATTTATTGATTTATTATTTATATGAATTATATGAATGGATAAACAAATGCGATATTGAATGAAGAGAATGTCAATTGTTTCGTCATTGTAACAAACCGGTGTGGAGGAGCGAAAATCGCTCAATGTCTCATGGGTTTCAATTTTCACCGCGTCGTTCATCACTCGTCGAAGACAAATCAGCATATGATCACAATGCACTAACCCCCCTAGTAAACAACACAATGTATGTTTGTGTAGATTGGTCGGGCTGTTGGCTCGACCAATGGGACGAAATGAAAACAAGGCTGCAAAGGCAAAAGTAGGAGAAGGTGAGATGGAAGAGTGAATGAGATAGAAATAGGAAGAGAAAACATGAGTGAGAAAGATAGAAAAGAAGAGGAAGATGTATATGAGTTGCAAGCAAATCCGCTTGTGCTTTTCCACGAAATGAAATGAGGGAGAAAAAGGACTGTCCCTAGATAAGAAATAAATTGGGAGAGAGAACCTGGCACGGTAATTAAAGTTGGTAGGCTTATATGACTTCTTAGAATCTACTCACTACTAAATATCAGCATGTCAACAAACTTTCACCATTGGAATAAATATAATTTCTTATTTCATTTTCTGATTCGATTCTATAAAATGATATGCATTACAAAATATTCCAAATTAAATAACAGGAAATATTGTTAATTCATGGAATTATCATATCAATATAATAGTCGATGATGCGTAATATAACCTAATTCATTGAAAATATCGAATAGGTATCAATTCAAATTTGTTTTATCACAAAGTACGATTTTCTGTTTTTTGCTTTTCAATGAGATTGAACAGAAATTAATATATTTGCAGGTAGATCGATTTAATTGTTATAATCCGATAACATGAGCTCACTTATTCAGGAATACATGATGAGAATCAATTAAAATTCATTCATCACGCAAAAAGCCTCTACGCAATAATTTCTATCATAAATTTTTATTTAGAATTTGTAATAAAATGGTTCCGTTATGGATGAGTCAATTATTTCAATTGTGCCGGAGCGTAATATGTGCTGATTTATTCAGAAATTTGAAGCTGAAATTGAATCAAATCCACTTGGTGAATTGCGATGTAAAGTAAATTCATTTACGTTCGAAAACGAAAAAGCAAGAAGAGAATATATTTGTTTATTGGCTGATCGCACTTCGAAGAATTCATGTTTCAACTTTTATGAAAATTAACCAAGTCTCAGGGGAGCAGTGTATGGATGATTTATATATGGTACACGTTATAGAAATGCGACAACGAGAGTCTCAACAGGGTATTGTTTTGTATACAACCAGCACGTAATAATAACCGAGGAAGGTATTCATCCGACGTCGTACAGCCGCTCTTTCTTTCCCAAGAATATCATAACAAAGAATTTTCATAATTGCATATCGATAATATTAAGGAAAATTTATCAGTCACCTGTGGTGGCAATTATTATAAATAATTTTTTACTAGAAAAAAAAAAACCAATTCAAGCTGATAAGTTTATGAAGATTTGTTGCAAAGTTTTTTATGTGGGTCCGTCCTTATTATTTCTATGACAATATATGCGTTTTGTGCGATGAAACAGACAGTAATGTGAAAAATAAAATATCTTTACCTGTTGCAGTATAGTCGGCATTATAATTTTTTTTTCTTTCAGTTTCTTTATTCGAAAAATACCGCAGAGTCGGCACTAGCACGTGCGATTCAATATCTCGCAACGCGTCGTCTTGCGTTTCAGTTGCACGAATTCTTGTGGTAGAATTTAATTTGCACGAGGAGAGAATGATGAATCGTAAAGAAAAACCAGAGCACTGTAACTTGAACAAATCAACCACGAATACTTCGATCTTTTTTGATTCAAGTTTACGACTTGTGAAAGTACTCCATGGAAATAATGAATAAATTCTCGACCATTGATTAATAGATGATACTGAAATATTTATCACCAATACAATATTATACCGATAGATTTCTTTATTGTTCTTATAGAGAAATGTTTTAGATGCGTCGATTGATCAAATTTTTCATTATCTGTGGTTAAGTGTCGAGAGGACAATTGCGATCGCGTGGCATTGATGCCCATAGATCAAGAAGCAATGCACATTTCTTTTACGACGTATGGTCGCGCACGGCGAACTGAAGTGAATTGTTTGTCGGCAAGTTGAATATCTCGCGGGAGGCACATTCCTATAAGGGGATGTTTTACACAACGCATGCGCTACATAACGCACGAGGTACCGCCTCTTCATGGATTTATAAAAATTATAAGAAAAAAGTATAGAATTCTTTGAGATAATTGTCTTTGTTCAATACTTCAACACTTTACATTCCAATTTCCGTCATTATTGTTCTTTAATCCATTATAATTACTGTTATAAAAGAGATGAAAGTGAGAAGGAAATTACACAGGCGCAATTGAACAACCAATTACAAAAAATGATGAATATAATTTATTTTCAATTATATTCTATGTGTGCGGTGGAAGAGTCCAACATTTCTACTTCCGAGTCCATATCACCTGTTGAATAATTAACTACATCTCGCGATCTCTCATTGTTGGCAGATGCATTTTCATCTGTTTTTCCTGAATCTTCACCCCAGCGTGAGAATAAATTGACCCGCAATTTATCAATATCTTGACCCTGCTCATCTATTGTTGATGCGGTTGGTGGATTGTTCGTCGACTCTAATATTTCCGGCTCCTGTTGAATCTCTGGGAATTTATATTTCGGCATTTCACCAGGTGCATCTACAACATATACATTTATTCCATCAATTACCGATGTTTTTGTTTTTTTTTCTACTCGAATTTTGATTCATACCTGGAAATGGTGGACATTCATCTATCAATTGCTCCAGGACATAACCCAGCATAGTGGTGGTGAAAGTATCGTCTCTACGGAGGCCAAGTGCACGATGGAATGCATCAACAGCTTCTTGGGTATTACCAATAAGCGCATGAATGAAACCAATGGCTGAATAAGTTGACGGATTCAACGGATTTAAGACAAGCGCTTGTTGATGATAATCCAATGCTTCTTCGTATTTCTTTAATTTCCTACATGTGTGTCCTAAATTATTTAATAATGCTTCCCATTTGCTTGGTAAAATGACATCCTTCAATCCTTTCTGAATGCTCTTCATTGCCTCCTTAAATTGTCGCTCGGCCGTTTTATAACTACATTTTATAATTAAGACATGAATAAATGGATAAAATAATTCCGCGGACTGTTGGAAACTTGATACTGATAGAATACTTTACTCCAAATTGTAGAATGATATTACTCCAGTTTCGTGAATGACAAATGGATCATTTGGGGCGATACTTTGTGCTTGTTGAAAAAATTTATCCGCAAGTTTCAAATTGTTCGTCAATCCGCACTCCAATCCGATGTATAAGAATGGAAGATGACAACCTTTCATTAATTGTGATGCTTTAAAATATGCAGCCATTGCTTGATCGTGTTCATTTTCTACAGCAAATGAATGGCCGTATGCTAACCATGCAGGACCGAATAATCGGTCTAAAGCTGTTGCTTTCGCTAAATATCTCCTTGCATGATCACTTTTTCCTGAAAACAGTGTCGAGGAAAAAATAGTTATACCAATCGCAATTTTTTCAATGGAATTGTATCAAAGTTTTCGGTAATAACCTATCCCGAAATAATAACAGCCAACCGCGAACCACGCCAGAGCCATATCAGGGTACAAATCAACCAATTTGTGTGCCAGATAAAATAATGCTGAAAAGTTAAAGTTATTTTTCATTCAGTCGAAAAAGAAAAATGTGACTTATTTTTAACAACAAACCATTGGTCTTTTTCAGCTCCACCAAACATGCAATATGTACTGGTAAACAAGCGCTGTGGTATGGATCCTTCTTCAGAATCCTGAAATCCAAATAAAATGGTACTTTTTTATTTCCCAAATGTCAATAAAAAGAAAAAACCTTTTGTTTACTCTACTTACTTTTCTGTAAAGGAAAAACATTGTTGATAATCACAATTGTAATACAATCGTTCGGCTTTAGCCACTTGCATATCCAAATTTTCTTGCAGTCTATCAGTAACAAGAATACCTTTCATACCACACGTTATTGAAGATACATCTTCTGTGGGTGCTTGATATTTTTTTAATTTACTTTCATATAATAATCTCAATAGATCTCTGTCAGCTTGTGAGCATTGTTCATTGAATGGCAGTGAATCCAGTAGTTCTTTTTCTTCAAATAGAAAGAAATTCAGACATTTATCAATAGAAAGACAACGATAATTCATTAGAAAAAATTATACTAGTGTATATATGTTTTTTTCCTTGGTACCTTCAATTGATGAAAGCATTTGATTTTGGACAAGGGCTTCAAATGCTTGATACGAATATACATCACAATGTAAAGCCTGTTTATAACAATCTGTGGCAACTGATCTATTGTCAGTCGCTTCATACACTCTACCTTTGACGTATAAAATCGAACTTTGTACCTATTTAACAATAAAAACTTCACAATAATGCATTAATTTGAATGAAAGAGAAAGGAGAGCTTACATTTTTCGGGGCATCTGGCATAATATCTGTATGATCTATGAAATTTACACCCGATTGAGAAATATTCGTGCTTATTTCAGATTCATTTATAACCTGGAGAGCTTCACTGAATTCTTTGGCTTCGAGTAAACTTCTGACAGCCAAATAATGACACATGAGATCAGTCTGAAATAATTAATAATCGTAATAAAAAATTGTAGCTTTACATTGTAATGGCTAAAACATCACTTTTACTTTCTCTAATCCTCGGCTCTTGATCAAATGTGCTGCTCTATGATATTGTTTCATCAAATACATACATTGTGCCAGTATACAAATATCTTTAGGCTCTTCATTACTCAGCGAAACAACTTTATCAGCCCAAAATAATGCCGCACTATAGAGATGCTAAAAAATCAAATGACAATATATCATTCATTTATTTGTTTACATAATTTAATTTCGTGTTTAATAATTAATTCCAACAAATGGAATGTACCGATTTATTTGATCAAATTATGATACTCACCAGATCAATATACGATTTGACTAGCTTCCTATAATTATCTAAATTGACGTTATGAGTGTCCATTATATTCTGGATTCTGTTACAATCAACATTAGATTCCTGTTGCGCCATGTCTCATTTGAATTTCAGAGACAAGCGTATCGAATAGGTTATGTTCCTATCCCACTTCTCGCAATAGAATATAATATACTTTTCTGATAATAATAAAATTGTAGCTTGCGAAGAGAGAGTATTCACAGCACATACCACGCGCGGTGTGTAGTGCAATACAAATCAACGAGGTGATACTATAGATTACGCTGGGTCACAGTAATTCCCAAGAATATAATTCCAGTGACCTCGCCAACCTCGCTGCCTCGCACTGCGTTTTGTTTACACGATGGCGTCTGGTAGCGGTTGGTATTTACCTACTTTGAATATTTTTATGGATTTTAATATACATTATGAAATTGAATAATACTTCATGTTATTCTCATTCAATATTGCAAACAATATATTTGAATTTGTTTTATTATATCTGAAGCAGAAAATCCAACAGAGGAACGTACAGAATCGGTGTCAACCCAACCCATAACCAATGTCGTCTCTGAGGCAGCACACGTAAGCGCATAACCTCCAAATATTCTTCATTTAATTCATCATATTTGAACCCTCTTCCTTTTCCATTTGGCGACTAATGATGGATAAAAATCATTATCAAATGTAGTTGTTTGGTAGCATCACAGTTTCATGGCAATATCGATCGTAATATGTCGTATTGAGACCATTTGACCAGCGGTTACAATGATCCATGATGAATAATGAGATTCGTGAGTAAGGTGGAATCGAATTCAAATATTTCATCTATTAACTCTTATAATTTCTCGTGTAAAATAATTGACTATTATGGCTGACAATATCAATTATGAACGAGATCGATATCAATCTATTCGATAGATCGAAAAATAAAATAAACATGTTTTGAAGCGTATCCAGATCGTTTGAAGAATATTAATAATGGAAGATGAAGTAAATCCATCTATGATTTGAGTTGTATAAGAACTGAAGGTCGGGGTTGAAAACTACTCAACCAACGGACCCGTAATCAATGTTTGCTTTTGAATTTTGTTTTTTTTTCCATAAATGAACAACTCTGAATATAATATTCTCTGTTTTTTTGAAAATATGTATTCATACTCTTCTCTAATATATTTACAGAAGGTCATAGGCATGGACAAGGAATCTGACCTGTCTGGTGCTCCACCAAAGAAATCAAGGGTAGAGGTGCAATCGCTGCAGACGCGACAATATCTAGATCAAACAGTAGTCCCAATATTATTGCAAGCATTGTCGAGCCTAGTTAAAGAGAGACCAGCAGATCCTATAAGTTTTTTAGCAACATATCTGCTGAAGAATAAAAGCCAATATGACAATGGTGGATCGCCACCAACTAGCCAATAAGCAGAATTTTTCAATTGTAATTCTTCCTCGATAAAATTAAATCAAATTTCCTTCTTTATTTGTTTTCATTTAATGAATTTAAAACGTAAGTTGTTATTTTTGAATCGTATCGAGGGATCGGTCGCGGCTTTGTTAATACGATTAATCAATTTTTCTTTTTTTTTTGTTCCACTGTGATATGAGAATGTTCACATCAAAACTTGAATATATCTACCGACCTAAACGAATATCAACTGTTATATCTAGAAGATGAAAAGAAATTTATATCTTCCTTTTATATAACTTCATTGGTTGTAATTGATTATCATTTAATCAATTGAAGCAAGCACAATTATTCTTCTCAAAAAATTATTGAATGTGGTAATAATTGATTCTCTGTTCCATAACTTTAAAATACAACATTTTTTTGCAATTATTTTCAATTGCTGTTTTATTGACCAAAACCTTTCTTTCCAATAAAACAAAATGTGTAGTCATAGTTGGCGCCACTCTCATCCAATCGCTGCCCGCCTCGTTAATGGCGTGATACGACGCCACTACTTCGCCACACACTCCATTTCAGTTGTCAAGCTCAAAGAATTAATGAACGATATAATGTAATGATCACACCCTTGGAGTAAAATAATGAGTTGACTATTGCATCGGACTTCTGATATTTCTATAAGTTGATCAATAAACAGTTGTACTATGGCTAATTCATTAATAATTCTTTTATTATTTTACAACGTAATGTTCATCAACTTCATCGCTGCTTACAATACCAATAACATTCAGTTCGATTATTCAGGTTTGTGAATCATTCTAAAAGTTTCTATTAATAATTTGGAAATAAAGTGATGAATTTGGTGATCGTAGCAGCTCGATAATATCCAGTTTAAAGAATTAGAAATGATTTATTTCAATCTGATATTATTCTGTATGTGTGGATTTCTACTTCACAATTCTTACCACACACCACATAAATTGACATTTATTCCTATTCATAATATCTACTCCCTGTATCTGCTTCTCCTGAAATTACACCAACTTTTACCAACGAACCAATTTATCATTCATCTTGTTAGAACCGAGACGGGAATCAACAATGCGATTGAGACGACCAACTAACGACCTTAATAGAATGGATATAGATCTAAATGATTTAGTACAAAGAGCTAAGCAAAAAAAATTCAGCTACGATTTGGAAAATTGGACTGGAAGATGGATGCCTGAATACGATTCTCGACCTACGAGTGCACCAATAATAAATCAATATAATAGTATTGGGATTCCTCATTCTGTGCCAATGGGCAGTGTAAATCCAGAATGTGATGATGGAAAGGTATTCTCCTTCAAATAGTTGATTATCGATCATTATGTAGCAATTATAATAATGAAATTGTTAATGATGCAGAAAAATTTGATGGTCGACTGGGATAATTCTCCAATCAATTACACATGTTATCGTGGACGAATAAAACCATCTTTTGAAATCATCCCTGTGTGGTACTGTGAACATGTCCCACTTATATATAAGGTAGAACAGATTTTTTTTTCCAGGTGAAATGATGCACATTTGTTTTCTTTCAATTATTCTATTCCATTCCAGAGTATACATCGATGTATGAACCAAACCATCGAATACGATGATGATATCCCATTGTAGTAAGTGATACTATTCATATATTTACACAGCGCTGTTTTCAAATTTGATTTATTATTCTTGTTTCACCAGTGGAACTCATCGGGCTGTTTGGCCAGTATACGGAGAATATAAATTCTTGCCACCGCAGCGTTGGATCCACAGTCTAGAGGTAAAATATACTAATAACTTTTGTTTAAACAAACAATACTCAGCCATGCCTTATTATGAGAAATAAATATCATTTTGTTTTGTATTGTCAGCATGGCGCAGTTGTAATGCTCTATCATCCGTGTGCAAACCCGCTAGAAGTTCAGTTACTCAAAGACGTAGTCAGAAAATGTTTGAGACGTCACATAATAACACCCTACAATCGCTTGGACGTGGAACGGGTATGAGTTGAAACATCAGGAAGCATTACAACATTAATGTTATGGTTTATAATTCATTTCAACTTTCTGTTTCTTTATAGCCAATAGCATTAGTAACATGGGGATGTCGATTAACCATGTCATACGTTGATGAAGAGTTAGTGACAAGATTTATTTATAAAAATGCACTTCACGGGCCAGAGACTATCGCTGACGATGGAGAATTCGTAGAAGGACTTTTGACGGTAGCTAAAATTGTGTCAAATGACGCTGATTCTCAATTATGTGCGCCACGCGATTAGTTTATACGTATGTATGTGAATATACACCGAAGAATGATTTATTGTCATCGATGGTGTCAATGAGATCGCACAGATCAAAAATTGGGAGCTTTCTACCCAGGCTTTCCTTAATTTTCAGTTGTATTATTAATATTACGAAAATTCTGTAAGATAGGTATACAAAATGATTGTGATTTATATATACTATAGATATTGTCATAATAATTCAATAAAAAATAATATCTTCTGCATTATATGTTCAAGCATTTTTGTTGTTTTTTCCTGACTATATTTGATCGTGTTATAATTAGACCCTCTAAAGGAAGTTCGAATTCAGACAACAGAATTTAAGTGGATTGCATTTTTATTCCTGGTTTGTAACATATTGTTTTTTTTTTGTCATTAACACATTGAACACCGTGTCGTTATCTCAAACATTCTCAAGGATCATATCTATATATCCGCAACATTATTATTTTTTTTTATTCGATTGAGTGTGCTGACTATTCATTATTTATACGAATTTTTTCATTTTCACTTTTGCAAATATACTTTATCATCGATTATTATATAAAACTAAAGTAAGATAGTTAATGCTACTATTATTAATGTAAAATATATATAATGAACTATTCCGATATATAGTGAATCGTAACGTGAAAGAATATAATTGTACATCAACAAGTGGTATTGTTATATCTTTTGCTGCTTTCAATTGATTTCATAATTTATAACATTTAATGCATCCTTGACCAGTGATGGGATTTTTATTTACGTAATCGTTCCTACCATGACCTTCTTCCCATTTCTTCTCTTCTCTCTCTATGCCCGGAAGAATGTATAACGATCAAACTGACCGGAGTCTTCAAGAAGATATTTACTGTGATACACAAAATATTTTAATTTCATAAATTCAAGGTACCGTATTTTACCTTCACTCAATGTTATATTCAACAAAGAAATATGCATACAATTTCTCGAGGGCTATATCGGGGGAATATGCATTTCGCAAGCAGAAATTGATATGATTGTTACAAGTGAGCAATATAGTATCTCCAAAGACGGCCTGCCAGTTTGATACGCATGTGTTGTGGGACATACAAATATGTGAGACACGTTTTATTATTATTTTCTTCATGTTTTTTTTTGTTTTTGGATTTTTGTTAATTTTTTTTTTGCATTCAATTTCATCATATCTTATGAATTGTTCATCTTTCATCTATTATCTTCGTAGATTTTGAAGACTAATCATTATAATCGACTTTATCTACACCTACTATCTCGGTAGATGAACATTTATTTTGTGCTTGGTTTTACATTCAAATTGAAAAGAACACGTATATAAGATCATCACATATTAACTGTTATCATAATCATTATCATCGTCAAATGGTTCAAAACAGTCTTGCTGTTCAGATGGAAATTAAATTGATCAACTATTGATCTTCAAATAATTTATACGTGTGGGTGTGTGTACGTGTATTTTTAGGTTTTCTTTCATTCAATCGCCGCTCTTGTGCTATGACTATTCGATCTTGACACGTATATTTGTTTCCATGTCGAATTTTTCTATTCATATATAAGCAGAGAATATTATTTTTTTCAATTTTATTTATTCATTTTTTTTATTCTTCGAGGATTGAAGAGGATATTCCAACGTTTCTGATGCTTTCGTAGAGATTTGAGTATGGCATAGAGCTACGTAAGATATACAATAAATAACCTGAAGCCAATGATAAATGGTTGTGAACAAGACATACAATTAATGTTATTGCCAACTTTGTACAGTGTGTGTAGTTTATCATATTATATTTATATCTATTTAAAAAATAAGACGAAATAAGAATGGGGAATAGTTTAAAAAATTATTACTTGAAGATTTATATAGAAAGATAAAAGTTGTCTCATATTCGTCTGATAAAATTACGAGAAAGCGAATATATATTAATCTACATTTAGGCAGAAAACACCATCGATTTATTTAATAATGATTTTTTTTTAATACAGTATCTTTATTTATGATTTTTTGTTGTTGTTGATGTTGTTGTTCCTATGAAATACCTACAATAAAAAGTATCCGCCATATCTTTAGATGCTTTTCTCTCACTACATTTTTAGTTTTTTTTTAATTTTCTCATGTTTTAATTTTTGTTTTATGTATATTATCAATAATCTCACTTTGTCGCATGAATACCGAAATGCCATGCAATCTTTCTCCATTATTACATAATTTTTATCATTTATGTTTTTGTTTCGTAATTGATTTATTTTATTTAACCATCCGATTTTATTTTTTTTCTCAAAATGAGGATTTTGTTCGTTTTTTTTTAAATTTAAAAATGGAATTGACACTCATATATTATTCAAATAGCCTTTCATCTAGTAATATAATTGCACCGATGTGACACGACCCATATACATTTTTGATGTCTCAATGTTATAATAGAATTGTATTCATTATCACACTTTCGTTTTTTTTTTATTTATACATTCATTTGTTTTCTTGTATAACGTTTTTTTCTATAATTTTTTTCATTTATTTCATTTTAAATCAATTACTAGCCGGAGGCAGATGATTTTCTCCTCGCTCACTCTCGCTCGTTCTCTTTCTCTCTCTCTCGCTCATACAAAAGAAAAAACTATTGTTTTCCTACACAAATGCAGATGAGTTGCGCTTCAACAATGTCAATTTTAGTAGTGATTTTAATAATAACTATAATAATATTATCCATAATAATAAAAATTGCTTACTTCTGACAGTGCGCGTACATTAATCTAATATGAGATGCAAAAGATATATATCGAAAGAAGGTCGAGGTTGAATTCTATGCTCATAAGCCCAATACTTAATTTTGTCTTCACCTTGATCATTTTTGTTTTTTTCAGTATTTTTTTGTTTTTTTTTTGTTTTTTGTTTTTTTTTTTGGCATAAGAGAACATTATAATTTGATAATTGCCGACATTCAAACTATGTACTCATTATTTATTGATTAATTGTTTTTGAATCGACATAAACGCGTTATTTTACTATGAATAAAATTTGTCGAGATTGGAACTCGTAGAGATGGATGTTAAATTGTGTGAACGCGTATAATTTTAGGAAGACGGAGACGACATACACCTTCCATAGTACATATTTTTTCTGTAAGATATTAAAGTACGCTGTAAATGTCAACGCCGACATTATTTTGATGCTCATTATTATTTAACGTTATATTGACACCATGGAAAATCAATGTTGATGTAGATACCAATTAGTTCTTACATTTATTTATATTTGATTTTAAAAACAACATTGTGGATATTCACACGAATTTTCGATGATGTCAAATTAAATCACAATGACGCATAATTATAATGTTAACTCGGAGAAGAATTGTCGGTTGTTGCAATAATTTCTGTCCATAATCACTTTCTCAATCGTTTATATACACCCGACAAAACACTCATAATAGCAAGCCATTCCGATAATTCCTAAGCGGCACAGCACCGGGCTCAGCACATGGCGCAAACGAGGCACATGTATCAAGAGATATTTATATTTTTTTAAATATATCACTACTGCACACGAAGACTTTTGTATGAACGATTACTGAATATATTGATAATAAAAATAATAATATAGAATTATTATATTAATATCATAAAATGTATGTAGGGGTTGAATTTGTTATGCTTATTTTTTTCCTTTCTCTCTTATATTCGCAGTGCCAATAGTTATGCCACAGGTAAATGCCGCTTCAGTACATAACCCGAAAAGTATTCAATAGAATAAGTAAAAGGCAATGGCATTTATTTTTTATTAATTGTTTTTTTTTCTGGGAGCAGGGTCAACCTCAACGAATGAAGTTTAGGCCAAACTCATTACCGCACACTCGCCTGTGCCCTTCTAGAATTATATAATTATTAATTGTTAATTATTTTAGTTGAAAAGAAATTAACAGTTTTCTTTCTCTTTTCTTATTTACTTGTCTTTCTCTTGTTTCGTTTCGTTTTGTTTATCATCATTACTCAATTCCTATAACGAGGAACATCTAAAACACTACACTAAATTGTCGAAGATTTTTAATACTAAAATTTTTATTACCGATTATTAGAACTATGTTTCACTGGAGCGTTCAAAAGCTCTGACTAGAAGTGCGCTCGTGTTTGTGTCTGGCTGTCAGTCTGTTCTATGATACTTGAGTAATGTACACCATTTACGTCTTTATTTATTAAATGTCCCAAATAACTATTCTTCATTTGATCGAGATATTCGTGAAAGTCGTTGTGTGTGTGTGTGTATCTTTTCTTTGAATACGCAAGTGAAACCCGTTCGAAGTCATTTATATTTTTTTGGATGCAAGTCCTCTTCTCCTCCGATGATATATCTTTTTTTTTACGTGTATATCAATTGAATGATTTTGCATTTTATACATTGGAAATGTACATGTGGTGAATAACAAACAGTGGCAGATTCCCAATGAATCAACGATTATTTGATAGCATTGACTATTTTTTTCTCAATAACCAAAAGATTGGTTTGTGTATGGATTTATCGAATTGATGAAATTCCAATTGTATTGCAATTCGCTTTATATGGTTATAAGAATTTTATACAAACAATATTTTTTTGCCTTCTAATAACTACCTTTAACAGATTCTATATAACATTGAATATGATGAATTTTCCGCCTATTATCTAGGCAAATTAATTAATGGATCTATTATTTAATTAATGGAAATCAAGAAAGCTTGTGCAATTGCTCGCTTCCAATACAATGAGTATTATTCTATTCATACATTAACAACCATACACTCTCACGAGAGAATCGGTACAAATTCGGAGCAGAATAGTTTTTTATTAACACATTTTTTAACTTTGTTTTTCTTCTCTACAATTGTGGATCATTTTTTTCAATTTTGTTTCCGTTTGATTAAATTTCGGTTCTATACCGTTCTCTTCTTTCTCACTCGACATACCCACCCAGGAAATATTGATCTTGTATATGGTCTTGTTGAATGTTTAATTGTGTCGGTGATTGCGCAATTAAAATTCATTTTTGTGGTCACATTCCAAAATGATAAAACATTTAGTATTCACGACTTGAGAAAGTTATTTTCGGACTTCATTTCAGACTATGAAGAAATAATAGCGATTTGGTACACATTTGCGTGTCGCATGATTCATTATCCTCCCTGTCATAGATATTCATAATTATCGCGTAATTCGAATGTGTGAGCACGAGAAATTATTTTAAACCGCCGAATAATGATTATTTATTCTTTGTGAGTAACTGTAATGACTATTCTAAATTATGACGGCGATGTTTTGTTTTTTTTTATTTTGTTTAATAAGTTTTTTTTTCATTATTTTAGCCATATTGGATTAGGTAATAGATCATAGTAACATAGCTACCTAAAGCTAACAATTACACTTTCTGTACAATACATGATGACCTGAACGTTATGTATTTGTTGTTTTTTTTTTTTTTTTCGTTAATGATAATTATTGTTATATATTTTTTTTTCAATCATAATGATTTTCTTAATTCATCCAAAACAGTAACCCATAATATTCTGAATGTATTTCTCTCATCAACTTTCGTATGATATATACTCAACCAAACATTAACATTACTCCATTTTATAATTCTTGTCTTTATATTTGTAATTTCTGCTGATTTCTTCTACCAATGGAATATAGGAATCACCCAATTTTATTCGCTTTATTTGTTTATTTTCTTCCCCGATTTATTATTTCTTCTTTTTTTTTCATTGCACTCCACAACTTTATATTGCCAATACACCTAAAAATACATATATAAATATTTATGATAATAAGGATATATGTATTCATATGTGCACAATAAAATGGTACAATTATCAAACAGAACTTTGACATATTAGGTACCTATGTTTTATTCTCGTTTAATTTCAGAGTATTATCGCCGAATACTTCTGATATAACACCTAATATTAATAATATTATTGCTGCAGCAAAATGTATACTTCATTCGCCATTAACTTTAAAGGGTTGTGATGTGTGATTTCGCATAATTGCGATACATGTGTTCTTTTTTATTTCTCCGACCCTCCTTTTCCACCTCTCTATCTATCTATCTATCTATCTATTTCGGTGTTTTTTTATCCACCTGTCCTCGCGCGATTCGTTTTTTTTTTTTAAATTTTTTCTTCTTCGATTTTTTGTAGTTTCTCGTCTTTACTTATTTTTTTCAACTTATATTTATGAGTTATAATATACCGAGCGGTGACTATTCGGCAAGTTCTTTCCATGTGGAGACCCATTTTGTTCTTCATTTTGTATAATTTAATCTAATTATGTTTATTTGAACCTGTATCGTGAATCAATCGTGGCCGCCGTTGCTCTTGATGTATTCATCTCTCACTATATTTTGCACCTCTGACCACAACTTCCTTTCATTGTGCAGTTATTGAACCATTTTACCTTCTGTAATTTATTTACAGCCATTGCGTGTTGATAAATGTCCATTATTACTTTGAATACTTGGAATTGTCGTGGATAGATATATTTTCATTTATTATGAAGAGAACGACGACAACGAGCAACACAACGACACGGGTATATTTTTTTTTCAACTTCGTGGAGATAGTGATAAACGGGCAGCGATATCGAGATAATGAGGGTTGGTGCAATGATTTTTCTAACCGATGATAATGATGATCATCTCGCCGATTGATTGTAGCGGTGAACTGTACGGCGTGCCAGGCGATATATCATGCATTTGATAAGAATCGACCACGAACGAAGCGCACTTTGTTAACCATACGATGGCGGTGGCACCTCGTACGAACTCGTTGTCTGTGAACAATCCTGAATACAGGAGGAAAATTAGTTTCGAAATACATTTTGTTCGTATAAATATTTTATTTATTAAAATAAATATCAATGTTGGATTATTATTACCTGGCTTGGGTGTTCACAGTCCAAAGTATCCGCCAATAGTGGTGGCCACAATAACAGCAAGAATGGCGAGGCAGATCATGATCATGATCTTCTTCTACTCGCGGCAATAACAGAGATCGGTAAACAATTGTTATCGAATTATATTCATTAATTTTTTCATAATAAAAATTGTAACGATTGACATTCTGTTTGTTTCTCTTTCACAATCATAATTTTTCGTTCGCGAATAAACTGTGTCTCTCTCAATTATCGCAGTGCACTCTGTTTATCCACTGCTATACATATAGATATCAATAAAATAAATAAAAACGTTGTCACGTATATGTTCATCTCAATATTTCTACGTGTGGAGGCACCTGTTATAGATATACAGCAACAAATCACTGTGGAATTCAACATCAAGATGAGAATTGAGTATTCATTAAAAAATAAATAAGTTATAATGATGTAAAATAAAAACATTTATTTACACGATAAATTGGACATCATAAATTAAGGAACCGAATGATTATATTATTAGTGATAATAATATAATACCGGAAAATAAATACGCTTCGTGGGCTATTATTATTTTCATTATAAGCGATGAATTGACAATATGAAAAATTGAATTTTCACGAATTTTCATGAATTTCAAAATGTAGTAAAAATACTTGTACTTCATATGAACAAATAATAAATACACCTTTGGAAATTCACCCTACAATTGATTATTACCATGTCCGTTTTTGCCTATGTGTTTTTCCACCAAATAAACATTCAATAAATTCGTCGACGACTTCCAGGTCGCTAATACATTTATTAAATGCCATACGAGAAACAAAAGATTCAAAATAAAAAAATATGGTTGAAATAAATCACATTGTGGAATTATGCGTGTGGCTATTTATAGGTTCCCCACCATCAGGTGTATCGCGTGTGTTGCATGATTCAACATTAAATTTGTATGATAGAAAATCGTTGTAAATTTTACAGTGTAGCTATGTATTCGATGTTATTATTCTTCCTTTCTCTCTGTTTTCTTCTGACAGTTATACACAATATATATTTATTATTTTGTACGTCTAAAGTTGAACTATTTTCTCCACATGAAATTAGTGTACAATTTTTATGGTATATTCATTTTCGATTTCTATATTTGGATATTTCGTCGAAATATAAATACCTAACTCCTCCAATTTTCAAATCAAGGATTATATTTCCCGTTTCGTTCTTCTTTTTTTTTTCATAAGAAATGATGAAAAATGAACTATAAGTACATGCATAAACTTCATCACGTGATAATTAAAGTGGAGCTATTCAGTGAATTAACTTGCGATAGTGATTATGGTGAATATACAAAACGACCGACAAAGAAAAAAATATTGATAATAATAACAGTAATAATAATAATAATAACAATAATAATAACAATAGTAGTAATAATGAAATAAATATAACAATGAAGCGCAGGTTTTTGCTCTAATAAAGTACATAAACAGTAGCTATATGAGATAACACATCTATTCCCAATCGATACTTACTCGGATTTATCCTCGACCCGTTATACACAAGGCAAATATGTACATTTTCTTGTGTTGCCCCGCTCTTGATTCCCTCGCTTTTTCGTTTCCGCTCGCGCACGTTCAATTTTCGCTATTCCACACTTTTATTATATCCTCCCCCATAATTCTTCGAATATTTTCAATCGCGTTCTCGCTCCATTACACAACAATCATGATCATCGAAGCCCATATCCGCATCACTATTGCATTAGTTGTTTTCATTCATATTTTTTTTTCAATTTTTCCCTTTTTTTTCGTGACTTTCTGCTTAGTTTTACACATTATATCTATTTTACTTCATTATTTTCCTCGTTAGTGCTCACTCGCAATTTTTTTACTATATAAATTATTTTTTTATTATCATTGTCTGCTGTATTTTTTATATTTATTATTATTATTATTATTATTATTATTATTATTATTATTTTTAATTTATTTTTTCATTCATTTATGAGTTATCCATCGTGTACGGTATTGCGCGACAATTATTATAAATTTTGTTATTTATATCATGGAGAAAAAATGTTACATTCTTATATTTTCACACCGATTCTTTCCAGAAATCCAAGGTTATCTTTTCTATTTTCATTTTTGCTTTTTTCTTGTCGTTTCTCGCCCTCCCTTACACAACTCTAATTTCTTAAATATATAAGTATCTATACAATGAAATAAATTTTCCTGGTGTTCCCCATGTTTTTTTTTTTTTTTTTTTTTTGATATTAGTATCGTTGAATGGGTATATTTACAGTTTACATATAGAGTGACGCATAATTCAGGTCCTCTCAATGACTATATCCATGTGGAATATATCGGTATATGGGTGTGTGGCTGTATGAGTGTGTTCGATACATAAATTCATAATTTATAACTAATGTACGTATTCCATCAATTGTGTCAAAACAGACGTTTTTGTTATTGTTTTAGCACACGCTTCTCCATTTCTCGTCCCGAAAATTGAGTTTAATAGGAAAAGGATGGATTTTTTTTCCACTTGCATATCAGGATAAACGAAACAGAATAAGAAATAGAAATGAATAATAGGTGTATTATAAAGAAGTTGAAGAGAACGGATTCACAGACTTTTTTTCACTCTCGCTCTCGACCACACACAAATTCCTACCGCCAGAAGAACTATACCTATTTTCATTTTGATTCAAGTTTGACGGGGAAAAAAAGAGATTTCTAGGAAATTCAATAAATTTTTTATGACTAACGAAAAAAAAAAAATATGGAATAAACTTTTCTGAAGCAAACCATCATCAGGAAAAGGTGAAAAAATTTTGTCATCTCCACCGGGGATGTAGAGTATTGCTATATAGAAACGTAGTTGGTGTACGTAGAATTCTGGTCATACTTTCCGCTCTTATTCAGGAGTTCGATGCGAAGGTAACACACGGTGATGAATATATATACTACGTACCTAGCTTTATATATAGGGCACGAAGTCTGCGTGTCTCATCGTCATTACGATGAATTATGGTAGTTTATAACTTATTACAGGGTATATGTATGTGTCAATGTAAAAGAAAATATAAGCGCAGAGAGGAATAAAGAGAAGGAAAATGTATAATACTTACTCGAGTACCGAAACTCTTGTGGTATGCTTTTGAAATATGAATGAACTGTAATTTAACACATAAACTATACGAAAACTAAAATACTGAGCTGCTCGGCAGTAGCTTCAACGAGAGAGGCCGAGAGTGAGAACATTTAAGTACCAAGTCTGCTAACATAATTCGCGCGATTTCCCTCCATCCTTTCCCCATGGGTCCCATCATGATTAAATTCATATCACACATAGCTATAATTTAAATTGTTTTCGTTCATCTGTATCCCGCTACTAAATCCATCATTTATTACGCAATAATTCAATTTCATGTGTGGCTGTGAACGTGCTCTAAATTTAGCAGGTGATAATTCGAGTGTTTTCTTCCATTTGTTTATTCATTATGGAATAGAAACCATTTACTTTCTCATTTGTCATCGTTGCGCTCATTTTAAACTATATACCAGAATGACAATCAAAATGATGACCGCAATGGTCACGCAGACTACAATCAGGATCAATTTCTGTGAACAAAATAATAGTCAATGTCAGTTTTCTCATAGTTTTTTTCAGCCCCCCATTTAATTTTAAATTTTCATTGATTCTACTTTTTTTCATTATTTATTGAACTTTTGAAGTATAATTTACCGATCACCAATGACATAATGAGTATATCTACATAATCAAGCGAGTCATCGCAACTCCGAGAACGCCAATAATATTTCTATTAACAATCAATTAATCATGAAAATGTAATTCAAAAATTTTCCATGAACTCTACGTAGTGGTTTTAAGTATATCAATATAAATGTATATACTTTTATTTTTATCATGATTACAATGAGTGCTGATGATGTTCACAAGATAATTTTAAATGGTTCATCTATTTCACGTTTGTAAAATATGACAAATTATTGCCCTAGGCGATCTCGAAGCGCGAAACTTGCACGAGTACTCGAGCAAAACTCATTGCGTTGATGTGGTTGCATAAAGCGATGCGCGAATGGATATGTTTATGAAGCGAATAGGTTTCTTTCGTTTTTTTTTCTCTCATTTCATTTTTTTATGATGGTCGCGTGAGAAGAATGAGAATCAATCGTCAGTTGGCCTCGCTCGCATCGAACATTGAACTATTCACCATCTCACACAGTATCATGTATCAGACGTATACACGCGTCGTGAACATGTTACAACCCCCATGTCTTCATTTCATTCCATCACATTCCTCCTCTCACCCTCTTCTCAATTACTATCACCAATTACACACACTTGATATTATCAAGACGGGATGCTTTCAGTAAACGATACGAACGAGCAAATGACTCTCAATTCAAGGATAAAATTGAAAACGAAATGATATGTGTTTGTGTATGCATATACGCTTCCTGTCACAATAATTTAACATTCAATGATATTACAAATGTGTATATGAGATGTACAAATATGTTTCTTGTGTACAAATTGCGTGTGCGTTAATTCTGTATATTTTTATTTGCTTGTTATTTTTTTATTTTTTCACAAGGACCAGAGCATGTTGGATCAATCGAGCGGGTTTTCTTTCTTTTTTTTTTTTTTTTTTTTATCAGATATACATAATGGCAGAGAACAACGCGTCTATCCGTGCGAAGATATCGTGAAGCTTTGTTAATATCCTACACCACCCTTTTTGTATTCACATGTTACAGTTGACTTCGGATAAAACCAAATTATTGATCAATTTTAATTTTATTTTTGCATATTCTAATTCATAAAGTGTCTTTGTGCTTGTTTATCATCATCGGTAAAATAACTGACAATAATGTTTGTATATCTATGAATAAGTTAACTTTCATTCTAGAATTGACAAAGAAAAATTTTTAAATTAATCATAATTGAAAAATAATACTGAGATTGGTTAATTACATTGACAATCGTTGTGCATGATGTAATTCGACGTGATATCATATAGTGACATGTACTTACAATGTTTTTTGTGGCGGAAGTACTGGGGATAATTGAAATATAGAACATGCTAATTTAATTGTTAGTTTGAAGATATGAAAATTATGTAGCGTTAATTGTTGTTTGTGGAT
Source organism: Zele albiditarsus (assembly GCA_958496275.1). Classification (NCBI taxonomy): domain Eukaryota; kingdom Metazoa; phylum Arthropoda; class Insecta; order Hymenoptera; family Braconidae; genus Zele; species Zele albiditarsus. The sequence continues at coordinate 14,627,687 of OY292410.1, forward strand.
TTTTATACGCATTTAGGATGGATTAGTACGCGATTTATTTTTCATTTCCGTTCCTTTTATCGTTCGTTTATCTTTTTATTATTTCCAATCTCCTTCAGTTTATTTTTCATTAACGCCAGGTCTTTTTCTTTTTCCCGAAGCAAAGCATCACAACGAAGTATATTCTCTAGAATAGTCATACTTTTTTTTTTTTCTTTTATATCTATTTTTCGTGTCCCATGTTGTATATTTTTTACACTTGAGAATAATTTTTGATATGGAGAACACTGAAAATTGCGACAATTATAGAGACGAGTATTTTTTTCCGAGATTACGTCGGAATAATTTTTTTCTGTTTCTACATTTGCCCTGAACGCGTAGGGGCGTCCACCGTTAATTTTTTTTTAATTTTCTTGTTTCGCCCTTCCCACTATTTGCTCTATCTCTTTTTCGCTTTATGTTGCATATATACTGTCGTTTAGAACATTGGGAGGACCGCTAGCACAATGGAGATTAGTATGACGACACTTATTACGACGCAGATCATAATGAAGATCATTTTCTGTGGACAGAAAGGACAAGTTATATGAATCAGTATTGTGCATGGTCTTTACTTGGACCATACACAAATTTCGTCTTTTTTTAATTTTGGTTTCGTTTTCGACTATAGTTACTTGGTTAAGATAAGATTGAAAGTAACGTGGGAATTATAGAGTGGAAATCGAACTTAGATAAATAGTTTCTGAAATTAAACTGAAAAAAAAATTTTTTTTTGAATATAAAAAATTTTTCTAGATAAATTGAGAAAGATAAAAACGGCGTTCTTTGTGTGAAGAATATTTTCCTGTTATTCATGCGTTGGCTACAACTAGAATTAAAATGTGCATGTAAGACTGTGATAGTGAGGATACAAGAAAACAATAATTAAATCCATTTGAAAGAAATTTTGGAACTGTATGTATATGAGAGTACAATATCGATGGTTTATTTGCCATTAATAAAATTGAATATCCCTTCAAATGTTTTTACTAATCATTTATGTTTAGTGTTCGAATTAATCTTCATGCAATTATTCCTGCAAATTAATATTGTTCATCACTTTTCATCACTTTAGTGATCAAGAAATTAATGGTTCTATTATATAAATGCATAACGGAAACATTATATATCGACAAGTTTGATTCATGCTTCGTAATTTATTTCACTTTTATGATGAAGAGTATTAACGAAAATATTTGCCATTGTCGTCCATATAAATATTCTACCACGGTGCTATCTAGTTCAGTTTACAGAAAATGCGCAATTGTGCTCATGAAATGCATGTATTTTGTTTGTTTGCTTCGTAATGTGATGCGTTAACACAGACCATGTATAAAAATGTGTGCACAAGATAAATGAATTTAAAATTAATCATTGGCGATAATAAATAAATAATTTAATTAAATTGATGTTGTGTGTATGTGTGAACATTGATCAAATATTAATATTTGTGATATACTAATGGCTGAGAATATATATATTAATACATTCCATGCTGGTTAGCGAGTAAACAAAAATTGTATCATCCAGTCATATTTTTGATGAAGCTTGACGTCTGAAAAATTGCCATGCAGGTGATATAAATTTTTCTGTACTTCTTTTTCTTCTCTTTCGTGACTACTTACTTTAATTCAAGGTCACGCTTTATATCCATGACGGAGATAGAGTCATCTTTACGCTGATTAAGAAATGAAAGTTCTAGCTTTGGAGCCTTTGATGGCTCGGTTATATACATTGGGAAAGAAAGGAAAAACCCCGTGGGATATTTGTAAAACCAGAAAATTAATGCGATTGTCCCTTCATATTATTTCCAATGTCAGTCAGACTGCATTAAGGGAATAATTAAATATAGATAATACTAAATAAACCATCGGTTAGCGATTAAACGTTATCATCATGTCATACGTTTTTTCTAGGTTTTTGTCTGTTTATTTTTTCTTTTTTTCTCTGACATTCCATAATCTCTTTACCTTGCGCGCTTTCCTTTGATAATTTCCAGCCTTCAGCAGTTCACCTCGAGCCTGACCAACGTGATCGCCAGTTTGCGTGACGCAGTATTCTATGCGGTCCACCAATTCACCCTGCCACAACGCGCCGAAAGGAATCGAGGAAGAATGGAAATTGCGTGTGTGCGTATGTGTGGAAAGGGACAGGTGGGACAGTGAACATTTAAGAGAATGAAGGTGCGAAGAGAGTAGTGATAACGACCCGTTGGCAATTGAGCAAGAGTAAATGTCAGAAAAAATTTTAATGGGAAAAATAACTCGGTGATTGCAATCAACACACCGATAAGTGGGTGGAATAAATAACAAAAAATATGCGCGACGTAATTTTCCGTGTGAATAACAGATGCGAGACACCAAACATGTGTATATAAAATTTTTGAATATATACATGACAATGCATACACGTATGGACATATATGTAGGGTGAATAAAAAGAAAAGATGGGGGTATAATTTTTTTTTTTTTTTGCGAACGATGGGTGGTGATATTAAGGGGAAAGTTATAAGACGTAAACCCACAGCGATCATTCATATATAAAACACACACATAATATCCAATGACATATACAGATAGATGAATATTATTGTCGGAATATTAATTAAATTACACAATTAGTTTTGGTTAATCAACGCATTAATATATAGAAATTTTAGGTTAAGACATAGCAGTAGTGGACAGAGGCACACAATCAGCACACTCATGTTAAGAGGAAGAGAGACACAGAGTATTAATGTACGAGCACATATAAATAAATATATATTAATATGTGATAAAATATTAATATTATTAATATATATTTATGTGACGTTTATGAATAACGGTCAAATTTGGTTTCCAAGTATAAATGAAGCATCGTACACACGCACATGAATACAAATAATGTTATGTAATAATATGATATTCAATGACATATATATATTTAATGGTGTTGCGCCGTTTTATGATTCAAAGAGAAAAAATGTATATATATATATACATATATATACATACATTTATGAGTACATATATATGTATATATATATTTGGGAGCAACCAAAGCATTGAGAATATGCGTAAATAAAAGAGTATAATGAAGAGGCACATAAAATGAGATATTTTTTTTCAAAAACACCAAAAAATCAATGGGTTAAATGGAATAAAGGATTGAGTATAAAAAAAAAAAAAATGCAGAGAAAAATCAGGTATGGTGAATTAAAAGGAGAGGAATAGAGTGGATATTTTGTTTTTATTTGTTTAACGTGGAACAAGCAGTGAGATAGGAGCAAGAACATGGGTGTGAAGGAGGGGATATTGGAACGTGGAGGAGGTCAGGTTGAGGAGAAAAAAACAAAAAAAAGTGACCAATTAGATGTGAATGAACACAAATATTTTTATAATTTTGGGGGGGACTCACCCGTCGGGCTTTGCTTTGATACTTGAGTGCTTTTTTGGTGTCCTGCGTGGCCGTCTGTACGTAGTCGACCGCGTGCTCCACATGATATTCTATGCGATCTATCATCTCGCCCTAAAGATAGGTACGCGGCGCGACCCCACAGCATAAAAAAAGCAAGAATGTTAGTATTAAATATCAAAATCTCATGCACCAGATATATATTTATACGCATATGTTCTGAAATTGTATATGACGATATTTTTATGTTCAGAATGAGATATTTTATTGGTTAAAACAAATATTTGATCGACGGGAAGGATTGCGCATAAAAATATCGTGACATTACATTCGAATTAATTATTGATTGAGAATATCATTAGTTTGTCGACTAGACTTTGAAAAATATTTGTCGCTCCCATTTTAATTAAATCCATTATATTGTAGTATTGAAGTTTATAAAATTTTAATAGCGCAATATTAATAGAAAAGCGAGAATTTGAAAAGATCGTTTTGAGATAAAAAATAATAATAAAAGAAACATGATTAGTGGTTAAAGTATTGGAAATTGGGTAGGAAATGAAAATAAAATTAGTTACTTTCCCCGCAAGAGTGGCGCCGCGTCCATCATAGATCATACAGACCGAGATTCGGATGTGATTGGAGAACAAATTTTGAAGAAAAATAACTTGACTCAATTATAAATTAAATCAGACCTTTGGAAAAATGAAATAATAATTCGTCAGGCTCACGCTGTTGACATTGTAAGCTAATCTGTGTTTTTTTTTTGCGAGAAAAATAAATCAATTAAATATCGGCCACTAGACATTTTAAGCCATCAAACTAACAAAGGGGACAATTTATCATAAATTGTATATGTTCTTGAATGCTGTGAAGATTATAAAAAATATATAACACATATAATTCAAACAACAAGTTACTCTGGAAGATGTCAATTATATAAATTTATATTCTGATCAATAACTGAATTCTCAATAACAATTGACTCGTTTGAAAATTTTGTTTTAATCTATTTACGAATCTATTTGACTAAATACACGATAATAATAAATATTAATTGCATTGGCGTTTCTTACCTGACTTTCGACTAACATTGCCATGTCCATGAACATGTCGTGAAGTTCTCTGATTGAATTTTCTAGTTTTATAATATCAGCGTGACGCGCCTCGATATCAGCAAGTGTCTGTTTGGCTTGTTGCGTTTCCATAATAATCTATTGACACAAATTAAAAAATACTCGCCATACTAATTTCTCATATCGATATCGCATAACTAATCACTATAAAAATTAACATCAATATGAAAATACACCAAAATCATCATCTGTAAAATAATCAGATTGCTCAGAGTCATCGTTATGTAATCTGATTTTATATCACAGATATTTCATGGATGTTTTTTTTTCTTTTTTCGTTCTCATTATATTAACTTACGCCTTGCGTGAATACTGCTGGATTTCCTTGCTCAAGCATCTCTTCAAGTTCTTCATTAGTTGTAGATCTCCCCGCTGCAACAAAATAAAAAATTCATTTTATGAATCAAGATAAATTAGGGATAAAAAAAATAAGACAAAATAGGAGAAATATCAATTATGGCTTACTTATTTCCAGCTGTCGTTGTATTCTTCCCTTACATCGTTCCCTGTAATCAGTTTGTGTCCGATTGTATTCGGTCATTACTTCGACAAACTTTCTCGACAGTGTCGAGTGTTGAGTTTTGCGTATCCTCAGATCCGCTGAGGATTTATTTGTGTGTTCCTCCTGTTCGATATTCTGTTCGATCACTGTTATCATTTGAATTGAAGACGAAAAAGAAAATAACATTATCTCCCGTTCATCAATTATCCAAAGATAAATGTCGAATAACAATTAAACCTCACCCTTTAACTTGGCTCGAACTTTGTTAGCCGTTTTCTTGATGTCCGCCATGAGATCTTCAAGTTCCATTTTCACCTCTGCAACAAATAAAACGAAAATAATTATACTCTGTTAAAAAAATTCGAACATAACATATTTAAATGAATTTCAACAGCATCGCGTTTATCAAGAGGAAAAAGATATCAGTATGATTCATTCAAGTTGTGAATATGCTTTTCATCTCGCCATATTGTTACGAGATATACATGTAATACATATCGCGTCCGACCGTAGCAAGTATTGTAACTACTGGCGCATGAGAGTTTCCCGCAATACTATATACCTACAGAGATAGAGGACGATGGAGAAAGAGAGAGAAAGTTTTCAAACGTGATCACGTAGCATTGCTTTTGGTCGGTAACAATACATATTTCACTCATACACTAGACGTCTATCTGTCATTTCGTCCACACATCAGATTCCTCAGTGACATTCAAAATGATATATAATAGATAATGTATTTGGTTATGCTATAAATTCTCACATGTACTCAAAATATATTGATTTTACAATACTATTTCTACATCGTGAAAGATACAGAAGATTCATTTTATATATATATCAGTATCAATTCTTTCTTTTATCTTTTACATATTTTTCATTTTCCCTGATGACGAATGGTACTCGCAATTTTTTTCATTCCCCCTATTGACAAGTGTTCTTGAGACAGTCGATACTCTGCCCGACACGAAACAAAGTGAGCCCCTACGTCATGTTCGCCAACGCACTGTTGATTCAGTGATTGAGTTGGATTACGCGTACATGAAAAGAGATAGAAGGGATCGAGTGTGGGTGGTGAAAAATGAATGCGGCAACATACATATAATATATATATTGGTATAGTATCGTGACGTTATTGCCTGAGATGGCACCATGTTCGTCCCTCGTGTTTTGCCTTTGTGGCCATTGACGTCAGCAGTGAATAACCATTTTTTTTTTCTGTTGGCAAATTAAATGAAAAATTATTTTATGTATGATTGGCAGGAGTGTCTGAAGAATATCGACAATGAAAGAGATATAATACGTAAAACGGATATATGAAGGAGAAAAGCGTTATATTCTAAAGAGAAATGAGAGAAGCATGATTGATGGACAGGAGCAACAGACGCAACAGAGGAAATGAGATAAGGTTTGTGTTTAACGGTGCACGCGCCATTGAAGGGAAAAGAGGGTGACGCGCGTTTTCATCTATAGTTTACAGAGGGAAAGAGAAAACTGACACGAAACGGAAATCGTTTGTATATATATATATTGAAGAGGTGTGTCTTTGTAGGAGCTGTTTACCAAGAGCTCTCTGTATTTTGTTTACCTAGACATCAGTTCGAAAAATTGCTACACCCAACGAGTATATACATCAGATATAGAGCAAGTTCATTATAACAAAAAGTTGTTTTTTTCAATACATTCGAATTTAATCTATATATACACTTTTTTATTTCTTCTTTTCTTCTTGCGTTAATAATATTGTGATGAGTAAACTATTGAATTGGGTTAATAATTGACTAATTGTATTTCAGTCTAATGATGAAGAATATTTATCAACGGAAATGAATACAGTGTGAAATGTCGAAAAATATCGTTTGAATATATTCGAGCGAGAGACAGAAGTGTTAAATGATTCAATGTATGTGTATGTGTATATATATGCGAAGTTCAAAAACTTTATAGGATCGTTTACTTATATTATACATTGGAATTTCTATATACCAAGTTTTTTCACGCTTGGGTAATTTAGGCATTGTCATTGTTACTCATATCCTGCAGCAAAGTCGATTGGCACTAATAATATATAACGCCTCTGAGTGTAAAATCTATTCTATGGTTTTCCTCACTGTCTCTCTGTATATTTATATATATATATATATACATATATATTGAACATGATTAAACGCATCAATTCTATCTGCGCACTAAACCCGATTCAGGAGTAATTCATCATGTTCCTTTTTCGCTCTCCCTCAATCTACAATAATTCCGACTCGATATCAAATTATATTTGGCCTATATTTTTCAAGACCTTTCATCCACAGTTGTGTATGGAATGAAAGGAAAGAAAGAATGACGCATATAAAAAGAAATCAATAAAATAGAATGAAAAAGAGTCAAGAAGAAATTATAAATTCATCGTGAGAAAAATCGCCGGCTTTCAATTCTCACTTCTCCCTTGGGCTCATGTACACTCTAATGCCTCAAAACCTCAAAATCACTGGAAGTGAGAGAGAGGAAGCGGAACGGAGAGTGAGGAGGGAGGCTTCAAATCCTCTCACAGCTGAATCTGCTCAACTGGAACTCAACCGACTCTGGTTGCGCCCTCGTGGCCGAGAATCAATGCTCTCGCCAACGGAAAAGCAATTAGGGTGAATAGCTCGTGTCGTTCAGTGGATCAGCCAAGGACTTATTCGGGGTCAAACAGTTTAGCTTTTCATGCATGGCTAATGCTTCAATGTTCTGCTTTATTCAGTTTCATTATTTGTTTGAGAATACGCAATCTCTTTTTTATTTTCTCAATTTTTTATCTTCATATTTTTGTATTCTCCCTCAGTTCACAATATTTTTTTATCAGATCATATATGACATTTTTATTGGATTTACACCATCGTTTGAAGACTTGAAAGATGTTATCTTTTTAAGTTGAACAAAAATACATTATTGATATTTTCAAACAAACTGGTTGTAATAAAAGTTAATTATCTATTACGAAAGCCAATTTTTTATCCTCACATTTTGCAAAAGTTCTTCATTTTTATTTGGGAGAAAAATTGTGACTGTATCGAAATTTTTCAACGGCAGTGTATGCGTATCATATTTTGTAATGAACATTTTTGTTGTTGTGATATACTTCAGTTTTGTGAATGGAGAATATAAAATGAAATGAAATATGTATATAAGTTATGGTGGGAAGTAAAAAAAGTAATGCGACGGGGGAGTTGGTACTTATTTTGCAAGCTGCATGAGGAGTCAAATGCAGTGGATGTAAGTGATATTACCTTTGAAATGATCCACCACCTGAGTAGTATTCCACCGAGAATATGTGGCAAATCTAGTTGGTAATACTTTAGGAAGGGGGTGTAATGGGAAAAGGGGGCAGCGGAGTAGATGGAAAGGTCGCCGGGTGAGTGTAATATAGGGGGTTTTGGGTTCGAGCAATATACGACATTCCGTCTTGGATGTTAGAAGGTAGATAGAGTCAAGTGCTTACTTTGAGCGAGGAAATTGAAATAGTCTGTTGAAGGATACTTCAATGTTGATCGCGAAATAAAGATTACTGAACAAACACGTTCATATATATATTTGCTTTTCATCTTCATCAAAATTCAATTTATAGTTGGGCGTATGTGAATGCGAATAATGGATCAAATTTTAAAGCTTTAAATTCTCACTTTTTCTGACACTCTCGGGAAAGAAAGAGAGTATACATTCAATTCAATGTTTCTACAGTAATAACATCGATATGATATTATTGAACATATCAAGCGCACGTACATTATAACGTTGATGGAGCGAACGTGGCTCGAGGCAATTTCGTGACACGGATAGACAAGAAGTCTTTTGAAACCTCAGGGGATCATTAAATAATTTCTCTGCGCGTACAACCAAATGACATCGTTCTTTCTTTTTTTATTTTTTTTTTTTTAAAACGACAAACAACGATATAATTGATCGAAAAAATATGTATTTTATTTTCATTTATCATTATTAAATGTCGTATAACTTGATGGAAATAGACGATTGTGTATTCCTATTTATATTTGTATAATTGAGATTTCGAAGAATCGCTACGTTAAATAGAAAAAAAAAAATATGGGAGACGTGGAGAAGTGGAATAAATAGGTGTAGACACAGAGGATATCGACAGGAAGGATTTACTAATCACGTTCCACATATAGGTCTCCGCGCGGCAGCCTAGGAAATTGGGTTAATGTGAAGTGGGAATTTGCCAGACCTGATTCCCGAGCGAGAGTGTGTGCCTGCTGTTGTATTACAATTCTCACTACTTGCACCATGAAGTTGTGCGCGTTTTGGTAGTCCCGTTTAGCCAATTGGGACTCTCAGTATAGATGGGGAGGACGGAAGTGAAAGAGAATTATTACCAGCGGCAGAAAAATCGACCCGGATAGAATCGAACCCTCTAGTTCTTATACACACTCAATCTTTCATAGTCATATATGTATCCGGCTTATTCATCTTCGCCCGGAACTATATATGTTATATATAAAATATTGCATCATTTGATAAAGTGTTATATTTTGTTGTGGATTGATAGTATGCCGCCAGGGAAACCGCAAAATTCATCTAATTAGGTCAACTACTGGTGCTTCGTGCTCTTGTTTCGAAGTTTTATTTATTCAAACTTGCAGTAAAAAAAAAAAAAAAATCACTTCTATATCGCATATACAAGAAAAAATCTTTTGGAATCTGATATTCATTACTATATTTTGTGATTTTCGTTTTTATTAAGGGTGATACGATAATCAAACTTTATTCAATCTCACTATATAATATAAAATGTAAGAATTGTGTAATCAATCAAATAAGATGAAACATAAATTGCTGAAAGCCATTCTTCAACTTATGACAACGAATCGCAGGTATTTTAATATTCAACGTTAAATAAAAAAATATTATTTTTCACGAAACCACGAGAGCTTAAATATATAATATGAATTTTTATGAAACTTTGGTGTTGTACAGTATTTCAAATTAGAAATAACTGTACACTCGTGGTTTCGATAATCTCGCGTCGGGTAACGTGAATCGATAGCCTGGTTATATCCGTGACCTATAGAAGCAGGTAGATTCTCTCGCCCAGCAGAGAGCCACTTATCGGCTGTGGTCGTCGACAAGCCACGCCGTAGATGGATATATAAAATATATATATATATATATATACCTATATGAGACACTTGACGGTCTATCCCTTCACGTTTCCATCTATGATTTTAACCCCTGGGAAATTGGTGAACACTATGTTCACTTCAAACAAAAGGTGACACAATGTCGTGTAAGAGGTCGAAGTAGAAAAAAAGCAAGGTTTACCTTAGGGTGTACCTAAATCACGATCACTTCCTGTACAATTCAACTATACGTTGAACAAAGGGTCGTTGTGAAGTCACCGCAACGAACGTCACAAGAAAAAGCTTCAGTGTATTAATATTCATGGGGTCTAAACCGCACATTTTTCTCGCTCTATTTTGCTTCGATGTTTCCTTTGTCTCTTTGATATTATGACAGTTTATCAGACGAAATGTTCACAGCATTGTTCAATAAAGAATATATATAAGCGTAAATACATGAAAACATTATAACACCAATTTTTAATTCATAAATTGTGTAATTTTCATGTACCATTGTTAACGAATATTTATGATGGTCATTACTGAATGACGGGTCGTGGCACTTTTTAATTGTAGAAATTGTAAATTATATTATTTGGATTTTAATGTCGATGAATATTCTATGGATTGTCTGGACAAATTTGATTAATATGTTTTTTTTTTTTGTTGATATTCCTTTATTAATTCCATTATTTGTATGCGACCATGGTAATTTTCGATACATATATTTTCCAGACATAAAGTGTCAGAGGAGAAAAAATGCGTCAGAAATTTATATATAATTTTAAAATGATTTTTAGGGCATAGATGAAGATAAATTGTCTCCATATCTGTCCCCTTTATTCTATATAATGCAAACGATGTATAATACAGATACCGTTCTTCCCTACCTCCGCCCATTTTCCTTCCCCTTCACATAATTCGAATTGCCGGTCTTAGAATTCCACTTTAACGTAGACTCCAAAGCAATTTCTGTGGCTAATAATTGCGTCGTTCATCCAATCGCACATATATATCTATATTGTAGTTAATAAACTTAGCCACATTCTCGAAACTTTGAGCATTTAAAATCTATTTTTAATAATATCGTATTGTAAAATATTATGAAGGTGATCGAAGTTAGGACTGTGTAAGTATGTAAGAAGAAATGATTTCTTCTATTTCTCCTCTTCAGAATTCCACTGTAGAATTTCCCCTTTCATAAAGTAAGTTTATATAAATCAATAAAATGGCAAGATTTAATTTTGTACCAAACTATCTCCATTGAGTACAGTAAAAAAGTATAATTTGCTTACTATTCCTTCAGGACATTCAATTTCATCACTTGCATTTCTTCAGTCACTGATGGTAATACGTTTGACTACTTTGATTGGTCAAAGGGATCTAAAGTTGAAAGTGCTTTCTTTTTTTTGTTCCGAAATGAATATTGAGCAAGGTATATCCTTCGTTATCGGTGGACGAGTTACGGCCCCTATCTCCAAACTTGAAAGATATCGTACAACCTTTACTAGTTGTTTTATTTCGTATTTTTCCAACGAGTAATTCTATCTCACAGCAAGAAAGAGAATAAAATATAACCATGGTCCAATCAGCGTACGATAATGAAACTTTTGGCATTATAATTTCCCAAGGCTTTCTCCGATATCCAGTTTTTTATCTTCGACACTTATCTCTCTCGATATTGTTGTATGCAAAACCCCTTAAACAAACAAATTCCATTTAATAAATGTTCTATAAACTACATTTACACTATCAACAATTGTTGTATAGTTTGAAACTGAATTCTCCACTGGATGGTGAATTCAAATGAGAAAAAGTAAAAAAAACTCAGATAAGGAAAATAGTTCTGCTTAGAATGCAATTTATATTCCATCGACACAGTAACCGTCTGGTGCATCGGAAAATGTTGTCAACTGAAAATGTCTTAAGGTAAATAAATAAAGGGGGCGGAAACAAAAAAAACCAAGAACTGTACAAAGTTTTTTTTTCCTCTTTTTTGGTTTTGCTCCGTGAAAGAAAATTTTCCACTTGAACAAAGAAAAAACCATTTACACCTCTTAGGTACACGACAATATCATCGTCTTGATATATAGACACAGTGAAAACACGAGAGAGAAAAAGACAGTGAGCGGAACCTTATATACAATCATCAACCTTTCGACTATGTGAAAGATGTAAAATTTAGGTCGACAAGTCTTATTTGCTGACTAAAGGGAAAAAAGCTGGATGAAAATGATGTCAACTTACTCTACTGCCAGTATAGTATATGCATAAAGAGTTATTCTATGGGCCACTCTATATACACATATGTTAGCAGTACCAAGTCGGGAATTATACGTGTAGTTAGTCCGACGTTATGGATATACTATTATGAACACAACAAAGTGATCTATTGTTGACTTTCATTGATAGAACATTGAAAATGAATTGTCTGTTTATTTTGCGAAAAAATCCAATCATCTGCCCCAATTCAATGTTCTAATTATAATGATAAAATTCGCCGCATATTGCACTGATGGATTAAATATTAGAATAGCAATTATCATAATTGAAAAAGAAGGAACAAGTTATTGACATAATAAAGAAGACAAATGGTGATGTAATAAAGGGCTTTATATATTCAAGAGGCTCATTCTCATGTCTCAATAGCTTATTTGCCGGCTCACTTGGCGGGACGTGCATTACGGTGAAAAAGAGTCATACGCCAACGCCACCCTTCTCACCATTTTTTCTTTCTCCGCCGACCTTTAACTCTCCTTGTATATAGGGGGCAAAAATCTCTCTACTAAATAAAAAAAAAGGCAAAAAATTTTATTGCACTCCTCGATGAATGTTCCCAATGAAATGTTACTGCATTTATTTTTTTCGGTGACGTCGCACATCCTGAAATAAACATAGATATAAAAGTAGCACACAAGGAAAATGGTTTTTAGTGCCTCGATTTCTATATGTTTGGTGCACCCGTCAGAGAACGACGATAACTTCAATATAAAGTAGGTACTTTTGATAACTTCGCTTTTTCCTGTGACCCAGGCAAAAACTCGCTGAGATGATACAAGTTATAGAAGAACTATATATAGTAAACAAGAGAACATAAGGTAAAGAAGAATCGAGTATATAGACACACAAAATAAGTTGGGATAGACATTGAAGGGGCAAAGTAAGAGAGAGATAGCGAGCGCTGGACTCATATTGTCACTGATGAAAAATATGTATTATACAGGCAGTGAAGGAAAATAAAAAGCAGTAACGGGTGGCAAGTAGAACTTTTATATTCTATACGAGAGGTGCACAATCTTTTCCAATAACCGCAAACGACCACAAAATATTGTCGTTATCATCAGGTAATTGATCAATGTTTCGTTGCTTCATATCTGTATATACCCACTGCAAGGAGTAATATTATTTTGAAAACAATGTTCTTTCGTGAAACAAAACGTTTTTAGCGAACACTGTCATTTTTTTTTGTTACGTATTTCTGTTACAATCGGTATATGATGACGTCGGTTCATTGGGCAATGTTCCAACAATATGTAATTGTATAATCGATGCGTTCTCGTTTATATAATGTTCGTTATTGAAATAGGCAGGACACACTTCCAATTTGTATTGTTATGATAATTCAATTGATGAAGCGAGACATTTTAAATGGTTTCTGTTCGTCCCATGCTTTCGAATAAACTGACATGTATCGGAAATGTCATGACAGTGAATAGTTTTCATCAGACGTCCGACATATTTTGGATAGAATTATAATTGAACTATCTCACCGATACATCGAATTGAATTACTTTTCCATTTAATACCACATAACGATTTACGATTAATTTGGGTGATGAAATGTAATGAAAAAATATTTGATGAATAAATCAATGAATGACAAAATTGTGAATCGAAAAAATTTTGATGAAATAATATATTCTATATTGCTATAGAGTTCGTAGCGAAGCTTTAACCTCGTGCTGTGTGAGTGTTTATAGGATTGTTTATACTTTTTCTCTCAGATAGGTTATTCCTAGGGGACATTTTTACTTCTCTTCTATTTATTTCCTTCGTATATTTCTCAGATCTTCCAGAAAATCCATAGGGTACCCCATCACGTCGTTCCACTAGGGTGCACTTCTCTATGGTCCTATTTCTTTCATTTTTCCATCCCTTTTCTTATTTTCTTCGTCGCCATTCTCCAACATGACCCACTTAATACATCTCAAATCAGCCTTTCACACCCCACGATACCACCCTCTCATTCCAAAGACCTCCCAACTCTCTCACTCATTTGCTCTTTTTGGCTTGGTATCACGCCCTCTTATCAGTCGTATCGTAAAGTTTATTGTCCTTCCTTGTAATATTGTCCTATCGCCGAATATATACTTCAAAGAATAAAAAAGAAGCTCTGAGTATAAATTCTCATAGTTAGATTGTACTTATTTCATTAATTTCCATATTGATTCATCAGCAGATTTATGTCAGGATGACTGATCAAGACTCTCCAATTACTCTGTGAACTGAGCAATTACTAACGGCTTATACACGTGAATCTGAGAGTTTTTGAAGAGGGTTGTGAGTACATATTAGTTTTTGGCGGAGTTTCCGAACTCGTTTGCCTCCTTCACATCCTTTCCATACCTCCTTCTGGATTTCTTCCCTACGTAGGCGTTTATATATGCACCAAACTTTCTCTTTACTCTCACTCTAATTCCATCACGTACATGTACTTCCAGCCAACCTGGAGTAGACAGCCAAACATGAAAGCGCATTGCTATGACATTATATGTACTACCAAACCAGACGTCCAACATTCAAAACGCACATATAATTTCAATTGGCACATCTAGTCCGTTCACATTCTCTGTTTCATTCCCGCATCATTCCATTCCAATAGCTGGCCTGAGAAATTATAATTATATTCCGGTAATGAGATCCGGATTCCCATGTGATAAATCGCACGCATGAAATATCTCGGATAATTTCAATTCACTCGACTCTTGATTAATTATAATCTGCGGTTCAACAAGAATCGATTGGTTAACATACTGATGCAATCGGGGGGTTATTCATTAGTGACATCATCGCTGCACCACATCTTGTCATGAAATTATAACAAAATAACATTCGAATTCCAAAATCAGTTTGAAATCACTGGGTTGAATTCAGCGATTTACAAACGAGGAAATACCTGCAAAATTGCAAAATTGTAAAAAGGATTGTTATATTTATCCGTCGTAAATGTCTGACGAGGACTGCGGTGAAGACTGCAGTGACATTCGACTCTCACCGATAAATTCTGCACGCGAACACATAAGATCTTTAGCTCTCATATTCTCTTTTCACCTTTCGCTAGCTGCCGTTATATATATATATATATCGTTTGTCAGCGCAGTACGAACACGAATTTCAATCTGGCGCAGATCAGAGTCCGTCGAAGACGAAGTACGGTTCGCTTTATTTCCGCCTGCTTTCTATATATATATCCAAACGTTGAAACGATAAAAGTACGACGATGCAAATAATTCCGAATTGGCACTGAGATCAATATTAGAATTAATATTTGAAACTAGTGGAATTATAGAACCATTGTCCGAAATCATATAATGATGTGCGATGCTATCTTTTCTAAACTTATAAATATATCTAAAAATTAAATTTTTCATTTATTATATAAATTGTAAGATGCACCTCAGCTGGCGCTGTAGCCTTCAATTGTTCCACTCTTTACCACCCCTTCTCTCATCTTCACTGAAGTAGGCATTATGTGTTTTTCGCTTGCTCAACAGAATTACAAAGAGGCAAATTTCCTATATCTCACGACGCGAAACGAGACAAATATGCAATGTGCTAAGAATTGAGAGAAAGATTTTGCAAGTTAGTAGTTGTATGGCATCGAAACGCGAAACGAAAAAAACTAGAAAACACAAAAAAAAAGTTGCAGCTAATAAAAGCGTGGACTGTATAGATACATAAGCCGCTCGGTTATCCAATACCTTTTCTTTCACACAACACATCTCCAATCTACGAAACCCACCGTCGACTCCCTGATTCGCTTCAAGACTATATATCCAACTTCTAACAGTATTCTGTACTATAAAAGACCATGACTGTTACTCTCCCTCTTTTCTTTTATACCCTCATCCAAAGTAAGCGGGAAACGTCGAGGAAGAGGGTATTTTTTGGAAGTATAACGTTAAGAAACAACATCATGACGATGGGCTTATCATCAATCCACCCATTGTCAAATGAAATTGAGATCTCTTTCTCTCAAGAGTCCAGCAGCAGAATAATCCTAACATGAATACATTCACCCCACACATCTTGCTCTCATTGTATGTCAACCACTATTGAATTGTTTATAGATATATTTTCGCAATAAGAAGCAACCAGGCGTTTCCAATGTGAATAACTCACATGAAAGAGAGGAGGCATGCATTGTCGCATTCTTCCATTACAATTTCTTTCACTAACCATTCGTATCAATTCACGTATTTTTAGAAAATGGGAGCAATATACGTGACCTCACAGAAATATATATGATAATAAATAGAACGTCGATGGCATGTAAATCTGCATAGATGAGGGTGTAATCAAGTTACAAGAATTGGTATATGAGAAAAGGTGAGTGGTGAAAATGATACCAAGAAATAAAGAAGGGACAAGGGGAAAGTGTCAAAGATTGGTTGGTAGATGATAGCAGATTGAGGAAAGTAAAGTATCAAACATGAGCGAAACGTGGTAAATAAGCTTGAACAGTAGTAGCTGAAAGTGGTTGGTGAGGGTGTGGTGTAGTAAGCGTCGAGAACAGAATCGCAGAGGTTGGTGCGGTGTGTGCTGGCAGTAGCGGTGAGGATCAATAGCAGATCGCGGCCATTCAGCTAGTCGCCGAGTAGTGTAGCTTGGTCCGGGTGGTATCCAAAGGTCGAGAAAGATCCTACCAACCAACCCAACCTCCTCCACATCACAATACTATTACTATATCAAACGTTCATGTTCGCAACTGCTATTCCTCTTCCTTCCCACTGCCTAGTGTAATCCGCTATGTGTATACACAATCGCTCTCGCGATAGTATATACAATGGATTACAATTCACGATATAGTATATATACGATCAAAAGGAATATAGAGGAATGGGGCAATAGAGTGAGAGAGAATGAGAAATTTGAACTGGACATATATATCAAGAGAATGTGATAACTCGGATCTATATATGTCGTTTGTTATACGCTACCAAAACGACAGTTTCAACTGATTGTGTAGCTATTAAATTGTATAGCACAGCTGAATGACTGGCGGAAAGATAAGGGGGTTATAGGTGAATTGGATATACGTGTGATACAAAACCGTTCTATTAAGAGGAAAGTTGGAGTCTTGCATCTTGTTATAGAACGCGATTCAGATGAAGGAAGTTAGTTTGATTGAGGGTTTTCCTAAATATCAAACATCAAATGATCGACCCATTATCGTTACTTGAATGCGAAACCGGATTATCTCATGACAATAGTGAATGTTCACAATTGTGATTCATTTTTATTGCATGAAAACAAAACAGAAATACCAACAGAAAATAAAGTTTCCAATCACATCACTATTGTGTGATAAGTGGAATTTAGAACTTAATTGAAAATTGGAAATTAATTTCAAATATACAAAAAAATTGTGCTGCACTATTTTTCATCATAATGATGAAAACTAAATAAAGATGATGAATCATATTAAATTGTGAGAATGGAAATGGAATAATAAAAAGTGGATCCATAAGAGCTATAAACGAAATATCCATTTACAATTCATCTGGCCATTTTCGAACAACAATTTATATAGCGCACATTCACATTGAATGCACATTGTTGGCGTGTGTAAATTATTCAGGAGACCTCTATTCTACGATTGTAAAAAACCGACCGTCGTGTGAAAGTATTATGAGGGTGGATGTGCGAGGATAAAGTCGATAAATTGATCGTATGGATTTATTATGTACTGTGACTAAATGGATGTTTTTGCTCCTGGTTCAAGCTAGTTTTGACACCACTCGCAAGTCACAATCGCTGATTCTGAGAAAAAAAAAAATATCACCGTTTCGATATAAGTGGAATGGAAATATAAGTAAATTGATTGCATTGAAGTCCAAAAACTGTCAATTTTTCGATTTGCTGAATCAAATAACAAAGAAGCACGTGAAGAGAGTAGTGCCAATAGACTAATGAACCGCCGTTTGTATAACGAACGAAGTTAAAAACAACGAGGAAACATGGTGAGCAAAGATGAGAGCGTATGAGGCAATAAAAAGGAATGGGCGTAAGAGGATTTTCACGACGTTCACGTTCCTCACGGACCTAACCTTTAAATATATACCACCAGAGTACCCTAAAAGCTTTTCTAAACTACAGTTTCAAACTTTATCCCCATCTACTTATTTTCATCCGTCCGTATTCGCTTGCCCCGCACATCGTAAACTTCATCAAGAATGAATTTAATAGCTTGCGCGAGCCCTGGAAACATTTTTATATCGCGAGCCGTGTCATATTTCGATTTTTAAGTCAATCAGTCAATACATTATTCAAGTTTAATATGAATCTAAATTAATAGCCAGACAAACAGGAATGACACTGATAGAATTGATTGTCTGCCATTCGATTAGACACGAAAGAGATCGCTAACGGGACAACATTGGTAGAATAGTTGCATCAGCAACAGTTGATTTGTGTCAATGTAATTCGTATATGAATCAAAGCTCCCGATAAGGCTGAGACAGCTGATCAATATGTGACAGAGACGATGTCACATCCGTATCTCTACCAGTATAGCAAAGTCTATATGTGAAATTACGAGGTTCAATCAAGGTTTAACGAACCGTGGAGCTGAAAGAAAGTCGACTAAGTTTGAGTAGGATTACACCCTCGCGGTTTTCGATGTCAACCACACGATGTTGAAGATGAGCCGTACATGGTAAACTCATCTACTTTCTATTCACTGAATCAGAGCGGAACCGATCACGTGACTTGACATTCAACTTCACTTAAAGAAGTTAAAAGCGAAGTAACGGGAAAGTCATACGAGTGATAACAGGCAACTCCAACATGGTGAGCAACTAATTAATATTGTGAGAAGGAAAGACTACTATTTAAACGACAGAATTACGTTCGCCGATAAACAGTACTATATCTCTGCTTTTGATAACCATTATAGCGGACCAATCGATAATTCAAGTGGATTGTGTCGTCACATGGATGTTGAATATGTCAATATAAGCACATCAAATACAAGGAGTTCCAGAATTTGGCGCACACACACAAGTTTCAGAGAGATGAATTGTGGAGTTTGAGATAGAACTGACGAGAATAGATGGCTCCTTCAACAGAGTTGGCAGACAGCTGTGCAAGTTAGAATCTATAACTGTGCGCATTTGCCAAACGTCGGTCAATAAGCATCCTATAACGCTATTGTAACAATTTTCAATAAGGAAAATAATTCAGAGTCCCACATTTGAACAGTGTTCTGCCGTAAATGATCGTAGCTTCAAGTGTGTACGCATAATTAAAAAATGAAGATTAAATGTAACAACGATTCGATCATATGATGATCAATTGAATGGGATCTTACTAATGAGTTTGTGGTTGATATAATTCTACGGAACGTCGAATGATTAAAATGCGGAATGATCGAAAGGTCAACCGTGAATTTCAACCTTCATTCAGATAATTATGAAAAAAGTCTATATAGTCGACGAACATGAACATTCAATGGTTTGATTAGGAAATTCGATTGACTAGAAAACGCATTCTCTGGAGTGATCCCTGATTCCTGGTACATATACGCACACCGAGTGAATAATATACAGCGAATATACACAATCACATACCCGTCATACAATCACAGGCCACATACAAAACACATACAATCCCTTGTCTATCCATTTTCACATACATGCAAATGGGTAACCATGCAGTGACTGAATGGTATGGAGATCGCGTTCGTGAATGTGAGCAGTGCTAAATGTCAAAGTTGAAGTTATCTTTCAACACCCACACACAGTCGACGAGCAGACTAACGGCCCACTCGTGACTGCGGACGAATAGCAATAATAATTTTCATGTGAAATGCAAATTTGAATGGCCATTCGACCATCTAGTTTATTTTAATTTCCTGCAAATGACACGTTTTTTATTCCCTCCTTTTTACACTCTTGAATAGAATGTGTGAGTCGAATACTAAAACAAAAGCAACTCCGACTCAACAACGATTAAATTTCGCCCGCCCGATATCGAATGACTGGCAAAAAAAAAATTGGGGAATGGATAAAAGCTTTATGTAGATCAAGTTGTATTCTTTTTTATTTTTCTACTTTCCCTGTTGTTAAAAACTCTACATGCACATGTTGCTATTTAATATATATTATATTCTGAATGAAACCCTCCCGCATTCCGAAAAATCCTATTTGCCTATACCCGCCCCTTCGGGACAAGAGGCCTTGAAAAAAAAAAAAAAATCTTTGACTATCTCTCGCGTGACAACAACTTTGAGCTAAATGACCTCACCCAGGGTCTTAGGGCGAAGCCCTTGCATGATAAAACCTGGAATAACATGGTAAAACCCAGGGGACAAATAGCGTCAGCTTTTTTCCAATTTGTTACGATGATTATTACATCCATCCAGCAAGTGAATCCTTCCAATTTGCTCAACGAAATAACTTCAACATTATTTTTTATCTGTTTCAATAAAAGACTGATCCAACATAATCATACTTTCAGCTAATCAGGAAAATGAGTGATGATAAAAAAAATATGACTTTATTACATTCAGAGAGTATTTCAGCATCACATTTCTGTAATCACACAAGTTATTCACGCAAATATGAATAAATAATTAAGGTGCAACACCGTTGGAAGCTGCTTTGAAACTGAAATTTCACAAAGTGTGGAAAGTATAAAGAGAATGTAAAAAAGTTCCATATCCAAGATTGGTATGGTTCAACTGTGATGTAGCTTCGTTATACATATATATATATATATATATATATATGTTTGAAGAACAAACAAATATAATACTGACTTTGCGCATGTCATGGCCCCGGAAGTGCGTGCTCATAAAACGGGTATATGTATATCCGTTCAACAGAAAAAGGGTAACCGGGTTGGTGACCAACTCCCCGTCAAGATCGTTGGAAAAATGATATGGGATAAAAGTCCTACTTACATTAACTATGAAGACCATGCTAGAGGCGATTTCTTCTGAAGATAAAGATATGGGACTGGTGTTGCTATACATAACATTATGCGGGATGATAAAAATTCAATCCAACTAGAGGATAAACATATCGCAGTATAATTAATAGAATTGTGATAGAAATATCGCATTGTATTCCATCAGAACAAACGCGTTCTATTCACATACCGCCATCAAAAAGAGGATATGTTTCACGTTTGTACCATGGCACTCAGAAATAAATAATTATCATAAACTTAAATAATGATTTAGAATAGTTACGCCATCAGAGTGGCACCAGTCATATCAACGTCAACACATCCATCTCTATAAACACAACCGGCTTAAACAGTTTTCTAATCTCGTTATCGAGATAAAGCTTTGTCACCACTCCGAACTCATTTCCTACCTCAACACTTTGCTACACGCCGTACTAGCAGAAATATATTTCCATATACAATTGGGTTGAGTTCATCATAATATCAACTCTGAAACTGGAATGCAAACATGATGAATACTGTGACATCCGTATATCCACGAGTAAATGTCTATGTGGCTTCATTCCACATTTCCGAAAGGTGGAAAAAAATGTATTACTATCATACTGTACATTAAATGAGTGACGTGAAGAATTTTTTGAACAATGTTCAGTATGATATGAAATTGAGGCTGGTACGTAAGAGTAGGAAGTGACTTATACACCAAAGTGGACACTGGTCTCATTTTTCTCATCCATCAGTGTTAACCTGTTGCAGAAAACGTCTTTCCACTTCTACCTCGCTACTTCACCGCCTATCTTTTCTCCTCTTTCAGTTCCAGTTTTTCTGTATCCGTCCCTGTAGAGTTGGTTCGACATAAAATCGGCGGCAAGTTGCTACCATTAAGTGAGTCGTGTTCACCGCCAATGCGAGCTGGCAGTTTTTAGAAGCTCTCGTCCCATCGTTCTCGATTGGATTTTTGAAAGCAGCGTGGGACGTGAGAGTTTCATTCAATCCATCATAAAAATAAAATCGATGCTGATGAAAAAAAATACGGAAAAATTGGAAAACAAAGAAACCTAACAAATATAAAAGTGTTGCGAAGAGAAATAAAAAAAAAACTGATCGCGAGAGTGAAGTATCGACGGCAAATATACGGCTGTATTTTATGGCCGGTTCGCCCTTTA
The DNA here is from genome assembly GCA_958496275.1 of Zele albiditarsus. Taxonomy (NCBI): domain Eukaryota; kingdom Metazoa; phylum Arthropoda; class Insecta; order Hymenoptera; family Braconidae; genus Zele; species Zele albiditarsus. The sequence goes on from OY292410.1 coordinate 14,650,212, forward strand.
CATGTAGAGGAATAAATTCTGACGCGGAATAAAAACAACTCAACATGTTGTGAATCAGAAAACACTGAAGAGAAAAATCGGTATTGATATTACCAGTTGGAATACGGCACATAGTGAAATAAAGAGAATGGAGCAAAAAATAAAGAAGATGATTCCAAAATCCATTATTTTAAATGTGGATGGGGCAAATTTGGTTTAAAACAAAAGATGGAAAATCGTACTGAAATGAGCGTTCTAGCTTTTCCAACTTTTGTACAGAAAGAATACTATTATCATGAGCATAAAACGTAGGAAGACGAAAAGAAAATGCGACTGGTTTGTGAGAAACGCGTCGAGTGAAAATGGCGGGGGTAGCATATACGCCCCCGCTCAATATCTATCTTCTATTTCTTCTACTACCACTCTTTCATCTTTGCCACCCACATCCACACCAACTTGGGGATGCGCCACAATGGCAACCGGAGCAAGGACGATTATCGGTGTTCGTTCTTTCTTTTCCTTGCTCTCTTCTCCTCTTATTACCAGCTCACTCGATTCCCAGGTCCACCGCCTCGCAAGCAAGAAGAGACTCATTGAGTTTTGCCGCTCTCAAGAATATTTAGAACTCGATTATCGACGCCTCTGCTGTTTCAACTTATATTTGCCTGATATTATCGAGATGAGGAGGAAAGCACAACGTTTTTCATACTGATAACAGAAGAACAGAAACGAGGGGAAAAGCAACTGTTAGGTGTGAAAATTGGCAATAATATTTTAACATTCATGAAATGTGATCAAAATTAACTCCTCGAATCGCCAAGTGCAATTTTTTGTACATAAAAATCAAGAAAAATCCGCAGAAACTTGATTCCTCATTCTTCATTTCTGTGATATCAATTCGCACAATCAAATGGTACTCAATAGTTTATGATGAAAAAATTTATTTACAAAATTTGCACTCACTTTCATCTGTTTGTGGCGCAGACAAGATGGCGCTGTGCTTCTTCTTCACTTCCTCAACATTCGCCTGGATAGTCTCAATCATTTCGCGAATTTCCTCCACCTTTATGGAAAAAAGGATTGACATTTAATATCAGATTAGTATTAATATATCCAAACAACATAAAGGATGAATTTATTTGCATCATTTATTGTAATTATTGTAGTTTCAACGGATTAATAACCGCACACATTTCCTGAAGGGTATCATCACATCAATTTTATTCAAATAAATATGAATTTAACGTGCGCTTACTGAATAATAAAAGTTATCGGAATTAACAATAATATGGAATGTTCGTGGATCAGTCATTTTTAATCTTTAGCTCGTGCGGTTTTACACTAAATGGAATTGAGTAGTACAACCTAGCTCTGGTCTGACATACCACAATGTATATAAATGTATATATTGTGTAGTATCATATATGTTTGCCCATTAAAATTGTGTCGGTATACAAGTGTATACTGGTGTCTCAGTAGATGTTTTTTGTCCATGTACCAGTATAAAGTGCACAGATTTATTCAAGTGTATGTTTGCTTAGAATAGCTGTTTCTCATATCATGAAATAAAATTGGTCGCTGAGAGCTGTCGAGAATATAGATACTGGAGATAAAATGAAAAAGACCATCAAGAGTTCCTTTGAGAATGTAACACCCAGAGAAAAAAAAAGAAGGATGAGTTTTCTCTTGAAGTATATTTTCTGTAGACGTTGAATAAGACATTTGAATTGAAACTTTAGTAAATGAATATGAAAGAAAATTCTCTTTTCCTTAAATACATGTGGGGATTGCAGTCAGGAGCGCAAAACGTGAACTTTACGACTTGAATAAATGATTTTTCATGTCCTTGCTTTTTAATTTGTTCAGTTGGAGTGGCCATAAAGAGTGAGGAATTGGCGCCGTCTCGACTATTACCACCCTCTCTAGTACCAAATATACTAGCAGCGTTTGATATTAGATTATATATGTATATATATTAAATATCCGTGTATATGTGTATACTATTTGTACATGACTATTCAGATAAAGAGGTTGTACAAGAACGATTGGAATATTATGCCGCAACTGGAATGAGACTTGCTGTCTCGGATGAGATATATAAAATTCCTCGACCTCGTTTAGCCCTAAGGATGAGTCGTCGAAGTGAATGAGGTACGAATATATACGTTGGATAATGAACAAAAGTCGTCTAGCGTGCGCGGTGATATCAAACGAATTGACTTATTTTTCTTCCTTTTGGTGAAATGATTTCTTCTATAATGATAATACTTCATAAAATGTAATAACCTGTCGTGAAATAAATTTACTCCGTAATTGGAACAAAAATTTTCTTGGATGATAGACAAAAAAAAAATGATTTGTGACTGATAAAGTGTACGGAAAGATATGTGAAAATTCTTTCTCACAAAAAACCAAATTTCTTGTTCAGTAGTGGAACATGTCGGAACACGATAGAAGTAATCGGCAAATTTATGCTTGAGCTTAAAAAATTATCGTACACTTCTATATAGACATTTGGATACTTGAAGGTTACGTATTCGAAGGTTAATTCAACCCTAGTAAGACAGACGGTGAGAAAAGCTTCCCCTTAGTTTAACACGCTCTGAGACACAGCTGTTTTCAACTCCTGATATCCTCCCGAAAATTCAATATATTGTGACACTTTTCCCCTAGGAAAGTTCAAACCCTAACCTATAAATTAAAAGCAAATAAATCCCAGAATGATCAATGACTGTGGAATGATGAGCTTTTAAGTGAGAAATAAAATTTTGCCTTGAACGAGAAACGAAATTTCTACTCGATTAAGGTGACCTACCTCTGACTTGCTAGGGTTAAGAAGAGTTTGTGTGCTCACCCTCTCTGTCAGGAAAATTGACGGTTTAGACTTGAAAATTTGATCTTAGATAATCAACTTAAAATAAGGAAGGTCGATGAAGGTATATGAATACATTGTGATAGTTTTCGCAGGGCGAAAAATCTCACGAGGAATAAATAACAACGTATCGATCGTAGTTGCGGCGCCGTATATGAGTGTGTTTCACAATGACGCGACCTGCATAAATTTAATGTCTGAAGTGATTCAAGGAATAGTAAAGCCGCGACGTGTCGATCGTGTCTCGGGGGAGAAGGACAACGCCCGAAGATAAAAAGCGAAAGATAAAAACGAACTGATACAAAAGAGTTGGGGATGCGCAATGGAAGTGCAGAAGGGAAGTGTGTATCTGTATGAGTGTGTATATATGTGCGAGTTAGGTGTTCGATGTGAACTCAGCCGTGAAAAGAAGTTTTTATGCATAGGCATACATCGAAGCCGTTGATATCGATCTTTATATTCATTTTGGAGATACAGGAAGACGAGTAAACCAGTCCATCCATATACGTGTATACACATATATGCCGACTACCACCCAGTGGCAATATATTGGGGAACATGTGGGTGTAAGTAAGTGCGTGAGTTTATTGTATAACAGTGCAAACATCAATATAATGCGGCATTTAATACACAATCAGCATCGAGAATTACACAAAGGATTTCACAATCTTTAGATATAAGTAACTATATATTTTGCAGTGATAGGAATTTCTATTTTCAATTTTTTTCAATACCCAACACTTTGATTAATGACGCAGCAAAACTTCACGGAAAAATGTGACGAGGGGAAACTCAAATACAACTAGCGTGTAGTGTTGAAGAGACAAATTATATTTATGAATATTGTCCAAAGTTCGTCGACGATAGTTATAACTTTTTAACGAAGAGTGGATATATATTTTGCACCCGAGATGATTCATATAAAAAGATAATAAATGTATATCCACTTTTTTTTTTGTATGAATTTTTTCAATTTAACCTTTTATTATCAACGTGAATGTGATTAAGAGAATGTAGTGAAAATAAGATGGAAAAAGAATAGTTTTTGATATACCAGTGATATTAGCAACTTGGCCTCTTCTCGTGTGAGTTAATTCCTCAATTGAAATTAATTAACGATGGAAAATACAGAGACGTCGAGACAGGCGCAAGAAGTGGTAATACTACGTCATGTATATATGACTGATGTACATATAACATACAGAGACAAACGTGAAAGAGGTGGATGGTAGATATGGTGTGACGTTGATGTGCGAGAGATTTGCGAGAGAATGTATATACAGGTAGCAAGGCACTTGGACGTGCAACGAAAATTGTGGAAATGCACGGGTTTATCTAACAAGCTTTCACAGCAGTTTAAGTTATGAATTAAATGTATACATAGTGTATAAATATATATTTCGCAATGTCAAAAGAGAATTTGTGACTTCGCCATATTAACTATATTTCAAATAGAGAAAAAAAAAATATATGAAGTGAAAAACATCAGTCTAATATGACAATGAAAAAGAAAAATTAATTTTTAAATATATTGTAGAAGATATTCCAGTTAATCTCGTATAATTCACTCAAGTATTTTTCTCTCATTCATATAAAACAAATTTCGTCTACAAATTTATAATGTTTCATGATTCACTTGAATTTTCCTTTTTTTCTCATTACTATTATTAGTATTATCTCCGACATTTTTAAAAATGATGGATGTCCTTGAATGCCCCCATTTAAATTTTATCGCTCCCCGAGGTTTTTCCTTCACATAGTAGCGTGTGATCGATGGTGGCATATATTTTTTCATCCTTCACCCATATATATATATAATATTTTCTTCCTTTTTCCTCACTCGTACTGGTCTCTGGCAAGAACTTTTTATACATGTGGCGGCATCGAGAAAAAAAAAACAACAAAGACGACTGTGTATGCGTCTGTTGGAACTCTGAAATATATATCTAATGTCGGTTGCAAGTCAGTGCAAGTAAACTAGCATCATATGAAACGGGAGAATTTTTCTGTATATATTTAATGATGGCAATACGCCAGTTGAACTCGAGTTACATTAGTAAGGTGGTGGCTGCACGAGGATCCCTGCCAACCACCTTACGAATACATATTCCACTGTCATATTTGCATGTTTTGATATATAAACATATACATTTATATGCCTGATTTTTATGTATGACTGTGTAACTCAGAGGTATGTTTGTTGGTTCGTGTGATATTTGCAATTAAACTAAAAACAATTCGGGCGGAGCTGACACCAGCGAATGCACAAAAACGCAACAACCGGTATGGGGTTTGTGATTGACTGCAGACGGGAAATCACGAAGAGAACAAGTTCCTCAAATTAAACCGAGATCGTTTTAACATATACACGAAGACATTCATATCTGCATATATACATGTATTTATTCATACATATTTTTTTCGCTGAATTACTGGTTGAATCTCGTTATGAATTGATGAATAATTCATACTCAATTCATTCATTTAAATTGTATTTCGCTCGTCTGCAACGCTAGCAGCAATTGTATGCAAAATTAATATAGAAAAAAATGTCAGATTGAAATATTTAATTATAAAAATAAAAACTATTTCATTTAATTTTCCTATATATCCCCTGACGAGTTAGAAGTGGAAGTAGAGGAGCGTATAATAATTTATTCATATCTTGATTCACCTGGGAGCGGAAGTTGGAAATATATTTTTTATTTTATTTTAATCTCCTTTTGTTTTTTTTTTTTTTTAATTTTATTAGGTAGAAGATCATGGCGATTTCACGCCGAGGATATATATGAAGGCAGCGTGACATCCCGTAGAACAGTTCGCAGCACAAATTCGGTGAGAGAATGATAAAATAAGAATAGAAAAAAAAAAAAAGGAGCGACAGAAATGATGATCCATCTCTCACTGTCGTGGATTAACGGAACTCATATATTTGTCCTACGCATTTCGCATACAATACATATGCAACGATTTGTAGTATATCGGGTAGCCTACCTGTAATATTCACAATATATCATATTACCAAGTTTACAAACATATGTATGTGTCTGTGTACTTTATTATAGTAGGTGAATTTGTGTATAATGCGCGTAGGACGAAATTGTGAATATACAGTTGGTTGGGAACTTCACACAGAGGTGAAACTTGGATGCAAACGTGTGGGTAAAACGACTTCACTAATTATCGATAAAATAATGGAGAGAAATTGCATTAACAATATTAATGAGTTGAAACTGTTGTGAGTTATAAGTAATTTATGTGAATATTGAACATTGACTTTCATTTCAGACGCCCCCGTAATATGAGTTCCAGGAAAATTAAAAGAAATAATATCATAAGCTCACGAAAAACTGGAATTATACTACATCAATGACTCACCTCTGCGAAGAATTCCGTCATGAAATCGTCTTGTGCGGCGGGGGCGGGCATTCCCTCGTCGGCGACATCGTCATCGTCCGACTGGGCCTAAAGAAGGAGAAAAATCAGAATGATCAATAAATTATCACAAAGGAATATATATCAATCAATTAATAGATATATAAAACAATATTATTGCAGTAAAAAATTAAACGTCAAATGGCCAATCGACATATCATCTTTATTTATCATCCTATGTCAATTGCTTTCCGGTGCGTGAGAGCATCACAGCTTGATCGTTTAATTGCCCTTTATCGTCCGAGCCTTTCAATTGATTAAGTACCCCTCTATTAAAGCTCAAGCGTGAACGGACATTTACACTACGACGAGCTGACGATGACGATGGTGTCGCCATTCACTGTTGTCTTTGGCGCTTGGCTTTGACCTAGGACTCACTCTCTCTCTCTCTCCCTCTCTCGATAATGCCTATATACATATATTCCTGCTACATCACCATCCCCTATCTCTATACATACATACGTACACATATATTTATATTGTATACAAACTTTCACCTAATAGTTCAACATCAGCATTTTCTCCTATCGCGTTTATATACACCCATCCAATGATCAACCATAGAAGCGAGCACAATCTATCAGCGCTATTATCTCAAAACATTTATCCATTCACAATTATCAACCATTGTATTTACCCTTCAACAGCATACATATATTCCGATAACAAATATCAATTTAACGAATTTGTAAAATGAATATTCAATTCCACTGTGATTATCTCTGATTTATAAATTATTTATATGTTGTATGTATACAGGATTTTGTTGGATATTGTAATTTTATTCATGGAGAATCATAAAAATTATCAATATTACATCGAGTTACTATTCATATATTACTATCATTAGCAGATAATAATATATTATGTCCGGTTCGATACTATTAAATCAATTCATGATAATTTCTCTCAATTTTTTCTTTACAAATACGAAACATAAATATTTGCATTCAAATATTGAACAAAATATTTTTATTTTTCACTGAAGTGTGCAATGGAGAGTGAATGAATATATATATTGTGCTATGACTATGAGAATAATAGGCCACAGTGAGGTGTCACGTCTATAAACGCATCGATATAATATATTTGCTTGACACATAACGCATCGCGCATGGGACCAGATTATACACTATTAAGTTTTATTTATATCTATACATATACATTTGTATATTAGAATAAATTTTTTTTCGCATTATACTAAAGCCGGATTGTCACAAAATCTGTAGAGACCGTCGCAGATCCACACCCACACATTCGCGCACATTGATGCGATATTACCGGAACAGTTGGAACAACTAAATTGATGAGAGAAGCTATCCGGATTAAACACAATGAAAAAAAAATTTAATTCCAAGTGTTTATGAATAATTAATGACTTATGGACAAAAATATAGTGGGAGTAATATTTTTACAAGCAAACATTAGCAAAAATAATATCAATAGAATTCCTTGTTACAAAAAATATTGAAGTACAAACATAATGAAATGAAAGAATAATTGAAGATGATGAATAATAAGATGTGCGTATTTTTCACCATTCAGATGACATCGATGAATTATCGACATTTTCAATGAATTATTGAGCAACCTATAAAACAAGAGGACTCATATGTGATCGATATATTGTATATCTGAACGACATACTCGGAATAAGTTATTGAAGAGGGAACGAAAAATAGATAAAGTGGAAGAAAAAAAATTGGTAGGGTGAACCAGACACGTATTTCTGTTCCTCACAACTTCAATCAGAAATATTCGATTGTATGCCGAAGAAAAATCCACAAAGCAATGAATTCCACTACCAACGTATATATCAATATATATATGTATTAAATTTCATGCCATTAATCATGGATATATATATTTATACTTGATGCTATACGTCTAAACAATTAGCACATTATGTAAATTCCGATGCGACTGATGAAGTTCGTCGAAGCAAGAAGGGATGATATGGCCTCGTGGTCATGAGAAATTAGTGGAACTATGCTGGTTTATATATATGTGTGTGATATGCCGCACGTTTGGGTCAAGGATATGCACCGATTTCGAGGCTGCGCCTGGGATATTCAAATGAGCATTTCATCTACAAAGCAACCAAACATTCCCTCATACCATTATAAACCATCCTACAATACATACAAAAAATGAATGACAATACAATCACGAAAGGAAAATGTTTCTCAAGGCAGCGTGAGAAGGCAGAACATAAAAAAATTGCAAAACGTCCATATCCAATCAAATAATGGGAATAAAAATATTAGAATTGTTAATCATATATTTGAATATTATATTATTCTTTTACAAACATTTTTTCAGGAAAAAATAGCATCACGTTATTTATTCAGAGTTCCTTATGGACGAAACAATATGACAATGAATAATAGGCATTTGGACAACTGTTTTGTGTTCAATCACTATGCCAAAATGAGTTTCTAAAAAACGTCCGTTGCAAACTGCCCAGCCCCTCTAAACAAAGAAGAAAATGGAAGAATAGGAGAAATAATAAATAAGAGGCTGATGGAAACTTCTCTTTCATACATTCGTATATATTTGCGTATCAAGGAATCCGTCTTTTACCTTACTCTACCAGTCAGTGTTAGAAATATTCATGGCCACTTTCGAATGGTAAGTGGATTTTATTGGAGCACACTACCGGTGTTCAGTGTGCTTTGAATGAAACATACGTTTGGAAGAATACACGGAGAATTATTCTTTCGGTATTTCTTGGCAGAGAATAAAAGCCCCGAGGGAACCCTCTCTTATCAAGTAATATCATGTGAAAGCATGAAACATATGTATACATATATTTGAGTATACAAACGTTGATGAAACATCAACAAAAATCATTCAGATCTATTTTTTTCTTGAACTGCCATTTGAAATTCAATATTTTGTAAATTTCATTTTAATTGTCTCAATATTTTGTGGGCAATGCATGCGATTCTTTATTATACACTGCATTTAAATCAATGTGACTTTGTGAGAAAACAGAACGGAAGGAGAAACAAGAGAGAATGCATAATTACAGCGAATGGTGAGCATATTTTTTTTTTATCCCCGTAAGTCAGTGTATATTTACACTGTGAATTGAAATTATTTATTTCTTCGTTCATAAAACACTTCTTCTTCCTCATATTTTTCTACCTTTCCACAACTGACTTTTTGCATTGTTTTTTATTTTCCTACAAATGTTGATGAGAACATTAGGCAACTGATGACAACGAAACATTACCAATGACAGATAGAGGAAAAGAGAAGTATATGGATGTTTTATTTTTCATGTAATGATCGTCCCGTTTATTTTTCTTTTTTTTCCCGTGGCAGACAATAGTTAACCTACATCGAGTGTCACAAATGGGCCCAAGGCAATTCTGGCAAAGCAAAACCTGACTCTGTTCCATCATTTTATGCATATATTTTTGTTTTTGTCTTTATCTTCATTTTTGACAATGAAAAATTATTCTCGTTGAAATGTTTCACACAAGAGAGTTTACAAATAATCAAAGAGTCATACTGACAAGTATTATAACGAAACAGATGCAATTTAGTAATGTAAAGCCCTCTATTCAATATCTTGCTTTTGTTCACAATTATTGCGATGGAAATATTTCAGGAGTGATAACGCTAATTCTGAGTAAATCTTTAACGTTGATACGGACTTCATGAACAAGCTATATTGTAGTGTGAGAAATGAATTAATCATTATCATCATCATCATCATCATGAGGAGGCTGAATAATGTCAGAAAATATTTCTTCTGATTTCCTTGTTATCATGCTCATGAACAAACTACCGGCATTGCAACTCCTTCGCACTGACTCTTTTCTTCCTCTCGCTAATACTCATACACACACACACACACTTATATATATATATATCGAAGCGCCGTGAAACGACAAAACTTCTGAACGGTACCACAAAAAGCCTCTCGACCATCCGGTCGTCAACAACAAGAGAACGTTGAATGCCACTTACACACATACCATCTTATAGGTATAAACTATATGCTATTTCTAGACGTCAGTTACGAGACTTGCTGATTCAAGTGTGATTGTGTAACAAAAAAAATTAAAATCATAGCGAGGATATATTAAAATGATATATGATGGAGAGAAATAAAGAAACAATAATCATGATCTAATGAGCACGAAAAATACAGTATCTCAAATGCATTAATTTTATCTTTGGATAATTATGTCATTTCTATTTCGATTCATCATGACGTTACTTCATCGGAACCAATTCTTGTTGATTCCATCAATTAAATGATCATTGAATTCCTTCCATAAATATTTCCATTGAATTGTCGTTTAAATTCATGACCGTTATGTCAAAGGTACACGCAAAATGTTCCGTGTGTCATAACAGTGAAGACGAATAAAACTTCAATATAACCCCATTGTTGAACATGGCAAATCAATCATTATTTTTTTCTCTCTAACGAACAAATCATATATTTTTTGTAGAGGAAAAAAGAAAGAGCGTAGCGTGACTGTGACTGGAATAATTTGCGTACTATGAACGGGAGAGAATGAAAGAGTGCTGTAGCCAATTATTACATGTCGTAATATGTATAAACAAAAAATGTGACAACACTGTTCGTGGGAATACATAATTATAAAGAATTACATATACCCTGTCCTTCGACTTACTGATACATCGAGAGATTGACGAGGGAACAGTGGTAATTTATCTTTGGTCATACTAAACGACATGCGATATAACCATCGATGTGGAGAAAACCATTTTTCCTCACAATCTTTCTATTTATAATCAATGGAAAAAAAAAATATATATATACATGAAACTATTGTGTGTGAATGCATATATACTTGCACACAAATATACTATCATATATGGAATATATGCAACCAACATATATATTGACATAGACAAGTACCAGCCGGCAATTCAAAATTCTCTCGACAGCAATTTGTATCCATTTATTTTTTGTGAACTACTACCACATAAAAAAAAAAAGATCGGTATAAAAATAAAATAAAATGAAAAACGAAAGTGAATACATGAATGAAGAGAAAAAAAAAGGTCATATGATAGAGATACACAAATGTGTGTCGTGACTGAAGGTCTCCATATACGAAAACGTCACTTGAACAGATAGAGTGGCAGTACTCGGTCTTGTAAGTGAATGTTGGACGATGGGGCGCATTTTTCATTTTCTCTTCTCAGTGCATTACTCTCCTTTATTTGCATTTTTTTTCCTGTATGAGACAAACAGTGATACTCCAAATTTGCCACCAACAATATATAATTACAAACATCACACATCTACACTTGCTATCATCATCGTGATAATCATCAACAATTATTTATCACTAACTTGACAGTCGATGACTCAATAATGGAAACGCCTTCTCTATCATGCTTACACACAACCTCCTGCTGTTCCACTCATTATATTATTACTATTTTTTTCTATACACACACAAAGTCCGCCATTTCCCCGGTGCAACATTAGCTAACCAAAAAAAAAAGAAACAAAAGGCAATGTTTAAGAAACATGGAATGAATTTCTTCATAATAATCCAATGGAACAAATACGTACATTGACAAAATAAAATCCAAGGAGTTCTCATTTCATTTAACATTAAAAAATATACACCAATACAGATATGACAACAGTAATGAACAATACATTTATATACGATATAATTGATAATGGAAAGTTGTATATCAGCTACTACCTATACATTTTGGAGTTATGAAATAAAGATACCTGGAAATATACAGTTATACCTTTTTTTTGGTAAAACTTACCGCGTTTAAGGCTGCTAATCTATCCTTGGTCATGATGAACAACAAATTGCGAGTCAACGGACGTGCGATGAATAGCGCCTAGTAAGTAATCCCATTCACGGTTTTATCCATGTACGACGACGAGCACGGCCACTAAAAACTAAGGAAACGGACGCACTAACCGCGAGAGACACGATCGTAAAATCGATACGCTCGCAAACTCTCGCCTGCTTCTGCAGTGCTGTTCTTATTATGGCGCATGCGCCGATGACGTCAACATTGTACCAGGGACGACGTTTGAAAATTTTGTAACCTATGTTTTTGTTAATTGTTGTGATTAGATTAGGTATACAATCGTGTAGAAAGAAATCGAAAGGAGTTTGTACGAGCAATGTGACTATGAAAATACTGATTCATTGGCTGTGCCTTGGATTAATATTGCTGGGAGAATGATAATTATGCAAAATTACCGGCGCACCTGGAATGGCGCCATTATTCAACGGTCATTGGTTGATGCCATGACACCTAATTAAACATGGCGTGATGGATTTGAATATTCAAACGATAGTTATGATAAAAAAGTTCCATATACGTTATGCACTAGAAGACGTTTCCTATTATCGAAAATATATACTCATCAATATGTATGCTAATTTTGATTTTGTCCCCAACAGGCCATTTTCAGTGTGAAAAATTGGATAAATGGATAAAATAATTTTATATGGGTTTGCAATGATTTGAAGTTTGCCGCGATCATGAATTTCCCGAGTGTAAATGGCGCCCAATAGATTTCGTCCCTGGTGAATAACCAGTACCAGAGGACGCCACCTAAATTTCATACTTTTATTAATTAAACACATTTAAGGGTGTTAATTTGTCAAACGAATATTGTCAAAGAGGTTTAATCAATTTTTATGATATATTCGAATAATTTTCACTTCTAATTTCAATATATTTTAGTTTGACGAATGACGAGTAAGCAGCTGCTGCACCACTCGTCAGCTTGGAGGAACGCCATTGTGAGCCATAACGACTGTGCGGCACGGTAAGTTTTATCGTTCATTTTCACATCCATCGTTACTTCCCGGGAAATTTTCTCATTACAGCAAATTATTTATACATTATCCAATAAATAAACTAATATATTTATGTTCACCGTCCGTTATTGTGGAGAATATCATTGAATAACTTTTGAGATATCAGTATCAGTTTCCTTGGCTTAGACCAAGAAGGGCGCCATTCGAAAGACACAACTTTGAGAATTCTTTTCAACAGCGTGGTAGAAGCGCGCGCGATAGACTTTATTACTCATTTGAGTGGGACAGAGTATCAACCGGCGTTGTGCATCGTTACATTTTGTAACAGTCACTTCCAAAATTGTCCACAATTAAAATACATATCCGTATTGCTTTGACATCAGTTGACAAAAGGTACAATTACACACACAGTAGCAATCCGTATCAATAGATCTTACGTATACATTCAATCATGGGCGATATCGTATTCTCGAAAATTCCATAGTTCAAGCTACAAATTGTGTGCCGGTTATATGAAATGACTATGTAGCGTCATTATTATAGCATTACATTGAGGTGTTTGATGTCGTAGCTTCAAAATAAATTATCGCCCAATGTTTAAAACACAGGCGCATCCATAATTTTTTCTGTTAGACATGAAGTTTTCCTTATTGAATTGCACAATATATATATATATTTAACATTTCAAGAGTGCAGTTTCGTTGTTACATTTAACCTCGAACGGCGGCATGTTTTTTTTTTCTGTTATATCATGAAATCCTTCAATAATTATATCGATCTTGTATGTTTATTTGTTTGTTTGGTTTTCAGATTCCAATTGATAGTCGAATAGAAAAATAAAAGTAAAGGAAATGGCGCAAGAAGCTGATATTCCAACATTCAAGTGTGTACTTGTTGGCGATGGTGGTACTGGAAAAACTACATTTGTCAAACGTCACTTGACCGGTGAATTCGAGAAGAAATATGTTGCTACATTGGGGGTTGAGGTTCATCCTCTCGTTTTTCACACAAATCGAGGGCCAATTCGATTCAATGTATGGGATACTGCTGGCCAAGAGAAATTTGGTGGTCTTCGTGACGGATATTATATTCAAGGGCAATGTGCTGTAATTATGTTTGATGTCACGTCTCGTGTGACGTATAAAAATGTACCGAATTGGCACAGAGATTTGGTGAGAGTTTGTGAAAATATCCCAATCGTCCTTTGTGGTAATAAAGTTGATATCAAGGACAGGAAAGTTAAGGCAAAAAGTATTGTTTTCCACAGAAAGAAGAATCTTCAGGTACTTTTTTATTCTTGTATAAAATATCAAATATTAATGTTTGGATTGTGCAATTATGTTTGGGTTGTGTGGAGTGTTTATTTGATTCGAAACTATTTTCATTCATTTTTAGTACTATGATATCAGTGCCAAGAGTAATTACAACTTTGAAAAGCCTTTCTTGTGGTTGGCCAGAAAGCTCATCGGTGATCCTAATTTGGAATTCGTTGCTATGCCCGCATTATTACCACCAGAGGTTTCCATGGATCCACAATGGCAGCAGCAAATCGAATCAGATCTTAGAGAGGCTCAAGAAACAGCATTGCCAGAAGATGACGAGGATCTTTAGTTCATTCATTAAATTGTGCGTATGGCCCGAGAAAAAAGAAGAAAATTTAAATGAAAAACGAAAAGGAAAAAAAAATTGGCCTATAAAAAAATGCATCTGCATGATTTGTATGCCTACACATCTTTCTTGTCGCCCTGGAGACTTTTTCTTTCACAGACAAGTAATCATTTAATAGTTACATATTGGAACGCTGATTAATTGATTATCATTAGGAATTTGATTGTTCTCGTCTACTACATAATATTTAATAAAAAAGGATGGAATTTCACCGAATCTTACTATAATTGTTACCGTCGATTATTGAATTCGTTGCAAAATAAGGTAGTATTATTGAATAATTATTTTCGAAAATTTTACCATTCAATTAAAATAAACAATGATAAACGAAATAATCGTTCTTGGGCATCATTTTAAACAATTGTTATTTTCAACACAATGTAATTCCATTAATCAACTAAGATTATACAAAGTATCGAAGGTTAAAATATTTGAATAGTTCGAGATATGAAAACGAGATAATTGATGGAACTGAACGACGCGAAAATGAAAAATGCTACAATATTTACAATATGAAATTTCTCTGCGACACGAGAAGGGAAGGACGGTAGTTACTGTAGTGTATATTCATCTAAATTGAAGGGCTGTTTCTTATTTTTATAACCGTGGATGAATGTACAGATATTGGTTCTCTTTTCTGAATGATAAAATACCGCTTATTTTTTGTTTCTTCAAGTACATGTGAGCGTTTTATTTCATCAAAAACAAATAAAATATGATTAATTATAAAAATCATTGATAATTTTGCTGTTCTCTTGTTAGAAATGTGTAAATGTTTTAGACATAAAAGAGTTGCATTGAGTGAACGCGTGATGTTTGAGTAAGGAATGAAAAATTCAGGTAAAATGTAAGAGCGTTTGGCTGTACTACTAATATATCGGATCTTAATAAATGAATAAACAAAACAAAAATCTATAGGCGTTGCCAATTCTAGTATAATAATTTTATTTGCACATTCGAGTGGAAGATCCTTTACAAATGCAACGAAAAACTTGTTTTCTTCACCTAATACATGGCGCAAAACAGTATTCTGGTAGCTGAGATAAGTTCCCATTTTTGCTTCATAGTTGTGTTCATTTTTATTATCAAGTTATTAAAATACGATTTTTAATAACACAATGTTATACGATATGAGAAATATTGATAATCATACTGATGCACGTTATTGTTTGATAATAGAACCACTATCGTTGAGATAATGAATACGCAGTATAATAGATCTAATAATCTTGGATAATCGAATCCAGCCTTTTCTTCCGTATTTACCATAAGTTTCGCCATTTCACGGTTATACAGATATTAAATTGCAAATCTATCGAATGTTTCTATAAATCGTAATGTTATATTCAGGATTACTTAATCGTCCACCAATCAATTGACGGCCCGCTTAATTAGCAGCGGCAGCAGCCGCCGCCGCCTTTGCCCTCGCCTTCTTGCCTTCCAGAAGTTCCAAACGTTCTTTGTCGGTTAGATTTTTTAATGTCTCGGTAATGACACCAGTCCCCAATGTAACTGTTCCCGAACGTATCGTAAATCTTTGACCTTTTTCACAAACCATCGGCCTGATGAGTTTGAGATGCAATCTATAATAATCAAAATGTATTTCAAACAAATCCATTTAGTATAAGTTTGATCATTTCTTCCACAATTTCACTTACGTGCAATCTTCACCCGGCATCGCCATAGCTTTCTCTGGTATCGTAACTTGAGCTGCGCAATCCCACGTCTTGCTAAACATCTGAACGGACGCTAAATTTCGCACTGGTGCTTTCTTACCGCCCTCTGCTTCACTGAGAATGTAAGTTTGCGCTACAAAATGATCTATAGCTTTGGCCGTGCCAGGTTTGCACATAACCATCCCGCGTCTCACGTCCTCTCTTTTTATACCCCTAACGAGTGCGCCCAATTGATCGCCAGCATGCGCTTCTGGGAGAGTTTTATGGAACATTTCAATACCCGTAACTACGGACTTGAATGATTTGCTGTAACCAATAAATTCACATTCCATTCCCTTCTTGATAATACCACGCTCGAGTCTACCAGTAACAACTGTTCCTCTGCCAGGAATTGAATAAACTGTTTCGACTGGCAGCAGAAATGGTTTGTCCAAATCACGTATTGGTGTAGGAAGACTGTTGTCAAGTGTCTCCAATAATTTAAGAATTGCTTCACTCCCAATTTCGGGCTTAGTTCCATCGAGAGCGCAAAGTGCACTGCCAGTAACGACAGGAATGTTATCACCATTAAAACCCATTTCAGTGAGAAGTTCACGAATTTCCATTTCCACAAGCTCTATCATTTCTGCATCGGCAGCATCAACCTGAATATCGAGACTTTTAATTGAATCGTGTTGAGAGATAGTTGACGGTATGTTTGATTATAATGGAATAATATTACCTTATTGATGAATATGATAATGTGATCAATGCCAATTTGCTTCGCGAGTATCAAGTGTTCACGTGTCTGTGGCATAACACCATCAGTAGCCGCGACAACTAAAATGGCACCATCCATCTGAGCAGTTCCTGTTATCATATTTTTTATGTAGTCATGATGACCAGGACAATCTGTGTGACCATAATGACGATTCTCCGTTTGATATTCGACATGGGCAACATTTATGGTGATACCTCTGGCTCTTTCCTCCGGCGCATTATCAATTTCACTATAACCTTTCGCTAGGGCCAATTGTTTTTCGGAAAGTACTGAAAATATAAAAATAAAATTTCCATGTATTACAAAAATTGAACGCTTCTTTTCATTCCGTAATATAGAAAATGTGTGATATACCCTTCGTGATTGCCGCAGTCAATGTAGTCTTTCCATGATCCACATGTCCAATTGTTCCTACATTGCAGTGTGGCTTTTCACGACTATATGTTTGTTTCTCGGCATAGTGTCTCTGTGATGTTACTTGTGGTAGAAACAATTGACTGCGAATTTGCTTCTTGCGTAACTAATAACAAAGATTAAATAATATAATTTATATTGTTGTCCAATGATAAATTCTTCAATGGGGTTCATTATCTGCTGGTGAATAATCATAATAAATCCACATTTAATAACTATGTAAATCTCCCGTTCGCAAATATGAATATATGGACTTACATATTTTGCAAAATGTCTGCTGATAAGAATATCCCCGATAGTCCAACGAAATACTACGACAAATAAATAACATTTTATTTCGACAATAACAATATGAGAAAATTGTACGGGCGTAGAACATAACCTCAAAAGCCGCGTGCGGCATTACAGGAAATTTGAGGGTCGTGTCACGAATAATTGCAAATGGTTACATCGATTTCAACGCTTTAATACTTATAATTATCATAATATTGTTCAATAACAATGTGACATTGAGAATAATATCTTACCGGGATTGATAATTGTTCTTGCCGTTATTAAAGCCATGATTCTTTTTCTCTACAATAACTCAACAAAAAAAGTGGAGATTCCACAAAAACCGTATCTCGAGTTGTATGGCGCCACTAGTCTACTAAACTGGTAACAAATGACCGAATTAATGAATTCTCACAACGATTACTCTCTATTATGACAATAAAAATCGCAAATGATTGTAAGTAATTAGCACGGCATAAATTTTATCGAATTACCATTTTTACTTTTGTACATACAGTAATAATTTGTTGCTCAATTGTTTAACGAATTAGAGCGCCAAGATAACGAATTCCAGAGGAACTGTATTCAATCATCGCATTTAAAATTACTCCATTCATGAACAACATATTCATAAAAAATCGATACATTTTGTTCCTCGCTATTCAGAACGTATCTGTAATCATCCATGACACCTACTGCAATAAATGTATTACGCCAGATAGCATTGTTATTGAAAATTTTTCTTGCAGACTGATATATCGTTTTGATTGCCATGTGACTTTGTCATTAGAGCCGGCCGTACAGTCTGTCAATATATAAATCAATAAATGAATATATAGATGGAATAGCACATTCCCTATTATACATCCCGGGCAATTGTTCATGCCACTCCGTTCCATTTCTGTCAATCTTGTTGCGATGTCTCCTATAGTGACTCTACATACGTTATTAGAGATACAGATTGAAGATACACGAAAGGGAATATACCATATCCGTTTCCTATTTTTCTTCTTTTCTTCTCCATAATACATAGATGTGAATTAAATGCTCTTATTCAAAGCTGTTTATAGTCATGCAGTTTTGGAATTACAATACAATATTTGAATGTTAAATGAAACACATGTCATCAAGGAAGTATCTATGCAGGTTCATATATTTTTTTCTAATGCCTATGTTTACGAATAAATAATTAAAAAATTGATAAGTTAAACAACATATTTTGTTATAGTGGTAGAATGTTAGTTGATCGTCATGTGTGTGGTAGTACATGTATTATATTTATATACGTATTCGTTCACGTTTGAATGCTGTTATTGCGGCTTCTAAAGCATATATATCAAATTTATTCATCCATGGTAAGATAAACGTACGTTGAACGCAGTAACGCTGTAGGTATTGAGCTACTTCCAATACGCAATATATTGGTGCAAAGATATTCGAGGTATATTACTCCTCTTCGCTGGTCATAAACGACTACACCACATATACACATATAAGTGAGCAACTTTAACTCTGTATCCATACATGTATAGTTGATGTAATACGACCGTTTATGTATACGAAAATGTATGGGAAACTTTACGGATATGAGAACACATACATACAAAAATACAGACAGATAACTCTCGGTTTGAACTGTCAATTAGAGGGTCTACGTGTTTACGATCTATTCGCAATCAATGCTTTATGACTTTTGTCTTCAAACTCTATATCTCGGGCATCCAATCGTGCGAAAGTTAATCTTCTTTTCGTCTGAATACAAACGAAAAGAAAATCTTTTCTACATGACTTTCCTCATAAATAAATAAAGAATGATATATTATTGTAATGTCAAATGTTTCGCAGCTAATGGGGAAAAAAGAAATTTTTCCACATATAGCTCATGGACATTTTTTTTTATCATCATTTTTTGTTGTTCTATGTACATCATCAACTTCACGAGCACTTATCGGTCAATTTTACGAGCAGATATGCGGCATGTGTGAACTAAATTATATTGCAGGCTCTCGGACTACATATACATGCGCATAAGATGTACATGGGTATGTATATATGTGTATATATGATGATGATGCTGATGTGCTTGAAGATTCCAGACTGTTTTTCCAATTCTTCATTTGCATTCCTTAGCGTTCCCACAGCCACTTCCTGTCCAGTCGCATGGCAAGTAACATTTTTTATCTATTTTTTTTTTTATATATGTCTTCTGTTTTATATACTTTCAACTAAATCTTCGAGCCATAAGGATGCATGTATATGCATACCTGTAAGCAAAAAAAATTGATTCACAATTATGAATAAAAATCTTTACCATTTCTTTTTGAAGAACGAAGTATGTGGTATGCATTAACAAGAATTGAATTTGATTAAATAAGCTATTATAGGTTTGAATAATTCTGTTCAAAATGTATTCCAATAATGTGAAGTTATATATAATGAGAATATTTCAAACTTATAATTCAAAATAATGTAACCATTCTGTGAAGAAATATAATCGTCTTATCCATTAATATACTAAAAATTAATATATTCAATGATATATTAATATTGTATATCATTGCAATAGAACAACATACTTATTTAAACATTTTAATATTAAATTTTCTCCATTCTGGTATACAACACCATAACGAAAGAGGTGGGATGTGCTGGGAATCGCGCGCGCTTTCCTTCTATTCTATTTATTATTCGTTCTCGCTTCCCTTCTGCGTCTAGAGAGGTGAAAGAGTGGTGTATGTGCCCCCTGCAAGGAGGGGGTCTGTTCAGTCATCATCACGCAGGCGTAGTGGGTGCATGCGTGCATTATTATACGTTCACTACCCTTATCTACGTTCGCGCGCGCTATTCGAGTTCACAAAAAAATCAAAGAAATTTGCATGCCATTTTACAACCAGCCTGATTTTGTCATTTTCTCATTTATTCTGTGTCTATGACATTCAATATTGATGATTTTTTAATTTTTTTGTATGTGGTTAGTAATATTGAGTATAAAAAAAAATGAAGAATTCATTTTTCGTTGGAGTCTTCGCCATCATTTTCATCATACTGGTGAGTAATTAATATTTTCTAGATGTAATTTTTTATCACTATGTTTATTCAATCAAATGCAATTCGAATGAATATTTGAACATTTTTCTGTATCACGACGTAAAATTTGCGTCAGACTGAAAAATTAATAAATTCATTGAAATGTTTGCGATTGTTTCTCTCATGCCGGTGAATTTTTTAGAACTTGTTCACAACTTGTGTTACACCATTGGTACAATATCTCAAATAGAATGAGTAACATTCACATTCATTTACCGTCTAGATGTTTGTGTTGAGCTGTTTAATATATATTTTCCGTTTCATTGAGTGTCTGTGCAAACAAAGAAAAAAATTTCTTCACGACTATTGTATTCGCCAGAAGGTTCTCGTCAACTTGATGAGTACGGAGTCATTGACACGCGGTATTGTCACAACTTCCTCTTTCAACCGAATAGGGAACCTTCGAAAAGCCATCACCTATACACAAGACGTCTACACTTGTGTCCTGAATATTAAACATACCGCGCCCGTTAATGAATACTTTCAATAACTCTTCCGCTCTCTCTCTCTCTCTCTCTCATCCCCTATATATATATATATATATATTTATGTACGCAAATCTGTATATCTACATAAATACATTCACGCATAAAACCATCAAATACTGAAATTTACAATACAAATGTACGTCTGGCTCGATAATTGGGACTATCTGAATGAAGAGTAGGGTAAATGAACTAAATTTCAATACTGTTAATGAATGCCGAAGAAAAATATGAATGCCATGTAATTAAGACACCTGATGCGTTAATATCTGTGCGTTGAATGAATATATCATAAAAAGAACGGGATTCCGATCGTGAGTAGAAGCTCCAATGACTTCGAGTCCATAATATGTTATCTAACATAATTTATATACAGTAGCAAACACAACCGACCGTCAAATTAACTTATTTAATCGATAAATAAAATCAAATGAAACATTTATAACGAATAAATAGTTTGAAGTTTTTATGCAATCGATTACTGTATATATAATCGCATGTATATAAATATATATAAATAATTTTTAACTTGTTTTCTCTATGCCCGCCCTCCATATACAAGGTATAACGATCGCTCGTGCATATACATACATTATTACACAGTAACGGCTGCCGCATGCACGGACAGTATCCACATCCGCAAAGATGCGATTATTAGATTCGAACAGGAAGAATATAGTCAGTACAGATATATGTATTATATAGTTAAGTTACTGAGCCATCTTATACATGTATGAAATGTATCTATATATATTCACGATCCATACACACTATATTTATATAAGTGTATCCATGTATGTGAGTATGTTTCTTGCGTGCATATATATGTACTGACTGAATTTTCTTCCCCCTATTGCGAAGATGCGGTGAGATAATCATATGAGAGTAGGGTAGAGCCAAAGCTTCCGTGCTGCATGGAAAACGTTATTTTGCCTCAAATGTAATTCTACTTCCCCTCTTGCATTCTTAATCCGTTATTGTCTATTACTCACTTTCCATTTTGTCCATCCCCCTCTTTTATTCTCTTAGTCTGACCTTATATATTTATTTATTCATTTATTTATTTATGGTTTGGAGAGGAATTAAACAGTAGAAATTTTCCTTGTTCCTTGTTTTTCGACCAAAGTTGAACGGTGAAAAAAAAGTGTACGGGTCCGGTCTGGGAATATTCTTGTTGTGCACTCAACCGCGCAATGTTTCAATAAGTGCCAACGGCATTTGAAAAATCGTAATAGTATAAATGCGATTCAATTGAACTTTCGATATGGATATATATAATAAATAAAACGAAACATAACAACGCGGGCGGCAATGAATTTCATAGAAATACAATTTTCGCATTCTCCGCCGAACATTATTGCACAAGTTCTCATTGTTCATTTATTTTTTTTTTTTTTATTACTTGTTCTTTCAAGACACGATTCATGAAACGAGAGGGATAGAGTAAAATCTTCGTTCCATTAACCAGCATCTTTTTATTCCCGCAATCATATATACATATAAATACATATTGAGATACACGCCTGGGCGACTTGTATCGTTATTCACGCCTCGCGTATTTTTCCCGACGTGAACAGTGAAATTGGCCATTGCCACTGGTGAGAGAGCTCTAAGCTGCGCGAAACGGCAAAATCCTTTAGGGCGTGATGATTCACAATGTATATGTATTATTTCGATCAAGAATAAAATAAATTATCCAAATAATTATGGTTATTGAAAAAAAAACATACAAGTATTTGTTTTAATAAACGCAATATCAAATTTATTTTAAAACTCCATCTAAACCATCAACTTCAAACTAATCCTCTCCAAGGATGAATACGAATGCGAACACACAATTTGGTGCCGCATACATGAACGCGATACACATATTCATGCTTGTCAAATGGGAGCACAATGCGGTGAATGACAATGCCTGTTTGTATTATTTGTGGGTTTGGGTCGCGTGTATCCTCGGACCGCAAATAATACCACCAAGATTAGTATATAGTGTTAGGGTGAATTTGAATACTATACCACTACAACACGAGGATTTGCACCGGGGCCATAATACAGTGGTGTTATAGCAACCCGATTAACTGGTCAATAATGTATTACACACTTCTGCATCTATATCTATCAATGAATTAATTTCGAAACGCGCAAATATCTGAATTAATAACAGAAAATTATAATATACAAACATAAAATAAAAATCTGATTGTGATTAATGAATATCTCCTTCTTCTACTGAACCTGTTCTTATAATTCAATAGTAGAATATTACAATTAAATGATAATGTGACTGCACAATTATTCTCGTTGGCTATATATTCTCACGATATAATAAATTAATCCATCTTCGAAACATAGTATTCAAATGAATATGAAGCTACGTATAATAATAAGATATACAGTGGAAGTGAAACAATTGCTGTATATAAAAGTCAAAGGACGCAATTATAACGCACTGAGTTACATGGGAGAAAAATTTTACTATGATTGTATGTGTATACAGTATTATGGATAAATATACAGTAGGAGATGTACTGAAAAAGGAGCTGGAGATGGTTTTCTCTGGTTTTGTTCCAACCGGCATCATTGTTCTATACCTATACACGTAAACTCAGATACATTGCGTGATTATATCCCATGTAGAAATAGTAGTGTATATGTGTGCAAGAGAAGCTGGGAAATCGCACGCTTTACAATTCCATCTGTGAGTCAAGGGCAGTATAACGAGAGTCTCGATACTCCAACTCTTTCTTCTGTATACACGTGCACACATGAATTATTTCTTTCTTCGCCCCTTTTTTTTTTTCCCCCTTTCGATACATGAATGTAACCGCACATTTTCAAAGTGAGGGTCACCAAACTCAATCAATTGTATTCCAAGGAAATTCACCGCATTTTTTCTTCTCTATAATATATTTTTCATATACGTGATTGAATACAATTCGAGAATAATGTTTGTATATCAATATGATACACTGAGACTTGACAAACGTTGTAGAGGAGGTCTGATGCATTCAAACGATGTCAATGGTCGGTGAAAGAAAAAATAATGATATCACATTGGGTGCCATGTCTCTCAATAACGATTAAGGATTCAATGGGAGATTGAGAGAAAGAGAAATAGCGTTGAGTAGCACGATGAAGATTTACGGGCGGTATTTTTTTTATATGGAGTGTGCAAAATGATTCTGTGCATTCTCACACGCTCCAGGGGCTATTAACGAGCAACTATCGGTGTGTACAATGATAGGTATATGATGAACACTTTTTTTTCATTCAGAAGATCCATGAAAATGCATATTATACATATACACAAGTTTAATCATTTATTGTTTACATTTTACGTTCATATTAAATTGCAGATATTTTTTTTCCAATACAAGTTATAGCAATTTTCATTCACTCGTTTTATCTCTGTATCTATTTTCTTACTTCCCCTAACACATATATATATACGACTTTACCTATTAGTTTAAGCATAGAAATATACCGCAAATTGCATGCACGACACACACAGTGTATGTATATAACGGTATATTTATGCACGCACGATATATGTTTAGTTTCGCAACAGATGCAACTCGTTGAATATTAGCGCGCGAGATGCTTGAATTCGCGCGACCTCATCAACTTACATGCACATGTGTTCATGTATATATATATATATGTACATCAGTTTATTATATTGTAAAATTTCTGATGGAGCATACATTTCTCTTGTCAGCTTTCGTTGATGCTTACGCGGTTCGTCATCCTACTTATATTGCCCGTGTGCATCATGCGCGGTCGCATTGTTTGTTTGATCCTGGGAAACCGGGAAGTGATTAGCTACAACAATGTGCAAGAGGCGGTAGGAAAAGGGAAATAGAAGACGATGAGCGCAGTGTCGGTCGTCATGCTCATACCATGAGAATGTACAATACACATGTATATATTATATATATATATATATATATGTATATATATATATATATTCAGTCGTACAGGCGCGAATGAGCAAATCAACTGGCGGAAATGTCGAACACTTATATTTGAAAGACCCTCTTACGAAAGAAAAAAAATTATTATTACTTTCTTTAATTTTCATGAACATTCATTTGATGCGTGGACCGAGAGAAAAAACACATTTATATTATCATCATTATTTTTTCTATTCTTCTTGCAGGGAATGACAAGTTCAAGTCCGGCAATTACGAATCTTAGACTGAATGAGGAATGTTACCGTGACAGAGATTGCGAGACAAGCATTGAGAATGGCCAATGTCATTTGGGATATTGTCGTTGTAAACCCTTCTTTGCTGTACACAATGGAACCCGTTGTATTGAGTGTGAGTATATAAATACATACATACATATACCCAGACTGTGCATAGCATATAATGAAGTGGTAGAGTGGTAGTACTCGTAGTGGTGATGATGGTATAGTCAAGGATGTCCGCTATTTTTGAACTGTCCGCGCACTGTCCTTACTATTCAAAAACGCAATATCATTCTAGAACAAAGAAGAGCAAAAAATGATAATAAAATAAATAAAAATTGTTCAACTCTTTATTTCGCAGTTTTTTTTTCCTTTTATGCTACACTCTTGACGAATAAATAATCTTAACAATTTGCTTCACACAATATATTTTATGTGAAACGATCGTATACACTGATGTGCGTAATAAATGTCTATTTCAAAACGTAAATATTGGAATGTTAACGTCATGAGAATAAGATAGAGATGTATAAAGAAAAAGAGAAATAACAAAATAATACTAGAGTCATTCCTTCCCATAAATCGCGCACTCTGCAAAATCCAAACCAGTTTCTCATTTCTTAATTGCACTTTCCTTCCTTCCATTACATTAATTACGTACGTTCGTAGAGGAGTAATCGGATCTTGGATATATAGGGCTCATCGTGATACGTTTGAAAGATCCAGATAGAATCCAATTATTAAAACAATATAGAAACGGAATCTATCTTCTATCTTTTATACGACTCATCTCAAGGCTCATCATGGCAATTTCTCAACTATTATATACAAGATAAACTC
The DNA here is from genome assembly GCA_958496275.1 of Zele albiditarsus. NCBI lineage: Eukaryota > Metazoa > Arthropoda > Insecta > Hymenoptera > Braconidae > Zele > Zele albiditarsus. The sequence continues at coordinate 14,676,693 of OY292410.1, forward strand.
CAGGAAGAATAATGCAGTATATAAATTTAATAAACCAGAAGCAGTTTAATTACTTATTCCGCATGTATCTATTTTTTCTTTTCATAGCGACTCTACTGGGAAATGATTGTCTTGTACCAGAACAATGCTACTTAAAGGTGGCAAACAGTAGTTGTTTGGATGGAGTTTGCAGATGTGAAGAAGGATATTTACAATTCAGACGACACACTTGTTTGAAACGTGAGCGAGATTCATTTTACAAATATCACTTTATAAACAGTCATTTTTCATTCAATTAATTGCCAATGACGTATTTGTTTTAGCCGCTAAACCTGGTCAGGTTTGCTACAGTAATGAACACTGTCGGCTCTGGGATAGTGATACTCATTGCGATTTTGTTATTCCCGATTTGTTTGGTCGTTGCCAGTGTACTGCGCCAATGAAAAAAGACGGAGAAATATGTCGACCGGATTTATTGGTGCAGCCACCAGTGCTTTCTACCCAATCGCCAATTGTTAATAATTTTTATGATGAAAAAAACAGTACTTTATCACACACAAACGAAGCAGAGGATGCGTTCGAACAAAAGAATCCTAATGATAATATTACGGAAACTGGTGAGACCTTCTTTCTGTTTTTATAATAGGAATTTAAAATGAACAAATACAAATAGAAATAGAAATACCTTCACTATTAATTTTTTCTAGGCGTTCAAATTTCATGGTTGAAGAATGCTACGAGATTGCTATCAACATCTGAGACGACACAAAGACTTCCAGTAAATCTCGTTACTAGACCAATGTATAGAACGCCAAAACCATATCATGAAGATACAAATGAACTTCCAGATGACAATGACGCGATAGTAATTGACGCCGACGACATTACCGAATTAGTCCAAACGACAACTTCATCATCATCATCATCATCATCAAGTGAGTTGATTTATTTGATCGATACAAATTAATTCCATTTCGTTACGCTATATACAAAAAAAATAATTGATTCTATAGCACCAACAAAAGCTGATCGTCACGAAACCATTACGTTAACACCCGTAAGTTTGGGATTAACTTGTAGCAATGACCTCGAATGCCGAATGGCCGATGCAAACTCACGATGTATCGATGGTGCATGTGATTGTGCAGTGCGTGGAGGAAATAGTACTTGTGGAGCACGTAGAACTGGTTGTCCTGTTGGTACATTTCAATGTCGTGGATCTGGAGCATGCATCAGTTGGTTTTTTGTTTGCGATGGGAGACGTGACTGTAGTGATGGCTCTGACGAGGAGTGTGCACATGGCCAATGTCCCCGACAGGCTTTCCACTGTAAGAAAAGTAGCGTATGCATCTCAAGAGCTGGACAATGCGACGGTAGAATCGACTGTCCGAAGGGAGAAGATGAGGAAGGCTGCAAAAATCGGCGTAGTTAGTTCATTTCAATTAAATTCTACGTATACGTTTTTTCTATTATTTGATCGAATGAAATTATTACGAAATATATTTTATTATTTGATTGATGTATTGATCACAGGATGTCCTGATGGTGCGTACCGTTGTAATAATGGTCAATGTCTGCCAGCTTATGAATTCTGCAATGCAGTAGTTTCATGTCGTGACGGAAGTGATGAACCACGTGGTGCTTGTCGCACTCGATATAGAGGTCGCATCACTTCTGCAAAAAATTGTCCGTTCCGTTGTGCAAATGGTCAATGTCGATCGGACGCTATCACTTGCAGTGGTCGAGATGGTTGTGGTGACGGATCTGACGAAATTAATTGTACAGTTTGCAGTAAGTATTATTAATTGCATTTAATTCGATTGTTTTAATTAATGAACGAATTATCTACATAATTTTGTGTCTTGTTTGAAACTCCATGAATATTTCAATAAAAGTGGAATATATTTTTCTTTTTTTTTCAGCGTGTCCAGCATTTTCATAGGTAACGAACGACAATATGATCAAAAATCGGGGGAAATGTACGGAGTAAAAAACACAGATCACAATTATTGGATATTATATGGCTAATTTGGTACATAAGTATGTGCAATTCCAGCATACATGACCAAAGAGAGAAAGACTTACATACCAGAGACATCCAACAATTTAATTATTCACGATGTGCTTATTGCAACAATTGTTGTTTTATTATTGAAATCATTTTTTTTTTATTAATTTGTACTATACTTCTAAGATTTATGAGACACATATGTATATTTCAAGTAACTGTACTTCATATTTATTTTGTAATAAACTTTGTTTATTGATCTACAATTTTAATTATTGATCAATATTCTTATAAAATCGATGCCATAGTCGATTCCGATGACTCTTATGATTTATCAACGTCAGCGGAACATTCACGAACGGTGCAATTATTTATTATTTCAAAAGTAATAAATGAGAATGATTTACTATCGAGTCGGCAATAAAATTGTCTCGGTGGATTGATAAACGTGTGTTATATATTTGATCCATATATATTATAACAAGCAAAAGAAAATGTCGCTGAAAAAAAATCTTATACATATTTAATTGTATTATTGACTTCCGTTTCAAGTTGTAAAGAAAGGGGTCAGCCTATGGTCGATGGGAGACACGCCAGCATGCAATCAAATATACATCATTATATTAGAGTGTGTATGGATATAAACTTTCGTATATAAAAATCGAAGAGAAAATTGTAAAAAGCTTTTATACTGATTTCAGAACCCATTATATTAATACATATGTTAGCATATTAATATCCTATTCGCAACGATAGTCGTGTGAATATCATATAATTATTTAAACACTCGTAGTCTACAGATCAGTACATCTTCGGACTTGTGCGAAAAGAACCGTGATAGAAATGTTGTTGCTGCTCTTTTTTAACATCCGAACTGGAACCCGAAGTACGAAACGTGGCTTGCGTCTGTGTGCGGTATTCTCCTGCACTTTTGCTGCTTGATACTTCCTCTGCAATCAGGCCACACTGCTTGTAGATGAATTGATAACATATGACTCGCGTGAATTACCTTTGACATTTGTCTATTTTCTGATTGTCAAGGACATATACCAGGAAATTTCAGTTATATCAAGTTTTACACATGGTAGTTTTGCGTCTGCGTCCTCGGACCCAACCATTTCGTCAATATATCTCACGCATTTGTAGTGCACTCGCGCCGACGTAGCTCTCAGTACTGTGTTGGACACATTATTCAATGCCATGCTAGTCTCAGAGCTCTTAAAAATTTAGTTCGAATCACATGTTATTATTTCTTCACATTGTTATACGACACGAATAATTTAGCAGTTGACGATACAAATACCAAATTGAAAATAAAACGAAATGTTGAATAAACACTGGAGACGACCGTGTTGCACGAGATGTATTTCCACTTGCCAGATAGCTCGTGGAAAATCTTATCACTTCACACTTCCTCACTCTCCTTACTCAGCATCCGGTAATGGTCTCTCGTATGTGATCAAAGCTCATTCGTTCGTGCCATAATATTTAATCAAAACTTGGACAAAAGAGGTATGGATATATAAAAATGTGCATAGAATAAATTAATAATTTGACGGGTATTTGGTAAATAAATTTGCGTGACATAGTGAGTAATATGAGAAATAATTCGAAATTTGTGGTGAATAATGTTGAGATATATAATTTCCTCTGATTATTATCGAATGAATTCAGGATTGAATAAACAAATCGTGTTTACTCATTGCCATGTGAAAAGTTTTATTAAACTACCATATGAATCTCAAGTTAAGTGTTAACTATTAATATCATCCAATCTCACCTCATGACTCTTTTGTGTACCCCGTAAATTTGAACGAGGAAAACTTGCGGAAACATTATATAATCGTTTTATTCAATGTGTTGTCGCAATTCTCAGAAACATTATGAATGTCATTCATATTTTTATCTTCGTATACATTAAATTCTCTATGCTGTAACATTAAATTTATGCGTAAAAATACATTGATGAAAATATAGCGGTGCTTTATTCCATCTATGTCAATCCGTATTATTGTTTCTCAATACGACTGAGACGCATAATCGCCATAAAACAATCATTAAAAAGTGTATAGTTCTCTTATGATCACTCTCCATAGTTTTCGCTCTGGCAACTACGAGAAACATCAAATAACAAATAAATCTGTGATAATGTGCGCTACAATTTTGTTATTAATTATATGTGATTATTAATTGTCAAACAGGTATTGAGTACATTATTTATCGATAACGAAAACAGCTCATCTGTCTATCTGAAGAAGCAACGAATCCCTGATAAGAACAATTGCAAACATTTTTCTCCTAACAATATAATAGTAATAATAAATGAAAAGAAAAATTATGTGGAGTGCAAAATTACCGCGGATTATTGAATACTTCGGAAAAAAACCAGGACTCTCTATTCTATTTGTTTCAATTATTCTCGTTTCTGCATTTTATTTCACATCGGAATCCTACCTGGAATATGACCATTTTTTCTCATACAAATCATACTATCCAGAAGATGGTGAGAATTTATTTATTTTCACTTCTTTTCTTACATTGTCAATAATCAAAATATGATTGGAATATTGAGAAACATTGAAACTATTATTTTAGAAATCGTCGCTGGGTATCTGGTGTGGAGTCCAAAGTGCCATATGTTGTCGGAAAATCCTATGGATCCAACAATAGTAAAATATGTAACAAAAATGAAATTCGAATCGTGTTCATCTACTCCACTACTCAGTTCTATTACAAGAGAAGCGAATGGGACATTCTCTTTAGTGATGAGTCCAACAATCGCTAAAACGTATAAAAAATTCATTTGTTGCTGGTCACCAATTGTAAGACCCGAGCCGTTAAAATTAGTAACGGGTAGTTGGGACTCCAAAATCAGGTAATCAGTTCATTCACAAATTTTCTGTTTATCGATAATAGCAATGAGATATTGACATTAATTTTCTCTACAGCGCGTCGCACTGCGAGGATTTTGAGAAAAGAGTCCTGCTGCCTTTGGATATTGAAACTGTCATGGTGACATGCAGAGCGACTGAAAAATTGAAGAAACGAAAAGCCAAAATACTTTATGAAAATATTCATGCTATTATAAATCCTAACAAAGTGCAGGATCGTCGAAATATAACTGAATCGATGCACAATAGAACCAGTGATGATCATAGAAAAATAAATATTCTGATATTGGGTATAGATAGCGTGTCGCGTTTGAATTTTTTGCGAAGTTTACCGAAAACTGAAAAATATTTACGTGACACCGGTTGGTTCAGTTTGAATGGCTACAATAAAATGGGTGATAACACTTTCCCAAATTTGATGGCGATTTTAACAGGCCAGAATAGTACAACTGCGTATTCAGTATGTAAACCAAAACAGGCATATGGACTCGACAATTGTCCATTTCTCTGGCATGGTTATAAAAAAGCTGGCTATGTCACAGCATATGGAGAAGATTTTGGACCATGGAGTACATTCAATTACTTGAAAGTTGGCTTTGTACAACCACCAACAGATTATTATCTAAGACCGTACGTTTTGGCAACAGAAAAGTTTCTCGAGTACAAGAGCAAATTTGACATCAAGTATTGCACTGGCCCCGAACCTGCGCTCAGTCGAATATTTGATTATGCCGCAAATTTTGTCAAAACATTTTCGGACACACCATACTTTGGATTTTTCTGGGCTAATTCCGTCAGCCACAACGATATGAATGGAATTTCATCAATGGACACATATTTCCTCAATTTTTTTACGGATCTTGAAAAACAGGGCATCTTCAATAATACCATTGTAATTTTTTTGAGTGACCATGGCATGCGATGGGGTTCAATCAGAAATACATTTGTTGGTTGGTACGAGGAGAGACTGCCATTCATTTATTTGCAAATACCCCAGAAGTATCGCGAAAATCCAGACATTCTCCAAGCATTAAAAAACAATGAACATCGCCTCACTTCTCCTTATGATCTATACGAAACTCTCCGCGAGGTTTTGATACAATCGGGGGGTGAAGCAAACTCAAGTTCAGGTTGTCCCAGATGTCAATCTCTTTTTCAACCAGTTCCCATTGCAAGAAGTTGCGATGATGCCGGTGTTTCACCTCATTGGTGTACATGTACTGCTTTTGATCGTGAAAATCCTAATGGTAAAATTGCACAACAAGGTGCAAAAACATTTCTGCAATATATAGAAAGCGTTGTGAGAAATTACAAAAATAAGAAAGGTAAACGATTGTGCGCGAAACTGAAATTAAAAAAAATTCATCGTATTAATAGAATTCTCAAAATGGATAAATATAATAATATGACAACCGGAGCATATGAAGAATATATCTATCTTATTGAAACATCACCTGGTGGTGGAATGTTTGAGACAACAGTGCGTGTTGAAGCGAATGGTACTGCGAGAATGACTGAAGAGGAAGTCAGTAGAATCAATTCTTATGCCAAAGATGCTAAATGCCTTGATTATGGCAATAAAAAATATTGTTACTGTTTAGATTGAAATGTCCATTGTCATTGAGTGAATAATCGCCAGAACTATTTTTCTTTATTCTATAAATAGTGATGAAAATTCATGTATTCACATTGAGAAGAAAATGGTCTCACAACATCTGTACATTGATGCGACAGCCCAAGTTGATGATATGTAAATGATTTTACGAATATTCATCTTCTGTTGTAAGAATAAATTCGCGGTCGAATGTGACAATACAAATTGGTAAATAATGGTGGATAACGAAGGTGTTCTTCTTTCTCTTTATAAAAAAAATTATTTTTACAATTTAATCGTAATTTTTCGCGCCCTATAGTTGATATGTATAGAGCAAATACTATTGTGAATTGGAACAAAAGTGCCAAGGCAAATTATGATGATGATGATACTTTATAGTAATAAGTAACAAATAAGAAATTCAAAAAGCAATTGTATTTCAATAGAAAATATTCCTTCTATAACTGATGTCAACTGTTATATTAATGATACCAAATGGAACATGATGGTGAGACGAACCACACTAAATAAGTGACAATTTAAACTATAGAATATTAAGCAAAATGCCGCCAAAAACCTAGGTTGCCGTTCAGTACAAACAACAATAATTGTCAGATAAGAAGAAAGAAGAAAGTTAAACCTGCGAATCGGGATAAGATAAATTTACATTGTAATATATTTTCTTTATTTATATGTATTCTCCTGATTGTCTTATTGAACGAACTCGTCTAATCGTAATTCCGATGGGAAAAATCGGGAAATTAAAACAGGAATAACTGAATATTCAGTTTCATTACAAACATTATTAATTAAATATTAGCAGAGAGTTTTTTAAAATTATTGCAGTGTTATTTTTTTCTATCATCTCCCGTTCAGCGATCAATTAATAGATAACGACTGATGACAATTATTTACGATGGTCTGTTTCATTATTTACTCAGTACCATAGTAAAATTTAAACAAATTGACAGTAAGCACTCTGTTGGCGCTATAGTAAAGTTCCTCAAATTTCTTACTAAAGACTGTACTCAAAATGAATGTGACTGGCGAAAGAAAAATTCCTACTCCTTTCTCTCTGTGTAGAACGTTTGAAACTACCGACACGTATGATGAAATACAGTGTAGAATTACTCATAACAGTCATAACCTATCACTCACGCGATTTAGCACAGAATATAGACAAAACGAATTACATAGGCAACGCAACATTTTGCTCGAGGTAAAATAAAATATCATGCGAGTAATGTGGAAATCAAAATTTTTTTACTTCATTTTGAAAAAATGGAAGTATATTTTATACTTTGCTGGGGTTGCATCTGTTTTCATTTACATCTTCAAACGTGGATCACAACTGGAGAATATCGGTTTCTCTCCACACATGCAATACTATGCAGGTAAGAATTTTTGAATTCAATACCAAAAAAAAAAAAAAAAGGATGACACAAGTGAATGTCTAGACTTTTACAAATACGTCCAATTCAAAATAATTCTTTGATGGTATTTAACACGATTATTTTATGTCCAGAACTCATGGACGGTTATCTAGTCAACAGCTCCAAGTGCCGTATGCCGTCTATACCGGCCTTGCATCCTCATATCAAAAAGTATGTGCAGAAATTTGAAATTGGAGAATGTTCTACAATACCTTTGCTCAGTTCTATAGTGAAGGAAGACAGCCAAAGATTTTCTCTCCTAATAAATGCTACAGTTGCTAAATATTACGAGAGATTCACCTGCTGTTGGATACCGATTGTCAGACCTAAACCCACGCGACCACTCATCTATGATTTAGACTCAATTGTTATGTGAGTGATTTACAAGTATTCAGACTGCCACTGTTCCTAATGAGGACGATTGGTTTTAGAAAAGGAGCTTGTGAAGATTTTGTCGAAAAAATTTTGCTACCATCAGAACTTGAGCTCGTTATGGTATCCTGCAGTACGGACAAAGAAGTTCCAAATATTATTTACCAAAATATACATCCCATAATCAATCCTGTGAAGGTAATGAATCGTAAAAATACATTGGAATCGATGCATAGAGATTTCTATCGCAATAATCGAAAAATGAGCATTTTAATCTTGGGTATAGACAGTGTCTCACGCCTGAATTTTTTGAGAAGTTTACCGAAAACTGAAAAATATTTGCGTGAAACTGGCTGGTTCAGTTTGAATGGCTACAATAAAATGGGCGATAATACTTTTCCAAATTTAATGGCTATTCTCACGGGTCATAGTGAGTCAACAATGTACTCTAGATGCAGAACACAAGAACCATTTGGTATGGATGAATGCCCTCTTCTGTGGTATGGTTACAGAGAAGCTGGTTATGTTACAGCATTTGGGGAGGATTGGTATAGCGGCGCAACATTTACTTTTCGTAAACCGGGCTATGTAAATCCACCAACGGACTATTATCTTCGACCTTATGCTGTGGCATTGGACACATTATTGGACGGGAAATATGAGATTGGAAGTCACAATTATTGCACTGGACCAGAGGCTACTGTCAAACGAATATTAAGTTATGCTTCAACCTTTGCCAAAACTTTTTTGGACATACCATACTTTGGTTTTTTTTGGATTAATACAATTTCTCATGACAGTTTGAATGGAATTTCATCATTAGACTCTTACCTACTGAATTATTTCAAAGATTTAGCGAGACATAGTGTCTTCAACGATACCATGGTAATTTTTTTGAGTGATCATGGAATGCGCTTCGGTGAATTCCGAAAAACATTTGTGGGTTGGTACGAGGAGAGACTGCCTTTCGTATACATGCGATTCCCTCAGGGATATCCTGAGAGCCCGAAGGTACATCGTTCACTCGAACTCAATGAAAATCGACTCACTTCTCCCTATGATTTATACGAAACTCTACGGGACATTTTATTGAGATCATCGGAAGTTGAAATGAGCCCTAGCGTGGGTTGTCACTCTTGCCAGACACTCTTCCGCCCTGTTCCGGAAGAAAGGAGTTGCGAGGACGCCGGCGTACTGCCTCATTGGTGCACATGTGCAATTTCTGAACCAACTAAAGGAGTTACCAATGAAACAATTGCGAATGACTGTGTACAAGCATTTTTGAATTACGTTAACAACATCGTTATGCAATATAAGAATGAGGAAGGCGAACGATTGTGTACGCAACTACACCTGAAGAAAATTCACTACGTGAACCAAATAATGGAGCTTAGTGATAACATCAAAGCAGCTAATGAGAGATATTCATTACTAATTGAAACAATGCCTGGTGGTGGAATGTTTGGATTTGTAATTTATATGAATCAGAACGGTAGTTTCACAGTGCTTCCGGAACAGATTAGCCGAATAAATTCTTACGCCAAAGATGGTAAATGCCTTGACAATGACAATACGAAATATTGTTATTGCTCACATTAAGACTCCATTGTTACTTTTTTGAATAACTGTATTGTCAAACACGTTTTCCTCTATCGATTGGACATTGATGGGAATGTATTTATAGTCACGAAATGAAATAAACGAAATAATATTGCAATGTATTCTGATAATATGAAGAGTGGTGTATAAGAAAAAAAGGCCTTTTGAAATATAGTTTCTACTTAATTCCAACAATATTTTTTTTGTGTATGAAGTTTATTCGATGACAATTCCGAGAACAAATTTTAACTTTAAAAAGAAATCAATAAATATCCTGACGGACAATTTATGATGGCAGGTAAGATAAAATTATATCATCATCTGAATAAATCACTTATAGTGAGTGTGATACTGCAAAAAATTTAATAATAACGAAATGTATCGCCACAATTTTATTAAAGTGAAGTAAAACATGTGGATAACTCGAAGGCCAAAATTCACTCAGTGTTCTCCGAGGAAATTGAAACATATTCTATTGTTGATTACAACACTGCTCGTTTTTATCTTTATTGCTAAATGGAAATTACGTCTCGAAGGCAGCAGCTTCTGTTCATGCACGTCATGTAAAAATATTATCTATTTAGATTTTGAAAGTTCCAATTCTTCTCTCGGCATACGATATTCCAATGATACGAATCCAAATCTCGGAAAGGGGAATTCCCCATCACGTGTAGAGTACAATAACAATGGTGAATATTTTAGCTTTATATTGTTTTGAGAAAAATAAAAAGAATCCCAAACTTATTTTCGAATAACAGCACTGATAAATCAATTTTCTTGCGATAATTCAATGATTTTCCATAAAGAAATCATGGATGGATACTTAGTATGGAGCTCACAATGCCATTTACCATCTGAAGACCCCATGCATCCAAGTATATTGAAATTTGTGAAAAAGATCGAATATGAAGCATGTTCTACACTGCCTTTACTCAGTTCTATTGTGAATGATACAAACGGCACTTTTTCTCTCGTCGTAAATGATACGATTGCCAAGAGCTATGGGGATTTCACCTGCTGCTGGGCGCCCATCTACAGGCCTACGATCATGGAACCACTAATCAACGATTTGGATTCCAAATTTGAGTGAGTCATTTATAATAACAGTGATTTCGTGCAGCTGCCATATGTCCTTGACATATACTCTATAGATTGCAACGTTTTTTAATATTAAAAGTTGTTTCTAGTGAAGGGAACTGTACAGATTTCGGGGAAAAAATTGTGCTACCATTAAACGTGGAAATTGTCATGATATCCTGCAGGGCGAATGAACACACTAATGACACCAAGGCCAAAATCCTATATAAAAACATTCACGCTATCATGAATCCTGCCAAGGTCTATGATCGACAGGATATATCTCAATCGAGTAATACAAACAATTCCAATCAGAATAGTCGGAAAATGAGCATTTTAGTTTTAGGAATTGACAGTGTTTCTCGTTTAAATTTTCTAAGAAGTTTACCGAAAACCGAGAAATATTTGCGTGAAACCGGTTGGTTCAGCTTGAAAGGTTACAATAAAATGGGTCTGAATACTTTCCCAAATTTAATGGCTATTCTCACTGGTCACAATGAGTCGAGTGTGGAGTCTGCGTGCAAACCAAATCAGGCATATGGACTTGACAACTGCCCTTTTCTCTGGCATGGCTACAAAAAAGCTGGTTATATCACGGCATACGGCGAAGATTATGGACCTTGGAGTACATTCAACTATGGAAAATTCGGTTTCGTTAATCCACCCACAGACTATTATCTTCGGACATATATCGTGGCAACGGAAAAATTATTGGAGCCCAGATACAAATTTGTTAACATGTATTGTACTGGTCCAGAACTTGCTGTCAATCGAATACTTGATTATGCCTCGGACTTTGCAAAAAAATTTTTAGCCGTACCATACTTCGGATTTTTCTGGGCCAACTCTATTAGCCATAATGATTTGAATGCAATTTCATCGATGGATGCATACTTCCTTGACTACTTCAAGGATCTTGAACGACATGGAGTCTTCAATAATACAATGATAATTTTTTTGAGCGATCATGGACTGCGATTCGGTGAATTCAGAGAGACATATTTAGGATGGTATGAGGAGAGACTGCCATTCGTGTATTTCCACATCCCCCATCATGAATATAGCGAGAACGCTGAAATTTCTCAGGCACTCAAACTCAATGAGAATCGTCTCACCTCGCCTTATGATCTATATGAAACTCTCAGAGATATCTTAATGAGGTCAGAAATAACACCGAATTCCAGCCCTGGATGCCCGACATGTCAAACTCTCCTTCGACCGGTTCCGAAAGATAGAAGTTGCACTGAAGCTGGGATATCGTCACACTGGTGCACGTGTGGAACTGCCCAACTTATCAATGAGGCTGATAATGGTACGATTGCAACAGAAGGCCTAAGAACTTTCTTGAACTATGTTGATAATATTATAAAGCAGTACAAAGACGAGAGAGGTAAACAACTGTGTGCAAAATTGCAGTTGAAAAAAATTCATTATATTAACCAAATAATGGAAAATAGTAACGATATCAATGCCACGAATAAAAAATATTCGTTTCGTATTGAAGTAATGCCTGGTGGTGGAATGTTTGAATTTCTCATTTATACCAATAAAAACAGTGATTTTAAGTTACGCTCGGAAGAAATTAGCCGAATCAACTCATACGTTAACGATTCCAAATGTCTTGAAAACGAATTTAAAAAGTTCTGCTCCTGTCTATAGAACATACAAACCAATAATTCTTCGTCATTAATTTCTTATGCTAGTGTATAATATTTCTATCAGCTCATACAATTGTCGTTTCCACTATGCCATGTAATTATGGCGAGATCGAAAACCAACCAAAGAAGAAAACTCCAGTTCTTCTCCAAAATACATGTATATATGGGCACCGTTCATGATACTTCATGGCATATCTCATTAGGTTATGATAACAGAAATATTTATCTCTCAATAATTGCTGCGTTACGTTGACGATATCACATTAAAGTTTGTACTTTACCTCTAATGCCATGTAAATCGAAATACATAAATGTGTACACATTCCATCACGATTCACGGGATCGCAGAGAGTTGTACGATTATTTATAGGTTATAATAACTGCATATCCATTTTCTCATCATCTTCCTATACGTGAACTTATGATATTACGAGTGAATCAACCATTTTTACACTCTCTCTACATTATATGCTACAACTCAATTTATTCATTTATTTTTTTTCAAAATGAGTGCGTGAATATCATACAAAAATTAAAATGGCGGGGGCGCACCGATCGTATACTCACGTTTCGTACTAAAGTCGTCCCTCTACCGCAGTAAATAGGTTGTCAGTGCATTGTGGCGATGAATGGCCGCTTCGTTCTGTGTGCGCTTATTCTGTTTTCTTGCAATTCACTTTTTGCAATTGAGTGAGCCGCGTGTGACACAGCCTTATATTACATTGCATTTGGTAAGTCAATTAATTTTCATACATTTCATTCAGATTAATATACTATGGATTATTCATTAATTATACATACGAAACTAATTGTTGCCGTTAATTGGAAAACGTGCTCTTCCATTTTTTCGGCCGGTGATTTGTTATTATTCATTAAATTACTCCACACCATTTATTCATACATAATGCCACAATGTAACTCTTCTTACTTATCACCTGTCAATATTCTTATTTATACAATCGCCAATTTTCTATCCAACATTTTTTATGATTTATTATACTCCCAATCGACAATACATATCTACTGTCAGCTTATGGCAGTCTTTTTGTATATATAGTTGTAAACTTCTAGAGTTACCCCAAGCGTATCAAATACCGATCCTTGTCTACTGAGACATCTTAACTAGCTGTATAAAATTCTCAAAATAATAATAAAAAATACTTGAATATGAAACATGTAGTTTTGGAAACGTATGTACTTGTACATATATATATATATATATAGATGTAATATGAAGTGATAATAATGTCAAATGTGGAACTCAATTTGACCAGAATGAAATGGAGTGAGAAATGAATGATGAAAATGATAACCTATGATAATACAAGCAGTAGTTCCAGAATAATTTCCGCAATAGGTTATGAGAAAGTGTTATATCAATTTTTTTTCTTTTTCCTTACTTTCAACGGTCCATTTTATCCCAATTTTCCCAACATACAATATATATATATATATATATTGTGTGTGCATGCATATATTCTCGCATATATATATATATATAGATATATGTATATATGCACACACACATACGTATTTTGCCATGCCTATATATGCATGTGCACATATATAGACAAATATGTCTATTTTGTTATAGTTAGTTTATTTTTTGTAAAATCTAATTACAGTTAGGCTGATATTTGTGGTACCAACAGTAAACGAACAAGAAAACTGATAAGATGGACAAGACACCAGATGGGTCATTCCATCCAGACAGGAACAATGGAGCTGACGATATTACGATGACTTTGGCAAATGCTGATGAGAGAGTTGCAATTCTCGATGCTGGGGCTCAGTATGGAAAGGTTATCGATCGAAAAGTTCGTGAATTGAATGTTCAATGTGAGATATTGCCATTGGATACACCGGCATTTACTCTGAAGGAAAAAGGATACAAGTCAGTAAAAGAGAACATTATCATCAAAGATGAATTCAAATAGATAATGTTTGGAATGATTGGAGAAAATCAAAATCGTTCATCTTTTCTTGTTATAGAGCTATCATTATTTCTGGTGGACCAAGTTCAGTTTACGCAGAAGACGCGCCACGATACGATGGCGATATATTCCGAATAGGCATCCCAGTTTTGGGAATTTGTTATGGCATGCAAATGATGAATAAAGAGTTTGGTGGGACTATCATTCAGAAAGAAGGAAGAGAAGATGGCCAGTTCCCTATTGAAACCGATACCAAATGCCTTCTGTTCAAGTAAATACATCTGTTGAACTTCACAAATATATTTACTTGCCAAAAACTTCGTATGTTAATATTGGATTCCTAATTTTATTTACAGAGGCTTGGAAAAAGATCAATTGGTTTTATTAACTCACGGTGACAGTATAGACAGAGTTGCTGATTGTTTTCGAACCACAGCCAAATCATCAAATTTCATAGTTGGAATATCCAGTGATAAGATGAATTTATATGGAGTACAATTTCATCCAGAAGTCGATCTCACGCCCAATGGAAAACAAATGTTACATAATTTTTTATTTGGTGTCGCTGGACTCTCTGGAAATTATACAATGCACGATCGAGAATTTCAATGTATTCAATATATCCGAGAAACTGTTGGCAATAGTAAAGTATTGGTGAGTTATACTGATATAACAATCAAATAACACTTACGACCGAATATTCATTCACAATTACATTGATAGCTGTTGGTGAGCGGTGGTGTGGACTCCACAGTGTGTGCGGCGCTTTTGCACAAAGCTTTAAGTAAGGAGCAAGTTATTCCGTTGCACATTAATAATGGGTTTATGCGTAAGGGCGAAACACCATTTGTTGAACAAAGTTTGGCGCAATTGGGTATACAATTGCAAGTGATAAACGCTGCACATTATTTTATGGAAGGCACCACATCTGTCCCATTGGACAATATCACACCCGCGAATATAATCAACAACAAAGGAATCGGTATAACTGCAGTTGGTCCGAGAACTAGAATAACCAAAATGCTTTGTCAAACGACAAATCCCGAAGAGAAACGTAAAATAATCGGAGATGTTTTTGTACGAGTTGCGAACGATGCAATGACCGAAATGGGTTTGAAACCTGAAGAAGTTTTTCTCGGACAAGGAACACTCAGGCCAGATCTTATTGAGAGCGCGAGTTATCTAGCCAGTGGTAAAGGAATAATCAATATGAACAAGTTATTCAACTTAATCATGTAAAACTGAATTTCCGTTTTATTTATGATCCATAGGCAAAGCTGATGCAATTAAAACTCATCATAACGACAGTGAACTTATTAGAGCATTAAGGTCGCAAGGCCGTGTTGTTGAGCCACTGAAAGACTTTCATAAGGACGAAGTACGACAAATTGGATGTGATTTAGGATTGCCATCATCACTCGTTCAACGGCATCCGTTTCCGGGACCGGGATTAGCGATTCGTATACTGTGCGCAGATGAACCGTATATGGATAAAGATTTTTCTGAAACACAGGTATTTGTTTTACTTGCTATTCCATCGTCAAATCACTCCACATTGGAATTATACTTCTTTCATATTTCTCTATATATTTTTTTAGGTTATAGTCAAAATAATGGCAGAGTATGAACAAATGCTACAGAAAAAGCACGCCTTGTTAAACCGTGTTGAAGGTGCAACAAATGAAGCTGAACGTCAACATTTACGAAGAGTATCGAGTAATCATCACATTGCCGCAACACTTTTACCTATTCGCACTGTTGGCGTCCAGGTATATGAACGCTTTTTATGCGAATTCGTCGCGTGAACATTATTTATCGATTGACAAATTGATTGATTTTCCAGGGTGATCGGCGGAGTTACAGTTATGTTGTTGGTTTGTCATGCGATGATGTAGAACTTGAGAATATTGTGTGGGAAGATTTGATGTTCCTTGCTAAACTTATGCCACGTGTATGTCATAATGTTAATCGTGTATGCTATATATTTGGACCATTGGTACAATCACCGATAACGGATATAACACCCACATTTCTCACATCAAATGTATTGGCAACATTGAGACAGGCCGACCATTTGACCAATCACGTATTAGCATCAAATGGTTGTTTGGGTGCAATCAGTCAAATGCCGGTAATACTCATTCCTGTGCACTTCGATCGTGACGCAGCGTCACGTGCACCATCATGCCAACGATCGATTGTACTCAGGCCTTTTTGCTCGAGCGATTTCATGACTGGTACACCAGCTGTTCCCGGTAATGAATTGCCGATACATGTAAGTCCTACCACTGTTCAACTTTTTCTCTCTTATACTGACAATCGTGTATGATTATGTAACTATTTTTTGGTTCTGGTACTTTGTTTTGCAGGTGGTGAAGAAAATTGTCACCGAAATATCGACGGTTCCTGGTATATCACGCGTTCTCTATGATTTATCATCAAAACCACCGGGCACTACCGAATGGGAGTAATGGACACTTATTTTCGACTCCTTTCTATTTTTTCACCACCCTTGCGCGTAACGACAACAAGAGAAAAAACGGGAAAAACAAAATAAAACAACAAAAAAAACAAACTATATTTCAAAAATATATCTATTACAAAAAATTTATCAATTCGAGGTTTTATGACTTCTTACCGATTTATATGGACGAAAAAATACCTATGAGCGAGGGGGATTAAATTGATATGTGTATACACATATATAATAATTACTCCTTCTGTTGCGTATACATGATGGAAGAAAAATAACAATTGATAAGTCATTACGCTAAAAAAAAAAACCGGTGGTATTGTGTACATTAAGGTCGAAGGTAAGTATCATGTTTGCTTGTAAATATGTTTCTATTAGGTCAATTGTATAAAATAATAATTTATTCGAAACAAGATAAACGAAAAAAAAAAATGAAATAAGAGAAAAACAAGCGTAAACGTAAACGCATTAATCATACACGATTACTTTTGCATTCGCGAAGATTACACCTGATTGGTGGTAACATTAGATTGCTGTTGTATTCAAGCTGCATATAATGTTGAACGTGTTCAACCGTTCTGCTATACGTTTCATGCCAAATGCAACTTCCAATTTCGGTCATACATCTAAAACAAACAAACATGTAGTAAATTAATGTAATTTTTATCATAATACCACTTTTGTTTTATTACGAACGAACATAAACGAGTAAAAAAAAAATAATCCATCATGCTCAAGTGTTTATTTATTATCCATTTTCTCCAATTCTTGCCTGTGCATAGTTCGCATTAAAACATGTAAATCTTCAAGCCGTCTCTCTTTTGGGAGCATACTTAGAAATGTTGCTAGCGATATTACATCGATTTCATTCACCTGATCGCATTTTGAAATCCATGTTTCTATTTGATTCCTCACCTGTAATAGGAAAAGCAGATTTTTCAACCGTATAAACGAAGTATTTGATCTCTCCCATTTATTGTATTATTTACTTGGCGCACTGGCAGAGTGAACAAATGATTAACTAAATTCGTCAGCATTTCTTGATGTTCATCAGAATTCGCGGTGTTTCCACTAAAACTCGATTGATGTGATCTAATATCGTCTCGCCTGTCGTTCACAACCACATTATCATCTTGTAAAATATTTATTTCATGCTCTAAAAAACTTCGGCTTCTACGCACAGTCTGGTTGTCATTATCATTATTCATTTCAATATAATTTTTATTTACCCGAACTTTTGTTTTGGTTACAGGCTTCGATTTTGAAAGTACATTATTTAGCGTTGCCTTTGTTTTACGTCCGCGTTTTTTAATACCAGTCACATTTTGTTCTTTCACTGGTACAGCTATTGACCCCATCAATTCATTTAATGATTTTTTCGATTTCGTAACTGCCTCCTTTTTCTTAGCCATACAATACATCTTTACGTCATCCTTAATATCGTCAGACAATGCCGATAAAAAGTCGGGATCAATTTGTGAGAAAGAAACATTAAACTCATCTGCAATACGTCTTGAACCTTTCATTTGAATATTACGATCATGAATTGCAGTATTATAACTTTCGATATTTAGACTATGAGTAGCGTCCCTATTTCCAACCTCGCCTTCTTGTTTGGTTTTGTAGTGGTTCAATATTTCATTCCTTATATCGTCTGGCAATTCAACAAGAACTTTCATGTCTAATTGTTCAATATTCGGCAATTTCACTTTATTGCATTTCCCAGGTTTTGCATGCTTGAAATAACGTTCTGGTCGTGAATGCTCTGTTTGTGATGCTTTTTTAGGAGCAGAATTTTTTGTATCATTTGTAGATGATTTATATGCGAGGATCTCACTTCTGATATCCAATGGCAGTTCATTGAAGACTGCCTCATCGATATCCTGCGTCAGTAGAAACGGTTTCTCATCACATTTTTCCAAATCGGAGCATTGTTTAGGTCCTTGTACTTTCCCTGGTATACTCACAGCTACTTTCGGTTTTCCTCTCTGAAAATTAGCTAGTTCCATCTTTATGTCATCAGGTAATTCAGCTAGAATCGATTCATTTATTTCCATATGACTTTGACAATTATCGAATTCTTCAGCAGATTTTTGTGGCAAGACTGCTGATTTTTTGGCGGTGAAAAATGCTTCAAGACCTTGAGGCTTTAGTGCTTTCGATACTTTTTTACCAGACACTCGGCGGTTATCATTATTTCTCTCTGACAATTGTGAATTTTTTATTGGTTTCATTGCTGTCTTCACCAATTTATTTATCGTATCTGATGTATCAGGCGTCGATTGTTTTGCTTTAGCAAAAAATTTCATCATATAAGTGTCCGGTTGTTTTTTCAATGTTTCCAAACGTGATATTTGAATTCCAATCCCGCGAATTTCGTGTGCCGGTTGCTGCATTTGTTCCCACAAAGATAAAACTTCTTTCGTAATAATTGTCTCATCGTCAATTTGCGTTATAAAATTCCTCGATTTTGTAAAATTATCACACAATCCATGACCCATAAACTTAGCTGGTTCTACCGGGGCATCTTTTGCCCTCACCATCAATTTCAACGTAAGACATTTACCTTTAGCATTTATTTTTGTCAAACGGCTAACAACTTCCTTTGACAATTTTTCCAAAAAACTTTTCGCATCATTATCATTTTCAAAACGTATTCCATAATTAACTTCACTCGAAACTGATTTCCTAACATGTTCTATGTTAAGTTTTGACAGATCGATACCTCGGCATGTATTGTGTAGCATTTCACCAGTTTTTTTCCCGAATTCCTTTTGCAATGCATCCAAAGGAATTCCACGCAGATCCGAACATAATTGAACATTCATTTTTTTCAATTGATTCATCGTCGTATATCCGACGCCAGGAATATCTCGAACACTCATACCACCAATGTACGATTGTACATCGACATCTTTTAAATGAAATTGTCCATCAGGTTTGGCACGTTTGGTAGCTAATCGCGCTTGCAATTTGTTGCTACCAAATCCAGTCGAAACGGGACATCCAGTTTTCTCCTTAATTTCATCTCTTACAATGTTGGCAAATTCCAAGGGCGTTAAATTACATTCCTGTAGAGTTGTACTCACATCAGCATACAGTTCATCACAGCTAACCGCTTCAATATCCAATGTATATGACGCAATCGTATCATAGAGAATATATGAAACTTCTTTATACCCTTCGAAATCATATTTAATTGTTCTCAAATTTGGACAAAGTTTTAAAGCTTGTCCGAGAAACATTCCGTTTTTGAGACCAGCTTTTCTAGCTTCATATGAGCATGATGCTATTTCTGCCATTGATAGAAACTCTTGTTCATTTTCATTGGAATTTGTCGATGGCTTATTACCGCGGGCATGTGTAACAGCCACTGGTAATCCTTTCAACTCAGGTTTATTTTTTAAGCCAACTGATACAAAAAAACAATCCATATCTATGTGCATTATGATTGGGCTCTTGCCATTTACTTTGTCACACGAATCCGAAGTGTTGAATATATCATCTTCTGAATCCGAATTATTTCCAAAAGTTGCAGCCCTGTTTCCGGAATTTTTTCTTGATTGTTTCAAGCGTTCCAATCCAAGAAATGACTCGGTATTTTTCGATCGTAATTGGTTTACATACTCTTTGAATGTTGCACTCATCGTCGAGATATGATGTAAACGTGAATTATTATAGAATTCGGTTAAAAATTCGTCATTTTTGGAGCATAAAGCTGCACCATTCGATTTGGATCCTTTCGCATGCGAGGGAGACTTTGACTTTGTATCATTTTTGATTGGATTAGATGCTTTTTTGATCATGGCAGAATGCAATGCAGCACTGGTGGATGGCCCTGGATCGAAAGGAGTCTCTTTATCTTGCATTACGCCCAAGGGTGGATTGATTCTATTATTAAATTGCAATTGTGGTTGAGTTATTGATGCACTGGAATACAATACATATGACCTCCAATCTAATAATTTATTGGCTTTAATACTATCAGTAATCCATTCAGGTTTACAAAGTGGCAATGGATTCTTCGACTTTAGGTATTGTAAAATTTTGGTATTTGGCAAATTGGACGCAATCAAATGTGTAGTACTTCCAGAACGTTGATAGATATGATAAACTCCACCATGTTGCATCATCAATCGTCTCAATTCATCTGCACAAGGATTGGTCCATCCATTTACAAATATCGCTATCCCCTTAAAAAGGTCTGTTGCATTCTGGAATTCTTTACCAACCAAATCACGATATTGATCTTCGAGTTTGGATTTTTTCGCAGCCATATATGACCCCTAAGAGAATACAAAATTAAGAAACTAATTGTCTAAAATAATATTATGAAAAATATCTGACAATTGTCAAAGCATACCCATCCCTCCACTTCATTCTCGTCCGCCGGACCATTTTTTCTCATACCTGCAAACATCATATGTTGATATGTATGATATAAATCAATCGCTATTTGTATAAAAAAATATCAACAACATCTTCAAAACCTTATTGACATACATATGCCTTCATAATACATTTCTCTTCAATATATTTTTAGCTTCTACCCGCCAAATTTCACCAACAATTGAAAAGTGAAGGTTATGTTCCAGGTAATATGATTTTCCGGCGCTTTCGCAATGGTGGCGTACTAAGCATCCTCAATAAGCGTTATGTCAAATCGAATACTCAAAAATCAACAAATATTCTCATGATATCTCAACACAACAGATAATAAGAACTACATATAAGATTAAAGTTTATGAATCTGTTATTTATCATAAATAATATATCTATTGAACAATATTTCCGATTGTGCAATCACATGTGCGCAGCTTTACCTAGAAAATGGCGGGAACACAAAAAATTGCGAAAATGGTGTGTTGAAAATGACCGGTAGAGGGTTTCCAGGAAGCGAAAATTAACGCTACCACCCACCACACCATAAAGAAAGGTCACTAGATTGAACTAGATAACTGGATTATGGAGGGGTCATATAGGAACTTGTTCCGTTTTTTGGCATTCACTTCCGATCTTCGGTTGGTTCAGTTGTTGTATCATTAATCGTCTCTTTGGAGATTGAGTGTGTGTTATTCAGAATTGTGGTGTTTCTGATAAAATAAATCATTACTTCATTGAATCATTAAATCTAACACAGCCGGTACTGTGTTCTTTGATATTCAAACAGTAATTGCAATTCGAGTAAACATCGTGAATAAGAGTAAGAAAAGCAAGTGGAAGGAAGTGGAAAGAAGCAGAGAGCACATTAGCGAATGTGCTCGGCGATCCTATGTAAATCGAATTGGAACCAAGATCCAAACGGATCATCCATGTCTTCCCAGAATACAGAAACATCAGCCCATAATTTAATTCCGGTAAATTGCCAAGTTTACTTTATACATAAACACAATGTGTTTTCGGAAATATTTTGTATACCAGTATGGAATAATAATTTAATTCATTTCATTCGATCCATAGTACACACGAATGATTATCGGTCCGCTCCAGAACGTTCAAATTTCGCATATGAAGTGTACATAATTGCATAGTTGTGTGTGTGTGTGTGTATATATGCGCCTACATAATTGTTTATATATGGAATGCGTTTCATAGTGGCACGTGAAAGTCAATTGGGCATTGTGAATCCGCACAAATCGCAAGTATTCATGCCTGCAATGAATCTTTCAATAAATATTAATAATGAAGAAATCCACAAATGATGATTGCTATGTTCCATCCCAAACATATATTATTTTCTCTCATTTATGTACGATGAGGGCGAATTAAAGTATAGCAAAAATACAGAGAAGGGAGAGTTGGCAAATTGACCTCGTGAGGCGTATTTAGCATGTCTCCTGTACACTTTTCTTCCACTTGGTACAATACAGGAATTTTGGTATGACACCCCATGTTACGAGGTGATAATCTCAGTTTATGAACATGTCAATGGCATTGCTACTCATTTATATATATATATATATACATATGTGCGTGTAGATATATATATGTATTCGCAAGTTAAATTGTCCGCACGGACAGAATGCAGTACGTGTGGAAGGCATACCATCCGCTTGGGGCCAAGGGATATATTTACTCTTAGTCCGTCTCGTTAATCTCCTTCACTCTATAACAGACTCACGTATTCGCAACAGCCGCATACACATAGACATAAACATAAAACTGGTAATAATAAAACGTTCTCAAATGTTTATTCCCAAGGAAATACTGTTGGTATATACATATAAATATATCAAACATTTTTGGAATGTGCGATAAAAGAAAATTATAGTTATCATAAAGTCTTTACAATCCAGTTCTTTGATACTTTGATGGACTAGAAGAGAGTCATCGATATGCATTACATGCGAGTTATATATGTCCATTAAAATCTTATTTGGAAGAATATTTTTCTTGTTTCACTCCACTCGATATGATAAATTTTGTAGTTCTGCAAATTCCTGTACCACCGATAGTTCCGGTCGTACCACAAAAATTTTTTGGAATCATCGCCACTTGGTTATAAGTCTTCTTGATACCGACTTTACCCCCGTCGCCGATATAATGCACAAAATTTGATGAAGAGTCCACTGTATCAGGTAAAATAATTCTCCCACCATCGCCGTGATATTGTATTACACCAGAATTTTTCCTGATTATTTCCAAGCGACCGCCGTCGCCAATCATTTTTATGTTACCATAATTATTTACAATAGTGAGTCGACATCCGTCACCAATTATCTCCAATTGTTGATCATTTGTTTCCATTTCAAGGCGTAAACCATCGCCATTGATCGAACCAGTAATTTGTTCCGTTGTAGGTTTGCTTGTTGGCCTCCAATTCATTTTCGCACTCTTTAACATTCGCCCTCTATCTTTCTTCTCTTTATTATTATTCATTTTACGTGTATTCCAGGCCTCACCGCAGTCTCCAATGGCTGAAGGTCGTTTGCAAGGCCGCAGTAAAAATTTCTTCAAGTGACACTTTAACAATTCAAAGGCCGTATTTCTAAGTCTTCCACGCAAATTAACGTGAGAAATTGTCGCGTGATCAGTCAAGTGGTTTATTGGCGCTGAAGCGCAAGTCTTGCTCGATGTTTCAATGATCTTGCCTTTTAACAAACTCGCGCTGTTTACGAAGTCACTCACATACACCCAACTCCCCTCTTATGTACAGTAAGATATTGACCAATGAATGGCAGTGGTTAACGGTTATTCCCCTATATCTCTTCGACGCAATCTGCAAAAACTACTACTCAATTGATGCACACTATCTCCAATTCATTTTTTTTCCTTCCATTGTTTTTGTCAGTCATTTTACGTCACATTTGTTGCAAGCAGTATCCTATTATCACACGACGAGTGTATACAATCATCCTTCTACTTTTATTCTGCAAGACGGATGTTCAATAACTCTATGACTGAATTTTGAATCGTTCAACTATGACTCAATCGAGATCTTGACATATATACATTCTTATTCACATTCAATTTTACATCATGTTCATGCTGAATCAATGAACATTTCAATTATTTGGGGTTTGGTTTTCCAATAAAATGGAAAAATATTTCATGTTATTCAGTTGTAAAATCAAATAAAATTGATTGAATTATTGGAATATGACATGCGTGGTATTTGTAGAAATGAAGTTGTTGTTCGGTTATATCGATATATCATACGATAAAAGTTAATGAGTGTGCACGAGGCACAGGTGTGTACAATTAGTACGCACGATAATAATTTAAATGATGTTGATAGGAAAACTGGGAAGTCCTCTACGAACATGATTGCTATATTAATGCTGGCGTAGGTAGAATTATACGTTGATTGAACGGAATAATTGAATATTGGAACAAGAATTTAATTACTATACAATTCCGCGTACAAGAAAATTGTCCGTCCTTCCTTATTGTCCCTCCTTTGATAATTGATTAAACCTCCAAAGGCAATTTCCTGTTCAAAATTGAACTCTGTAATTCTAAAATTGGCATTAATACATTTTTTTTCCATTATCATTTTCCAGAATGCAACGAAGACAGAGAATAAAATGCAAAAAAATGAATCAATGGATTGTGAATTGAAAGTAAAATTCGACGCGAATGTCAATAACGGTGAAGTCATTCCGCCATCGCCCCCGTATGTGACTCGACAGGATTCCGGTGTACCAGAGGATCTTGCGTCACCTTGCACAAAAGGATCTCCACTACAAACCGAGGACGACCCTGACGATACGATGAACAGCGATTGCAATGTCACAGTCATTCATGTATCAGAAACATTAACTGAGAACAAAGACAATAAAGATGGCAGTGATAGCGGAGTTGAGGGATGCACAGCAGAGATTGCCAGGGTAAAAGTTCACATCATAAGAAGAACAACTCTAAAAAATTATTCATATTCAAATTCTTGTTATTTCATAAATCGGTGAATTCAACAGGTAAGTGGCTACGCAAGCAGCTGCAATGGTCTGGATGAGGTCAGTTGTGATTCAAGTTTGGTAAGTTGTTGTTCCGTGTATGAAGATACTTGTGCAACACTCCCAGACGATTTGGGACTCACACCAGGTGCAGGAAGTAGCGGTGAAGCTAGCGCTTCATCACGAACTCTCCCTCGCGGCAATGGCGAAGCTACAAGTGAAGGCGGAAGTGAAAGTTCATCAGTGGCGGGTAGTACGAGCACACGTGGAATATGGACAACACCCAAAAGGCCATCGACAACTTTGGGAACATCTTCAACGTGTAAGAAAAAAATTAATAAAGCAGAGACCCCAATAAAAAGCTCGCTTGTCAGACCAACACAACTAGGAGAAGCATCACAACGGCTACCATCGAATACGAGAGTCAAAAGGAGTGCCACAACTTCTCGAGCGACGCCATCAAAGCCACAAACAGTCACAAGAGAGCGAACAAAATCGCGCGATAAATCTGCACCGCGAGAAAACGGCGACAATGTGAAGGACACCAATGGAAAAATTTGGAGCACCCCGGGAATCACGAGAACTACTCGCACACGTAGTCGACCAATTCCCGATTCACTGACACTATCAGGAACTTCAGCATTGGCTAAGGAAATTGATAAAGACCTTGCCCAACGTGGTGGTGGCCGAGGAACAACAACTGCAGCCTCTAACTTATCGCGATGTCCGTCGACAGCATCACGTGGTCGAAGCACGGCAGGATCAACTCCGTCTGAAGAGTGTCGAAAACCACTATCAACACCGCGAGTAACCAAAACATTAACTAGATCGCTTCATCAAGAATCGAAAAAGTCTTGTGATACTAAGCGAGTTGACAGCAAAACATTGGATGCTTATGCGACCCTGCCTAGACGAAATAAAGCGAGGATGACGATTGCTAAGCCCGAAGAGTCGAGAAAAACAGTGTCGCGTGAAGCAAGTTTGAATCGAGCTGATAAAGGACGTAAAAGATCCAATTCACGAGATTCGATGCACATTCATAAGAACTTACCGCCATATCCGAAAACAAAACATACTGAGAAAACGTTAATTTATCATGAAATTAGCGTGCAAACAGGTTTAACTGGACAAGATATTGAGGATGCAATGGCGGGAATTGCTACGAATGTATATGGCCCTGATGTGGTGGATCGTATTGAAAATGAGTGCCAAACGGAAGGAAATATGGTGCCAATAGAGGAATTGCGGAGTGCAAAAGACGATGCAAAAAAATTGACGGCAGATATTGAGATATTCAAACAAGAAAAAGAAAGATTGGAGGCAAAGTTGTCAATAACAGAGCGACAATTAACAGCTGAACGCAGTGATCACACATTCACACGTCAGGAATTACAGAGAAATGCCGCCAGAATACTTGCAATCCTTGGTACACCAGCGTCAGAACAATCTGAAAATAATGACAGTCTTCTAGAGCTTGAATCACATTTTCAAGAGTCAGGACAGGTTGTTGCAAATCAACAACATGAAATTGCTGATCTGCAGTCCCTCTGTCGAATTCTCAATCGGGATTTAGAAAAAAGTTTAGCAGCGCAGAAAGCGCTGCTTCAACACCAGCAAGAGGTTGAAGCACAAACAATGGAACTCCAAGAGTTTTTGCAACTTGAAAAAAATGCAACGGCCGAAGCTATGAAGGATGTCGAGGCAGAATTAAAATCCAAGGTGGAATTACTCGCAGACCGTGACATGGAACTGGAGCAAAAAACTGAAGAGTGCAAACATCTTGTGCGAATAAGTGAACAGAGGCGCCAGGAAAATTTATCATTGGAGATGAAATTAAGAGCGGTTGAACGTAGGAGTAGAGAATTACTTTTGACACAAGGTGCAGCTGTGTCAGGCGCTGCGGTAGCATTATCTGGACTAGGCTCACGGCTCGAGGGATTGGTTGAACAACTCGTTAAATCCTACAAAATCTCTGAGAAAGATCTTGAAGATGTTGTTTATCATAATGAAGCTTATAGTCGAAGTAACAGTAGTGCTGAGTCGAGTCCTATCAGTTCGAAGCAACACAGTCTGACTGATTTTACGCCAAGTCCAAAACGGAATTCATTTGTCTCAGCGGTGATTGGTGCCATTCGAAATGCTGCCACTCATCCATTCGTTCTTCGTCCTACGACTAAGAAATCGACGGATCCATCGAAGCAACAAATTTTCAAAGAATTAAGCATGGAATCATCTGCGGATCTATTGGATTTTGAAACTGAACCCTGTCTCATGATGGAAAGTGTGCTTGAGGACGTCGCACTGCCTGATACATATTCGAGAAACATGGTATCCAGCAGTGACTCGTTGCGGCGAGCGCTGAGCGTACCTGAGCCCATTCCCGATACAGTTACGTCATTGTGTGGAATGGATGATGAATGTTCTAGCCTAACGAATCTCACACAAGCCATTTTGAATCGTCTACGTGCTGAAGAACACGAAGGTGATGAGGAGGACGATGAGGATTGTGATTCTGTGAGTGAGTCTGAAGCGACCGGACACACTGATGTAACTGTACCTACTGTCGATTATTGCACCGCTGTCAATCTCGTTGATCAAGTTATTGATGTGGACAATCTTGTGACAACACTGCTTAAAGTTCTCAGAATTATTCAATTGGACAATGATACGTGTATCAAAGAGCTTCGAGATGAAAAGTAAGTATAATTGGACGCATTGAAATTTGTTATATCTACAGTTTTGTATTTTTTTAATTGCAGATTAGAATTGGAGGGGAAACTTGCCAATGGAAGTAATGAATTGAATATATTGAGGACAATTGCTCAAGATGAATCAAAGATACTGTGTGGAGATGAACAGGAGGGAGAACCGATAAATAATACTGATAGTCGTCGATCGTCAATTAAAGAGGCAAGAAAATAAAGAAAAGAATTCAATTTTTTTTGTATGACGCGGTTTATTAATTTTATTCACTTCTCCTATTGTTTCAGTGTGAAGTTATTAATTCTTAATTATTGACCCATCTTCCGAATAAGGTAATTATAATAGCTCATCAAAACCCCGTCCGCTTGAGCAATTCATAATTTAGCATTTCTAGTCTTATTCTTCCGTGGACAACTTTGACGCTGAAGCTTTATTGAAATGATCTCCCCACTCCACAATACCAAGTCGTATAATAGCTTAGTAAAAAAAAAAAAAACACGCTTTCGTTTTATGCGTCACAAACATCTTTTTCTTGCATTTAATTATAAAAAAATTACACTCATACCACTTTACTATTCGTTATTCGTTTTTATTAAAGAGTTGCAAGACTACAAGTAGGATGAATTAGATTAATTGTATTATAGGAATCGAATTCTAAAGACTACAAAAAGGGTTTTATTCCAGAGTCTAAAAAAAAATACCATGTCACGCCAGTAACTGTACAGAAATACATAATTCTAGGATTTTTTTTACCACATATGCATATAATGAATATAATGTTAAATAGAATACAAGAGATCTAATGAGTTTGTGAAGCAGCTTGCAAAAATCTGAATTGTATTCTAATTTCCATGTGAAATAAATATCATTTTAATTAAATAATAGTCGAAGGTGTATAATATCATATTTGTTTATGGTACCGCTGAAAATGAAGTTGCATGTAGTGCATTTCTCTGCAGAAATGGTGCGAGGAGGCTGATGATTTTCAAATGGGGTCTGTGAAATCGAAATGAATCCATAATTAAAAATGTCTTCTGAGACGATGAAGAAGAAAATACGAAAACAATTAAATAAAATAAGTATACATACCTATGTTCTGATTTTCTTTCTGGCATACGAGCCTTTAAATTCTCATTGGAATTCTCGTCGAATGGCTTCACATCATCAGGTTTTGGCTTATGTTTTTCTATCGGTGAACCAGCTAAGCCACTCAATCCACCCAACATCTCATTAGCACCACCAAGACCTCCACCAGCAAGAAGGAGAGTTTCTACAGGGGCAAGAAGAACCACAAGTCCTTTAACTTGAATGCGATAATTCTCAGTGCCATTTTGTCTTTGATCGTAAGTATCCGGTTCAGGTGAAGACGTTGTTGACGTGACAGTTATATCGACATCATCCAATGAAGGTGATGAGTCTTCATCAATTGTTCTGTGTTCCAAGCGAAGAAATGATGCTGGTGCCGCGTTAGTGAGACTCGTAAATACCATTACTATTACAGAAATAGTCTTAAAAATTCTCATGTTGATAATAAACACCATTGAGTTGGTATAATAAGTAAAAAGATGAGAGTGAGGTCTTGCCTGGCACAATTTCGGAAATGAACTATGGAAGATGAGGATCTGGCATTCCCGTTTTGAACGAGATACCATTCCCCTCCAGCACGGTTCATTTACGGTCACTCACGGTCACTGCACTCAGGTATCCCCATCAAGTTCAAGAAACTGCCGTGAACTTGAAACTCGTTAGTATCAATGCTGTATATGTATGGGTAGCCACGTCTACATGTGTATTGATGTATGTAAATGTATTTCAAACAAGGTATATTTGATTAGTGTTGTGTTATGCAATTGAGACATCGCAAATATTGATCATTACGTTATATTGTAAATAGTATTCAAATTTATTGAAGAAAAATAAAAAAGTTGTTTGAATGATATAAACAGATATAATTGTAAATTTAAATTAAATTAGAAACTATTCGATCATATATATATATATATATCAATTTTTCTGCGAACCGTCAAATTGACAGATACCAGAGCGATCGCGAAATCTTCCTGGTCCGCAATTTTCAATACTGTCGCCAATAAGCGTCAATTCGGTCACTTCAGTTGCCTTTTTCTTTTCAGATATAGTTTTCAAACTTCTGGTTTCTTTAGAAAATTCCTCTACATTGGTCTGCTGGTCTCGTGGCACTTCCGGTATTGCTTCAACAATTATTCTATCACTCTTATGTTCAAGTCTATTCTTCGCTAGAAGATTTTTTTGGACTTCAAATGCTTCCAGTAGTGCAGAAAGTGACAATTCTGATGTATCGAATTCTTGAGATGATGATGATGGTGGTGGTGGTGGTGGTGATGATATAGGTGATAGAGTATCAGAAATAGGTGCGATAATGATCACAAAGTTCTCCAGGTTGGCATGAACATTGAGTTTGCCGTCTTGACGTTGATCGTAATGGATAGGTGCTGCATTTGATATTGCAATGATGCTACAGAACACAAATAACCCGATAACGAACTGCTGCTGCTGTGACTGCATGGTGACTTGATCAACAGAACAGAAACGACTGACAGAGGCTGAACATTAGCCGGCAGCTGTGGGTAAGAAATCGGTTCCGTTATCTTGAGATGCTTGGATGATGCACGAGAAAATGAAAAGAAAGGGAGAGAAAGAGCTAGTGTGTTTAAGGTCAAGGTCCACGACATTTTTGAATGATTGGACGCGTGCGATGATCTCCGAAAAAGATAAGATTTAGCTGTGTTGTTTAAGAGCTCGGAGACATCCATGACACAACGCGAAGATCTTTGCTGGCGCCTTCTCCAGGTAATTTTGGTGCCAATTTCAATGCCAACCTACTGAAAAAAATGAGAAATGCACACACAAATTTTAATTATGACAATTCATTTCAATGATGATTTTGATTGCTATAAACTTACGGTAGAAGTGCCATGCGCCTCCGGTTGATCTTTCTGCAACGACCATTACCATTTTCGAGTGTTCCTGATCGGCATCTTTTCTCTGTAACTTTCGCGATAGTTCCTGGCTGATTTGATGAAATTGTTTCAAGGTTGCCTTCACTTTTGGTGGTTGCATCCATTTTTGCTGTAGTTGAAGTAATATTTGACAGATCCGTAACTGCTGTTGATACATTTGCAACTTCTGCAATCGGTGATGATGATGATACAGTAGCTAGTGAAATCGAGTCTGAAGTTGATGAGATCATTTCGACGTCTGCACCGGAAGAAGATGAAGACGTGGATGGTTTGATTGGCCAGACAGTAGACAGGGGTTTTTCAGTGATCACAACGTTATCCGTAGTTGTTGGTTTCATGACTGGCTTTATAGTGAAGTCCGCATAATCATAGACATAATTATAATCCTGGAAAAAAAAATATGTAATCATAGAACCTTCAATACTTCATCCCTTTTTCCATCCACATATATATATCGTCATTGTACCGTGTATTCATCTAAAAATTCTTTGTCGAGAAGCGCGACAATCTGGACGTCTTTGACATCAATGTGAACATTAACATCACCAGTTTGACGTTGGTCGTAGCTGGTAGGAGTCGCGGTTGTTAATCTGGTTAATCTCCAAACTACTAGGATGGCAGTCAGTAAATAAAGAGACCTTTTTTGGTCGTACATGATTACGTTGTTTTTTCTGTTTCTATATAGAAATCAAATGAAAATATCAACGTATATAAGAAACTCAGAGAATATAGTTTTGCGGTGGCTTCTTCCAAGCGCGTGGTGCGAGTGACTGATGTGCATTTGAGTGAAGACAGCCCACTACGTGTCTGCTGATTATTGTTCATCTTGTATCGCTCAAGAACCGGTATTTTTCCTGGCAACATACAGTCGTCCTGTGGCCGGCACAAACTCGTGTTGGTGATGTAGATTGTCTTACAATAACGAGCGCGGGCATTGGCCCCAACAAATATCTTTCGTTCAATGGCCCCAAAAGAACTCTTGATGATTTACACATATGGATATTAGTATGTGCACGATAATAAAATGAAGTGTGACAATATTCCTCACAGCTATGGACTAGATGGAATATAACGGGTTTCCTGTTGGCTCGAGATCAAAATAACTAAATTACAAAGAAAGATTTGTTCGGTGACGCCAATGCTGCGCATTTGAACTGGGCGCAAAATCCAAGAGCGCGGTCGATACTCTTTTGCGAGAGTATAATCTCAAGCCCAGAACAGTAGAAGCGGAAAATTCGCACAATTTCATAATGATGGAATATCTATGTTCATTCCAGTATTCCCTCTGTAACTTTCTACAAGAACACGAAGTCCTTTTTCTCCCACCCACAGTTCGTTGCCTCCATATGTAAACAGTTCATATGCTTGGGCTTACGCGCGAAATTTGAAATCAGAAAATGTGGAAAAGTGAAAATAAATTGGGGGGGGGGAGGGGCTGATATATGTGTTGATCTAATCACTGTGAAGAATAAATTGCCACCATTGACGATGACAAGTTCATCGTTTGCAATTGTTTTTATATTGAACAAAAGAAAACACGAATGATATACCTCCTTACCTTGGAAATGGCCGAAAGTTATCGCTGATGTGGAGATTCAAGAATCTCTAACGCTTTTGTCCTGTGATAGAGATCGCATCGAGAAGCGATTCCGCCACAAATATTACAATAGTTGGATACCATAGCAGTTTTTCCAGTTAGAATGAACGTTACCAAACAATAATATAAATAGTAGTCGACGTGGTTCGAACCAATTGACCAACTGTCCGGCAGAAGGCGGAGAGCAAAACGGAAGAAAAGAAACAAAAAAGAAAGGTACGAAATATACCGATGACAGTTGACGGAATGTGAAAAAATATGATACGAGGATGCATGAAATATGTTTATCTTGTAAAGTATAATCAGAATGATAAGGTTTTATCCCGAAATAGTTTTCGTTCCACCTGTTGCCTGACCATGGTCTACAAAAAAAAATTTGATTACAGTATAATTCATCTTATAGACTGATGGTCAGCGTCATATGAGAGAGATGAGAACAAATTACGAATTATATTTTGTTACGTAGTATATCGAATATATATATATATATATACATATGTGTGTGTATTATGAACACACAAGAGGCATGATGAGCTGGATATGTGTATATAAATTTGTTTACAATGTTCCCATTTGCGACTAATGATGCTCCAATTTTTTAAAAAATCAGGTAATGAACAATGCATTTAAAATACATGTAAGTCAATGCTTAGGTTATAACGTTTGAAGAATAAGTTTAAAAATAGCATAACCTAGAATGTTTTGATATTATATGTGGAATTTGAATGAGAAAAAAAATTCATAGGAACGAGAGACAAATCGAGATCTTATCAAAGCTCAGTAACGAGCTCGCACCGGCCTACTAGAGGTGATGCAGTCGCCGTTAATGACTTCCAATCAACACGGCCACTGGCTTCCAGGAGTCTTGAAGAAGAAGAGGAGGATGACGACGAAGAGATTAGGGGCAGTTTGAAAATTGAAATATCCTCAGCACGTTCGAGACTTTCGAAAACTCTGTCAGAAATTCTCGCTGACAAAGAAGCGTTGGGGTATTTTATTCAATTTATGGAAAGTCGTGGACGATTGGCACTAATCAAATTTTGGATGGAAGTTGAGTGTGTACGCGAAGCTTCGCGCGAAAGAAATAACTTCAGCAATGAAGATTGTGCAACAGAAGAATTGAGACAATTTGATGATCAATATGATCAATTATTTAATCAAGAAAATGTAAATACTAATGATTCAGCACAGCATTATAAAGAGCCAAAGACTAATCAATTGTTGAATTGGAAGACAATAAGTGAAGAGCCTGGTGAGATGTCTAGTGTCATACAAGATGCTATGAAAATTCATAAAAAATATATATTCAATGATAATCTGAGAATAAACGAAATAACATCAATACAAAAAATAGAATTGGACGAAGCTGCGGAGAATCAAAAGCACATAACTCTCATAAATGGGTTGTTACTGATACAGAAAATAGTATATAAGACATTGGAAAATGAATTTACTGATGACTTTTTGAAAAGTAATCTACATTGCAAACATCAAATTGATGTTTTAACGAGTGGTGAAGTTAAGTTAGCTGATATTTTATTTAATGAAACGGCGTTATTTTACTTCATGGAATTCATGGAACTTGAAAATAAACGAGAATTATTAGATTTTTGGATGTCTGCAATAAATTATCGACAAAATCTCTTGGAGAAAAAATGCACAGATCCAATGGACGCTCAAAGTGATGCTCTAATAATATATGAAAAGTATGAATACTTTTGGAACTAATATAACAAACTTTTGATATCTTGAAACATTAACCTCCAACGGGTGTCAATTTGTTGCAGATTCTTCAGCCTCCAAGCAACTATGCCTTTAGGTTTCACAGATAAAATTCGATTTGAAGTTGAGCAAAATATTTGCCGTGAGGGTGGTGATGGCCCGCAATGGGATTGCTTCGACAAACCAACTATAATTGTATATAATTTTTTGAGTAAGGTAAGGGGGCACTCAGGGCAAAATATTGAGCGGAAGTTCCGCGTGGCACTTATTAACATCCATTCTTTCTTATCTATAGCACTATCTACCTGCCTTCTTATCTTCCCAGCTGTATTACAAATACTTATCCGAATTAATCAGCACAATCCAGAGCGGCGCTTGTGCGTCTCACTCACAGCAACGAGTGAAAAGAGCAGGTAATACTATCTCATTCCATTCAGCATTCAAATATTCATTATGTTGACATCAATTACCCGTCCAATTTTCATAATTTAGGCTCCGACTGCAGCAGCGAAATGAGTATATGTAGTGTTGTCACACACGATACTACACACTTGAACAATACATTCGATGCTAATCGGTCATTTAATGACAGTTCTATCAATGGCACTATGAATATCGATGCGCGACAGCTGTACGATCCGGATTCACTCTGGAAACGCGCCAAGTCAAGGTAGATTGTACTTGAATATTGTAAGAAAAGCAAATCACAACCCAATACATAAATGAATTTCCGTAATTTTGTGTGTAGTCTTAGCGTTGGTTATGTTGATAATATGGGTCGATTCATCACGGAAATTGAGCCCGATCCTCATCGTAAATACGGTAAAGATGTTTTCTACTATTCCTCTGTGTTTTCGTTCATACGATTATCATGAATAAAATCCATTCAATTTTCATGTTTTCGTTTCAGAGTCACGACTGTCGCGTGCTGTAAAAAGACTCATAAATATGGAACAAGATAAGGTGCGTATATGAATATATTTCGCAGAAATGTATACGCAAGTCGATATAATGCTACGGCATCTTTTTATTCTGCATTTTTTCACAGGCAAAAGAGGAACTTGCATGGAAAATTGCTGAGATGATTGTTCGTGAAATAACATCGTTGACTTTGGGATCACAGCAAATTCCTTCCTGAAATCTTTTCCTTGATGTTCTATTAAAAAAGATGGTCACAATACCGGTGAGGGCGAGAAATAAAAATCTCGTCCCAAACATCGATATCAAGTTTAAAAAATATTTGAAGTCTTCGTGAAAATTATATTTTTATTCAAGTGAGATTAACTTTTACTATTCTCTTTATTCTTGAGTATTTCGAATCACTCAATTCATGAACTTATTTCATTCGATTTGAGGTATTCATCAAACCGGCTACAAAACAATGAATTGAAAAATTTCTTTTTCATACTTAAAAAAATTGTCCATTGATTTATGGATGGCAGAGAATTCTGTTAAGAAACATTTGTATACACCAAAAAAACAAAATGCCGTCTACGAACCATGACACCCATATTAATGTGAATACCTCGTTTTCAGTCAGGATCTTCCACATTATTTATTTTTTTTATCCAGTTTTATTAACTCTGCTAATTCAACTTTGGCAAATCACGTTCTCTTTTTTATTCACCATGTGTGTTTGATACCGTTCACTATTATCGAACTTCTATTAATGTATGTAAATAACATTTAGCGATTCAAGACAAAACAAACTTTGTGGTGCAAACTCTTATATGCTAATTAGTAAGCAAATGAGAAAATTGAAACGAGTCACACAATTGAGTATTGTATTTGATGACGTAAATTAAGACGAGATACTATTTTTTGAGAATATTAGATATTTCAAACATACGTTACAGGTGCTAATACATGAAGAAAGAAAATTGTTCGAATTTTAAAGAGGAACAATACGATAAACAGATAGAAAAGTTAATAGCTGCTAGTAATATTAATGACCTTTGTACGAGTAAAATCATCAAGCGCGAGCTTGAACGTTGTATATACATATGTGAAAACTAATCACTGACTAAACGATCATGGTCTACGTACCTGCATACCATTGTAATGTTTCGTGAATAAAAGAAACAAGAAATAAAAATCATAATATAACAACGAAAATTATCGAGATCCGAAGGAGATGTTTACCAAATCATATTAAGAACTGGCAAAAAATGATGATGAGTATCAATGAGTAATACTTCAAGCTATTCAACAGAAAATTTCTAATATAAATCACAGTCTTTAGAGAGATGCTGAGCCATTAATGCTCGTATGCGGTGTATAACATTCGTATTGTGGCATTAATAATGGCGTAACCTCAGATAATTCCTCATAAGTCTCTCGTTTTGTGTCTTCAGTGTCCATACGATTTAGTTTTCTACACCAAATACGAAATCGTTCTTTTTTCTGCCATCTCTGATATACCAGAGCATTAAGAAATGCCTGAAGAGGATTAGTAACGGCCTAGAATTACAATAGAACATTATTGTGTACATATAACAAAGATATAATATTCATATCATTCAATACCTACCATTATGTACCACAGGCTAATGATAACTTTGATGGGTAAATTAAACCATAGAGTCCATAAAAGTATTCCATTAATAACATTTGGGAGCCAACATATATAATATACAAGATTGATCAGCGCAAATTTCATTCGGATTGTTTGCACGAGTTTTCTTTCTCTGCCAGTCACTTGACCGAGACTGCATGTCACAGCATTTCGGAGATCTTTCGTGGATGAAAGATACAATAGAGGATTTGCCACCATAACCACAACCATGAGGATGTAAGTAGCACAATAATTTGGCAGTATCCGTAAGACAGCCATTGTGAATGTAACAGACTCATGACAACTATGAATCATTTCAGATCGGTCTTCATATGCGAGAACATTTTCAATCAATATCTGGAGACACACTTACTTGGCTTCGGGAATATAAAGAATAGACAGACCGAGTGTCGTCAATATAGCTGGACAGACCCAAGCAGCCAAATGATACCATGATGGTCTCCCCGATTTATCACTGAGAAGAAGTTTCATATCAATTGCATAACACAACGTCCAAACCC
This sequence comes from Zele albiditarsus, assembly GCA_958496275.1. NCBI lineage: Eukaryota > Metazoa > Arthropoda > Insecta > Hymenoptera > Braconidae > Zele > Zele albiditarsus. The sequence goes on from OY292410.1 coordinate 14,714,203, forward strand.
ACGTGACCATATAAAAATACTGCGTCCAAGCCTGAAATACTCAACAATCATGAACATTTCTTTTCAAAAATTAACAAGATGTATTTTTCAGTGGTTTTTACCGATGATATCGCGCAATATACAATGCTTCTTGTGTCATTCTTTGTAGGTATGATTGACTTGAAATTCATCCACAAAGCAGAGCGAACAAAAACCCCTAGGAGATAAAATGGAATTACTACCAAATGAAAAATAATATGGATGATTTTTCAATATCATTAACATTATAAATGACAATGAACGACATATTATACCAAGTGATGCGAATAAATCAGCTACTGCCAGCCAAATAATTATCTGCCGACCTCTAGATGACGAGAAACTCTGCGATTGATGTTGAAACGTCGATTCTTCTCTCGGTAAGACCTCAATTAAAATATCCACTCATATACTTTTGAGTAGATGGTTAATTATTTATGTATTTGTTCTCACACGAGAATAAGTATACATACCTGATAGATTGCACCGAGAATTCCCATTGTTGATGACAACATACAAACAATATTATAAATATCTGTATCGAACTCTTTCATAATAACAATTCCCATATCAGTTTTATTGTTATTATGTCGACAACAAAACGTTTGAATTGTTGGATCCGCCATTATAACATATTTTTCGCAATTCCGTACGCCTACTCTCCATATATCAATTTTTTGAACCTGCTCCTCCCACTATCGTTGATATACTTTGATGATTTCTCGTTCGTCGTCGCTCCCCGTCACTCTTTTAAAATGATAAAACGGAGAAAGACGAAACGATAACGCAGAACGGCAGATAACGCCACAGTGTTATCTATTGTTATATCCACACGCTAGTACTACGCATTTCATGAATATTTTCTGTGTTATTTATTTATTTATTGATTGATTTATTTATCCACATCAATTTGCTTTATGATTAAACAGTACGAATTCCAATTGATACAAGTAAAATTCCTATCTACCGTCAATTTGCTATAATATATATTGGTGTATTTATTCTGCAAGACTAACTAACCGGTTTTTGATGGGATAACGAAAGTGCGTTCACATTAATACCTATATACATATGCATGAGTTTCACCACATATATTCATATTATAAAACTGGATGAATAGGGGAGCCTTTGTATGTCTGTGTCACCATCATGAAGCCATATAATATCGTGATCGATTGTTACGATGACCTTCAAAATATATCTCTTGAAATTTCCAATATACATATTTACTCACATCAATATATTCGCCTGGTATATTTATTCATTTATTTATTTCCACAATGATTTATTTCTATGACATCTATCAGTTCACAGTAATTATTGGCACTTTTATGGATTTAATAATAAATGTACTGATATATAATATAAAACTATGACAAAGCGTTTGATACTGTTGAGGTAATATTTGATAGCCTCTGGTGACGTTGACGTGGATGATTTCATTGAAGAACGCGTCTCCACCGTCCTTTGGAATCTCGACGACACGTATCAGATTTGGGTGCTATAATTATATTTCTCTTCGTTCTGCGTGTTGGTTTTGTTCCTTGGATCGCCGGTGTGTCTCCATTAGGATCATTAGAAGTATTTATTTCATCTATAGTCGGATTTACGTCAATTTCAGTTGATGAATTCTCTGTCGTATGATTCACTTCCATCCTGGATGTATTCACTATTTTTCAGACATTCAATTCAACATGAATTCATGCGAACGTTCGTCACAGAACTAAATCCACGTTTGACTGAACGATGTTCTATCTATACAAATATACCAAGAAAAAAAGATATTTCATGATGTGATATCCAACCTGATCTATCGGCCCCCACCCCTGCCCTTCCCAAAAAATTAATTCGAAAATGTTGCCGTAGGATAGACGGCATAGCGCGATATCCACAAGAAATTGAAATAGAAAGTGGCAAAGGTTTGGATAGTTCACTTGGTAGTGTCGACGCGATTCCGGGAGGTCTGGGTTCAAATCCGGGTTCAATACACTCTATTATTTTTCCTTTAATCTCTTGGGTGATCATCCGGATCCTCTTCTCATCCACTCCCCAATCATCCCACCTCTCCCGAAGTATTAAAAACTGGGAAGCGCCACTACGATTCCCCTTATCCTTCCCAAAAAGAAATTAATTTAACTTAACTAGAAATAATTTTGGTCGACTTTTGTCGACTTTCTTCACAATTCCATATCGTTCCATCCACTTCACATTGGTTTTCTACACCGCCCATTGCTATCTGGACGCTGTCCAGGTGGACATTTCTCGCCAGATGGTCCAACAATAATTGATTTTAGAATATTCGATGAATTATTTTGTTTATTATTTTTTTTGCGACCGTCATCGACTCTTCCCTGGTGTCGCTCCACAAGTATATGATAAAATTCTCTCATCTTCGTAGAAAATCTACCTTGAATGACGTTGGAATATTCGGTCATTTCACTTTTATCGTTTCTCTCCAAAGAATAATCACTGTTACTCTCGTTATCTCCATCAACGTCGTCATTGAGATAATCCATATTATTCACAAAATTTTGTCCAGGCTCTTGTGTATTGTCTGATGTATTTCCATACACCCGATTTAATTCAATAAAAAAAATTAACAGCGAAAATATCAGTGAATACTTTGATTTATTCATTATGAAAAATTTCGATATGGGGTTTCAAACGAAAGAAAAATCGACATCAACCCAAATTTTTCGATTGGTCTTGACAATAAGAAAGACAAACATCCAATCCCTGTCTATAATTCATTGCAAAGTGTATATGAATGCCCTATCGTTTACAGCATATCGATATCAGTTCGCGCACGCGGTATATTAATATCAAAGTAACGATAAAATGGATAAGAAATGAACGAACGTGTAGATTAACTTTTTAGACGCCACTCGAAATCATTTGTCATTCTTATAATTGACGATTGCGTAAATTTATGACACATGTGATTATTATAAATTGACCCTAAGATGAATTAATCAATCTATCCTAATAAACCATATCACCACAGAATCTGGTTCGCATCATTCAATTTTTTTATTAATAAATCTCCAACAATTTACAGGAATATTTTTGTATTATACTCATTCTTTACATCTTTTTTGTATATTGTCTGATGTTATCGTTTGTAGTAATTAAGCTCCCGGTAAACGTCCTACAGCTGGATCACACTGATTCGAGAGAATGTCTTTCACGGGACATTTTTGATAGTGATTTATCTTTTTCCTACCGCCTGATAAAACATCCTTATTATGCTGTAACTCTCCATGTTTATCCACGAGTGTAACGCAAAAATTTTTCATTTCAGCACAAAAGTTTTCGATAACGGGATTTGGATCATCACCATTATTATCTTCAATAGATCTATCACCGATGGATTTAAAATCTGTCCCCCAATTCTGTGAACGGCTCCGTCGAAGATATTGCGTATTTCCAGATCCAATGACGGAGTCAATGAGAAAGAACGATAGAAATATAAGATGAGACTTTGATGTATTCATGATGGCGATGATAGATATAACTCAAGAAATTGAAAGAAGCACAGACTAGTCAATGATGTTTTCAATAGAGAAATGCAGCATCTGAAAGCAGTTCACACTTTTATCTGTCACAATGTGTATATATCATCGCCATATTATTCCGAATCAATATTAGCTAGCACGGGCTATTAATATTAAAATGGATAAGGAGTTATTGATGTTTGATGAAATTGATTTATGAGATGAGAATGGAAGTATTCATTCAATTGAGAATGGGAGACGGTACAACACGATCAATATCATAAGTCATAATCAATAAAAATTCAAATGACCAATTCAAATAATTCATAGACCCATTTATTTATTTATTTAATAGTTAAGTCATCGTATAAAAACGGTTTAAAAAATACATTATCCATTTTCGTATAAATTGTAATAGAAAATTAAATTACGATATATCATACGTTATTAATTTTTTTTATATTTAAGCTTTAACTTTTTTTTCAGTTCCTTTCTTGGTGACGTCTCTCTTTGAATAAATATTATTATATCCATGAGGGCTAGATCGTGAAGATGGTGCAGAGTATCCATGATCATAAGCATTTTTTGTCTGATACAATTGCGGGATTGTTGAATTCGATGCACCATTAGCATCTTCTGCAGATCTGAAAGATGCTTCACCAAAGCTGCTATATGCTGCACTCTGTGCTGATGCATAGCTTTGTGCGACACTTTGTGATGATTGATAGCCGTAGGCACCACTCTGAACTGGATATGCATCTGCGCAATCTACAGTTTGTCCGCTGAAAATCATCATAGGTTGTTGGTATCCAACTTCTTCATACCCTGCACTTGGTCCGAAAGCGTTGGGGCCAATGAACTGAAATAAAGATAGAAATTAATAAAACAATCGATCTACATGTGCAAACATATATACTTTGCTCATTGTTAATTTTTTTTCTCCGTTACCTGGTGTTGCTGACTGGGTGACGCATATCCGTCGTTCAACATTGGTGATGCACCGGCCGTTGGATATTCTTGGCTATATGAAGGGTTTACCGAGGGTAGTTGTATCATGTGCACGTTTCCAGACGCTTGTGGACTTTGCATGTCAGAATAAGCGTCCGCTCGGACGACTTGTAATTGATTTACGGTAGATTGCTGTTGCACAGTCGTCAAAGATGCCGCAGATTGCTGAGGAGGAATTGGCTGATGCGTACCAGGTGGTAGACAAGGGTATGGTGGTCTTTCCGTAGTTACCACACGGCCTGGCGATGATGGAATATGATGCACAACTGGTACAACCTCATGGAAGATCATTTCGCGAGAATCTTGGGGTGGAATTAAATATTTCTCCTCTGGTGGGCATGGTGGTATTTGGGAAATTGGTCCGGCCAATTTAGGCGGCCGCGGAAGGGACAGCTGAATTGGTGGTGGTTGTATCGGAGGTAGAAATTCTGGAAGTGGTGGCATCACGAACGAAGGCGGTGCTGACTGGTACACAACTTGTTGCTGTGCTATGGCTTGAGGTGCTGGCTGATATACAATTTGCCTTTGTGGTGATGGCGGCCTCTTAACTCGAGCTGGAGGTGCTGACTGTTGCACAACTTGTTGCTGCAGTGCTTGTGGTATCATGGATGAGGCTTGAGGTGCTGGCTGATATACAATTTGGCTTTGTGATGATGACGGCCTCATAACTACAGCTGGAGGGGTTGACTGTTGCACCACTTGTTGCTGCGGTGCTTGTGATATGATGGATGAGGCTTGAACTGCTGGCCGATATACCATTTGCCTTTGTGGTGATGGCGGCCTCCTAACTAGAGCTGGAGATGCTGGCTGTTGCACAACTTGTGGCTGCGGTGCTTGTGGAATCATGGATGAGGCTTGAGGTGCTGGCTGATATACAAATTGAGTTTGTGGTGCTGGCGGCCTTATGACTGGAGCTGGAGACGCGGGCAGATATTGAACTTGGATTTGTGGTGCTGACGGCTTCATGACGGATTCCCCTGAGTCTACGCCATACTGGAAATCTGATTGTGGCAACATCACTTGTGGTATTGGCGGATACGAAAATGATAGTGAAGCTGCTGGTGGCCTTGAAAAATCTGATTCGCCGAATGATGCAGACATGGACATTGGTGGTCCTTGCGATGGCGGAGATCCTTGTTGTCCACCACAACCGGGCGGACAACCTTCAGATTCTGGCGCTTGAACACAAATAATGGATTTTTTGGTTCGATTGCCTTGTTTGATACCGTAAATGGAATCATTCCCTAGTTTTGTCAACAATTTCTTGCCATCTGCCCAATCTTTAAATTCACTTGTAGATTTCACAGACTTCGACGTTGGTAGAGCTGACACCAATGCAACTCCAAACAGGAGAGTAATTGTTATGGATGTCTTCATGGTTCTTCGATATTGTTCTGAGAACGGTGACTGAGTGAATGAATTTTACTGGACTTGGTGCGCCTATAAATATGCTCGAGACCTCTATCTCCCTCTGGTATGTTCTTCGTCCATAAGAATGCTGATTGATTCTTTACTGTGTCAATATGTCACCGTAGTGTGTCCACGGATGAACAAAAAATGCTGACGAGCGCATTATATTATTTCTTCACTTTTTGTTCCCGAAAAATGCAGTTTATGCTCGAATCGTTTGCAACATTGTCTTGCAATATTGTGTAACTCAATTATTTGTCCTACATAGACATCATACTCAAATAGTCCATAAAATATTTCGCGAAGCGAAATCATCATAAAATTATTCCAAATAATATTAGAAATATCTTTATTCGGCTCTATCAATATTTTTTTCATTAACAATAATTAATATAATTATGAGTTTGATGTAGTAATTTCGCGATCTTGCGCTACCAAAGTTGTAACTGTAGGAAAATGTTCAACATTGCCATGCTTCATTGGCTCATTCGTTAATTCATCTGTCGATGTTGCAGCCGATACTGAAATTTTCGCGCTCAATTCTTCCCCTTCTGGTTTCTCCAGTTGATCCGTCATCCCCGTCTCATCGAAATGGTGATGGAAATCGACGTACTTTTCCGCATCAAATGGATCCGAAATTTCGGGATAAAAAACGTCTTCAGCACTGCTGGAATCAGCTACTAATCTTCGCAACGATTGCAATCGTTGAAAAAGGTGTGGCATTCGACGCCTGAGTCGATCAATGAACTCCGCAGAGGATCCGGATGATTCGCCAGAGGCAAAAATTCCTTCATGTGAATCTCCTGAATCATCAGTTTCTCGACTTCTTTGGCATGATTTATCATCTTCAGCTTGTTCTCTAGAACCATCGGAACTTTTCACGGATTGAAAAAAATTGATAAGATCTTGCCAACTTGGTGTCGTGTCAGATTCAATCGTTTGATGCGTTGTAGAAGATACGATAACATTGTCGCCGTTCCTCCGCACTCGATTTTTAATTAGATCATCTCGAAGATTCTGATCATGCGGAAGTGATTCCATAAGATCATCACTTACTTTGCTGTTTAGTCGATGTGGCTTCATTGAACGAACATTTCGGTAATATTGGTATGGTTCTGGATAAATATTCATAGAGGCACTCATAGTTTTTTGGACTGGATAATGTATCCTAGGAAGGCCGTTCGCGTTTTTAGTGTAAATAGGTACTCCAGGAGAAATCAAGACGTTCGGACTTGGATTATGAATTTTTGTCGGGACCATTGCATTTTTAGCTGCATTATGATTCAATTTGTTCCTTAAAACAATATTAATTCATTTGAAATAAATTGGTACTTTATTTGTCAAGTATAAAAATTTTCCATACAAACAAAATTTTCGCTTACGCTTCTGAACAAGATAATTTTTCATCACGACCTCTCGAATACAATTGACACTTCGACAAATAATCTTTAGATGGTCCACATGCAATGACGGGTAATCCTAAATACGCAAGACAGATTACTGTCATGAAAAAATGTTTCTCTGACATCTTTAAAACTTGTGACTGAATGAACGAATTTTTTCGTATATATAAACTCCTTTGACGTTATATTGACAAGTTCACTCAGGAAGTTTACATTTTTATTCAAATAATATCTTTGTTAATATTATAACAATATGTTGCCGATAGGGAAGGTTTCAAGTTACTTCCTTGTTTTTTCATTTATTATATAACAATAATTTCCATAACTTCTTTTGCGAGAAATCTTTCATAATTGTTCCACAACAATAACTTGCTATGATTCCGAAAAACCATGTAACTTATGGAAATTAAGTACGATGGAGTCATCTCAATTACTTTGTTGTCACCATGGATAAATTTAGGAAGCAATATTCGCCAATTGCGACATCATATAACATGATCCAGTGTACTCGATATTAAATATTACAATTCGTCAGAATACATGTCAGCATTTTAATTTTTGCAATCGTTACCAATATACTTTCGGCATCAATCGTTGATATTTTTTTTTCTCCCAGTTCCATTATTTTTTGTTAATACTAGCACTCAGCGTTATTTCAAAAATGTGTAAAGACCTGCTTTATTGACAGTTAGTCCCACATACAGCGCACATTCCCGTATTCCTAATAAAGGAATGCTAAAACAAGAAAATAAAGTGACTTCCGGAAAAAAAATATTGTGGTCATCACTGGGATTGTCTGATTTCTTCATTCATTTTACCATTCAGATATCTATATTCATTTCATTATTACATATTCCATTTAATACTGAAAAATTCAACGCGTCAGAGTTTTGATCGTGGCGGTGTGAGAGGGTTTTCCGCGGCTGTATTGATTTCATTCCACCAACTGGGACGTTCCATTCCTCCTGAATTACAACGGAACACTTCTTCTAAACGTTCGTAAACCTTACCATCAGACATACCAAGAACAGAATTAAGGATAAAATCAGGTGGCGCCAAAGCATCTGCGATTGCCACTGCTTCCGGCTTCAACTGTGCACAAAGGTATAAAATACTTTCTCGTATTTTATCAGCCATTTGAGGGCCTGAACAATAACCACCTTGATAGAGAGAAGTCAAATGTTTTTCCATACAGGATAAAAAGTAAAGCAACATTAGTTTATTCAGGACGTTCTTCAAATTTTTTGAAGAGGTATCTGCATCCGTGATATCCTTGAGCTTCATTGTGCAATATTTCATGATAATCATCTCACCATATACACGAGACAATTGTCCTGCTCGATAAACTTGCGCTTTACTTTTTGCCGCAAAACTATCTAGCCCACGCTCTTTGCCCTGTTCAATTTGTCGCTGAGTCTCAACTGTGAGCCATGTGAGTAACCATTCATAGGTATCACGAATAAAATCTAATGACATAACATCCTCAATAGATGATGGTGCGGAAGTTCTTGTCAATATTGTCGGACCTCTGAGAAGAAAAGTTATTGAAGCTAATGGACTGCTTAAGGATGAGCCCGCTTGAATATCCGCCCATTGACGTAAAATCCAATTACTAGTTTGTTGCATCAAAACATTATTGTCACCCTCATATGTAACAGTTGCCTCGTGATTCGCCGCGAGATCACCCAAATTGGCAGCTTTGAGGTAACCATGTCCACCACAAGCTTCTCTACATTCACTTATTGCTGCTTTACATGTCCAAGTGACCAAAGGCTTTATTGCCGAAATAATCGAATGTATTTCTGATACAATTTGACTGAGATTTGGTATATTTCCGCCCTCCATTGATTTTTCAACATTTTCCAAATAGACTCCAGTAAATTGTGTCATGAAAATTCTTATGACGCAAGCAGCTGCGAGATAAGGAAACAAACGCCATTGCTGAAATAGATAACACAAATCAGTTATATTTTCGATTCTTGAATTATTTATATATATGATGAATTATTCAACATTGCATACGCACATGTAATTCATATTCAATGATGGGTGCTTCTGTTTCCTTGACAATTGATAAACACGATGCAAATTGTTTGCGTACAGCTGCGTAACGCACAGCAATAACTACAGCAACACCGAGTGTGTTTGTTGCTTCGAGACATATACCCATTCGACCGGCAGATAAATTTTCCAATACAGCCCCCAAGATTCGTTGCGGATCAGAGAACGAACTTTCGTATTCACCTTCAGGTGTCACGTCACCTGTACGATTCAACAAGTTATCCTTGGGTATCCTATAATTGTCGAACATAATAAATCCGTTGTCGATTCCATGTAAACCAATTTTATCACCAACATCACCAACAACCACGCCAGGAAATGGTAAATATGTTTTACTGTCACGCACTGGGACAATAAACGCATTAAGACCATGACATCGATCTTGAGCGATTAATTGTGCGAAGACTATTGCTACAGTACACGTTTTTCCAAGATTTCCAACCCAACATTTAGCTGCCTGGAAATCCGGTGTATGGAGAATGAATTCTTGCGTGCGAGGATCATAAGTTGCGGTGGTTCTCATCATTTTTGTATTGCTGCCATGACCAACTTCAGTTAAAGCAAAACACCCTGTCACCTGGATAACGATATAATTATTCAAAAAATTAATTCTACTTAGTAAATTAATGTTACGGTAGTTACTCTCATAGTACAAATTCATGCCTTCTTATTCCAAACTGATTGAAATATTGGAATATGACGTTCAGTTCCCAAACTTAAAATTGTATTGCTGAATAAATAAACTCCCAGTGCAATTTTTACGGATAGAGATGGGCTGAATAAACACGTGGCTTCATTGATTGCGTATAAAGTTCCTGTCTGCAGAGATTCAAAAGTTATTACGATGCAATGGCAATGATAAAGAAATAAAAACAAAGCGACATGAAAATGAAGTGACCTTCATGCTATAGCTTCCATTGATCTGCTCTGGTGACATGAACACAAGATGATTTAATCTCACGAGCTGTCTCGCCGCTCGCCTTTTTTGCTCATCGACACTCAACGTCACATTATGAGGCGGATGGAATTCCGGATCTGCTTCCATTGCCTCCCAAACCTCCATCTATAAGAAGAGTAATGAAAGAATTTCTCTATACACATGCCAATAGCGTTAAGCAAGTGTTGAGCCATGGCCGACCTTCAGGCGAACTTTGTGTGGATCCTCCAAGATTGTTTTCAGGTGTTTCCACGAGAATGATGCAAGTTCCCTGTATGGTCCCAACGGTCCACCAGGAGGCATATCCTCCAGAAATTCAATATCCATCGCTTTGCCTCCATTTGTCAATTGCTTTGCTGCGTTTGGAGACATTCTTCTATTCCAAATTCACTGTCTATCCTTGAGTGAGTCAGAAAAACCATTAATACATAATATTTAACATTGTTCATAAATTTAAAAAATCGCATTTTTTTACGAACGTATGTCAGTATGTTATAATTCAAAGTTGCATAACTTACGCGCGTTTATCATAGATACAAAAATCACATCGTATAGTACATGCTATCCCTGAATGTGCATAAGGTAAAAATATATATATATATATATATATTTCTGATGACTATCTAGGTCTGACTCACGCTTAATTCTTATTTTGACGGAAATAATTTCGATTATATAATACAATATAAATCTAATATAACTGGCCAGGTAATATTATCAATCTATTGATAATATTAATCGAAAATCTAGCTCAATATGTCCCTGAAAAAATACATAGATAGACTACGCCCACACGCTGTTGGCCTTCTTTCATGATGAAGGGACACCTGCTTAACCTTAGAATTTATATCTATCTATCGAAGTGTACCTATAAAACCTACCTATAAAACAAACTCATACAATAATTAACCATTTTTCACTGTCCAATCATAATTATTGAAGTGAGTCAATGCCGGAATTACAGTCAAGAAACCTAATATTGAATCAAATAACTACTGTATATACACAATATACATGTGTATGTAACGATATGCATGCATAGTTTTTTCTGGAGCAATATAACTTACGTACATTTGAATCGCGAAAAAACGGCCAGAACTGTCTGTGGAACGTAAACACACCAGTGGAATTGATGGTAAACTGTTAGTTTGTTAATACTGATAACTTTACACCCGTATCACTAATACAAACCAATGTGGGTGACTAAATTGTAGAAACAAAAGCAGAGTTAAATGTCAGATGATGTGGACAGATCTATGTTTCAGGACGCCTGACCGGCTGACTGACCACGTTGACTTCATATGCCTTTTTCCTGCGCGTGCCGGCTTTCTCATAGACATATCCATATATCCTCGGTATAATTGAAATTTCATTATATGTATATACATATACATATATACGTTAGTTATTTTTAATGCACCTATGTACGTGTAGGCACGTAGCGTGTATAAGTTGACGCCATGAGTTATTATCGCTGATAACCGACCGTTAGAATTGGCGGGTTGTGTTGAAAGAATGTATATACTACTACACGGAGGCTACGATAACAATGCTGCTGAATTTGTGATTTGTGTATGTATACTGAGCAACAACTATCTCAGTACTGATTCAATATAATCCAGATAGTATATTTCGTCATACTATACCTACAGTTTTCGTCCTGCAATTAATTACAAATGTACATTCCTAATTATATAAAAAAGTCGATAACTCGAATGTGTAATCGTAATTTGAATGTAAAACATTCTGATGTAATTTTGATCGGCATCACCCTAATATACAATCAATTATCATAAATACCTATATTATCATTATTCCCACCACTCCTAATTATTATGTGTATTATTACATTCGGATATAGGACGCTGAGTTTTTTTTATCTTCGAATTAACGATATTCACGTCATGTTCCATTGCGTGCACAATAAACAGTTGGCTTTGGAAGTTGAAGATTAAAGTGCCTTTCAGGCCTGTGCCTTTCAGGCCTTTTCGTTATTTCAACCTATCCATACATAGTTATCCTTGAATTCTAGGGAATTACATCATTGATTTTGAATTCATGCATAAATTTTTCGCACGCATGCATGTAGTTTCGTTGCGCTTTGATCGTGTGATCAGTGACCATATATTTAGCCAATATATATGCTCTTCATTCCAGCAAGGTCGATGATGGCATTGTTTTTTTAAGGTAAGCGATGAATTGTTGTCGGATAAATAAAAAAGAGTAAAAATGTTGTTAACTGTTAAATTACATATTGATTGTTATGAATTAGTATTGTTATGGAAAATCAGTTGTTGGACACACGAATATTTCTTTGATCAACTGATGAGCGACCTGCCTATATATATACGCAGATAAGAACATTTTCTGTAGACCGGTAATTATTTGAGAATTATTCAAACGTTCCTCACGTATTATGAGGTTAGATTGTTTGTCCGGCAGTTCCTGAACTGATCCTCCTAAAGATTTTCGCATGTTAATTGTAAGTTTAGTATCTAATACTGTAATTTAACTATGGATAACCTCAAAAAATGAACTGCACGATCACACAATATCATTGAACAAATAGCCGAAGGGAATAACAAACATTCTACACATTTTCCGTGTATGGAAAAAGGAATATCAGAATCACGTATTTTATTTATCGCGATAAAAAAAAAAGTATAAGGATTTTTTATCCATTTTTTCAGATGACAATGGGTACTCTGGAACTGAAACAATGTCTCTCGGGTCATAGAGGAAGAGTGTGGAATGTTTGTTGGCACCCTAAAGGCAACACGTTGGCATCATGCGGTGAAGATAAAACAATAAGAATATGGGCCTGTGAGGGTCCTAAATGGGTTATGAAAATGATTCTTGCTGAGGGCCATACACGGACAATTCGTGAAATTTCTTGGTCCCCGTGCGGTAATTATATTGCTTCAGCCAGTTTTGACGCTACTACAGCAATATGGGAAAAAAAATCAGGTGCATTTGAGTGCTACGCAACATTGGAGGGTCATGAAAATGAAGTTAAAAGTGTTGATTGGTCCAATAGTGGTGGCCTGATTGCTACATGTAGTAGAGACAAATCTGTGTGGATCTGGGAGTGTAATGATGATGAATATGAATGTGCTGCAGTAATCAATGCTCATGCCCAAGATGTTAAGAAGGTCTAAATTCTTCATTTTGAAAACGTTAAAAGATGAAAAGAGTCAAATATTTTAAATCAGTTCAAGCATGTTGAAAAATATATTATTGCAGGTCCGATGGCATCCACACGAAGAAATCGTTGCATCAGCCAGTTATGATGATACTGTAAAATTATTTAAAGAAGATCCAGCCGACAATGATTGGTCCTGCTATGCAACGTTGACCTCCCATACATCTACAGTGTGGAGTCTTTCGTTCGATACTACGGGCAGCCGATTGGTTACATGCAGCGATGATAAAACAATCAAAATCTGGCAGGAATACAAGCCTGGTAATAATGCCAGTATCCCAACGCCCGATAATGTTCCTGTGTGGAAATGTGTTTGTACTCTGTCAGGATATCATACACGAACTATCTATGACGTTCATTGGTGTAAAAAAACTGGTCTTATTGTGACAGCGTGTGGAGATGATACTATAAGAATTTTTCGTGAAGATAGCGAGTCAGATGTAAATCAACCGAGCTTCAGTATGGTATGTTCGCACGAGACAGCACATTCACAAGACGTTAATTCAGTGCAGTGGGATCCAAGTGTTTCTGGACAACTTGCATCTACGGGTGACGATGGGAAAGTTCAAATATGGTTTTATAGCGATTAATCGACTATTGTTAAGATACTTGAACAAAATATTGATGTACAAATGATAATTTAATAATAAGACGAATTTATTATGGAAGATTTTACTGCATATTATCCTTTTATCATTAAATTAATTGTTAAAAATAATATCGGACAGTGAGAAAAATCATTATTCAATGAAATTGTTTCTTCAGTTTTGATTTTAGATGTTCATCCAGAAACTAGTAAAAGGTTTCAAAGCGTCACAAGGATTCTTACAATACCGTAATATGTCTGATTCAACTGGTTTGTCGCTCGAGAAAGTCATTGAAGAATTAAACAATTTTGCTGCTGTTTCACTTGCTGCCTCATGGGACAATGTCGGATTATTAATTCAGCCAAGTGACCCTAAAAATGTATCGCAAATTTTGCTCACCAATGATTTGACGGAAAGAGTTATGCAAGAGGCTATTGATCTCCATACAGACCTAATTATCTCATATCATCCGCCAATTTTCGCCCCTTTGAAAAAATTGACAACACAAACGTGGAAGGTATTTTTCATTCAAATTTCGTTATAAGAATTAATCGACAATATTTTTGTGTGAATATAACATCATTTTCAAATGATTCAGGAGCGTATCACACTCAAATGCATCGAGCATAAAATTGCTCTTTATTCGCCACACACGAGTTTTGATTCCATCAAGGGTGGCGTGAATGATTGGCTGGCAGGAGCATTTGGTAAGATTTTTCTCTCAAATATTTTAGAGAATCGACAAAGTTAAAATTATCAGATTAAATTTTATTACAGATATTGCGACGAGCAAACCAATACAACCGGATTTGACGGATCCTCTCAATGGTATGGGTAGGATCTGTACTCTGAAGAGTCCAATAACCGATCAAGAAGCTGTGAATTTGGTAAAGCGTCGCATAAATATTTCCTATGTTCGTCTAGCACGTGTCCACAGTATCGGTAAATTCCTTGCTTCATCTTTCAATATAGATTATATATTGTTCTATCATGTTACTCACAACATCAATATTTTCGTTACAGACAAGTTGATCAATACAGTCGCAGTCTGTGCGGGTTCTGGTGCCTCTGTTTTAAAGGGTGTTCAAGCTGATTTATTTGTAACTGGCGAAATGTTACACCATGACGTATTAGACGCAGTGCACGATAATACAGTTGTCATTTTAACCAATCATTCGGACTCCGAGCGCGGATTCCTTAAAGAATTCGCTGAAATATTGAAACCAAAACTCCATAATTCCATTAATATTAATGTATCCAAAATGGATGCTGATCCACTAATGACTGTTTGAATAATTGTAATATGAAAGTATGAACAAAAGAAGTATGATCTCATGGATCATTCTGGTTTCCAAAAAATTTTTTCTGATATGCTATCATAACAATTACACGGCTTCAATAAAATGTTCAACATTTTGCAATAGTTCTCTCTGACTCATCGATAGACATATCCACAAAGAAAAATATGTTCCCTCTAGTCGTTCGTGAATTCAACAATATGAATAGGCGGCAGAGAATAAATTTGCATAACTGATGCAGTTTGATGACAAAACTGTAGACAGAAACAAAAATAAAAAAATGTGGAAGAAGCAGGATAAAGAAAAAAGAATAGAGTGAGGTGGGTGAAAACGGCGAGGTGAGAAATATTCTCCACAATAGTTTGGAGCGACGTGCTCTCAGCTGGTCCACGATCCAACGAGCGCGTAACATATACACGAGCATCCCCCGCCTTTGCGCTACATCTAGTCATGTCTCACTTGTTGTGAATCCAGCGTCAGTGAAGTATCTGCGCTAGAGGCGAACGGGAGTACGGTACTTTCGTACAAGGTCCAACTCTCCACGCTTGAGTGACGGCGTTTGTTGACCGATTTAGTGAGTGAATTAATTGATGATCAAACGTACAAACCACGTGCATAGAAAGAATTACTGAACCATAAAGATAACCATCATATCCATAACACATAAGAATACTCTTACATTAAATGAAATTGATCTTTATTTTCGAATAAATGTGCAACCGTTGTTAAATTTTCTCAGGTGCAATTGAGTAACAAAAAAAAAAGAGAAAAATCGTCACATCGGAGTGTGTCAGAACATGTGATATATATATATATAAATGTTGTGTCTTCAACCGGTTTCCGATTGATTGCACACACTCACACGAGTGGAGGAAAGAAAGGCCTTATTCGGAAGCGAGAGTCATAAAGGCAGTCTCAAGTTCGCGCGCGTGTGTTGGTCCCGCCGTGGGTGCACATTCATGTGCTCTCGCTCTCGCGCTTTTGTACTCGTCAAATTAGTTCTTAGGCCCTTGCACAATATTCAATTTGCCATCATCGTCATCATATATTAGTCATTTTATTTCTATGTAGCCACGAAGGATGACAAAATATTTAATTGAACCTGAAGGTAAAGGATTGAGTCATACAGAGGACACCTTTCAAACATCCACAACAAAGGGTCTGTGAGAACCTGCAGCCTCCCACTGCGTTCTTTAAGACGAGTGCCCTCGAAATTGATAGGGAGAATTGCCTTTACCGCTGCATTCAAGTGGCCAATCCTGCGGCAATGCCACCCGTCCTGGTTCACAAACATATACGAGTAGCGTGTGTACACTTTCATGGGGTTTCTTTACTCTCTCGTTCTCATCTGGTTTTTCTTCATCTTTTTATTTTTCTTTTTTATGATGTTCATCGTGTCCGGCTCTGGACAATGGCCAGTTTTCTTGCTTGGATATAGAATACACTGACCGTGTCGATAGATGAAGTAGCGGCAGCATAACACAGATAATATTCGCCCACCACGAGATCATCTCGGACACGCACAAGACAGCAAATATATTATACCAGTCATCAGGTTATTATGGAATCGAAATAACAGATGTAAAGTCCAGTTAATATTGGTTGTACGCATTCAACCACTTTCCATCGGGGACCAGTAGGAAAGAGAAGGCGAAGCGTATGTCGGTTATATATGAAACTTGTTAAACACTGCTTTCATTTTTCTTCGTTGCTTTTACAACTATTCAATGTCGTCTCTTCTACGCTCACTGCGTTTGTTTGTTTCGTTCCCTTTGTCTTTTCTTTGCTCTATGATTCCAGTTTTATCATTCTGCGAGAACGAGAATAGAGAGTGAGAAATAGGTCACGTGTACTGGCTCGCTACTTAGGGTATGCAGTGAAGTCAATGGAACGAATTAGTATGTTTGGACGCGATAATTGCACACAAATTAGCGCGACACATCTCTCTCTCTCTCTTTCTCCCCTCCCTCGATGTCTCAATCTTCCGTTGCCTTGATGAAACTGTGAAAGTTTGCGAATTAAAGTTTACTCACTGAAACAAATTACCGCTGTTGATTGATGGAAAGTAAACCCAGTTAAAGGAATATGTTCATGTCATATAAAGATTTGTAAATTGAATGGATAATATGGGTGAAATTCTCGAAATAGACCAATTTCCCTGGTAACTCCAATTACTCTTACTGAAATGAATACATATGAAATTGCAGAAAGTTCGTTCACCTCGGCTGACAGCGAAACCGTGAATAAATTCTACTCTAGAGATTGACTACAAAACATATGAGAATTTTTAAAATTGTCAAGATCAACTTATCTGGTAATAATGAATGAGATAAATGGGACAATAAAAACCATAGGCGATGGGGCGGACGTTTAGGTGTTGTGGAGGCGAGTCGATATTCCATGTCCTTGTGAATCCATCCACACTCGTTTTCATATTACAGAACCACATGTCTGGTACTTCTTTTTTTCAAGAATAATGAAAAAACTAAAAAACCATCCGGAACGGTATATTCCCACATAAAATGCGACATTATTCATATAATTGTTGGAGGCGTTAATTATGCCCAAGGTGGCACGGATCTGTTGATAGCTACACGTTCAAGTCTCTTGTAATTAGTTTTATTTCTGTCAAGACACAACAAAAAAATATATATAGATAAATGAGTGGATGAGTATTATCTAAAGGGCTCAAGGCCAATCTAGTTGTTATATCCATAGTCTTCCATTTGATCGTTACATCTAATTGAAATACAATTTTGTTTTCTAGATATACATACTTACATTTGAATTAAAATGAAAATGGAAGTTGTTCTATCTGCTCCCGGATGCTTTGCCAATGACGGCACACCATTTAAAAATGAAGAAATTCGTGAGTGGTCGCGTGTTGATCGACTCACTGGAATGCTTGAACGGGCAAGAATCGAAACTGGACGTTGGCGAACGAGCAATGACGCATCAGCACATTCCTATGGAAAAGTAAAATTAAAGATATCGATTAATTAAAAAATAATATTTATGATTAATATGGATTAGTCTCCTCAGGTGACAGATTTGCGTGAACGAAATTCGGCAGATGGGTGCATTAGGCAAAAGGCAAAGAGACAGGTGGAAATTTTTCAAAGCCAAGAGCCAGGTAAATCTGTTCAAGTTTTTCGAGCGTCACAGTGGTCATCTTCGAGAGTTACTGATGGTATCACCGGAAGTATTATATCTAATCAATTAGTAAGTTTGATCGTTTTGTAGTAGTTTTTCTCTATTATCATTTTTGCGTTTTATCAATAACGCATTGACGAATTTTTATGTTATATAAGGATCCGCTATCGAATGCAACAGATGAAGTATTAGACATAGATTCATGGCGATTCCCGGAACTGGCATTATCTTCTGCAGATGAAACTTCGATGGAATCGAGTGATGATAATACATTATCAATCAAAGATTCATCATTCAAAGATATAAATAGCTCTGAAAGATATTTATTGCCCAAGCGATGTAACTCAAACGAAGATCTCACGAGTCTCATAGGTTCGGGCAGACCTTCACGAATTTCTCCGATGTCATTTGCTCGAGACTGTAAAAGCAGAAGATCTTTACAGATCCCCACCAGTCTCTCTGAGTCAATAACAAATCGAGATGAACTGATGAAGGACTTCGCAAATAAGGAAGTTTTTCCCTCAACATCTTCAGCTACGTCAGGAACTTATGCGTCTTCAGTTAGAATTGAAGACCAACGAAAATCGAGTGATTACAGTCCACTCCGCCGAAAAAGTTCGCTTGTCACTTCTTTACCCCGACATTCACGTTCATCATCGATGACTCGACCCAATGCCATAACTGTTGTCAATCTCATGCATCCAGAATCAATTCCAGATAGTTCACGAAATCGAAAAAGCAGTATTATTACGCTGCGTCCATCGCCCGTACACTCTGAAGAGCCGCCAAAGTCTCGAAAATTATCAGTGACCAAAACTAATTCGTCCGGAGATGAATGCGGGATTAATTTGCCAGGTCGAGCAGTAAAAAAAGTTGGTTTTTGCAAAACTGAAGTTCATTTTGCAGCAGATTCCGGCAAAGTAAATATTGTAGAGACTGATGGGAAACCACCGCCGACAAATAAATTTCGTCGTCGTCGCAGAAACCAGAATCAAATTACGACTTCAGGAAATTCAGTCGGGAGATCGACGGTATGTGGTGCAACAAATAGTAATGGAAGAGCAATGCCGCGACGAATGATTATCAAATCAGAAGCGCATGATGATGAACGAAAAATTCTCGGAGCAGATAATGATAATTCGGGGGCGTATTGTGTTGTTGATTTAGAATCGAAAAAGTTCTGGGCGAACCCTGATGACAATCCAGGAATACACATGACTACCGTGAAATTCGGAAAGTCTGATAAGGGTGCGAGAGGTATGTGTTTGATAAACTTAGTTTTCCATGTGCTTTCTCAACTAAATTCTTCACAATTTGATTTTTGTTCCAGACATTGAGGAATTAAGAAAACCTAACGAACTCACGTCTCCAAAAGTTGTTTCTCAAATATTAACACGAAAAACAAAAGGCCCAGACTGCAATATTATTACCACAGATTCGGAACATAATCGCGTACTATCGACAGTTGTTACTACTCATGAGTCAACTGTCGCCCGGGTAGAGGATAATCTCATAAATGCAAAAAAATGCAAAGTAGAAAGTGGTTCGAAATCACCGACATCGAAAAAAAAAAATGAATCAAAAGTTGCAATGAGTTTGAACACCATTGGTGATATGAATAAGAAACAAGATGACAATAATACTAATGGCTTGAATGGAATACCAGTATATGTGAACGTTTTTGAGACTCTCGACGATCGATATCCCATTTATGAAAATTATCGGGCAGACAGTACGAAAGAGCAATTAATTTCAACTGGTATCGAACCTTCCAAAGCGGAATCTTCATCAATGATGAAAGCATTACTGGAGAAAAAAAGAAGTAAAGCGAAGAGTCCTAACAAACTTGGAAAACGATCTCCAGTGAGTCTATCACGTTTATCATCATTAAGTAGATCAAGTGGGAAGTCACAATATGACTCAACAAAAACCAAAACTTCAAAAAAACCTCCAGCGAATAGCGACACGATTAAATCAATTGGAAAACCCAGCCTCATGAACGTTGAATCAAAAACCAAAAAGTCCGAACATGAAACAGAACGAACAAGGTACACGTTCAGTTCTTTTTTATATAAATCTGGATTGCTAAATTGAGGTCATCAATATATCTTATCCTTCAAAATTTTCGTTTTGAGTTCAATTTTTTCGTCACTACAGATCCCGAAGGGTTCCAATGGAAGTCGTGTATCGAACCGCGGTTTTCAATATGAAAAATGAGAAGTTGTTGAAGCCGGTTAGAGAAAAAGACACAAAGGCTGCGCCGCGTTCTATTAATGACCTCATCTGCGGTAGTAAAACGAGTCGAACAAATAACTCGAAGCGCAAAGGTAACAGTTTTTATTTCACCCTTCGTTCTTCAAGGCTGAGAATATAATTCCTGACTTATTCTTAGGGTCTGCATCCTCACAGTCGTCGATGAATGAAGCTCCACAGACAAAGTATAAAATTTCTCTATGTAATCCCATGAATTACATGTATATTTTCGTCCCTTACACAGTTTTCATGGTTTCTTTCATTTCAGGCATTGGAAGTAGCTGATTGGTCGTCGGACATCAATAATAACACCCTCTTGCCAACTAGAATAAAATTTCACCTGCTTTCGGATAAAATCCCTGCTGTAATAATAAATAAAAAGTATAAACATTCAAAATTGATTACTAGATTTCGTGTCAGCTCTTTCTTCAATCGACTTACAATAAAAATGGAAGATGGTCTAATGAGACGATGATTTATAACGAGCTTGAAATTCAGGCTCGATAATTATATGAATAGATTCACATGCTATATTTTTTCAAGAAGGCCAATGATATGTAAAAATACATATATTATCTATATACAATACTTTATAATATGATCGGTGCAGTAACCAACATATACATATATCATACATATAATCATATTCTTTTGTATTTTGTTTTCTTCACCATTATTCGGACAAATATTGTATAAGAGATCGCTTGTCCCATTCAAACCCGAAGAAAAGTTGTGAATATACCCACATAGATACAACAGAGACATATATTAGGGTTTTGAGAGAATAAACCGCTCGATGATTGTGTGTCGTTTGACATTCGCAGACGCAGGGCAATACAAGAACAAAAAATAACGAATTTATATGATCATCTGGATTAATTGGATTATTGAATGAGACTTTGGACGTTACGGACTATTGATAGCAGAAACTCAAAATAATGGGACAGTGAACTTGAATTGTACAATCATACAGCGAATAATATGATTTTTTGATCGTTCTATGTTGTTTCTCTTCCCCTTTTCACCATATTACAAAATCTCGTCAGAGGATTGCAGACACTCATGCCATGCAATCAAACATTTCGCCATAACTATTATTTCTCTTCCATCATTCGAAAAACCACGAATTTTGTGTTTGCACGTGGCTTCTATTGAGGCTTCAATTAATGAATGGTAAACATCGTTAATTTGTTATACTTCTTGAAAATATGAATTTTTTTTCTCATCTTTTATGGTCACCATCCTAAAAACGTTGACCACCATTAATTAATAAAGTTTCTCATTATATTTATCTATATGTATACATATACATGTTCTTTTTTTGAGATATTAGTTTCGTATATACGTAACATACATGTATATACTGCAATCTTCAAGGCACTCCCGATGTTTTTTTTTCTTATATTTTACAAATTCTATTTTACAATGGTTTCCTTTCGCTCTTTCTCCGTCGTACTCCTAGAATTTCGCCAGTTGTATTGTATAGTTTTATTTCTTTGTTTTTTTCACAAAGAAGAGTGGTACAAGAGGATTTAAAATTTGCGCAACGGAATCTATTTCGCCCTCATGAAATCGACAATGAAAAATTGTTGACAGTAACGAAAATACACAAGTCTTCCTACCAACAAGAAAATTACAGTTACTCTTTTTGTTCAATTATTTCATGAGATGCGCTTTTTTTCCGTCGCCCAAATGATCCCCAAAATTTTCTTTCAAATTACACTTACAAAAAATATTATAAAGTATAGATGTGTAAATGTGTATGTGTTTGTTTATGTTTCTTTTACAGCCCGAAGGTTCGAAGTCGAAAGGTGACAAATATTGACTTTCATCATCCTTTCCGTATCACATCAGTGTCCACATTATCTTGAACAAAACCTTTGGCTTCCTCGCTCATATCAACACAAAGTTCCACAAGCCTTCACCCTACATTCATCATCACATACATCAAATACATAAATACAATATGATACAGAGACATTTATCTATACGAAGATCGGTTTTGTTATCGAATTTTTCCTTAGTTTTGTTGTTTGTTGGTTTGTATGTTTGCATTCAAACAATGAATTCACAATGATACGTTAGATAGGTTATCGTTATTGAAAATTATTGACATGGAAATTCTTTACTTCAACTTTCTCTTTATGCCGATGCACATAATAAACAATTAACGACGACGCCCACACGCACGTTAGTCAATGATTCATCATCGATTCTTATCGCACAGCACATTGACAGAACGAATCGCCAGTCTCAGTCAGCCTTCTGCTGATACAATTCTTTAAGCGACTTAAGTTCATCAATGAGTGTTTGATTTCTGTTTTCCAACACCGCCACTCGATTTTCCAAACACTTTATATATTCTTTCTTTTTTCTTCGACACTCGCGCGCCGCTTCTCTATTTTGGTTAACAATAAATCAAGTACAGATTAGAATTATTAATGACTTATTTGAAATTGAAAAATTTACCTATTTTTTTGCAGCCTCATTTCTCGTTTTCTTGCTGCATCCTCTACCACAACACCGTGCCCTGAATAATCTGAAACATTGCAAGAGTCTCTGTACTTTTGACAAATAAGAATTCTCAATCGGCTTAATTTTCGTCCGACATTGCCAGTGTGAATTAGAAGAGGAGAAAAGAAATAGAAAAAAAAAAAAGAATCGGTGATAGAGCAAACAGAGAAAGAAATAGAAGTAAAACAGATGAAGACGGGACACACCTGGGACAAAGAATTGTGCATCCTGGCCCTGTGCATACTGCACTATCGTTCCGCCTGCCGTCGTTGCATTGCTCATTGTCAGCGTATGTAGCCCTGGCACTCCCTCCCCCTGGGTAGCTATTTGTATAGTCCCCGCTGGTATGACTGTAAAACATTTTATCAATTAGAATTCTCGCGAATTTCCACTTGACAAATGTTGATCACAATGCATTGTTTTTTTTCCCATATTTTCATTTGTAATCGTTATAAATATTTATTTTTTCTCTGATTGCGTTCTTTTGCTTATTTTTTCATTTTTACGCCAGGGCATTTGCGCGGAGTACGACCATCCCAAGGATGCCATACCAAGCAGAGATATAAGAAAAAAAAACAGAGGAAACATCGGCAGTACACACAGGAGCAGGATAATAGCCTATTTGTTTTTTATTAATTATTTTTCTCATGATTCAGGATAGTAAGAAGCATACAAAGAAGCATTCTGTCCTAGTTGTTTTTCGCACGGAGAATAAAATGATGAAACAAAATAAATGAAATTGAGAGAAGAATTAAACGTGAACCAACCTGTTTGGTATTGGAGCGAATGAGAAGACATGTCACTATCCACATTAGAATCACACTCTAGAGAGGATTCGAGGGGAGCTAAATGGCCTGCTGTAACACCGAATCAATCACCAGACTCGGATTAGTTTGTTTTTCTCTATCGTCATTGGAGAAATAACCGTCATCATCATCATCATCATCATCATCATCATCATCATCATCATCATCATCATCATCATCATCATCATCATCAATGCCTTTGTGACTTTTATTGATAAACAGTATTCGTTCTTGCGTTCAGCTACATTTTGAGATTAAACACGTGCGGCGGATCGTGCAGTCAGGTCATGCAGGTATTGGAGCAAATGCAAGGATATAGCCGGGATTTATTTGAGCTTAGATAATGTTAACGTAATACCTTTATGACTTTGGAGGAAAAGGGAATGAAAAGCGGAATGGAAAGAGATTATATGCGTGCGTGTGTGTGTGTGTGTTTGTGTGGGAGGGATATTGCAAAAAAGTTATGTTGGGGTCTACCAGTCGATAGGATAAATTTATTACACCATGGTGATGATAATGATGATGATGAGATGAAGAAGTGCGATAATTGTGCGTTGAAGCGTGAACTCATGCAATATTCTGCAGATTGGCATATGGCATCCTTAGAAATTTATATTTTTTATCTTTTCTCAACAGTCGCCTACAGGGATGCCCGCTGATGCCACGCTACTTTGACCAATCATTTTGGATACCCAAAAATGAAAATGTAGATAATATAGATATTCTCCCAGTATATGAACTAACATGCACTAAGAAATCCGATGAATAGAGAAATAGATATGAAGAAGTCTGAATATACGTATTCGTAGCTGCAACGGTGAATACTTCTCACATGCAGAATTGGTTTGACCGATACTAAGAAATTACTTTTCAGGCATTTCATTCTTAATTTCTTTCATTCTTTTACTGATAGCACACCGGCAGTCAGGAGCGATTAGAGGAAAGGAGCGAGAGAGGATTTGTTCGAAAATAAATATTATTTACCTGCAATCTCACTTGCACTCAAATCGTTCAGAATTTTTCTGTATGATGCACGTCTTGTTAAGAGATCTCGTCGTTTTTTCGGAGACTCGTCGTCCGAAAAACTGTCGTCACTCCCAGTTTCAACCACCTGAAATATATGCATTCAGATTTTTTTTTCTTTCAGTTATACTTACATCACAAACGAGATTTCGGATATCATACCTGTAGTGTTTGTAAGCTACCCTGCGCTGACTGGATAACTGAATTGGGTTTACTGACGAGGATGACATTTCCTTTGGAAATTGCCACAGGTTGAATATTTGTTGCGCTCTGTATTACAGACTGGTGATTTGGTTGAATGACTGATTGTACCTATGAAAAAAAAAACAGGAAAATTGATACAGATATGATAATACAAGAGCGTGACAATCTGTCAATTGATAAAACCATCATGCAAATTTCGCTGAATATAATGTCAACCAGAACCAGAATTCGGCCTGGCTTTTTTGTTCTTTTTTTTTTCATGTTTTGTTTTCGTCTTGGTCGAATTCTCGAGTGTTTCTGAAGTTCGAAAAAATTAATTGCGCTATCATGCATGCAAATCGCGATTATATTGAAATGCAACACCAATGAGATAGGAAAACAAATGAAAATGGTGTATATAATTTTTATAATCGCGTTCGTGAGTGGCAGAGGTACACAGGAATTAAAAGTCCTGCGTGTACCTGAGTGGTCCCCGACGACGGTAGCGTCAGGTGCACAATGCTGGTGGAGGCTACCAGATGATGTGTTTGTTGTTGATTTCTATTCAGTGACTGTACTGAAGTAGCAATCGCCGGTGCTGAATCGCCACTCTGCGAGCCAGGCGATGCCAGAGGGTCAACAGCTGATCCGTTTTCTTCCACCATACTTTCCATAGCCTGGGGACCACGAGCCCTTCAAAATAAACAGAAAGGAATTATTCCTTTATCGTACATGAACCAAAACAAAAAATGAGATTATCATCATAATAAATTAGCAATGTAAATGCCCACATTAATTATTTCATAGACAAAATCGAGTTTCAAATTTTCCCGCCACTCTCACAAAGTGCGTCATTTACATAAGGACAGTTCTAAAAATAATGAAATAATAAACTGTGTCCCCATGTGTTCAGAGATCATGGACGAAACACGAGGTAGAATGAACGCACTGTTGTGAACGTGATTAACTGTAAAATAATTGATTTAATTCAAAAATAATCCATAACATTGAAACCCACACAAAATTTTCGTAATAAAAATGACTCAATATAAATGTTCAATGGATATCCCACCACCCCCTCATCCATCCCCACCACACTAAATTCGTTTCACGAAGTGTATTTGTCATTTTAATATGTGTAGTCTTGAGGCGCCATATTTTTGTAATTCCAATGTAAACCATCCGAATTTTCTCAACGGCGTTGCAATGTCTCGGATCACGGTGATGACCGCGGATACATTAATCCATTATTATTGGCCACAAATAATTGACACGCAATCCACTGTCTTGGTATATCCAATTTCTCATCACCCACCTCCTCGCCACGGTCCATGCCTCCTTGTTATTATTCTCCAGCTGGTGTACTTACCAGTTACGTATTTCTCGTCACCAACTTTGCTGCAATCGGAGTGGACAAGCGGGCAGGTACGTAGCAGCCACGTCAAAACTCCAGTGGCTTCGTCACTGGTGGAGCCCACGACCTCCAATCCGCGCGTCACCATCAAGATGGCCACCACAATACAACCACATATATGTACAGAGCAAGGGGGGAGAGAGCGCAAAAGAGAGAGAGACAAACAGAGCCACTGTATTTCCGTTCTCTTTTTCATATCCCCACCTATATTGTTATGTAGGTTTTTCTTTTTTACTTTCATCTTGTCTTATTGTTTCTTGAATTTTTTATTATTCATGTAACGGTAATGTGACAATTTTCCCACACACTTTTCTTCAATAAATTTAAGTTTGAAGTTTAGAAGTTAAATCGTTATTTGTTATTTTCCAAACATTGATGATTGGCGAAATCGAAGTATCATTCTCCTATCACTTCGCGTATTTACTTTCTTTTATCTCATGATCGGTGTCAAATATCGTTCCATTCATTCTCCTATAAATTTTAGTTGCAAATACGGAGATTATTGATGTTAATTGTTGTCTTTAAGAATGAATGATTATTGGGTGGTGGATATACTATTTGGGAGATTTCTTTTTATTTTTCTGTTCTATGAATTGTAGATTATATTATTATTTTCTGTCATCGAACGCTCAATGATTATTGGTTAAATAAACCAACAGAAATATACATGTTGATTGGTCGCCCAAAGTATAGTTATGGCTTCAATCTCAATAGATTTCTGTAATTGTATTTTAGTCCTAAACAAGAATAGGAGAAAAAAACAAAGTCAAATTTTCATAGTAAATATCATGGGCGCGTAATTCTGCTGCGTATCTTTTTTTTCTACGGTTGATACTGCGCGCGGTTAACTTCCGGGACAATTGTGTACACGTACACACAGATATTAATATATGTTCATATATTCGGCCACATATGAGGCGCCGCTGACGTCACCCGATGACGTCGCCAACCGCATCAGTTTTCATGCATATATAAATATGTATATTCTGATGTGTTAAATGCTATGTTCATATATTCTAAAGATTGTATGGAATTTGAAAGACAAAGAAATATATCCGTACAATATTCCACTCACCATCTATGCAATAGCTATTATTAGATGTAAGACATAATCGCATATTATTTTTCCTTAAGAAATGTAAGCTGCAACGGTTAGATTTTATTTGCCATCAAAATTTTACAACTGTTTTATTAGCAGAATGTTCTTTGTTTCGGTTCCGAATGGATGTTGAGTACTTATATATGAATGGAATTCACAATATTATAATAATTCGTTGTTAGCAATCGTGTGTGCATACCATTTGAACGAAACTGTGCCGCGTCTCCTGATATACTATTACACAGTGACGTCATTTTTCCGCATGAGAAACATTGGGTCATGATATATATATATAAAATAAACTTCCAAGCGTTGCCTGTTCAAGGTTGCGATTGTTGATTTAACGCCTAATATTTGCTTCACACGTGTTTGACATATTTAAGACACTTGAATATTTGTAAGGAGTTTTCCTCGAAGACGCTCACAAATTAGACCATTTTTGTAGATATAATTGCCTCGTAATATTGTTGAACAAACGCGGCCTTTTAATAATTTTCCTTCATATGGACTTATCTAGATGAAAATAATTCTTTGAGAATACAAAAATATATTGAATTAGTTTTCCGAGGAATAACGTTACCTTATTCTTGTAGAGAATATCATTTTTGTTAACCTGAAAGAAGAAATTAATGTTGAGAATCAGTAGAAAAATGAGAAAATTTGTCTTACAATTATTTGAGATTCTGGTTCCCAAACAACGAAATCAGCATCCATTCCTCTACATATTTTTCCTTTGCATCTATCCAAACCACACAATTTTGCTGGATTAATTGAGACTAGTCGTGCAATATCATTGATATTAACTCCTCTAGATTCTGCCTGGGTCCAAATAAGTGGTAAACCTAAATATTATATGGACTCATGAATATTTAGTTTAAAAGATTGTTGGTGTCTTAAACTTCATGACGGGTGAAATTTCCTTACCGAATTGTAAGGATGAAATACCGCCCCAAGAATTGAGGAAGTCGCCTTTTTTCAAATCTAATGCACAAGGCGAATGGTCAGACACCACCATGTCTAATGTCCCATTTTTCAATGCATCCCAAAGGTTATCCTGTGGATGGAAATTTTCATTTCCTGAATATTCAAATATACAATTATCGTACAGCGAAACCATACTTACACGATTCTCGACCGTGCGAATCGGCGGGCAACATTTGAAATGCGTTGCATTTTTTGGTATCTCGTCAGCAGATAGTGTCAAATAATGATGACACGTTTCCGCAGTCAATGGCGCACCATTGCTTTTTGCTTTTGACACTATGTCAAGAGCATCACTTGCTGATAGATGAACAATGTGACAGCGTACTCTGAATTGAATAAATATGAATGAAAAATCCGTGGAACAACCGCGATCTATTATTTCGTCACATTTTCATTTCAAATTATGCTTACTTTGATTTCTGACAAAGTAACGCAACAGCTTTGATCGCATTCACTTCCATACTTGACGGACGGGCCTGAAGAAATGTTTCATATAATGTTGGATCCCTATCGTTCAGAGAGATGTTTTCTTCCAATTCTGCATGAAACTGCCATCAAATAAAAATAATGTTTCATAAATTCAACGACGAATGAAAGCAAAAATGATAAATTATCAAATTGGCCACCGCAAGAACTGAGTCAGTCGATTTCAACTCTTCCAAGGCCTCTTCCACGTTTTCAAGAGTCACATGAGGAAATTCGTCAATACCGCTCGGACAGAGAAAACATTTGAATCCAACAACGCCGACCTTCACCATACCTCTCAGTTGCTCCTGCGAAATGGTTTGCAATCAGATAACTAAACTAGACGTTTCTTCTTTCTGTATTCAATGGAATGAATGACATCGAACGTACGGTATTCCCAGGCACAACCCCACCCCAAAAAGCGACATCAACATAGACATTATCATTAGCAACTCTCATCTTCTTTTCAAGATTTGCTACTGACGTTGTGGCTGGTATCGAGTTTCTGTTAACAAAATTTTGTTCAATCCATACAGAGTTTTCAATAATAAATTTTTTCTTTGTATCTTTTACTTACAGTGGCATATCGACAATAGTTGTTACTCCACCCGCTGCTGCTGCTCTAGTAGCTGTATAAAATCCTTCCCAGTGTGTACGCCCTGGTTCATTAACATGAACGTGAGAGTCTACTAAACCCGGCATTAATACATATGATCCAAAATCTTCAATCGTTATTCCCGGATATCTCTAAACGAGAATAAAAACAGCTGAAATTATATAAAAAAGAACTCCGTGTTAATTGCACAAGCCCTTACTTCTTTTATATCACCGATTTTCTCTTCAATTCTACCGCGAATAACGTCCACAATTTTTCCATCGAGAACAATAATGATAGCTGGGGAAATTTCATCTTCTAAGACTGTTCTTTGTGATGCAAAGGCTTGGATAGCTGGAGACATACTTCCACCTTGACAAATACTTCAAAACGGCGCAACAACTTGTTTCAGCGTTTCAACTAACGCAGACGCGAATTATATCTACTTATTATTTCATATAACACTATCAACTGAAATAATTACACGTTTTCAGACGAATCTCCGCCTCTTTATTTGATAAGAGAATAATTTATCACATACAATCACTTTTTGCTTTTGCTGCGAACTGTCGCAGTCCAAGGTTAATTATTTTGGATTTAGAATATTATGTAATTATTTTTATTTCCATATTGGTCACTATCAAACCGTATATCCAGGAAATTTAGCGTCTAATGGATCTGTTAAATCCGCCAAAAAGTAGATAATACCAGCGAGACCTAAACAATTACTTGTATATCATTGAAAATTGCCTGGTTTAACGAAAAAATAATAACCTTACCTTCAAATAGTGAATACGGTCGGTCCGGTGTCCTATTCCGATGTTTCTCATATTCAAAACACCATTCGGCAAATTTGCAGGTGCGATAAAGATACTTAGGATCCTAGAAAAGATAGTGCACAGTCATAAATATACTGCAGCAACAGAAGATAATTCATGATGATTGAAAAACAAACCATAAAAGGAGAGAGAAATACCTTTGTTATTTGATAGAGGCACAGAAATGTATATGCATTTCCCGCAACTCCGTGGCATAACCCGCAGCCTTTCTTCAGCAGTCCCCTTGCCCACACAATTTCTCCACAATCTCTAGCAGTATTCAAGTAGCTCTCATTGCCGTAGACCTTGAAAAATTATATGCGATTAGAAAATGTTTATCACTTGACATAAAAAAAAATGCTTTATTGTACAAAACCAACTTGATAGGCAAGCGAAAAAAGCATTGTCATCGATGGAGCACCATGACACCAATGAATCAATTTATCTGAGTTGTTGCCGATGGAAGATGGAAAATTACCAGAGGCCAATCTCAATGATTGCAGATATTTTATTGATGGTTCAATATCGTCGCGCAATTGTTGTACTGTCAAGAATTCACGGGCCTAAAAAGTTCAGTTATATAATTGCTATTCGAACTGTTTTAGGATGAAAATAAAACAATCGTGATTATACTCTGATCCACCTGTAAGAGGACGTAGAGGATTCCGGCGAGACCATGAGCACCTCCGAGATATTCTTTCTCATGCCACCTATACATTAAAGGAGTTTTATATGACCTCCACGTGGAATATGTCCTGCCAGACGATAGAATGCAATCGATCATTTTTTTAATTAATTCTTCGTCGATTGGCGCAGGTGAAATATTCTTGTTGACAAACAAAAGTGCGTACAGATAACCCGCTCTACCATAGAGTAACTCGTCATATGAATGTGTCACTGCATAATTGAGTGACGATTTAAGTCTGGAGGAATAAATAATTATTTATTTATATCAATATTGTAATTTGCATTTGATTAAATAATAATCGATATATTATGAATTCTTTATACGGACTTTGCGATCATAGATAATGATTTAGATTGATTGTCCATCAAGTGATAGATTACTGCGCCAAGTGAAAAACTTCCTACTTCACTAGTTAAGAAGGTGATATCTCTGTTGCTACTTTTCGATCCATCCGATGGTCTTTCAAGAAGTTCGACGGCTCTCTAGAAATTTATAAATATAAAAGTGCACAGCATTAGTAGAATTATGAATTCAACATGAGGAGAAATCTTATAATAGGAGGAGAGATATACGGACAGTCATGAAAGATGGATCATTGAATCGGAGACTCAATAAATAGAACATATGAGCAATTCCGGACTTTCCTGTATAAATAGAGGAATCATCGCGATTAATCCATTCTCTTTTATTATTGACAAGTTGAATTAACAAATTTTGAATTTTTTCTTTCAATGTTTCCTTCAGGTTGCCATGAATCTGCAAAATAAAAATATATTCATCAAAAATATAAATGACGATAATTCCTCAAGTATAAATAGAATATATCGCCATACGTCATTGGTGGCATGATTGATGATATATGTAGAATTTATTGTAGTATAATCTTCGAATGGATTTTTATAATGTCGCTCCTCATCGTCCATTCTTGAAGTGAAACTCATCATTGAATTTCGTCACAGAGATTTTATAAGTCTGAACACCAAAGAACAAGGAGACATGATTGCAAATATATTTATAGATTGATAAATGACATCACATATCTTCTAATACGTTATCCGTACAAACAATTTAGATTGAATAAACATATTAATATATCATGTAGGGGTGGGATTCAATTAATTATTAATTCAAATTTTTGTCAAACGCTCTTTTACGATTTCTTTGCATAGATGTCAATATCCACTCAATAAATGTATCAGGAGACAAACGATAAACGAATTTGAGGAATCCAATTAATATTGTATGAGGAAAATATCCGGTTGTGACATTATCTTTCCCAATAGTGGTAATTGCCCATTCAACATATTTTTTTGGACTTGGTGTAATCCATCCAGCAGAAACAGTGTCAGGAATATTTGTGGCAATACTTCCAGGACACAAACATTGAATTACAATGCCATGCTTTTCATATTCCACTGCTAGGTCTTTACTGAATTTAAGGACATAAGCTTTGGAAGCCGCAAACACAGTCATCAAAGGACTGGGAATTACCGCTAATGCTGAAGCAATATTTACAATAACTCCTTTCTTCCGTTTTACCATGTGTGGTAATAAAATCCGACAAAAGTTTGTGAATATGGTTACATTACAACGAATTATATCATTGTAAATTTTATTGTTATGATCGAGGTCCAAAAAATATTCTGGATGTAGATGATTGGGAAGACCGAGATTATTTATCACAATGCCAATTTCGAATTCAACTAATTCGCTCTCAATTCCGTCATAATTCGTAAATTCTTTCGAAGCATCTATTTCAATTATTTTTGTATCAACATTGTATGTAGATTCGATGAATTTGGAAAATTTATTCAAATTATTGGAGGGTATATCAACAAGAATTATACAAATGCGACGTTGAGCTAATACTTCAACATAAGCGCGACCAATTCCATGAGTACATCCAGCAACCAGACACCACTTCCCCATTCGTTTCAAGTCTATGTCACAATCAGGAGTGAAAAAAACTTGATAAATTCGATGGAATACATTTTTATACAATTGATAACCCCAATATGCCATCGCCAGATAACCAATTTTTTCAGCGAAAAACATTATTTTCGAATTTTCGGATTGACCGGTGTCTTAATTGAATATTTTATTGCAATGTCGAGAACTTCGGATGTGTATCAGGGTGAAAAAGTCGAGAAATGATGCTTCATATATTTATTCATGATATTTGAATTTCGGCATAATTTCTGAGGTTATATATATATATTCTATATATCTTCTTGTGCAGTTTTCACTATCCAATTATAAATATTGCGGCACTTACGCATCAATAAATTAAATTGCAAATTTGTAATGTTTTCACTCATACGACACAATTCTTCGAGGAGGAAAGCCGTCGTATCGTGTATTTGAATTGATACGGCAGTATTTGTAAAATACGATTTCGACCGTGAGAAATTATACGAATGTATAATACAATATATCAATGATCCTTATACTTTACATAAAGCTAGGTTAGTGGCGCGCGCTTTTTTGCATTGCTTTGGTGTGAAAGTCGAAAGTCGATATTTTTCGATTCGATTTTTCGGATCACGTGATGTACTTTCACCAATGAGGAATAATGGTATCAATTTGTTCGGCAGATCTAGAAGTTCAACAGAGATATTTCCTATTTTTAGGAGAATTATTGTCACTGTTAGGGTGATGAGGTCGAGAAAAGATGTATACAATATATATTCACTAATATTTCATCAATAAAAATTCCTATGTAGTATTTACTGCCCATATTTACATCATAATACCAAAAAAAATTCTTCATATACATTTATATATAGTTGTTGTAGTATCACAGTTTCGAACATCTGACATGAAACTTGAACGTTGGGTCACGACTTGGTGACCAAGGATTTGATTTTCTTAACACAAACTTTCATCACTGTTTTCTTCTTCTCTTTTTTCAATGGTTCATCGCTTGATGAAGATTCAAGACTATCTACACCGTCGAGCGATGGAAGATTGGGCATTGGTAAATCAGTGTTCAGTACTAATTCATTGTTCGCGGAAATTTGTTGTCTTAATGTTGATTTTTTTTGATTCCAGGAGAAGAATTTTGAGGATTTACTCAGATTTTTATTTATGTCAACGGTGTCCAATGATTCCACCTTTGTTGGTGCACTGAGAGCTGGTGATGAACATTCAGTTTCGTCCCTCGAAATTTTCCGTATTGGCGTTGTGCTGGAAAATTAATTTATATTACAGTTACTAGTACGTGAATAATTTTTGTATCAAAAATATTTTCATATGTTACGTTTCACGAGCAGTCTCAGAGTTTACTGATCTGATAGAGTCCCTCAGTCTTCCCCAGAAATCATAGTGACCTGATTTGTTATAGTCCAAAATAAAAGTATACATCAATTGTGGAGGCGGTGTGCACTTTTCATATAGGCAAGGAATAATTTTCCGCTGCCGTTTCTCTGCAATATTAATTGTACACTAATGAAAATGAAACTAATAATCTAGCAGAGTGGTATTCAATAGAATATTGATTTCCATACCAATGCCAATAGCTTGCGCATAATTCAAAAAAAATTTATTAGCGGGACTGTTCAAAAAATTTGGTGATAGAATGACTAATAATCTGTTGCAACGTTCTGATATTAATTGCATCACAGCTTCGTGTTCAAAAGTCGCCCCACTGATCAAATCTCTGTCTTTCACGCATAACTGAAAAGAAAAATGAGTCTCAAAATAATACACATCAACCAAGCCGCACAAACGTCACTTACCTTCAAATTATGTTTCTGCTCCAAATTTTCAATCATTTCCTTAGCAAAACTAGAATCTTCATCAGCACAGAGCAAAAATGCATCATACGATTGAATGGTCAGACCAGCTCGGATCCTGTACAGATCATCAATAGTGAGCATTTGATTATCGATATCATTATCTAAGACATCCATTGGCAATTGAGATCTCGCCATCCTTTCCTCGTAATCTCGTGCGTCGCTCTCTACAAATTCAATTTATCCGGTCTGTTTCAATAATATATATTTTCTTGTGTATTCAATTATTAGAATAGATTGAACGCTTACCAAGCAGATGTTTTGTATCATCAATCACATCCCATCTCTCCATTTTTTCCAACATTATTTGCAAATCATTTATTGTAATTTTAGAATTTTGACGTATAACTATTTCCAAAATACGTTCTGTAGGATCCGAACAATTAGTAATTGATGGCATTATTTCGCCACTTAAATTGAATAAATCTGCGAGTCCGCGCCAATCCCTACGATTAAAAAACGATTAATAAATTTGAAAAAAAAAATAAAATTGATATATTCTAACCTTGGTAATCCATCGGAACTTGGAATCACTTTGGGCGGATTTATTAAACAGGATAGCAAAAATTTTGTATTCGAAGACAACGCAATGAGCGGTACTCCTGTGGATTTTGTCATTTTAATAAACGTAAGAACTTAAAGGAGAATTCAACATTTGTTTATATGTTGCACAGATCAACAGATAAATATAGTGATATGAGGAGTGGAGGGCGAGCGGAAATTACATATACTAGTCTCTCTCTATATACCTATTATACCTATAAAATATATGTCACATATCAGTGTCTATTCTCACGTAGCCTCCGCCGCCACATATACGCTATAGGAAAGTACAAATTCTGCTGCTTGCAGCGCTATCGCCATATCGTTGTATCATAGTTGAATGATGGAAGTATAAGCAGAGAAAACTGGTATCCACATATTCAATGGCGGAATGGGCGGTTATTTATTGTTTGACAGAGATTCAAATGTAGTATATATTACCCCAATATATAGCGTTAGATGTATAACCAATAATCATATCCGGACTGATCTCTGAAACTCTGGATAAAAAATCAACAATATGGAAAAAATATTTGCATTAAGAGATAAATATTCATTATCGATACCTAATGTCGAACAGGTGAACGAAATAATTCGTGCATCGACAGTTCAATTGGTTAGACACAATCGAGATGATAAAGACCGGCTTATAGGTAAGGGTCTTGTTCACTTAAAAAATAGACAATCATTAATTTCCATTCATTATGTTTTTGAGTCAAAATTTTGTTGCAGAGGAGTCGGACAAACTCGAAGGTTTGAGAGAAAAAATTGCAGATCAACAGGAAAGACTTTCTGTTGAGGAGCAAAAGCTCAACTCCATGGTTAATGAGTTGGGTAGTCACAATGAAATGCTGGTAAATTTACTTTGATTACTATGATTGTTTACATGATTAAGATATATGGGCATTCAATGTTTATATTACAGAAAGAGCTGGAATCGGAGAAGAGTAGACTTCTCGCAGAGAATGATGAGGCACAGTCAAAGCGAGATCAATTGAAGGTGGTAAAACCGAGCTCAACAGATCAGAAAATTTTGGAGTCTGGAAGGTGATTATGTGATTTATATATTTTTATCTTCTCAATATGATATTCCCGGGATAATGTTTCTTTTTTTTTCATTGATATAGAAAAAAATACGATTACTACAAAGTTCTGACTGGAATCAGATGGGATTATCCGAAGTTGAAAACCTCCGTGAAGGGTTGTATCCTTTTTTCACAATAATCCTCTATGTGTGGTGTGATGCTTTCATATTTACAATTTGTACAAAATGTTTCCTTTAATCACAAAATAATAGTTGTGACGAACGGCGACGATTATATTCACCCATTTTCTCTAGATTTTGATGATAAACGATTGGAATCGAGGTTGTGGAAAGAGATTGAGAGAAGTACAAATCACAATAAAATTTGTCAATCTGAGTACAAAGAGAACTCATCACCGAATGAATTCTGATTATGAATTTCTCTTATTGATTCCATACGTGACTGATAACAATATAGATTTACAAATGATTACCTTATTGTACACCAAATTATTTTTTATTAATATACTGATTTTTATCTTATGTTTCATATCAATTATCAATTAGATTAGCTCGAAAAAACTATTGTACTTTGTACATCCATCCATTCATCGATTTCATGGTACAACTTTGAAATTTCTCAGCACTGAGAGCATGTAACAAAATAAAGACCAGCTAAGCACCAAACAAATTCCAATCATTACGATGGTCATGATGATTGAAAATATTAGTGAGCACAAAACTGTTGCTCCTATGGTGAGCACTGCAACTGGAATAGAAAAACATGATAAATTAAAAAAAAACAGCAGCAACAACCCCTCACATATATGAACAAACACAATTACTCACCAACTACGACAACGAAGCCGGTGAATGCAAATGCAACGTTAACAATAGCAAATATGATGAATAATAGTACTGGAATTATTAATGTAGCTATAATGCCGGTACAAATAGTCAATAGGACAGGATGCGACATCAAATACTCCGCAGTCTTATCTATGTTTTCATATATTCTATTGTCCACCATAAATTTATCCACATTGTGTTTTATTCTTGTATCTGGAAATGTTCTCTTAAATGTAGAAACTCATCAATTTTATATATATTTATATATCGATTTGATTCATATGAATTACTTGCATCGCTTTCTAAATATGGTAGTGACACTGTCTTTTCTATTACTGTAGCTGTCGGGCTTAATTGATCTTGAAGTGTTTTCCTAATAAAATACCGAATCATTAATATTATTTCGCCAAATTCTATCCATTCATTAATCCAATTGAGAATATATATGAATGCAAATACCGTTTCTGTCATTGTTCTCCGAATGAGTATAAGTTGGTATCCAATGTGAAATTTGATTTAACTGTGAAACTCCAGTTGTCGATTATTAATTTTGATATTCCAGCTAGATGTATAAATATGCACGAATATACATTTGTTGACCGGGGTATTTGTGACTTCACAACCGAATGATATGATTGTTAAAAGTAAAATCTTGGATTTATCCACCAGATGTCGCAATGGCAATGAATTATGTCCTAACCTCGAATTTAATAACACCAGCCATAAGAGCTCTGTTTCGTAACCATCGGGGCGCCGGACAACGGTTTTATAAAAGTGCTTGGTCGAATTGATAATAAAAATGGCTAATTTTATGCGGTTCGGTGCAATCCGAGCATTGAAAAATAATTTCATGGCGACAATATCTACAAAGAGTCCATCATCATTATTGCCATATTCACAAACGAGGTGTATAAAAACTTCGTCGAAGCCTTCACAAGCAAATAAAAACGGAACTGGATCACCTACAGTCAGTCGAGTTGAGACACACGAGGAAACAGAGGACGAAAAACCCAAGAATTGGGTTAGTTGGGGTGCGAGCGAAGAGGATGAATGGTGGGACAGATTTACGATACATTCAACTTTCTTCATGGGTGTATCTGTTTGCCTTGTTGGTTGCGGTACTTTTTTGGCTTACATTCCGGATTCACAACAATATGAATGGATAGCACGTGAAGCGTATCTTCGACTCCGATACAGAGAAGAAAATGGATTGCCACTAGTCAGTCCTAACCTTGTTGATCCAGCGAAGTTAACGCTGCCAACCGATGAGGAACTTGGTGATACAGAGATTATCATTTAGGATTTTCGAGCGAAATAGTTCTCATCTCTTATTCATAGTAAAAATAATGTAAGCTATAGGTTGTTGGCATACCCATGGAGTGTATAACTTGTGTAATAAATATTCTTTTTTTCGGTTTAGTTGCATCAATGTTTGATTAATCCTGGAAAAAAGAGGTAATAACGCACCTCACTGATTGCCAACGATTCGGATAATTTTCCCATCACTATATCATGAAAAGTGAAGAAAGAAATGAATATAAATGACTGCTATATTCTGCCAAACAGATTTTATTGATTATACAAATTGATAGTTTTTACCAAGCGCCCTTGGAAGAATAGAGTTAAATGCGTCTATCGATTTTATTTTATGGAAATTTCCATTCCATATTCCTTTTCCACCTGCTATTATTCTTTTTTATCCCGAAAAAATAACAAACATATCCATTTTATTTCTGACGTCTATCGCAAAGAAAACACGAATCTTCTTCATATATACATTGGATAAGCATTGAATCTCAAACAGATGAAAAAAGAAAAACTGGTTCAAACCAGGTGTCGAGATTCCTCAACTTATTCGATACTTTAGAGTATGGATATAAAACGGATTGGTCTCATAGGACCTCTTGTTCGTCGACATAATTAAGAATGATTATTGGGCTGTTGCAGGCGTTTGTTGGGTAGTGTTGCTAGCACCAGTCAATTGATTCTGATCCAATAAAGGTGGATAGAATGATGAATTTTGTGGTAGACTTGCGCTGACGGTAATGGGTGGCATTCCAGGTAGAGAAATTGGGGTCGTAACAACCTGTGGTTGGCCCAGATTTGTTGGCAATGGTGTAGGGACAGAAGAGGAAGGGTCAAAACTGTGTTGAAGGCTCGTAGAGGTCAAAGGATTGGGCATGTCAATTGGGTATGATTGAATTGGTGGTGCTGCTGGCATTCCTGGTATGCTCGGAATATTCTGGTGTGGTGGTTGAGCATAGGCTGAAATGGAACCAAATCATAATTTAGTTTACCGATGACACGGCTGTTAAGAAAATAATTGAACTTACTTTGGGGGTAATTACTGTTTGTTTGTGAGAAGAAATGAACCGCTGAATTAGTAGTGGCTGATGTACTTTCAGCAACAACTGGATGGATTGGTTGTGGTGGTGGGATGGACGGTATTGTCGGTGGCATGTTAGGCAAAGATGGTACAACAGAAGGATCAGTGTGTTTCGGTGTTTCGGAAACCGTTGTGATATAACTCGGTGGAATTGAGAAACCTGGTGGTACTGTAGTAATAATTGGGTTGTTCGGAATTTGATAATTGATTGGCAATGCTTGCGCTGCAATCGGAGTTTTCACGCTTGTCTGCTGCAATATTTAAACATTGAATCAGTTCATCTCGATTGCTCAACTTCTCTAATTATTTTAAGTGAATATTAGAGTACGAAAAAAATTTCACCTGATATGAATTTTGATGAATAGGCTCAGGCAAATTGCGGATTGGTATTCGGTGGAGATATCCATAGCCAATACCACAACCAAGACTACCCTCACCACCCCATTTTGAACATGGTGTGATAGTCACTTCTCTGCAAGAGTCCTCATTAGTATTGTAAACATACAATTTCAACGGCCGCGATTCGTGTGCTTCAATCTGCGTGAATAAATCTTCACTTCCATGAAGCGGCGAATCAGTGCTAACAATATAATCTGTGAATGATCTGAGTCCTGCTCGTTCAGCTGGTGATGAAGGATGAACTTCTAATACATGCCAAACATTCTCATTAGCACTTTCAAATGAGCAAAAGCGTATACTGACACCAAGAAGTCCATGTCCACCCCATGTCATGCTTGGTACTATTATGGTATTTCTGACAGATTGAGTTTTACGACTGTAAACCGTCACTTGTAGTTCTTTATCAACATTGGTTTTTAAAATTTCTTTGAGTGTATCATTGTCCTGATCCAATCGCACATTACCAATTGATACAATGAAATCGAAAAATGCTTCAAGACCTGCCTTTTGACCAGGTGATCCATCCTGAACTCTGAGGACATGATAACCTTCAGTACCACCACCAGGAACTTCGATACTATGTGAGGAACCCATGATTGTAGTTATGAGAACCAATTAAGGCACACCAACTAAATTTTGCATCAATAAAAAAATTATATTTTTACAATTAAATCGATGTAATTGGTATGTTGAATCTAAATATCAAAATTACGTGGCACCAATGAAATTACACGGTTAAGTTCATGATAACTGATGATGACGTTACGTACTGTGAAGTTGTTCTAACAGTAACTGAGGGAGACAGGAGATAAAAAGCGGAACGGAACAGGTGACAAATTTCATGTTCCTCTGTGTTAAAATATTCTATCGATAATCGGTA
This sequence comes from Zele albiditarsus, assembly GCA_958496275.1. Classification (NCBI taxonomy): domain Eukaryota; kingdom Metazoa; phylum Arthropoda; class Insecta; order Hymenoptera; family Braconidae; genus Zele; species Zele albiditarsus. The sequence goes on from OY292410.1 coordinate 14,755,491, forward strand.
TCATGATCATCCTGTTTTCTATTTCGATACATATCGAATGAGTGTGAATATGCGTATATTCGAGTTATCGAATTTATACTTCCTGCGCCGCCGCCTGAGATCTTTCTTTTTCCTCGGATAAATTTTCGTGTCCGTCGGTGCGATAAATAAATTATAAATCGCAGGTAATCTGATATTTCATACGTAATCGAAAGTGATTTCTATGTGATTCTAATTGTATATTATTTCGTCAATATTCGTTAATGAATATTTTCAGTGTTAATTTGTAAAATATCATTTCTTTATTCATGACAGGGGAGTGACTCTAAGTGTGGTTATGGCATTTCATACATGACGTTTTGAATATTTTCTCCTTTTCTTTTAAATACTACATAATGTATGAATTAACAATGTAGATGCAGTCTTTTGCGTTCCGCAACAATGTATTTTTTAAGTTGAATAATCATTAATTTATCATTCATGTTACTATTTTGAGGTTATTGTGGTCTGATTGTAAGCATTGTTTTTAATAGTTGATCATGGTGTTTTTTTTTCAGCCATGGTTCGTATGAACGTTCTCAGTGATGCTCTGAAAAGCATTAATAATGCTGAAAAACGAGGCAAGAGGCAAGTGCTACTTCGGCCGTGCTCAAAAGTCATCGTCAAATTTCTCACCGTCATGATGAAGCATGGTATGATTATTTTGATTATTGGAACTGTATAGAAGCTTTGCTGGATAAACCCATTTTTAACTTTGTTTATTCTCTGTATTCACTCTGGCAGGTTACATTGGTGAATTTGAAATTGTCGATGATCACCGTAGTGGCAAAGTTGTTGTAAACCTCTCGGGAAGGTTAAACAAATGTGGTGTAATCTCACCAAGATTCGATGTACCCATCACAGATATTGAAAAGTGGACGAACAACCTCTTGCCATCCCGTCAATTTGGGTAGGTCAACGACTTATATTACAATCAAAATGTTTATGATTATTCCACGTATGAAAGATTGATCACGACATACAATTCATTATTTCATTATTTTATCTGCAGATATGTTGTATTGACAACGAGCGGTGGTATAATGGACCATGAAGAGGCGAGAAGGAAACATCTGGGAGGCAAAATTCTTGGATTTTTCTTCTAAGTTTTAATTTATAAAAATAAATAAAAATTGTGGTGTCAGTCGTGTTTAACATCAATAAACGTTGATACAAACGCCTGTGAATATTATTTTATATAATTATATACTTATATCTCTGCCCTTCACAATACTGATTTAATCGTTACCTATTTTTTTGTTCTTTTTTTTTTATAATTTTGTAAGGAATGAAATCTTTCATTTTTGTGTATTCAAATTGGCGCGTTTACATGCAAACTAGGACTAGTATAGCGCTCTCCCGATTAGTATAAACGCGCCGCAATTCAAAATATTTCGTTCTTAAAAGTACCGTCAGCAGCGTCCCATTCGACATACAATTGCAATCGCCAATGAGGGAGCAACATTCCGACGAGGGGGAAATAAGCCAGATACAAGTCAATCAACGACACATGTGCTCGACGGTGCGAACTTTGAGTATTTACATCAGCGCGTGTAGTATTTTTTTATTCATATCAAAAGAGTGTCGCATTTGTTTAGGTTGCCTTCAACAATCAGGCAATTAGGTATAACAAAACGATGGCGCAAAGTAAAATATTTTCAAAAAATCGTGCCTTAGGTTATGTTAGTAATCACATACCATTGATAACACGTTATATTCAAAGAAGAAAAGAAAATTTAATTGTAACGTGCGTTGGCCGAGCCTTTCACACGTATGGCTGTAGTCATTTCAGTCTTTTGAGTGTATCTGGTACTCATGCTGGCGATATAACATGTTTATCAGGCGATGCTTATCATGTATACACAGCGAGTGAATGTGATATTTTTGCTTGGCGTCGTGGAAACGAGTTGAAACATACATACAAAGGACATGAATCGCCTGTGCATTTATTATTACCGTTTGGACCACATTTATTGTCAATTGATGAGGACAGTACACTGAAAGTATGGGACATCAAAACGCAAGAATTGGTTTTAGAATTAAACTTCAGCAATAATATATTCAAAATCACAACCATGGTTCACCCAAATGCATATATGAACAAAATATTGTTTGGAAGTGAACAGGGACATTTACAATTATGGAATATTAAAACATCAAAGATGATTCATACATATAATGGATGGAATGCAGCTGTAACAGCTATTGAACAAGCGCCAGCAATGGACGTAGTTGCAATTGGATTAGCTGATGGGAAAATCAAATTGCACAATTTAAAAGTAGATATGACGATATTCGAATTAATTCAAGATTGGGGACTGGTAACGTCTATTACATTCAGAAGTGATGGCAATCCTATTATGGCCACAGGTAGTACACAAGGCCATATAGTGTTTTGGAATCTTGAGGAGAAAAAGGTGGAGAGTCAACTGTTAAATGCACATTTTGGTGCTGTGGCTGGAATCAAATGTTTGCCAAGTGAGCCATTAATTGTTTCATCATCACCAGACAACTCAATGAAACTTTGGATATTTGACTTGGCTGATGGTGGTGCAAGATTATTGAGAATCCGAGAGGGTCATTCCGAGCCACCGTCATTCATTCGATTTTACGGTGAAGATGGTAAAAATATATTGAGTGCTGGTGGCGATTCTTCGCTCAGAATATTTTCAACGATAACTGAAACATTCAATAAAAGTTTGGGAAGAGCTTCATTTCACAGAAAAGCGTCGAAAAAGAAAGGAAGGCTTGTCGTGGACAACTTGATAATGCCACCAATAACTGAATTCGCTTGCGAAAAAACACGAGAGAAAGAGTGGGATAATGTGGCATCTATGCATTTGGGTTTGGGCGTTGTTACGACGTGGTCGTATGACAAATTGAAAATGGGCGAGCACAAAATTCTTCCCGGAAGATTTACGAAAAATTTGAATGCCAACACCTCAAGTGTATGCTTGACACAGTGTGGAAATTTTGTTGTAATTGGTTATAATACAGGCCATGTGGATCGCTTCAATATTCAATCAGGTAAACATCGGGCAACTTATGGTGGAGAGGAAAAAGCACATGATGGACCTGTAAGAGGTATAATGGTTGATTCATTGAATCAAATTGTCGTAACCGCTGGTCGCGATGCCAAAGTTAAATTTTGGCCTTTCAAACCTGGCAAAGGTAATTGCTATCATCTAACTGCAGATATTATCCACTTCTGAGTTATTACATACAGCAATTTTTTATTTTTCTACAGCAACAGTGCCAAAAACAATTCTGTCGTTGAGTGAATCTGTGAAATGGTTGCGATCACACCGAGAAAGTTCCCTGATTTGCTTGGCTCTGGACGATTTTAGTATTATATTAATTGACTTGGATACCAGACGATTAGTTCGTCATTTTCGTGGTCATACCGGTCATTTGACTGACGCTACATTCAATCCAGATGCCAGATGGTTGATAACTGCATCCATGGATTGTACAATAAGAACTTGGGACATACCTTCTGCTCAACCTGTTGATATATTCCAAGTGAGAATCTCAACAATAATTGAATTCAATTAATCGTGGAAAAATAAATATCACAATATTAATAACAATTTTTTCGGGTTTTTAGGTATCGGAGGCGTGTGTATCTCTCACATTTTCACCGACTGGAGAATTTCTGGCGACTGCACATGTTTGCAATTTGGGGATCCATCTGTGGTTTAATCGTACATTATTCACACATGTATCACTGAAGGCTTTACGGTCTGGATATTCAATACCAGTTGTTAGTCTTCCTGGATCATTGTCGGAGCAAAATGAAAATGTGGAAGCCATTGAAATTGATGATGATGAAGATGAAGATGAGAAATACGCTTCACCTGAACAACTTGCCGCTGATTTAATAACTATGTCGTCATTGGCAAATTCGCGGTGGCAAAATTTACTGAACATTGACGTAGTCAAGAAGAGAAATAAACCGAGGGAGCCCCCAAAAGCTCCTCAGGCTGCGCCATTCTTCTTGCCGACGATACCTGCTTTAGATATACAATTTGATTTGACGAACAATCAACAAACAGAAGGGAACAGTAAATTAATAATACCACCGAATTTCAGTCACTTGACTTCGTTCGGTAGATTGTTACAAGCGACTAGTGAAACGGACAATTTTGAAGAAGCGATTGGTAGATTGATGGCCCTCGGTCCTAGTTCTATTGATATTGAAATACAATCTTTGTCAATGGATCCCACGTATTGTACAGAGTTATTGTTGCAGTTTATGAAAATGATTAAGTTTATAATGGACAGTAATCGAAACTTCGAACTGTCACAAGCATATTTGGCGGTATTTTTAAAAGTTCACGGCGAAATAATCCAGGGAGAAAAAAAATTATGGAAATATCTTTCAAAATTGAAGAAGATACAAACAGACAAGTGGAGTATACTGCGTGAAAAATTATTCTATAATCTGAGTGTTGTTCAACATTTAAAAAAAATGTAAAAAACCTTTTTCAGAATATAAAAGTTTGTATAAATTGTTGAAAAAACGTTTATTTGTTTACAGAAAAATAGTATCAATAGTTTGTATGAATATAATTAAGGATATAAATATACGGGATTTTAATAAAAAAAATTACATTTATTATAGAATGCACCAATATTTACATTATTCTCTACAGAGAAAAAAATTTTGTAATTGATCTTTCACTGATTGTTCAAGTATCAAATCGTCAATATAATCCTTGAATGCAACAATTATTCGATAAATACTCCTCCTATTTGCTGTCCTCAATGACGACAACATTTGCCTAATATCTTTATCATCTTGGTGTACTTTTCTGGTCAGCATGTTCATTTTATAAAGTTTTTCGAGTGATTCTTTCAACAGCAGAAGAGCATCAATTATTCCTGGTAAATCTTTCTGCACGATACCGTAAGGATCTTCATCCAGTGATGCTACGGCCAATGAAGAAATTGCATCAGCAGCCCAAATCACCGGTTGTCCATTATTCAATAAGTATTGTATCTTACTGTCATGTTGAGTACCAAAAAAGTAAAAGATGACCGGCTTGGATAATAAATATTTGACGATATTCTGTCTCGTGGTTTTGATGAATTCAACAATGTATCGGCAGCTATTGAAAGTATGTTGATTGCTTGCGCTGTTGGACGCCGCAGTTGATGCTGGTGGTGTTGGCGACGCCAAATTTCGCATGTGATACACATACGGTTTCTCACAATTATAATTCATTGTCTCAGCTGGTGTTTGACTCGAAGACTTTTTAACGCAACATACAATATCTATTCTGTTTGCGAATTCATTGATGATATCCAAACTTTTCACAATAATGCAATTCCAATTGTACGGATGTCCACCTGGTTGACTTAGAATGAATAAATTGGCACGTCTGTGCTTTTCCTTTTGTGCCAATGTCACAAGATCTAAATATCCCAAATGTTGTATGATCGGCACTTCATTCATCCCCAGCGCTTCTGACAATGTAATTTTCAGATTGGGAGCATTGTAAACACTTTGGCCAATTGCAAATGGCATCCATTCGGTTAAATACACTTGAAAGAGTAAATACATAGTGTTCATTGTTAGAGCAAATAATGCCGCATAAAGCCAGGAGTGAAATAATAATGGGACATCTAATAGCCTGTACATTTGATCCAATGGTTCATTTTCTACGTTGATGAATAATGTCGATGCCACAATTGTCTTCATGTGTGAGCCGAGAAAATAATATATACCGAGAAAATAAAGACATGGCCAGATGGCACTAGTTATTGACATAGGCAATAATGCACTGATACCCCTGTTAATTTGAGTGAATCTTGACTGTGGAATTATTGGAAATTGTAGTCGTTGTGCACCAAATATGTTGGTTTTAGTAAAATAGTAAATTCCAGTCCATAATCCTCCAAGTATCAGAAATAAATATTCTTCAACGAGACACGTTCCGTGAATTGTTTTGCAATGAGTTGTCAATGAACTGTACTCTCCACCCTCGAGTGACAAATGTAGCCATACAAGAACTGCGCCGATTGCGAGATAACATGCACCAACCATAAAACTATGTGGAGTAAACAGAGTGCGGAATATTGCAAATCTTGTTTCTGCATAAGGTGGTGTATCGAGATAATCTTTGCTACAAATTATCCCTTGAAGAACAATTACTGTTGCAAGTATGATAAAATAGCACCACATTCGAAAACATGTTATAATTGCCCATGTATCTTCAATCCATGACAATGGTGACGTGATACTGAGATTTGTCATCAAGACAACACAACTCATAAAAATGAATTGTACAACTATGCTGGATGCAACAGCCATAAGCATGCGATGAAACAATAGTTGTCTGCATCCTCGGTGAGTGATATCTCCCATTTTGTCATTAAATATTTTATCTTCGTGATTTTTTAGTCTTGCAATTTTGCTTATTATTTACAAACAATTAATTTACTCACGAGGAAGAACGATATTGCCGTTTTTTTCGCAGTACTAGTGTGTGTTGAATATGTCAATAGTGTATGATAACCTCTCAACATTTTCTGTACCGGCAAGTACACGAGTATGTATCTAACATACGGAGAATCTGATATGGCGCCAAAATGAATTCTAAAAAGGTAATCGACGCGCGCTATTTCGTCATGCATGTGCTACCACCACCGGCGGCTCCAAGTATCCGTCGCTTGTGCAATTGAAAAATGGCGGGTGACTTTAAATTTTTGAGACGCGTGTTGGTTTGGTATATGGGGCTAGAGGTTAGGACATTTATGAATAAAAATGAATGATAATGTGTTTACACGAATTTTTGAGCTAGAGAGTGTTAATAAACAATTAACACTATATCAGCAACAGGTTGGGGGAGTGAATTGTGTAGTATGGGATGCTGCACTAGTGTTAGCTAAATATTTTGACAGTCTATGTGGAAATGCCCGATATGGAATTAATTGGCTGAAGGGCCGAAAAGTTCTGGAACTTGGTGCTGGTGTAGGGTGTGTTGGAATGGCTGCTGCTTGTCTCGGGTACGGTCATTCTTTTACCATTATTTTACACTTATATTTAGTCCGATGATATAATTAAAATTTATTTATCATATTACAGAGCGCAGGTGATTATGACAGATTTGAAATGTGCCGTGCCAATGTTGGAAAGAAATATTTTATTGAATCGAAATGAATGGCAGAACAGTGGAGGATTGGCTGAAGTTCGTGTTTTAGAATGGGGGAAATCTAACGATTTGGGTTTTGATCCTGATATTATTGTCTTAGCTGATTGCGTATATTATCCAGAGGTAAGAATTGAAATGATGTTTATATAACGATGAATATAATTATGTTATTCGATATCAAACAATTTTTAGTCGATTCAGCCCCTGATAGAGACTCTGGAATATTTTTGTAAAAAGGATCGGAGTACTTATGCAATTCTATCGCAAGAACAACGAGATACTCCTGGACAAATTAGTATATGGAACAAATTTGTGAGAGATGTAAGTAAAAAATTTCAGTTAGAGTACGTTCCGCAATCGGAGCAGCATCATATTTATTGCAGTGAAGATATTCATTTGATGAAATTGAGGAGGCTTTGACGATACATATATAAATTATTATTTTTTACCCAACTAAATACAATACATACTTATTCACAATTAGAGAATAAAAAAAAAACAAGCAGAGGAGCTAGTTTATTTAACCTCACGGTTGTCCAGAATAGTTGAAGACAAAATATAAAATAAATATTTCTGAATTGATTTCTATAAAAATGGTTGAAAAATATTTTATTTGTTTGTCTAATAATTTCAACATCGTGGTGACAAAAATAAACGGTTACTCAAACGGTAAAATTAACGAAATTTCGTTTCATGATCTTAGTGAATTCACTAATGAACAGCTTTTTTTGGAGGAAACAATTATTGCATTTGCCGGAATTGTTCTTCAAGTTCTGCGAATTTCATTTGTAAACAGCGTTCCCTTTCTGTTTGCTTCTTCACATCCACGATCAATTGATTTACACGTCGCGGGATTGCTGCTTGCTCTTGCTTCTCCAGAAATTCAAATGTAGATAATTGGAGCTGGGCTTGTTCTATTTCCTCGCGTAAATCATGCAATTGTTTTGTTAGAACTTGCGCTCGGGTTTGGTAGCCGCCGGTGAGAATTTTCAATTTTTTCTCCATTCTCGCTGCTCGTTTCGCCTCGCCAGTCATATGCACGCGATTCTCCTCCAATTTTATTTTGTAAGCTTCAATCCGGTCCTTTTTTGACGCGAGATTAGCTCTGGTGTATCTTTTTTGCGTCTCCAAGTATAAAATTTGCGACAGACACTCTTCCCATACAGTCGTATACGCATCTAGACTGAGATCACCATGCGCCATTCCTTCTCGCACGACTGCCATTTCATCAGCTAATAATTGTTTTGCGGCATTCAATTCTTCTTTCTGAAAGTTCTGATATGGATTCTGATCAAGATATACCTGTGCTTGCGACATAACGGAAGAACCGCGTTTGTTGTTGGGTAAAATAGGATTCTGCAATGTATCGTACTGCAACATTGTAATCATTTCTCTTTTGATCAATTCTTCAGCCCTTTGGAAATCAGTTAATGGTACATCCATCGATGTACGCAATACGTTCATATTGACTTCTAATGGACGCGGCAAATCACGTTGAATGACTTGCGATCGCCGCTCCAGTTCACGTTTTTTCTGCTCTAGAATCTCTTGCTGTTTACGTGCATCAATATCAGCTTGATCTTCAATGATATTCGCGCCCGTTTCATCAATCTCTTCTTCATTGGTTTCATTCTCCGGTATTACGATTTGATAATCATTCTTTGCTGCTGGCAGTGTATTGAATTCTGCGTGTATTTGTTTTTTTGCTTGTTTACGAAGTGCAGATGTTTCGGAAATATCTAAACCTTCGTCAGGTATAATATTCAATTTATCTCGAATTGGTGTTGGCATTAATGCGCCATTTTGGGTACGCACAGAACCTGGTGTGCTAAATGTATTGAGCGGAGTTCCGTCACTACGTTGGGATCGAAATGGCGTAGCCAATACAGTATTGGGAGTTGCTACTGCATTGGCAGAGGGGACAACGCTGTTGAAATCTACATTGTACAATGGAGTGTTTAATCCACCCTTGAGCGGCGTATCAACATGAGTTAATGCCATTACATTTTGGGCCTCTTGAAGGATTCGATCAGTGACTGCTGGTGTTCGAGGTGTTGCAGCAACATTCGGCGTTAATGAATAGTCTGCCAGCAAACTGTCTGAAGCTGTGATGCCACTTTCGCTTGCGATTTCTCTACCTATTTCTGATGCGCGACCGAGTTTAACGACTTGATGTAACTCTTGATCAGATATTTGAGGCTCTGGTAAAACTAACTTGCTCCTTTTCTTCAACGGCTCTTCATTATTAAGCATTCCCATCGGAATATCATTCTCTTTGCGTTGTTTCAATTTTTGTTTGTCCTTACGACGTTCAATTTCTTCTTTATCCGCCCGCAGTTCACCATCCAAATGTTGTTGCCTGATGCGTGAAAAATCAGCGGCGAGAGGATCAACGTGCTCAGTGGAGGTATCGTAAAAACCATGAGCTGGTCGTTTCTCAAAGGGAATTTCGGTATTGTAATTGACACCACGTTTACGTTTATTTTTTTGTGATACTGTTATACCAGCAGCTCTCAATTCTCGTCGTTTTTGGAGCGCTGCTAATCTTCGCGCTTCTTCCAATTGCTTTTCACGCGCTTTACGTTTAGCTTTTTTGCCTTGGGTGTTGGCAAGTCTGGCACGTGCCTCTGACAACATTTCCAGCTCATCTTCATCCATATCTTTTGGATCTGGCCTAGCTGGTTTCGTTTCTGGATTGGGATCAATCTCACCAGGTTTCAATTTCCTGGGATCATCCACTCCATCTTCACCCTCTTCCTTCTTTTGCGCTTGATCCAGCAAATATTCGTAACGCTCCAAACATTGGGCTGCAGTACGACCAATAATTGGAGCAATAGTTCTCCATTGAGTTGGCATAAGTTTGGCCAAATGTAGGAGTTTCTCGTCCTCTTCTCTGCTCCATTCTGTTTTTTTAATGCTCGGATCGAGCCACTCGAACCAACGGGCTTTACACTGTTTTGCTGATTTACGATGTAATAAAGATGCAATACGACTCCATTGATTTTTGCCATATTTCATCACAGCTGCTTTGAGAATTTCATCCTGAAAATTTCGTGAATTTCATTTCAATAAATATTCCAACTACGTTATCAACATGATATTTATGTTTTGTAGGTTATAAAACTTTTTTACCTCTGTGTTACGCCAAACACCACCTTTTATCATAATACGCGGCATCTTGAATAATTAATTTTATTTCAACGGAGTGGACCCTTATCCTCTGATATAAAATAAGTAGTTCTCGTTTGAGGTTTATGATAAACAAAAAATTCTTGAAGAGAAGATTCAAACGGAATACACCCTTATCTTTTCTTGTCTTTCCCTACGAAAGGACATGGAATCCCTCTCTTACACTCTCTTACATGGAATGATAGCACGCGAAAATCTCGCATGCGAGTTTGGAGTATAATCGAGCTCGAAATATCTCGAAACAAGAGTACATTTTAAGCTATACGAAGAACATTTTTATGATAATTTCCCGAATGATATATAGTGTCGTTTAGGCGAATGGACACAACCAATCTCGGCGCGAGTTCAGGGAAGCACATCACAGCATTGGTCAAACACAGTAACAAGTCAAACTGTCAATCTTCACCATATGGCGGCAGCATAATACGTGCTTCTCATTCCGCGCGGATTTTCAAATATTGGAAAATGAAAAATACTACTAATTCGTCATTTTTTTTGATTATGGACAAAAAATTGCATGTACATACATTTAGTCATTTTGGAAATGGCATTCTTTGTCTGAATGAACTCTGCATTTGAATGAAATTAATTGATAGAGCCTATCATCATTGACTGATTCTCATTGGCTAGGGGGTCGGCGCAACAGAATAGTCAAATTAAATCCAACATCAAATATTTTATGTTCTATTTATGGTTAATACAAATGACTAACGAATCACACATTAATTTTCTGATTCAAAATATATTTGTTTTATTTATTGAACTTTTGAGAACCGCATGAACGGCCTAGTAATATTCTTGAATATTGTGTGTTTGACACGCGTAGTTATAAAAGTGGGTGTATACTGTATGTATTTCTGTCACTGCTGGACAGCGAACGGATCGGTGGAATATTGCTTCTCATCTGGACGTACAACACCGGTGGCAGTATCGGTGTTCCATAAAATTTTTATTATTTGAATCTGGAGTGGAGAGATGCGTAAGTCACAAATGAAAGTTTTGTATTACTATAATTGCAAGTGAACGAGAATTTTTTTCTTCAATATAAATGCACTGTGGTTTGGTTTCTTTTTCTTCTCTTCACTAATCTCGACGATCGATAACAGTGTGACGGTTGGGGTATCTGGCAATATACAATACTCTCAAATGTCTCAATTACATAGGGGCGTTATCATTGTTATACACAAAATTATAACTGTTACATAAATAAATTATGTTTTCAAGCCTCGTTATAGACGACTCTGCTAAGTATTCATTCTTTCATCTTCTCTCATTATGTGTATATATTTAATTGGATGCATTGATAGAGCTATTTTTAGTTACATATTGTACGTAATTGTAGTTATTGGTGTGTCAAAATAACAATTCATTGATTTGATATTCCATTGTGATATTGCTGCATCCATTAAATGTACAAACAGTATTCGTTTCATTCTCCATGTTATATGGTTCTCAATTTTTATTTGGATTTCAGAGAAGTGAACGATTGATTAGCATCCTCCGACAAAATGATTGGAGGTTTGTTTGTCTATAATCATAAAGGAGAAGTACTCATCTCCCGAGTTTATCGTGACGATATTGGCAGAAATGCAGTTGATGCATTCAGAGTGAATGTTATTCATGCACGGCAACAAGTACGATCACCGGTAACCAATATCGCCCGAACTTCATTTTTTCATATTAAAAGGGCAAATATCTGGTTGGCAGCCGTAACTAAACAAAATGTTAATGCTGCGATGGTTTTTGAATTTTTGCTTAAAATTAATGATGTAATGCAATCATATTTTGGCAAAATTTCTGAAGAGAATATCAAGAATAATTTCGTTCTCATTTATGAATTGCTCGACGGTACGATCATTTTTTTTTATATGGAGATTAATATAATTTCATGAGATAAATGAATGCAATATTCTTCTTTTTCAGAAATTTTGGACTTTGGTTATCCCCAAAATTGCGATACAGGTGTGCTGAAGACATTCATCACCCAGCAAGGAGTAAAATCAGCCACGAAGGAGGAACAAGCTCAAATAACATCGCAAGTAACTGGACAAATCGGCTGGCGACGTGAAGGAATCAAATATCGTCGCAATGAACTCTTCCTCGATGTATTGGAGTATGTCAATCTGTTGATGAGTCCCCAGGGTCAAGTTTTGAGTGCACACGTTGCAGGAAAGGTAAGGAATAAAAACAAAAGCAGTGTTTCTGAATATTCGATAATCAAATTATTTGTTTTATTCATCAGGTGGTAATGAAATCATATCTTTCTGGAATGCCCGAGTGTAAATTCGGCATCAATGACAAAATTGTAATGGAAGCACGTGGTATAAAAGGCGGAACTGGTGCATTGGGTGGTGGTGATGATCCCACTGGCGCTCGATCGGGGAAGCCTGTTGTTGTAATTGATGATTGTCAATTTCATCAATGTGTCAAATTATCAAAGTTTGAAACCGAACATTCCATTAGTTTCATACCACCAGATGGTGAATTTGAGTTGATGAGGTTAATTTTGGCTTTTTATAATATTCGTAATCGCATGTCACAACAATCAATTAATTATGTATCGATTAATCTATAGATATCGCACAACGAAAGATATATCACTGCCATTCCGATTAATTCCACTCGTAAGAGAAGTGGGTCGTACAAAAATGGAGGTCAAAGCTGTCCTCAAATCGAATTTTAAACCATCATTGTTGGGACAAAAAATTGAGGTACGTGTACCAACACCATTGAACACAGCGGGTGTACAATTGATTTGCTTGAAAGGCAAAGCCAAATATAAAGCATCAGAAAATGCAATTGTATGGAAGATAAAACGTATGGCTGGGATGAAGGAAACACAGTTGTCAGCTGAAATCGATCTATTGGAAACTGACACGAAGAAAAAATGGACTAGACCACCAATATCGATGAACTTCGAGGTACCATTTGCGCCATCGGGCTTTAAAGTTCGTTATCTAAAAGTATTTGAATCCAAACTCAATTATTCTGATCATGATGTCATCAAGTGGGTGAGATATATTGGTAGAAGTGGTCTCTATGAGACACGATGCTAATATAATTACTCAAATGAATGAGATCATTGAGAAGGAAACAAAAAATGTTAAGAGTTTATGTTCACTATCAGGATATAACGAAAAAGCGATGATAGCACACTCAAATGTTTCGCATACATGACGATAGATTCTATCAAATGAGAGGATAAGTGGTTAAACAATATATACATATACATATATATACATATATATATACATATATATATATCTATGTGTATATATATATATATAACTTGATTCCAAAGAGCAACCCATGAGAAATATTGGAAGATATATAATTATAAACTTGAATTCCGAAAAATAATATTCAATGAAAATGTTAAATAACTGGTCCAAATTAGTAAATTTATCCATGTCTCTTTGGTGTCAGTGTTAATACTATATAAATAATAAGGGAAAACTGTTTAATGGCTTTCGTGATATGTGTATTGTTTTTACGGCAACGAGTAAAAGTTCGTTGTCATAAAAAAAAAATAGATATCATTACGTGTTATTTCTGATGTTGATTTTCATTGTATGAAGTGAAATCATAATTAGTACCAAGGAATTGTGATGATGATTGGTTTCATTCAATGGGCTATTAATTTTATCTGTACGCTTCTCGATATATGAATCATGAAATACATGTATAAATGAGTAAAACAAGTTGTCGTTGTATTCGAAGGATGGAAGAATAATATATTAAAATATTGAGAGGATTGAAAATGTAAGGTTGTAATTTAAGAAATAATTACACACAAGCAATCTTCAAAATAATTCATTAAAAATGTCGCATACTTGATACTTAAATCAGTTAATCAGTAATGGTATAATTATTAACTATGCGTGTTGTCATGTGAGCATGTTTGGTGATTCATCTTCAAAGATAATAACGATTGGCGGTGGTATATATTATTTTTCAATATCTGCTCCCGAAATATAACGAAATTGCGAAACAGTGTCATTAAATATCAGTGGTTCTACTAACGCTTTTCTTTTGTTTTTATTTAATTGCTATCAATCACCTTCGGATATTCTCGATGAGAATAATTTGCATGTGCGTGTGTGCCTGTTGTGAGTAATGTGTTATTGTCAGTTTTCGCCTGACTCCACGCTTATCGCGAAAATCCAAATGAATTTTTTTTGTCTTAATTATTCATATGTAACATAATTTGATATAGCAAAAATTGAATTGCACATATAAATGTCCATTCGATTCAATATCCAATGGATTTTGTCAAAAGTGTTACGAGAAAAAAAATGGAATACAAATGAAAAAAATTATCGTACATAACAAGCGCAATATTCAATTGAGTTTGGTTATTTATAAATGTGCGGCAGTCTTGAGAAATCTTTGGGACCCGCAATTGAACTACTTTTCACCGTGCGAGTCAGTCATTGAAGTTCTAAAACTCCCTTAATATTTAATTAATTTACCAGATCTCGATCAACAGATTAAAATTAAGTAATCAATCAATGCCCTCTGTTTTAATGACGATATGAAATCAAAAATTTCTTTTGCATCTCGTGTATTCCTTCCATTCGAATATCGGGAAGTAATGCATGACAAGAAAGTGATTTTTTTTATCATTGCATTTCTTTGATGAGGTAATTATTAACTATATCGAGTCTCTTATTTGATACATGAATTCGCCACCACGGTAAAACGCTGAAAACATCTTTTTTTTTTTTTTTCGTGTTTATCGAAACCTTAACGCATGTTAGATATGGTTTACATCATTTAATAATTAGTATACGGTAAACTTTTCTATTGATCTACAAGTCAATTTTCGTCGACATCGTTTTTTATAATTTAAAATTCATACATATGCAGCTGTTTACATTCTCACCGAATTAGGGGTCTCTTCAATTTTTATATCTTTCATTCCGACATTTTTCTGTATTATACTATACTGTTTTTTCTTTACATTTTTTACCACTGACGTGTGTGCTAACAAATCTTTCCATTAACAAATTATGTTGCAAACATTTGAAATCTTTATTTTTATATCGCAGAAAGTTGCATTTTCAATTATCAATATTGTTTGTTTAAACAAAAAGGACATAAATTTGGAAAGGGTCATGCGATTTTTTTTCCTGCCACTTCCATACCTGTATTTATATATGTGTTTAAAAAATAGCATTGCTATACGAATTCAATTAAAAAGTGTCGGGTTTTACGGTGCAAATGATACCTTCGTATGCTTTCGTTGGAAAGCACCCATTGTTTTATAAAGCTCCTTCTCTTTTTCTATGCTCCTTTATTACCAAGTAGAAGAAAATATGAGAGAACCGAATAATGATTTTTCAGCGAATCAAAATTAGGGCATTATATTGATTTCGATGATATATCGTTGAATGACATAGAATCCAATCGACAATGCAAGTAAGCGGTTAATAAAATATTTTTCGAATCGAAAAAATCACGATCATGTTTAATTATTGTAAATTTCGTTTCACCTCAATTTGGAAGTATATTTGGTCCCGAAATAATTACAATAGATATTGAGTTCATGGCAAAACAACGAAAAAAATAAGAATCAGAGAGATGTAACACTGTTTCCTGATGTTGCGCGTGATTCGAATTGGAAAAAAAAAAATATATAAATGTAGATGTATAATAACGATTGTCTTTCTTAATTTATTAATTTTTGTTTTCGTTACATTTTTTTTTTTTCATCCCTCTATTGCTTCACCACACGTTTTATATATGTGTTACACTCTTCGCTTATTGCACTGTCGACAGAAGAGAAGGATGGCTGCGTTTCCGGTTAGCTGTCTGGCGAGCACCATCGCCGGATACACGCTCGTGAGAATCTTTATTATTTGTGGATACTACAATATTTTTGTCGTTCACCTCTGTCCTTTTCAGTATAATTATTATCATTCTACGTCCCAGACGATGATTGTTGGGCAGTTGATTCGGTAGAAGTATGATCTCTTTGACTATATAAGTTAGTAAAACAGAGCTTACCACCAATTTTTGCGTATGAAATTATCCTGTTTTCGATATTATTTTTCCCAATTTTGTTATCGTAAAATTTTGCAAGGATTACATTATTGCAAAGATCAGTGGTATTTTATTCACCGCACGGAATATAAATAAACGATTCATTATATATTTACAATTATGAACAAGGTTTTACAAGCCGAGATAAGGAGAGCGTCGACGCATTAATTTCGCGAACATTTCGGGGATATATATGTACATTTATATCCTATATACGTATATTATTATATGTGTACATAAACCTGTCTCTCGTGTAGGATCGATTGGATTGTCCGCGCGCGTGCGACGCTGACGTCAACCCCGGCGTAACAATTCGAAGCACAGCTCCGAGGAAAACAGCGTATATCACATGATTCCTGACTAGAAAAATTTTACATGACTCCTTTTTTTTATTCTCATCACCGGTATCTGTGTGAAAGCAATGCTTGTTCCATTTCTCTTTAGCTGCACTTGCATTTTTTTTTGTTTTTTTTTTCAGTTTTTTTCAAACAGTTAATTATTCATTGAACTTGGTCAGTATCTATATGGTCTTTTGACATACAATATAATTCTAAATGTATCGTCTCCCAATCTAAAATTAATTTTTTCTCTCATCATCGCCCACACTGGTTTTTATCTTTTTCTCTACAAATCGATGGAATGTTTACACAATTTTTCAAATCTCGTTTCCCATGGTTGTTTTTTTCTGTTCTATTCCGTATCCTAAGCGATATATCGAACAACCCATTGAGCACTTATATTCACATCCTACTGTTGGCTCGACCCTTTCTTTCTCATATTTCGCAATTTTCTTTAGTCGCAAATGATTCCGATTGAAGAAAAATAGATTCATTAAATATATTGATAACTTACTTTTCGTTTCACAAAAGTTATTGTCCGTTGTTGGAGGATTATTAAATTATGAAGGGGGTTTTTTTTTTTCTTTCATTTCGTGATCCTAATTGCGAAAATAAACAGTTTCTGACTAAGCTAGGGATCACCATCGATAAAATTTGGGAGAAATATCCGTACTAAGCATGCATAAAAAATCACCGAATATTCATCTTCGTATCTAATTTTCTAGCCTATTGTCATAATGACACAGTCACTAAGTTTCTTATAAAAACAAAAAAGAAGAAAAATACTAAAGAGAAAGGTCGAGCCACATAATCCTGAAGACTCATGTGGTAAACAACATTGAGAGTGTATGATGAGCACTGGAAAAAAAAAAACAAATGTCTTATTGCATAAATACCTAATTGTATTCGCGCTCACAATTGCGCTCACTATGATGCAATAGCTGCCTCATTGAAAAGTCAGCACGCGTGTCACAATAGAAATTGACACCAAGTTCTGTGCACAACGTATATATATGGGTGGATTTCACACTCGCTCAATCGTCTCGTAAATTGGATATACATATATATCCTGAGCCTGGAAGGAAAGTGACACAAATCGAAAAGTACAATTTTTGGTCTCGTACAAAAAAATGACTGTCAAGGAGTTACAGTTTTACCAGAAAAAAATTTAGGATTGGGTTTCCATCATTTGATTTTTAAAGTAGAAAAGAAACATTGTGGGCTATTTTTGCACAAAACGGCTTACGACGAAAATCAATTCGCCTTGTTTGAGTTGTGTCGCTTTTTGTTCGGGCTAATTATATATATATAATGAAATACACAAATGTAGCTCAAAGTACGCAACACAAGTGAGAGAATGATCAAAGGATCATTCACGGCAGTGATGTCGTTAGTGTGCGCGTTGAAACAACATTGAATCGACATGAGATTACCAATAAACAAACCAACGAACGAGCGTAACATGAATTGAATGTAGTTTAGGTCACACAGTAGTGACACGATCCACCTCAACGTAACGCACAGAACTGTCGCTTTGTCAGCATATCACTTCTTTCCCATCAATAATTGCCGTTTCTGATGAAATACTCTTTAATCGATCTTGTGATATTGAACGATTTGTTTTTCGTCGAAATACACGCCACGAGATGAAGCAAATTGATCCTACTACAGTGATGATAACAATTGCACCAACGGCTAAATGTAGTGGCGGTAATCGTAGTAGCATTGAACAGTGAGTTAAAGCTTCATCATAACCAGAAGGACAATGAGAAGTCCCATCGCACCATAGTGATGCATTTATACAGGCATTTAATTCTGGACAACGTTGATGGCAATCACGAGGCATTTTCAAACCCTCTGTCATTGCGGTAATCGATGGTCTGTTGAGATGAAATAAAATTATTCATATTGGTTCATTGTAGAATTGAAGGGGTATTTCTTCACAGAAGGTCAGTTTGAAGTTCATTTTCGGGATTCTTGTATTAACCTTGAGAATCGCCTTCGTGACTAAGGTACCCCCTCAACTATACGTAATAGAGGAATTAAAAATTCAATACCTTCGAGTCAACTCGAGCCACGTAACGGTGTACACATCTTCCTCGTTCATTATGAATTCAACGGCAATTGTTCTCGTTGGATCGAAACCCGGTGCCAATATCATTGATTTGTAATTAGCCGACCAGCCTTCGCTGAAGACTTCAACCATATGATGCCTGAAGTCTATTGATGGTTTGGGACATACAGAAACATTAACTTTGCCACCGGTATGTAGGACAATTCGATTGCTCGTTAGACAAGTGGTATCGTTTTCCATCTCTACTCCATGGGTTTTCACGTAGAGATACTGTCCTGGGCCTGGATCAATCAACCAAGGATGATTTTGGCAGTTTTTCTGAATAAAATAAAGAACATTTCATTGTGAATTTGAAATTTTTTTAGACTTTAGCATAATTTATTGTCAATATAAATCTACCTCGCTTTCGTCTATGATGGGCGACTCGTACTGTATCATTCCTGATGGTCCTCTCACTCGTCTCTTTTGAAGACATGGTACAGCCTTGATAAAGTCCCAGACACCCTCGAAGAAGAGGTTATTGTAGTCGTCAAGTGCATTCATCGAATGTATCGTGAAATGTACCTCAACAATATTGGACAACGACTTGATGTTGATGGGTAGCGATCGATTTGAGCAGAGACAGTCGCGTTGTACAGGCGAGGCATTGGACCATGGCAGCTCCAAAACCTTATATAATATACACATACGGAATATTTCAATAAAACGTACGTGGATCATTCAAGGCATACATGTGTCAGAACATCAATAATCCATGCACAATTTTCCTGACGACTTATATATTGACCTGATATTCAATTTTTTTTAATTTTTCGGCAAAGTCCGTCTGACCTTTGTTTTCATTTTTACATTTTCATTAATATAAATTTCTTCATGTAAAACTACAGTAAGAACACTCATACAATCTTACATTAAATCAATTGAGCGAATGAGTCTGTAGAGTGATGAGAAAATTTATTGATTTTACAATGGCTCTCTAGAGTTTGTTCCCGGCGGCAGTTCAAACTCCAATCATGAGTTCAAGTTAGTCGTGGAGAATAATGAAGACACGTTGTTACTTTGTTTAAAGTTGGCATGAGGGTTTCAATGTATGTGAAACATGCGATATTGCACAATTTGCACGACCAAGGGGCATTGAAGGTTCGTTGCACATGTAGGTTGGAGGTTTACATCAATTCTCATAATATTGATCGCTTTTTTATATTCAACGATGAATATTGCTTTTTTCTCAACAATCGCAATGACACACAATCCCAGTATTTTGAACGTTAATCCTCATACAAATCATTCCGGTCCATAGATTCACATATTTTTACTCCAGAGTTCATGGAAAAATGAATCGCGAATCATAACTTTTTAATTTTATTTTTTCTACTGGAATTATTGCACGCTCGAGATTTCATCAATTTTTTCCCCTTTTTTAAACAAAAGTATATGGACCAACTAATAGCTATATATTTGCTGAAGAAATAACGTGTGTGATAAATATACCTTTAGAGAAAAGTTGCTGGAGCCAGCGCAGAGCAAACGATTGTAATCGACACTGGAAATGCTCCGACACGTACGATTTCCATTGAGGAGCTTGTTAAATCTGAGCTTGACAACTTCATCTTGTTCGCCCTCAAATCGATAGATGCAGCTGTAAGTTATTTTATATTATATTATATTACATATATATATATATAGGTATTGGTACTGGTAGGTATACTCTCCTTCTCTTGCTTATCATCAATTCTGTTTGACTCAATTTAACTCAACAACTCACGTTAAATTTTTCGATCCACCACGTCCATAGAGAAAAATATTTCGTGGCGCTTGGAATTTACGTTCTGGATATTGATCACGATTTCTGCTGTAAAATACTCTCGAACATGGTCCACTGCCATAAGCATCACCATCCTGATGAAGATCTACAAACTCATACAGTGCACGGAAGTTCACGGGCCTTGAAAATAGAGAGAAAAAAATAAAAAATAAAAGCAGGGGAAATAAAATCGTTCAGTGTGGAATAAGGAAAAAGAGGAGTAACGGAAAAAGAAAGAGATGTTGGTAAAAGTACTCAAGCATGGTGTGGTATTGCTGAGCTTGCTGGGCCATAAAGCACCGAGCAGTAATGCCGGATTATATTGTTAGTCTCCGGCAAGATGGAGAACAGATGAGAGTGAGAGAGAAAACGATTACTGTATTTGCTCGCGCTTTTACTTCCATTTCAATCGGGGGAAAAAGAAGCCCAACTAAGTGCTCGCCGATCATCTCCCCATTTGCAAAATATCGATTTTTCCTTCATTCTCTCACGACTATCATTATTATTTGTATTATTAAAAACTTGCCTCAGTGCTGTGGATTCGACCATTCGTATTTCAATTGTGAGACTGTTACCAGATGAAATAAATCCTTCACCAAGTGAACATGGTCGACTGGTATTTTGAAAAATCGCATGATCGCAAGTTTTTGGAATTTTGTCCTTGCAATATCTAGCAAGAAGTGTTGTATTGCTAGCAGGACGTGCACCTACTGCCGTTATCGAGTGTCCAGTTCTTTCCATATACCTCAAACGCTCTTTTTCGCTGCAATAAATTTGAACAATTCGAAAGTATAATTAATTATTGTAAGAACAAATGCAATTGAAAAAGTTCGTTATTCACCAAGAGATATCATTACACTCGGACAATGGCATCATATCACCATCCCACACAAACAGAGTTGTGCTACAATCGTCATCATTTGTTGTCGGATTGATTCCAACATGAAATTTCAGCATTGAAAGCCACACTCGAAATTGTGGCTGTTGAGGCTTGGGCGCGGGCTTTCTCCATACGGTGCCAGGACGTGTTTCAGGAAATTTTGGAAGTGGTCGAGGTGGTGTAGGACTCGGCATGAGGGGTCCTGCACCGCGCAAATGATATAAGCAAGTCGTATTTCTAGGCAATGTGTGTCTTGGTGAAGCGAGAACGCCACCAGTGTTGCCTTTGAGCCAGAATTCACAGCGTTTATTCTTGGCATATGTCGGAGAGTCAGCGTCAACGAACTTTACCTATGTCATGAATAAAAAGAAGATGTACAAAACGTAATTGAAAGTTCCACGTCAATTCGATTTGGTCAAGATCATTCTCATGAACTTAGATTATTAAAAATCACATTCTCATAATTATTTATTGGGAAAATAATATGTACCTGGACTTCCAATTGGAATCCATGAAGTGAATGTGGTGGTGTTGGATGGAGAAAAGTTCCATACGGTGAAGTGGTAAATTCCACAAGAATTTCTGCGCCACTACTGGTAGCTTCAGGTACCGGTTCACCACCACCGCAAAACTTAAGTATAACTGGATCACGAGTGGTATAACCATCGTAAACAGTCACGTAATCTTGAACAATGTCGCAGTCTTGCCAAAGACGTAGTTCACGAGGCGGTGGCTCAGCTTGGCTAGCTGGTCGAGCACGAACAGCGATTAATTGTCCTCTAGGTTGTCTTACTGTTATGAGCGCGTGTTTACCCGGTGGAATTTCGTGTTGGCGAACCTGTAATATGAACAGTCCCACAGCCCCCACAGACAATAACTTATTTTCAAATTGCTGTAAACAGTAACAATTCCAATTGATTTGCATGCGCTGGAGAATTTCAATCATGTTCTCAATTCTCCTATTTCATTCGACAAATTTAGTCGGCAACTGGAATTCAAATTGCACTTTTGATTGTGAATAATTCACATTACTGCCGATATGAAATTTGGGTACCATGACAGAAGTATTATTATTGAAAGGATTGCATCGCGGAAAATGAATGCAGGTATCGGCAATATTATAAAAATTAAATTTATCGCATTTTTCAATTACAATTAAGTTTGAATGTGTTTAAAATTTTTTCTGAGATTTTAGCACTCCATCCTATATCGAATGGCGTGAATGAATTCACCATATTCTCATCCCATACGCTTATATACTTTCGCCAAATTTTAAGTATACAATTCATCTTGTTCAACAAAATCATTCGAAGTTTAACTAAAATTAAAATTAATTTAGGTACTTTATGACAATTTAATTTTGCAGTTAAATTTTGGGGAGTAAGTAATTGTTCAAGACACAATTGATGTTGGACGTATATTGCTGAATTGTAGAAAAGACTGACAGCGAGTGAATCGTGTCCTACTTACCGCGTAATAGCACGTGAGATTGCGCGGGTAAAGGCCGGGAAAATTTGGCGACTGGAGTCTGCATTTCTTCCTATCACAGTCGCTGAATATTCTCGAGCAGTATGTACCCGAAATTAGGTCCCCGAGGTATTGTAGCTCGGGCGTTGCCTTGGTAGATTGTGTCTCCTCCACCATTTGCACTGGCATTGCCATTGTTACGTTTGAATATTCCGTTGATATATCCACCAGTGTCGTTGGTGCTTGGGTTACTTGAGTCATTCCTGTGAATTTATCACAGAAAAAAAGAAATAGAAAATAATAATATATGATAGTGAATTAACACTGTATTTTGTATGAAAATAATTTTAATTTGATAAGAAATAATTTACCAACAAATGGATTGCCATAACGTACAACAGCATCAGTTTTTCGTATCATTTTATAAGCCATACGAAAATCAAAATTGAAACCAGTTTGATCTTGACTAAGTCGCAATAATCTCAATGATATTGTAACTATTGGAGTTTCGCTGTAATAAATCGCTGGACCCCACGATGTACCACACCATAGTCCACCAACATCGGGTCGTTGAGCCTCTGCTATCTGCAATGATCCATCGGGGCATCCTTCTGTGGTGAAGGACACGAATTTACCCAGGGTAAAGCTGTCGAAGGTCAACTGAAACATCAGAGAACATTCATTTTATATGTTTGATACTGCGAAAGTCGATAATACCTTCATGCGGTTTTTTTCGTTTCCCTGAAATTTTTTTCCTACACATTCTATTTGTGCACGTTTGAGTGAAGATAAAAATTTTGTTCACTAAATCGATACACCGAGTATTTGTTCCGTGATATCGACTTTTATATTTTGTATAGGATATACGTGTATCTACATTGGTTGTGGGTGGCCACGACTTCTAATCGAGATTCCATTTCATCACAGTACGTGCCGACGAATCCATTTCACCAGTGGTGAAAATGAACAGCAGCAGTCACAACAGCAACAGCAACAACAACAACAACAACAACAACAACGTCAACGAAAACAAAAGAATGTAATGGAAAAAAATTTTTCTCGACTATATTTCAGCTAGTAAATGTTGTTTTCTCGCTTTTATTGTTATTAAAAATTTGAAAAATCTATATATTCATACAACAGCAGTAGCCATGCATTCCTTTAGTTACGATTTCAATTACCTGAACGATGTCACCGAACTTGCCACCGGGTGCGTTAAATGTGAGCTTACAAAAGTACGGTACTTTATCCTCTTTCGGCCGATGCAATTCCAGATAGTATGTCTTTCCAGTGTCTCCATAATAAGTTTTATTGCAAGCTATATAACAGAATAAAGAAAAAAAAGTGAAGTAATTAATTTTATCATGACCACTTCATCAAAATTTGAAATAGTACCTCAGAAAAGGTATAAAAGAAATTAATTTGTTTTTGATAAAAGTACTGTCAAGAATATACGTTCCGAATACCATATTGAAATTCAAATTATTATGAAATATTATTTTTTGAAAAAATCTAATTTTTTCAGGTCATCACCCTACTGTTCATCCTCAATTAATCAATACATCACAGTCAAAGGTAATAGACACATATCAAAAGAATGCAATGATATTTGTTGGCTTCATGATCGCATGTATCAACTCTGGGATGCATTGTATGGCTTCGAAGGCTCATCATGAGAGTTGTGTATATATACGAAAAGGAGGAAATTAAAGGAAAGAGCTATATAATGTGAATGGTTGTTTGATGCGACCCAGGGATTGGTATAGATGGAGTGAATAGTGATTGTAGGGTTAGGTATATACGTGTGGTTGATTTTGAGAGGGATGGTTGAATGACATCTTAACAATGGCGAATGCTGCGTTAGCTAGTTGGCCATTCACATGGTACACGGAGCTATTGGCCTACAGCTACGTTTGTCCGATTCATAATCGTTGCAATTGAAATCAAGATAATATTACTTCTTTCTCTTTCTCTATTTCCCGCCCACTCGTCTCGCTACATTCACAATAGCTATTGATCCGAAGTAAATCGATCCAATTCATGTGAGTGCAGTGAATGCGAATAGAAAACTAGCTTCATGACGATACAAGAAATTGTAATAAAAAAAAAATTACTGAACGCATTTTTTTTTTCTAAAGGAAAAAGTGTCTTTGAAGGCTCTCGACCCTCTGCAATGACCTTGAAGGCAGCAGATGGGTATACGGGTTGAAAAAGAGAGACAGAAGGCGTGACAGAGTTAGAGTGAGAGAGGGTGCAGCAGCGGGGCTAATACGCTTCGTTGGAAAAAGCAATTGGAAAAGTTTCGTCATTTATACGACAACGAGACGTTTCGCTTGGATTATTGAATTTTACGCTATTCTCATCCATCCGTTGGATTATGGTGGCTCGGGGTACCTGAAGGGAGACGTTCTCTCATCCGATTAACTGTGAGGCACGCGCGTTCGTCGATAAAAAGTATTCTAATGGGGGCGAGAGGGGTTGACGCGAAAATAGCTTCAGCGTGGGACTGACTAATTGGTGGACGAACTTGGTGGTCAATTATCGGCATTGCCCATTCGTATATAATTTTAGCAACATCACAATTAAGAGATCAAAAGTTGTTTCGTTATTTATTTATTAGACTGTGATTTCATTATTAATCAATTCATTCAGTCCTATTCGAAATATTCATAGAGTATGAAAAAATGTCAATTGATAAATGACAATTAATCTTGAGTCATTTTGCTTTGTATATATTTTTATTATTTGCAATTTTTTCCAGTTATATATTTTTACTGTCATTTTGTTTACGGATTGAAATTTTATCGTTCACCAATATATTCGTATAGTATATGCTAATAAACAATGATCCAGGGTGTAATCAAGTGTTCCGACAGGGAGAAAATTGAAATCATACATTACATTTCATTTTTCTCTATAATCTTCACAGAATATTAATTAATATTAAAATGAATTAAACCGTTTATTTTATTTGTCATTAATTGTTTGATGAGGGATCGTTTGAGTATCTACCATCTAGAGACCAAGAACAATAGAAAGTGTGAGGGAGATTGAGAATGGTATATAGATGACAAGATGAAACTTGCAGTGCGCTAACCATCCAACTATCACCCGACTGGCCAAGAGAGTGCCTGACTAATGACTAGACTTTGCCACTTGGTTGCTCAGCTACCAGCTTGACGTTTCTCTCTCGTGCTTCGTTGTTCGTCTATAGAGACGTTCTATATATATATATACAGTTACTGCTTTCTATAACCCATGAACATGCCCCCTCATACAGCTACATGAGAGCGAGAGAAATGTGTGTGACGTCCGCGTCCCTGCGAACGTTTCCCGTTGTTACACGTCACTGCATGCATTTATTTGACGAGAGCGCTTTTGGCGTACACACTGTGTCTGACGAATTACTGGCTTTTATCACTGTCACACCATGTCACTGTACGTATTTGTTTCAGTAGAACACTTCTCAACTGTACTACATACCTATTGTTTGTATCAATTATTATATTAATTGCCATAGAGGAGTAAAACATCTGCGAGTTGGTTTATCCAACAAAATTCTGCTGTTCAGCTGCGGGATCACTTTATTTTAACATGCACTTCTTTCAAACGGTTACCATATATTGTTTGTTCAAACTACCAGCCTCATACAATTACAAATAAAATTATTATGCAGGGGAAACAATTTTTATGAGAATTTTGATTTGATATGAATGTTTTGAAATAGTTGCTGTGTATTGAAAAGAATGAAAAAATATAATTTCATACGTAAATTTAATATCTCATCTTCAAAGCTAATGGAGTAACGTAAATGGATTCATTATGTAGATAATAATATTTAATTCATTTTGGTAGTTGGACGTTTCGATTGTGAGGGTCTTTACCATATATTGAGTATATATGCGTTGATTCGATTTGGGTGGGTGGGTAATATACACACACACACACTGGGGATGAAACCTCGACGCTATTCGTGAACCGTTGCCAAAATTATTTATTCAATTTTATAACTGAAGCCGCATTGCCTCGGGCTGAGGGGATATGTTTTATTGAATAAAAAAAAGAAATGATGACGCAAGATCCAAGGTTCGTCAAAGACATCAACGTCGAATTTATACTGCGAATGATGAGAATTCATATATTGAATAATCAAAAGGTGAATGGGTTAAAAAAAAATTAATTAATAAATGAGTGATGATGGTTTCAAAGGAGAGTGTTGCTATAAAATCTTAAAGAATATCCATTGTATTTTTGCACTGCCATGGAGAGAATATGTGGTCAATTTTTTCCTTTCAAAAATTTTCAATTTTCCGGTCACTCTTGCTTTTTTTTCTTCTCAAGTGAAATTCAAAACTTTCACTACAATACATCACGAAAATGATTGGAATTCTGCCAAATACCTCCAGGCAACTTCAATATCATTTTGCGAGAGTGATAAAATACGTGTATATTTATTTTTTTTTACATCAACTAATCTGCGAATTTTTTTTTCCCGATCATCACTGACAAGTCTGTAGGTTGCTCTTTCGAATGTTTTCCAATCCATATTGGTAAAAATCTTCACAAAAGTATGTCTTCCATTTTGTGCATCGACATTGTTCTCACTTTCTATGACGTGCGACGACAAAAAATTGAAAATTAAAAAAGATATTTTTTCGACCGGTTACAGTGGAGTTTTTGTTTAATACCTTTCATGTGGAGTGAATTTTATATATTCGCGTTTACAGATGGGGGTTACACTGCACACGGTGCAATTTGCGTGAGGGTGAAGCGATAGTGGTTTCGTTGTACGCTTTCCCCATGCACACCTATATTAAATACATACATAGGGGATGGTAACTTGCGTCTCTCGATTTGCACCACACGGTGAAAGTGAGTGAGGAGGGTTTCGCGAAAAAAAAAAGAAAAAAAAAAGAGTATATAGTATCCTTTTCAAGCGGTCTGCGAGACGAGACTCTTTCGAGGTTAACTGTGTGTATATGTATATGTGTGTATGTTCTTTATCCATTCATTGCTCGAGCTATCGCACTCTGTGGCTATCTCGATGGGCTTTCACGGCCATTCATTTTCATTCGCTCCGCGTTCGAGTGTATGTCGTTGAAAACAAAAGCAACGATGGTAAAAGAACAAAAACAACAAAAAAGGAAAATAAAGAGAAATGAATACACACCAAGAGGGGTTGTTGTATAACAAATCGGCTAAAAGATTTGATGAGAAATTCTTCTATTCAATATATATACATGCGTGTACAAAATACGCCACGAACGTTCCACGTATAAATTTGTTTCTATTTTTTTTCTGTGTATTTTACCAAAAATTCGAGGTGAATATTTTTTTCTTTCAATTGCTGAAACACAACGTATCTTTTGTGTTGAAATAAAACCGTGCGTCTGAAATTAGTGCTTGTATTGTGTGCCTTTACATGAGAATTTTCAACAGGATCCAAAATCATGGTTCATATATCAAATCGAATTCAAGTATGAATTATATACATTGTTCAGTTATCAAAAACTTCTGATTGGTCGGCTGAATTATTTGTGGAGGGCCGGACAAACGTGGGGCATGAGAGCAGAAGCGTTAATCGAAAATTTATCAGGATGGTTGTGAAATTATATTAGGGAGTAAAACAGTGCAAGAATATAGTAAGAGTATAGATAGGTAGTGTGTATGAGTTTGTAAGGATGATAGGGGGCGCAAGAAGCGTATGAGAGGGATGATCAGATACATAGAATGCCATACATATGTATATATATAGATGGGGATGTGTGAGGGGGTGAAAAGGGTATTGAGTGTATGACCTAAATGCTGGTCGTTGGTT
The DNA here is from genome assembly GCA_958496275.1 of Zele albiditarsus. Lineage (NCBI taxonomy): Eukaryota > Metazoa > Arthropoda > Insecta > Hymenoptera > Braconidae > Zele > Zele albiditarsus. Next base: position 14,784,281 of record OY292410.1, read on the forward strand.
GGCGCTTGGCCAGTTGGCTGTGTCTACCCACAGTCCGCAACTCTCTACTCGCGCAACGAGCCGTAACCGCGCTGCACATGTCCCTAGTATATATATATAAATAAACATAAAGTTATGTATAAACCAAAAAAAAAAAAAAAGAAAAAAAAATACGCATCGAAAGAATAATTAGCTTCAAGTCCAAACGATATTTCGATGACTAATGATTTATTAGAATTATTTCTTCTTTGATATAAATTTATATTACGCCGAACTTTTATTCAAATCCTTTTATACTTTATTCACAATTTGCATTTGGAATTCTGAGTAATTAATATGATTTTTAGTTGAGGATATTTTCACTTTTTTTTACTCCAAACGAAATTACCTAAACTCAATTTATTACTATTCATTTAAATCTATTTTTTCTCCTTTATATATATATATATATATATATATATATATTCTCCCGAGCAGCAATATTTCTTTGTTGGTCGTTTAATGGAGTGCATTGTGTATTCTCGATTATTTTATTATCATGAAGAATATTATCTTCATGTTTCCGTAGAGGGGGAAAAAAAAAAGGTTTGGGGTTCAACAATGGAATTAATTCTATCTCATGATAAGGGAATATGACGAGGAAAATTTGATATTTGAATCGCAGCCATTGTATGTAATAGTAAACACATAGAACATGATTACATGGGTGGCAATAATTTCATGACAGAACTGCGTGTCAGTTTATATTCTTGTCACGTCGTTCCAATTTTTTGTCCTCGTCTTCTCCCATGTGTGTATGACAGTGTATCTGTGTGCCTATGTTTCTGTATGTCGGAGGGGTTCCAACCCCGTCTTTCTTTTATTTATTATCAACTTTTTCGTTCCATGAACTTTGAAGTTGAATGTATATCTATAATATAAAGAGTGAAAATAATTTTTTCGTTGGCATGAATCCGACTCGTAATATCGTATATATATAAATATATATATGTATATTTTCATATTCCGCAATGCCGAAGGATGTAATACATGCAAGTGGATCATGAATGGATGGAAAAAAAGAAAAAAGTAGAAATGAAATGAAACAAAATAAAAAAAAGTTGGATATTTTCTCGAGGGTAAAAATTCGTGAGTAACCTGTCGATTACTGGTTCTTGCCAGCTTTCATATATATATATATATATATATATATATATATATATATATGTATAGAGAGTACTAAAGGAGTACATGGTATAGAGGGTGAAGTTTCCTCTCTGGCAGTCGGTTTCCCTTGCGAACGAGAGAGGCGAACGGGACTTTATGGCTACGTGCTAAGAATATCGAAGGCTGTATAGAAAGCATATAAGAAACTGCAGAGAGCGCATCAGACTTCGACGCCATTTCACTTCCACTGACTCGAACGTATTTCCTGCACGCTGTGGCTTTTTCTCGAGTGTATATAGAGGTATCGATTTTTTTATTCTTCTTTTTTCTATTACCACTACCAACACTGTCTCCATATAAAGAATGAAGGAAAAAAAATCTGTTTTGTACAGATTATTGATTCACCAATGAAATTTTGAAATTGGGTTCAAATATATTCAATCTATGTACATATCAATAAGTTTTAGTTCAAACCAAATACTTTTGTCGTTAACTGATGTCCTATCAGTAAAATAAATGTATGACACAGTGGAGAATAATTATGTTTATGAAAAGTATACTCTTTTATCGACGATGAATATTCTTCGTCACACCACAGGAATATTCTTGGTTTGAGAATAGGAAATTTCTAAAATATATGCGTCTTTATAGTTGATAGCAAAAGTGGAATGATATTGTTGAATGATCAAAGACGTAATGAGAAATTTTTTATAATAGAATCTATTAACGAATATACTCAATGTATATTAGAGCTGTCGTTTTATTTGAATTTACATCTCTCAAGTTGGTTTAATTATATCTAGACTGTGTTTATAACTCTGTACTGATGTCATGCTCCAACAAACTGAGGTAAGCTTCTACGTATTTACAAATGGAGAGATAGTGAGACAGGAATAGAAATAGACGAGGAGCAAAGCGAATCACATTAAGACGATGTTCTGTTGAGTTTGGGGAATATTTGATAAATGATTCTCATGCATTTCGTATATGTATAAATATGTGTAGGGAGAAGTAGTGAATAATATTCAGTTGAATTCAAGTTCCTTTGAGTGACTACATGGGTAGATTTATATAATTAAACATTATGGATGCGATTAATATTTGTCAAATAATATCTACTTCGTGTATTTTTTTTGTTCATAAAAAAAAAACGTATATGAGATTGATGCCATCAAATTTCTCTCAATACCACCAATCTCCCTCTTCAAAATTTTTTTCTCCTTCTCGTGTACATTTGATACACACACACACACACACGTACACATATACACACACCCACAAGTTGAGCGAAAGATGGATTGATATGTCGATTTTTTTTTTTCAACCCTCATGTTTTATTGCACCAATTTATCAGAGCGAAAGAAAACCGTATTATATTGACAGACATGCGTTAAATTATAGAGGGCATAAAATTTTTTCTCGTAGAGTAAAGGATAGTTATTTTTTTTATCGTAAAGTTTTTTTTTTTTCTTCTTTACTTTTTCGATAGGGTGGTGCGATACTTACGTGAACATGCACGTATTTCGTCAGTACTGTCTCCACAGTCGTCAATCGCATTGCAAACTTTATTGAGTGTGATACATCGGCCATTTCCACATTGAAATTCACTCTGTAGACAGCAAAAAACTGTTGTCACCGTGAAAACGGCAAATATTATCAGCCAACGCATGTCTGTAACAGAAGAATACAAATATTTATAATAAATATGTGTCAATGTATATATTAAAAATAATGTGGAAATTATTCCAGTATAATCAGGAAGTAGCGAACTTGATTCTTCGTGTCATGGTACGTGTATATAATGAAGGCCAACAGTTTGAGTAATGGTCCTCAGTCTTTGATTATCTCCAGCCAACACTTTATTTTTTTTTTTTCTCATGAATAATAACTTAATCTGGGATTTGAGATTTTTCTATTCTTGATTATGAGAGAAAGGTACATTGTGACGCTACAGGTTAGAACAAGCACCGATGGTTGAGTGAGCTGAAGAAAGTGAAAGGAAAAATAAAAAAATAGAGAATAGAGAAAAGTGATTGAAGAATTCCAGCAAGGGGAAAGACATTTGAAATTGATGTGCTTGTGAGTTCAAAGGCGGTAGGAGAGGATCGATCATCGGAAGAATGAATCAAAGGAGTAGAACAAGAATTGTCGTTGATGCATACTATAGATTGTTTTTTTTTTTTTTCACCGATTTTGATTCCAAAAGAGTGAAAAAATAGAAAAAAATATATGTTGAGAGACAGAGGATTTCTGAATTAGTACCACGTAAAATAGCGAGGGCCATTGCTTTCTATTATATACGCGACGTTTAAAGTGGTGAAGAAGGATGAGAGGAGAAATTGTGGTTGACAGGTCGATGGTGCAAAAGTTGTCGGTAGGTCCAGGGGAAATATGATAAATGGGTTATCATAGAGATGACGGATGAATGAATTATTATCTTATTTTTTTCCCTTTCTTTCTTTTTTTTCTTCTCCCCATGAAAATATTACAAGTGAGTATTTGAAAACTTCTGTGAGAGAATTTTGCGGTATATAAGTAAGCTGCAAGTGACTATTTAAATATCCGAGCTTTCTCGAGCAATATGAGATTGAATTAAGGAGCTTCAACGCGCGCCACACGGTAAATATCAGAGTGCAAAAGGCGGTTTAGATACGTGGTGGTGAAGCTGAAGTACTTGAGGCGAATTAAAAGCTAACTCATGGGTGAAATTGTAACGATGCTTTTCAATGTTCTGTATGTCATACCAAACCATCGGTACATTAGTGGGCCCCTTTATTCTCTATATGTAAATAGTTACATGATAAATTAAATAGATTGGTGATGATATTGAAACGATCGTGATACGATAATAATTTTTATGCATTCAATTAATTAATTCTCCTCTCTTATTAATGTATCAATTCAAATCTCCAGCAAATAATTGCGTTTTGTGTTCGTGCTGATGGATTGATAACACCAATTTACAAATATATTTTGATCCCAAAATTTCCCAAGTTTCAAGTTAGCAAACTCTGAATGTGTACATGGGGGAGATAGGGAGGATGGTGGATATATATATATATATATAGATAGGGAGACGCTTTCCCGATGTTGAGTTTGGTCGCACATTCATATTCAAATGATATTCAGATTATAGGACTCAACAATTCTTGGTATATACCACACCGCACCAATGACAATACCACGTTCGTTTTCGTTTTTTCTTCTCCCTAAATTTTTCTATATATCCAATTTATTATTTATTATTACCTATACAATTGAAAATATTGAGTTGAAAGTCGATGAAAAATGTACGTGACAATTTTTGTGTAAGTCCTCCGAACCATATATGGTATCAATTCAATTTATTTGAATGAAATTCAATAGTCAAAGGGTTTTTGGGTCGATGATTGTAAACACAAATTTAACATCAAACTGTTGTATTTTTTCAGAACTCGTTCGCAGTATTGGAGTAATTACTATTCAAATTTTGGACTTTTGTTTATTAATTTGCTTTTACTTTCAATAATCTCAAGAGAGACATCGTCCTGTAAATTATTAAAAATATTCTACAACGATGATTCATCAATTGCAAAAATTATCAACTGCATGAAAACATATTTTATGAATCTATATTGTGATAAAATGTGTCGGATCACGTGTGTTATATATTTTTTTTTGGCAGTGTTTTTCGCTAAGCGATTTTGGTGACAGTCAACCGTATTTTTCTTCTCCTTGTTTAGGCTCATGACGCTTTTTCAGGTCAGTGAAGATTCTACGGTGATTTACGACTCTCTCGACAATGCTGGGAAAAAGCGATCGGATGTAACACGTGTGCATGTGTGAGTTTATGTGTCAGAACATACACATGTGGATGAATTCAAGGAGAGGAAAATATTTGTTACACCATTTTTTCTTTCAAAAAAAAAAAAAAAGAAAAAAAAGCGGAATAAAAAAAATCGGTAGAAGATGCAAAAAAACTCTGTTGCAAATGTCAGTATTTTACAATGTCATTTCACATATATGTTCGTGTTGGTATTATTATGAATTTATAAATCCCCAGAGAGTACTTGTGTGTGGCGTAAAGAAAGAAAAAAAATTCTCTGTTGGGCCGAGTGATTGTGAATTTTTAAACGACATATATACAGGTGAGAAAATCCAATTGATTATTAACGACCAGCAGTAGACTACTTTTTACGTAACTGGTTTCACAACAAAAACCCCAGGCAGTAATATATATTTTATATCGGACATATAAATATTTTATTATCATCCCAGTGGTCTAATTTATTTATTTTTTTCTTTGACTACACTGCAAACGGTGGTGAAAAAAAAAAAAGAAAGAAAGAAGAAAAACATTTTTCACCAACTTTTTAAATGTCTAGAGGCCAACTTACTCACCAAGCATTATATACTATACATATATTCAACATTTTTCTCCGACACGAGAGTTAACGAAATTTATTTCCTAGCCAAGTTTTTCAAGAGTCCGTTCGTACAATCGCGCGGTTTTGGAGTGGTGGCGGGACGTGGGAGACGGGCGAAGAAGCAACGCATTTTATCTTACAGCCCAATGAACGAACTTTTACATTACGAAGAGTGCAATAGAGACTCTATGTGTGTCAGATACCGAGAAAATCCGAGTGAGCGAGAAGAAGAGAAGAAATGCAAGTCAACTCGCGAAGATTTATTCACCTAAGATAGTTGCAAGAAAAATACCAACGAAATAACGAAATTCCATATTCTCAATTTCACCAAATATTAATCTCTCTTGGTTTCGTATATACATTATACTGATGTTGGACTCTTTCCTATTCAACACAACATCAATATTCCAATTTTCCACGTTTCAATTCGAAATTCGTATGTATAAAAGTTGAAAAGACGATATGATATATCACATTTTCAATGGTATATATTCTCGTCATGGCATTGAATTCAACGTAAAAATATTCCATCCTATATGGAATACAATTCTGGATCCTTCACTCGTAAAGAGTAATTTGTCGTATCACCAAGATGTCATATATTGACAATGTACCAAAAAAAAAAAAGAAAAGAAAACATAATAATTTCAATATAATACATCTCCATTCGACCATGATATATTTTTATTCCAGATATAAAGATGAAATTTGTTTCTTATCATAACATGATGAAAATCGAAGTAGAAATGAAATAGAAACATAACGTAACGACCGTACTACCATTCAATACCATTTGAATAAAATATTCAACAATTAAATATAATTGTTGATAATTATTCGGATTAAATGATTCCAATTAATTTTGAAATTATCGTGATTGCAGTGTGGACAATTATAAAATCTAGGTTAACCATCGACAATATTATATATATAGTAACAATGTGTATATATATATAATAATAACGAGATAATTGAGCATGAAATTCCGATAAACTGGTGTTTGTGTGCGTGTGTGGGTGTGTGTATGATGTCCATCAATGGATGTGTGTTGTGTTGTCGTGGTGGCTATGAATTGCACGACCTAATTTATACGATATCATCGCGCGAGCTCGGTGGATAGATAACACCCAGGAAATTTGGCGCGTGTACTGTCAGAGAGAGAGAGAGTAGAAACAGAGAGAAACACAGAGCGAGAGGTGGTGAGCGTTGACCGATGCGCATATCGTCATTCTCACACGACTCCATTGAACAAACTTGTATGGACAATATATATCTCGATTTTGATGAAGACAAGTTATATATAGACTGTTGTGGATGATGACAAGTTGATATTAAATTCCATATAAGCAATCTCAGATATCCAAATTGAATTACAAAACAAATTTAGCTATTGAAATTTTAGTTTTATCAATTAAACCGCATGGTAAACGTATTCTATCACATTTTTTAACGTCAAGATATACCGGTTCTCAATTTATCTTTTCACTGTGCGATTATTCACTGTTTTTCCGTCTAATTTCAGTAGTTAACGTTTGAAATTGGTTAATTAGGTACGGAGATATGGGCGATCAAAGTCGCGGGAACCAATTTGCAAGGCGACATTTAAGGGTTAAATTAGTTTGCTGTATTTTAAATGTGGGGGGGAAATGGATTCATGTGCGAACTGAGCTTGATTACAACGTAGTCGTATCTATATGTAATTCTATATATACGATCTGGATTGATGTATATCTAATTGCCATACGGTGGCTGTTAATTCACCACCGCACTATCGCCATGTAATCACCATCAGATACAATTACAAATTGATACGATTTTCACATTGTATTTGGGAAACGATTGTTACTCACGAATCTTAAACTTTATTTGAATTATGTGAGAAAGCTTACTTAAATATATTTGTATAATCATCCAGCAAGTAGTGAACTTAATGCAAAGCGATCGATACACTGAGAGAAGAGTTTATATGTAGCAAATTATATATGTTTGTGACGAATAAATCATATATTTGGACACGAGCTATAAATATTTGTATATATTAATGATACAGTGACGTTGCGCTTGCAATCTATCGAATACATCCATATCAATCGCAAATGCGATATAACTATTAATAAATATACGGTTGAGTTAATCATTATTCTTCGAAATTTATCAAACATGTATATTTATTTGACCCTACTAAATTCCCGTTCTCAGTGCAAGAAATGATATCTCTTGTAAGAAAATACATCATTTTATTTCCCAGTGGCAAAAGAGTACTCTTCATTATGATTTTATTCCATGCCAATGACTCTCATGTTGCGCCCTTTCATGCACTTTTCCTTCTTTATGTATCTACTGACGTATAACTTCCGTGTATTTCATTTTGTTTTGATTCTTCTCTCCTCTCACCGTCCCCCTTCTTTATCTTTTAATGCAGCTATATTTTTCCGCTCGATTTTTTTTTTCACAATTCATAATACATCAAATTCAGTACGATCCAAATACAATTCTATCACATTATTTTTGTTCGTCGCAGTATCAAACGTCTTCCAGTGAATATAGATATGTAAACTCAGATAATAACAGATGTCCGGTTTTTTCTATCTCTATATCTCTGATGCTTTACAAAATATAGTGAGGTATTTGTTGCTCGTGGAATTTGCATTGTGAAGCAAACGAACATTGTAAATATTTATGGCCTATAGATTCTTCAGATGATTTAATCATAGAGCATTGCGATCGTTTAATCGATATACAAAATAGTGAAATAGAATAGAACATAGTGAGGAGCAAGAGAAGAGAGAGAATCAAATGACATTTGAGAAACTCAAAGGATTGGCCTATCTACGGAACACCTGTCTCTACACCGGTATTATTGCCAAGAGGCTATGGATTATCCACCAATTTAGACACCCGCCGTGGTTCAGTTAAACTCCAAGTCTCTACTTCCACTGTATACATGTATATTACTGCATTTCGTGAGCATGGATCATGTTTTGCCCTTGATGCGAGTGAATTTCTCCTCCCTGATGTTAATCCAATTCAACCATCGTTGTTCCATTTATGCAATAACATGGGTGGTGTGATAACCGACTCGTCTCTCAACAAACTGCGGGGATCGAACCGCAATTGTGCAGTCAGGAATTACAGTACTCTTCATTTGAATAAAATGTATATAGGAAAGAAATGGAAATAAATACAATTAAATCATCCATTAATTGTATATAGAAAGCAAAAAAAATAAATAAAGATTCGGATAAAAAAGTTATTGAAGGTTGATATAAAATTTATATATCAATATGTATTAATCGTGATCAATAATAACGTCAGTTATTAGTTAGATGCTAACGTGTTGATATTATTATATATGTTCCCTTCATTTTTCCAATGATTCCCACTTGTACAATTCGGAAAGAATTTTTTCGACTAACGTACTATTTCTATAATTACAAATGATTGAACACACATGATTGATGTCTGCACTAGTTGAAATAGAGGACTGATCTATCTATATTGGTTATTGATTGCAATAAGACACTCACCAGGTGTGCAAACTATTCTGGATGCGGTTAAATATATGTATATATATATATATATATATTAGTGATGAAATTGTTCTGTCAGCAAATGTGAGTTGCGCCCGTGTTGTAAAGTTTTCGCCTCTCAGATACGTTGGATTATTAGATTTGAAAAATGATCGATTTCAAACAGTACATCACTTATTCTTCTTCCCTGTCTACTCTCTGACTTCTTCCTTTCATTTTATTTACATTACAGTCTCAATTCCATTGAAATCACCGTCAATACTTTTATTTGAAAGAGAAAACTATAAAGATAATTCCAGTTATACTATATGCTCATTCACTTCCTCATGTTATTTCAATTATTTTTATCCAACAACTATAACGCCAATATTTAGATTTTGAAGTCTCGGTAAATAGTAGGAGAAAAATAGCAATTTGTTTAATGAAAATTTACCTCATAAAGTTCCTGTTGTAATATTTACTCAGATTCAATTAAAAGAAAAAAAAATGAGTCTGTGTTTGCAACTGCTCTCCGTAATTGCATAATGAGAGTAATTTTCATTATTCTTATTCCCCCTCTAATTTTGTTTTTTTCTTCCATTTGCTGATGATTTCTCTGCTCATACTTTTGGGATGTGGTCGTTGGGTGTGGTCGCACGTTTTTTCCGGGATGCTCCAAGGTCTCATTTCGGATAATGCAATAATGCTTCTGCAGGGGCAAATAGTTTGGAGGAAAATGAGGTCGCCAGGCTGAGAAAGCGGATAAACAGCTGCAGCACATACAAATGTTTATTATATATGTATATTTTGAATACGACAAAAAAATTAATCTTAACTTATCTGGAATGAAGGATGTTAATTCTGGAATATGTGTTAACCAATTTTAATTATATGTTTATTTATGTGGATCAATTTCAACTGCTTGTATATCGTTGCCATTAAATACAGACATAAACATTTATTGTTATATTCTGAATATTTCCCATAGGTAACATTAGTTTATGTGAAATATTCATATGAATTTCCCCTTCGTGCAGATTATTTTTCTTGAAGATATATTCAGAATAAGGTGTATATAAAATATATAGTTTATATAATACAATATTCATTGGAATATTCGGATGATAAATTCTGAAGAATAAATTCTCCATGTTGTAATGTGCTAAAGAAAAACCCATTTCAGAGTTAGATTGAGTACAGTTGAATTATGGTCGACTCGGTTCTTTTGCGCTCGATAACAATAAATTCAGGTGAAGAAATAAAAACAATCTTTAATCGGACTGTCACAGTGACATTTTTCCTTAGATTTAAATATATAATTCTCTCGATTTTTTTTTTATTTTCAAACTTATCGGCTGATTACTAACGAGAGATAAAGTATGAGCTAGTGTTCGACACAATTGAAGAGTGTGGTGGTAAAAGGGAAGTGGACTCGATTTGAACGTATCCTCCGGCGTGAAAGCAGAAGTATATGATGGAGAGAATTTGTCGTGTCCCAACTTTGCTATTAGACTTGCTTGCAGCTCTTTCCATTTTTTCTCCTTTCTCTTTTTCTCCTCCTTCTTCTTCTTCTTCTTCTTCTTCTTCTTCACCTCCTCTCAGCTATATGGAGAGTTTTGTCATTCAACCATTTGAATTTCGAGAAGTTGGACTAAATTAGTTGAGTTACTCGTTAATGGTAAAGAGATAGAATGAGTGAAAACCAAGTTGTTGATATGATTCACGTCCAAGACCTTCATTCTTGCACTTTAATTGTCTTGAAAAATGCGTTTATCATGAAAGAAAAGAATGATTCTCAGTACGTATAAAAATTTAATAAATTATCTTTTTATTTTTTCTTCAAGATGGCACTGGGTACACACATGATGTGTATATAGAACGCAAAAACATAAAATGGTCAAATGCTCAATCGAGTGAAAATATGTCATCACATTTCACGTTGAGATTACATCCAAGGATATATTTATATATAAAGGATATCTATTCTTCACCATTAAAGCGCTCGTATAATGGAATGACCACGTAGTATTATTTACATGAAAAATTGGCCAAATTTTTTATTTTTTTTTTGTTAGTCTTTACACTTGGATATTAATGGATTAAGTTTGAAAAATGAGAAATATATAGTTTTGGCGGAGAAATATAATAGAATCTTATGGCATCAGAAATAGAGCGCGTGAGCATTGTGATAGTGGATCAAAGATGACTTTGTGATCTAATCCCAGAGTTTTCAGAAACTCATTCATTTCAAAATGGCGTCGACGACAGCTGCCAAAGTTGGCTCTTGCGGAAAGGGCGATTCGACCGTTATTTCTTTTCCTATTTTTTATTTCCTTAGAATCGCATATATATATATATATATATATATATGTGTGTGTGTGTGTGTGTGTGTGAAAGGAAAACTTTGTCTTGATCGTAGAGCACCGCACGGTCTCGACGTCGCCACCGTCACACGACACACATACACACATTTACAAATCGGGACTTTACGAGTCTCAAATAACCAGTTCAATTCCATTGGATGTAATAAATCGCATGGATACTCCGCGAATTTACCAATGGCTTAAAAATATACGTTATACCTTTATACACTTTTTTTTTCTCCACACTTTCATGACAATTTTTTTTTATCTCTCCTATTGGTTTCCAACATTTTTCTTTCATTATGTTTGCGCGCATATGCCTGTTAACGTACTTTTGTGTATACACACACACACACACACACTAGAAAAAATAACTTTCAACCGCGTTCATTCTCTGGTGGTAAATGACGCGCGCGTCACTTGCTTGAGCGACAAGTGGCTTTTACAACTTTTGTGACATGTATAATTGTTTGCTACTGAAACGTGCAACGTTCAATAGTGAGAATATTTTATTTTACAATTTATTTCCTTATATAATCGATTCAATTAGCCATTATATAATTTACAAACAGAATTTTTCTTCCTCTTTGATAAAGCAATAAAAATGCAGAAGTCATTATAGTACTACTTGCATGTGCTTTAAAGAAACAAAATAAGAAATTCTTGTTCTGAGTGAGTTGATATACGAGACACTCTTTCGATGTACCGAGAGAACACTCTTACATCCGGCACTCAAGTTAATTTTTGTTTTTCATGTTATACTTTGAAGTATATAGTTGAGTTTACACACGACGTGCTATATTGCTAGTGAAAATCGAGACGAATAACGCCACCAGCTTTTAGTATGACGCGATGGATTTTGCGTTTGAAAAATTCACATTGCACGCAACGCATATACCTGGTGAATATTGCGCGGTATGCAGTAATGGCGACATTTCTCAAGTGTCAGTACTGGTATATATATATATGGCTTCGGTAGGTTTTACGTGACGGGGTTGGCGGAATGGGTATATAGAGTAAGGTGAATTTCGACTCTCCCCGGTATTGTCGTGAAAAATATATTGCCATCAGCTGCAGATGTCCATTTTTCTTGTTATGCCGCAATTTTACGATACAATATAAAAAATAAAAGAAGAGATAAAAAATAATTCACCTCTTCTTCAAAAAATACTCGTACCTGATAATCAATTTCAATTATACGTTGTGTTATTTTTTTTTTCCCCCACTTCAAGAAATAGTACGATATAAATATTTCAATATAACAGATGTATATGAAAAATATTGTTTTTATCGATTATTCTCTATGCTCGTGTTCCATTTTCCGTTTATTCCATTTCTGTTTCACGTTGCATGACAAATATATTAATGAAAAGAGAAAACACACGTGCATATTATGCATACGATCACTCAACCTTCGGCGGTATTATTTAAATTTTGAGGTGACAAGTCTGCTTGGCGGGAAAGTGTCTGGGTAACACTTGATGTTAATTCGATGAGAGAGAAAGAGATGAGAATAGGTGGAGTGTGTTGTAAGGATGAAAACGTGTTCGTGTAACACCTCCAAGAGGTTTCATTAATAATGCAGTAGTACCTCGTCGCTAACGCCGAGATTGAAACTAACGTCGCTATTTCTCGATATATCTATACATATACACATACATTCTGTTGATTTATTCTATTCGACCATTAATCTGGGTTATATAAAATCATTCGGATTGACGGGTATTACTCACAACTTCAATCTCTTGAATTTATTCAACAATTGATTGTGTTGGAGACAAAATTGAATGTAAATTGAAACACAAATTACATCGCATGTTTTTCTATATATATATAAAATTTTGTTTCACATAGAAAATATTAGAAAAAAAAATTAATCCGGAATTTATTAGTATATATAGTATTACTTGGTGAGAATTAGTCCTCATTTGAAACCCTAGAATAGTTCTGAACATCAGAAAATTGAAAGCAAAGATTTTTGTTTTTTTTTTTTTTTGATCAACAGTCTTTTAATATATTTTTTTTTTTTTTTGGTGCGACAAATTTTACTTTATGTGACAAATGCGGGAAGTAGTTTGTTGGAGACAAACGCGACGAGGTCAAATATAGTTGTATATATATATTTATATATATATATATATATATATATGCGTGCACACGAGGTAAACAACGAGAAAAGCCCAACGGAAATTGCTTTTAGCCGAGTGAAGAGCCACTATTGCTTGTTTCATGCATTTATATATCTCTCTCTGCACACTCTTGAACGATTTTCTGTTGCATCTCTTTCACTCTAGCCCCCACACACTATTTTCTTTCTTCATTTAACCCTTTCTTTTTCTCTTATCTGGAATAGCAGCGGTACTCCCTCGACATAGAACTATATATCAGTATAGATATTTCACCAAACACACGGTGCACGCTGCATATATTTCTCGGGTTACAATATTTTCCAGTCCACGAATTGAAAGAAAAAAAAAGAAACAAGAACGTGGATGCGATTGCATGGCATGGGATTTACCTAAAGGATCATTGCTCCATAAATTTTTCATCCAAATCCGTGCTTGTCTTGGTTTCTCGCGTTGCTGATATCCATACAAAACATATCTATTCCAAATACATCATCTCCATATATTGTTTCAGTATAATTTTAAACAGATCCTTGTATTTATTCAGAAAGTGATGAATGTTTCAACACGAATCAGTTCATTCATACACTTTATCTACATCTTTGATGTATTCGCATTTATATTTCGCCAACCTTTTCAAGCAATTTTTTATATTCTCAACAAACAAAAAAAACACATGAATGTGCTTCAGGGATTTTTTAAAGTTCCAGTTCATGATGCAGGTTATAGATGACGCAAAGGGGAATAAAAATATAAGAATACACACTCACGTAACGATAAACAGACAAATAAAGAATAAGAATTGCGGACAGTGTGTGGAGTATTTTTTCATTTTCATCTGTATAGGTGACAACTTTTGGTTCGTGACTTGCTGCTCTTGATTTCCTTTTACTTCCCACCCACATTGGAATCAAGAACAATAGTATAAGCACAGAAATAAAACTCTAGCGGACGCCAATTCTAACTCTCTGTGACAGTATATGTGTGTGTGTGTGTGTGTGTATGTGGATTAGAAAGGTTAATTAAAGTTTTCCGATGTAAAATATATCATGGGTGCACCACACGCTATATTGGATTTTATGAACTCGACGAGTATGTTCAAAAGCTTTTTTGAAGCTTCCGGCATGCTTTCCATTTCGTTAGACATTATATACCAAACTTTGCATTTGCGTGGAAAAAAAAAAAAAAGAAACATAACAAGAATCAAGAACTGAGATAGGACAAATAAAAAAGAAATTTTACATATTGTAATTTACCATTGCATGCAGAATGAGAATTTTCTAATTTTTCTTTCTTTTTTTTTGGCCAAGCTCTTCCTCTGTCGAGTAATTTGCGTGAGTTCGAGTGGAGTATATGCGGTTTGCTCGTTTACATTCTCAGTTGCACTGGTGCGGAAATTAAACCACGGTGAAAGTAGTTGAGGGGGTTGAAGCATTTTGAAATTACACCGTGTATATATACGTATATTTATGTATTTGTTTATACATCGACGAAAGGCTTAACCAGAATGGGAACCACAATGACTACACTCGCGACACGCTATTCAAACACACGAGAGAGTTTTGGTGAATAAATTAATATTGATATAACATTTATATTAATGTGATGGTGAATAAGATAAATATTAATTAAGAAAAATAAAAAAAGATACAAAATGAAGGATAGGACAATTATAGTCAATTAACTTTTTATATTAATATATAAATATATTATATGAATTAAATTATTCATTAAATGTGCGCATGTGGGGAATGTCGATGTTTGGCCATTACCAAATACACTGAGACCATTTTCCGTGTGATATGAAAATTAACTAGGTAATATCAATTGATACGACCGATCTACCACAGCTGACAATAATGGACGAGGTGTCCTGTCGATTTTCCTCACTGCATTGGCAAAGGCGATAAACTATATATGTCGTACGACCTATATAATATTACCTGGATATACAATTATACATACACTGGGTGTACCATAATTATTGGATTTACTGTAAATTGTAGATTGTTCAATTTATCCATAATCCAAAAGTCCTAATTCATCTATAATATTCGTACAATAAAATTTTAATGAGTAATTAATAATTAATATTGAGTTACCAGTAATTTCGCGGTTGTGATATTGGTAGGTATGGTCTGATACATCAGTATATATCTGGCCATTGCAATGATGCGTGATTTTCGTTCGGGTTTCATTCGGAAACATCATTAAAATTGAACAACGTTTTAACAATCAAATGATTATGAAAACATCCGGGCTCCATTTCCACAATCGTTATTAAATTTGGATATTTACGACTGGCGAAAAAAAAAATGACAAAATTGCAATAGAATTGTGTGTTGGTACACGAAAACTATTCATTACAATTCATAATTATTTCACGATGGACTGTGGAGAACTTCAAATAATCCCAGCAATTCGTGCTAATTAACAGCGAATCTAGTGAGAGATTTTTGTTCACCCTGTATATACTTGATGATCGACTTGATTGCATAAGCTTTCAACGATACTGGCTCGGTGAAATATCAGTGAATATTTCGACAGTGCAATTTCTCAAATAACTTTTGCTCTTTCGCTCACTGTAAGATTCGCTGCTGTTGGACATAAATGATTCATAAGTTCGTGGTAGATATTGAATTGGCTGTTGTGAGCAAAGTGCAAACGAAAAAGAGAAGTAGATCGAGAAAGGTCGACAAAGAATAAATATTTGCAGAAAATTGAATTACCGATAAATTTAAGAGAAAAAAATGATGATTAAATGAATTGAGTAAAGAAGAGTGTAAATGAAGTGGTGGTGAGTGGTAGTGAGCCACGTATGGTCAGACACTTCCGTATATCTATGCAAAGTGCAAGTTATCCGAGTTGAATATATATATATATATAGATATACACCGCCGTGTGTAGTTGGTGGTGCGCTTCCTATGGTTCGTTCACCCGCTATATCGATATTCTGATCAGCCACCCTCATAATTATTCATCGGGACCTGGGTATAATTTTTTTTTTATTCTCTTTTACTTTTCAACAAAACCGCAATCCTGTGGATAATAATATATATATATATATATCTATATATATTTTTTGTTTGAATAGAGACCTATCGTCGTCAGAGTTTGAATGCGCAATTCTAGAACAATATATTTTTTTACCGCAACGGAAAAAAAAAATGACTTGAATCCAAATGATAATTAATGAATTCAATTCATTAACTTACTCTTAGCTGCACTTCTGGAATTTATCACGTCCGTATTTATTTCCTGATGAACTGTTCATTATGATCAGCTATATGGTAGTTAAATTTTTTTTTGAGATTGTTACCATTACTAAATCCTATTTGGATTTTTCTCCCAACGTAATGGAGGAAGAAAAATTAATTATATGAATGCAAGAATATTATATGGAACACTTGAACAAAGAAATATTTCTACACTTTTATAACAGTCTTATTAAAATATAATTACAAACGCACCTTACATTTCCAAGATCATATTACCTCCAATTATTTTCCATGAAGGAAGCGCTGGAAAATAACGAGAGAATATATAGAGAATTGCATCATTGAGCCAACAAGCCAAAGGCAAAGGGTATAAAGTTGGGGAAAGATGCGGCAATGGTCGCGTGCATGCTACTTATATATTGGTCGACCCCGTCAGCTAACAGTGGATGGAGAATTCTGATAAAGCACAGTATAAGTACAGAAGAGAATATATACGGGAGAGGATGGTATAAAACATGGACGAAGAGGAGCGAGAGCAAGAATGTCGCGCAATGCACGGTCCATGCGAGCCAACCGGCCCAGGGATTCTCTCTCTTTCTCTCTCTCTCTCTCTTTACCTTCTCGCTTGCTCGATCAATACCACCTCTATTCAACGCTCGAGTGTCTGTGTAGGCAACTCTTACACCGCAGTCTTTCGGTTGTCCTAACCCCATTCAAAGCAGTAGGAAGAAAAAAAAAAAAAATTGTGAAAATAAAAATTGACAAAAGAAACATGTATGAAAGACAACAAGACAAAAAATTCCAATTTATTTTTTCTCAGTTTTATTCTTTTTCCTCTTCAACATTTTCTTCTCCTTCATTATAGAACGCGTGTACATGTGACAATTTCCCAATCTTTATATTTTAGTTAGTCGTTCCATTCACGTGATAGGTATTTGGCTCTATCAAAAAGTTTCTTCTTTGCAATCTGACGTTTTCATCGGGTGTGTGATAGCCAAACATACTCATCGAGGCACCCTGCTATTTCTTTCTCTCCCTCGGAATAGTTTTCACCTACATACTTCTATATATATACATGTATGTGCTGTTCTTGGAAATAACTATAGTCCACACATACACACGCGCAGAAGTATAGTAGTGGATTATGAGAAAACTTTATCCACAAACGATATACAGTTTGCACGAATTGCAATCGGGCATGAATCGCTTCTTCATCTCACTCACTTTTTAGAGTTAATGTGAGATTCTGTATCCTACATTCACAATCTAAAGTGTTCTATGAATGCTATTTCTCTCTATTGACCAATAACCCAACTTGCAGCGTCTGCAAAAGGAACTAAGTTATGTATATATGTATATTTATATAGAGATGAAGTTTAAAAACTTTATATTCCGACAGCATTCTGATAAATTCTTCTCACAACTGCTATCACGCGGGAATAAACTCATTCGTGAACTTACACAGCATGTTTTTCATCGTAGAATTCTTGAGCTGGGTCATTCAGACCCAATCAATTTCTTGTTTATCAATTTTTTGTTTGCTATTTCCCCCATATTTATCATTGTATAACATGAGTTTAAAAAATATACTGTGCCAATTAATATTGAACTGTTAAATTTTCCAAGCATCATTATGTGTATGTATATGTGTGTGTGTGTGTGTGTGTACCACAGAGAAGGATGTCGTTTCGCAATGTTGAATTTATAAGAATTTCCATTCTGTCCGATGTAAATGCCACGAAGTAATAGCGACATTCCCAAAGGAGCAATATAGAATTCCCACTTCGACTTCTCGACATGTGTACTGCATCTTGCCAAACAAATTTTTCAGATCTCTCGACGACTTTGCGATCAAAAACTTTATGTATTCACCCTGTAGAAACATATATTACGTATATATACATAATATCAAGTTTGGAAGTTTATGTATAATCCTATATACATGTATATATATCCAAAAGTCTTGCTCATCCTATTGAAAATCTATAATATCTTCCACGAACTTTCAAAATCTGTTTCATCTTTAAAACTGAAATAAGGGAAAAAGGCAAAGGAGAAAAAAAATCAGGAAACTTTACAGTGCAATTCTTATTTATTTCATATGTCAGAACTTTGTTTTCTCCATCGCATCTTTATATACTCCTTCATATATATTATTGCATCCCTCTTCCATTTACTTCTACATGGATATACATAATGTGTAAGATAAACTGCGAAGTTCTCTACGAGCCTCTCAAGTATAGTCTGATGATTTTATGATTCCATTTAATTTTATGTTAATTTGTAAATGGCTCTTGGTATTTTCGTAATTTCTGTGATTCAACGTAATAATTCGACTTCAAATGATTTTACAACAACATAGTTCATTGATTTGGCGAATGGATAATCCTTCAGTCAGTTGTCCTTTTTTGCATAATCAACTTTCCAAAAAAAGTGTCTTCTCTGTAGCCAGATTTAAAAGATAAATAGAGGTATATCCAGACACAATACTATTTTTTTATTCATTATCCTCGTTGTTATGTAGGACAGGTTGAATAGAGTCAGCTTTGTCGTAAGGCTTTTACGTGCGAATTGAGGCAAAAATTGCAAAGGGGAATCAAGCGCCGCCGTTGTGGAAATGGGGAAGTGAGTGGGAAAAAAAAAAAGGAAAAAAGGGGTCTGGGTTTCGGTGTCTCGATATATGTAATATGAAGAGTATATATATATACACACACACATGATGTAGTTGTGGGGGTTGAAACGAATGCGCGGCGTCAGCGCTCGTTGTCATATCGTCCCTCTTCCTCTCTCGCATGTGTATGGGGTAAAACACGTAGTGGCAGAGCAAAAGTATATATATATATATATATCTCAACCTGAATAGGTGTGTGCCTTGATACTGTGCGTGCACAGACAGGAATTCAATGAAAGAACATTCACCCATAAACAATTGCCACCGTTAATTTTCGTTTTTTCTTCTTGCCAGTTAATTAACTGTAACAAAGGTCCGTTATTGTGAAAAATATACCTTAATATAAAACTGGAAAAGAAGTATTGTTCACTTGAGAATAAAAAAAAAACAGTATTCTTCGAACGAAGACTATTTTTAGCAATTGTCATGAAAGGAAATATTATTCTTGATTTCAGATGCAAGTTCGCAGCTTTGTTAAAGATCGATACAACAATTTCGAGTCCTTTTTCGAAATAATCATGAGAAATAAATTATTTGATTGAGAAATTAATTTTTTACAAAGTGTGGTGGTAGACTCAATGAAAGTGAAGGAAGGTATCGATTAATATTGAAATATTTAATGAGATATAGATTTTTAATCAACACAATTTGAACTTTTGATATTTTTCCTTGCACTCTTGCCTAAATTATAAATATCTATTCATGATTGGGCGAGAAATAATTTTCAAGAATATAATTATTCTAGATTCACGGATTTTTAATCACCTTCGATGCATATATTTAACATTGAATTGAATTTTATAGCTGTTCTCATCACGTCGGAATAATTTGCGTTTTTCTGTACCTGATAATTCCCGCCTGTTCTTGTCTCTTCACCCTCGTTAAATCACACACTGTTGAAACTACATCGCTATCCATGTTTTACATTCATACATACACGAACCAGCAACATGAACTGCATACAATACCAAAATGTATAATGTATATACATACACATACGTGTGTGCGTCACCTTTCGCGCGCGCAATGAACGTGCATGAGCACGTATGGATTTACATAGAGTCCTGTGCTTCCGCGTATCCACTTATCGGCGTTATCGGTGCTTGTGCACATGTAGAGTTTACCCAACCTATCCTCTCGGACCTCTCGATCGTTGGCGTATGCGAAAAAGCTCAAGCTCATAAATGCGTATATAATACAGGCATATACGCCCACATGGACAGATTACATAGAAGAGAAGTGGAATATATCTGACCATGTCGAATGTGACAATTACGTATTCTCTATTATATATATTATTTTAACGGTATACAGTATAGTATACTGAGTTAGCATAAATTCTGGTCAGCCAGGAAACGGAAATAGTTCACATAGTAGTAGATAAAATATTGCGATGTTGTAAAGGAAAATGGATGGCGAAAGAAAAGTTTTTAAGAAACGTTTGGAGGTTGTATTGGGTTCTTGATATGGTACAGTGGACAAAAGAGAAAACACCAGAGTCAATAGTGAGCTCCTTGTCGAACGAATAACCCACCAACTTTTCACAAAGACCCAATGTTCCGTATATTGGGTGAGTAGTTAACTGGCATATAAAATCGATGGAGCTTTTAAAGATGCAATATTTCCGAAAGCAAAAAAAATAAGACAGAATATTGTGCGATAGAGAAAATTGAACGGACTAATTGTCGTCAGTTTCTACTCAACAGACCAATAGTTTTTGTTTTTTTTTTTTTATTTATACGAAAGTCGACAGCTGACCGACTAGAGTGTCAATCGGAAAAGTGCGCGACGTCAATGGTCCGGGAGAAGAAGAGAGGAGGAAAAAACAATGAGAAAAAAGGAATAATAAATGATAGTTATATATATATATACAAAAGACGCAATTGCTGTGTCCACTTCTTTGTTTGACAGTCTCGCGGTCGGTAATATCAATGTTGTCTGTCTCGACAACTCATCTTCTCTCAACAATCCTCCGTGTTTCGTCTCTGGAGGCAGCAAATATACATATATACAAATATTACTTTCCCTCTGGCCACCTACAATTGTTTCATCATGGTATATACATTCGACGGAGTACTGAGAGACAGTAATTGCACAAGGAATACATGCATTCTCCATGTGGAATACGGGACCACGGTGAATAATATTTCTCTCTTATTTCTATATGCACTCATCGGTTGAATACTTGCAACTAATAGCAGTGATTAATCGATGATGATTATCCTATTCGAATACGTGCTGTTTAAAATAGCAAAAACAAGTGAAAATGTTTTCTGTAAAATATTTTTCTGCAGTGTATTAAGTGTGGCGTTGATTCAATGGCGCAATAATTCTCACCGGCTTATCTTTATTATTTGCGAGTAATGAAAAAAATTCCTCATTTCAAATGGATCTTTCCAATGGTCGGGAAAATTTTACGAATCAGCTGTTGAATACATTTGATATCTTGGACAGCTGAGAAGTGAATAGGCCAATAAATTGTCGAACGATAGACAGGACAGAATAGAGAGTGGAGAGAAGGCACAATAGATTAGTACGATATAAATATGGAAGAGCTGTCGATATCAGGTGGTACAAGGCAGCTGCATCCACACTGGTATGTGCATATATAATATACTCTGCTGCCTTCGGCAAGCTTTGGAATGCTCGATTTATGACAGTGGCCCTGCCAATTGAAGTAGGGGATAAAAAAAAGGAGAGAAAAAAAAAATGAAGAAAAATAATAAATCTCATCGCATCTTTTGTGAGTTCTACAATGTTTATTGAACAGAGGATTATTGGAAAATTATTATTTGCCTCTGCGACCAGAGGTATATACTTGAACAACAAATAAGTTTTATGTAAAACTTTTAATCACCTTGAAACCTGCGTCGATATAACCTGAGGGGTTTACCGCGTGGATATATAAAGTAATTATCATCAATATTATCGAACATTTCAAGGAGCAGTAAGAGGGACTCTGGTACTCAACCCATTTGGATTTTGTGAGAGGTACTGCTACAGAAAGTTTGCACTTTAAACTCATTCCAATTCTAATTGCGAAAAGCAAACCATATACGTATATACATTTTTATAAATTCTAAAGCAATTCGAGATGGCGGTTCCAATATTTCACTAACGTAACCACCATTCATTCAATATGAGTGTATGTGAATGATAAAACGGGGAAAACAAAATTACCAAAAAAAAATAAAGTATAGACTGTGTGGTGAATGATAATGATAAATTTCCAAAGTGTATTCGTAATTGAAATCCCACAGAAAATTCACATTTGTCTGTGACCGAATCAACCGACTTTCTATTTATTCTTTGTTTGATTCTGTGTATATGAAAAAATATACGAATTGAATGAGAAATGGGAAATAATTGTGAAAAATTCTCAAACTAGAATACCATAGTGATTAAAAATTTTTGGACAATTCCATTACTGCATGAGACAATTTCAATAATTATTCTTGTCAAGAATATTTTTAATCTGGCTTATATATTTATGCTGTATAATTGTGCCCCATGAAGAGAATGATAATAATTCAAATATTAATATTCTAGAGCATCGTAACAATAACTATTTCATCATATTTTAATCCCAGTCTCATTAGAGCAAAACGATGATAAATGACTTCTAATTTCAAGATGAGTGTCTTCAGCAATAATTAATGACGAATAAGTATATATGCTATATCCACACGACAATTCTCCTCGTTAAATTAACGTTCGTTCGCCTGTGACAACAATAAGACAATTTTTCACCCTCTTCCTCTCCTTCAAGTGTTATTAATGACAGCTAAGCTCCCTTACCATACTCTCTATCACTCTGTATATCTATATATTTCTTGCTCAAGCCCAAACAATTCATTCTCTCGGTTAGTTGTCTGTTCGAATGGGTGTATGTATAAGAAAGCTTTTTTTTTTTTTTTCCATCATCATTGTACTCTACTAGCTCCTGCCTTTTGAGTGTTTACAATTTCAAACAATCACGTCTTTTCAGAGGATATCAGTTGAAAAGTCGATAGTATAGAGCATTTGGAGAATTCTCATTTATATTTATCCAGAGAAAGAAATAGAAAAGAAACATTTGTTGGATAAAATAATTTTGATATAAATTTATTATTTTCATCATCTTTATTTGGCGAATGGGGATGATGTCAAGTGATGTGAGTTAATTACGAAAATTTAAACTCACCCCATCCCTCCCTGTCTCACATCCCTTCTCATATTATCCGTGCCTTGTCTACTCCTCTGTATATAATTCCCCAAAGGACATCCAACTTTGCACAGAGGGTAGGTTTTATGCATATACATATATACATATAAACATTACCATTATTTTCATTTTCTCGGTGTATTACATTGGATGGTGAAACTCGTACAAACTGGCAAATAGAATTAACTATAAACGTTCGGATACGAGAGATAAAGATAAAACGCTCTCACAGCAATAAGAGTGGAAGACATCATCAAAGTTATATATATATATGTATATATACATGTACATATAAATGGAAATATAGATGGGAATGTGTCATAGTGACTAGCAATAAACCGATAAAGCCAGCTAACATTTCAATAAGCCATGACAAAAATTGCTGGCGAACGATAACACTGTATTTTCACAATATTTGTCAATCAATTATTTATTATATATTCGTTTACGTATGTGCGTTGAACTTTGATATTTAATTAAATTTTTATTTATTGAAGTACGGTATGACCATTTATCGCCGATTATATATAATCATTGGTATTTTATTCGTTGACATAATATAATAATTCCAGTGACTTTGTGTACACGGTATTTATGATGTTTTGTCGTGTATTATATCTGTATATTGTCGCCAATAAATTATGAGCGGTTTTAGTATGACCGAGGAATTTTGAGCAGCAGCCGTACCGTGGGTATACAGATCTGCTTTTCTCCACACTCCACAAAATGACATAGATATTTGTGTGTCAGTGTAGGCTTTTGTACCTGAAATTAAAGTTCACAAATGCCATCAGATACAAACTTAATTTTGGTTGAAATTAATGCGGAACAACAACAGAATCAAAACTTATAAATTCAAGTGAAGGCAATTTAAGAATATATTCATTAAAATTATAGTTAGTACAATTGAATAAAAAATAAAAAATACCTCCGACTTTTTTATTTTGAGTTAAAAATATTTAAAGAACAGTTTGTTTATAGTGGACTATTTGACTGGAAACTTGGAGCCAAAGTGTCGTCGTGTGCAATAGCGAAAATGAATCTCCAAGGAGACATATAAAGCAATCCTGCTAGTTCTATGTTTATTCGAAGGATTAATGAGTGGTTCCGTTAGAAAGAGAGCAAGAGAGACAATTGCGAAAGTCTGCCGCCACCATTCCGCCATATATTTAAAGGCGAAAAACAGCAATTTCGTACATAATTCCTTGTATATATATCTTTCCGCACTTGGTCTCAATGCATATACTGGTGTGTCTCAGTAGCAGCAACAGTAGGAGCAGACGGCAAGTATCTTGAAAACGGGTTAAGCTGGGCAAACAATCCAACCAGTCACATAGAACTGCGCATGGGGAGTGCATACTGTTTCTTTTCTTTATCTATCTCATTATTCTTTTCACAATTCTACGGGAAATTGTGTGACGGCACAGTAGACGGTACAAATCTATTGTACCTCGAAGAATAGATGAATGAAAAAAAAAAAAAAAGTGTAGATAGAATATGCATATTATTTTAAATTGTGAAAAAAAAAAAAAAAAATGTCACTTTGCAATTTAATGTTAGAGAAAGGGTGAAAATAAAAAAATATTGTCACAATATTTATACTACAAAATAAATTTTGAGGGAAGAAGCAAGTGCGAGGATTCAACAGAGGCTTTTTAATTAAAATTCGAGTAGTATATGTTTTTGTGAGTTAGATTAAAAGCAAGAAACGCAAGACGTGGAAAAAGATGAAGTGGGTGAGAAAATAAAAAAAAAATTCGCGAGGGAGAAACGAAATTGGGATGATGGCATAAATGTCGTAATGGTATATGGAGATACACTACACTGAGCTTAAATAAATTTCTTCAGTGACTTTTCCTCACTCTCTAAAGACATATTCTCATCCCCCTGCATTAAATTGATTAAATACCGTCAAGTGAAGAGTCAAAAAATGAATAAATGAGAAGAAATATTATTACTTCTATTGGAATTTGATATGATTGCATATATGTGAAGTGAAACGATGCACGATGTCTGCGAGACACTTTCCAAGTCTCTTGGGCAGTTCTGGTCTCGTTATGAAGAAAGTTTTCGGTTCAAAATCAATAAATGTGTATGGGAGAGGAAGACGATTTGCAAACAATATAATGTGTCAGTTACAAAGTTTCAGCACAAGGCTTCACCATAGCCCTGTCAAAATGATGGTTCATCCGATAAAAAAAAGTAGTTAACGATAGTATTTCGTCAGACAAGTCATCGAGATGAAATTCCGACATCGATACAATTATCCATATTTTGTGACAAAAATTTGAGAATATGAATTTAAAATATATTATTAATGAGTTAAAATGGGTCGAGAATTGACGAAATAGAAAAAAAAAATGATTGTATTCAAAGGAGGGTTCAGGGACCTCATTAATTCTGAATGGCGCAAGATGAGGAAAGGGAGAAAAAGGAAGAAGGGGGAGGAATGGGAGCTTCCGCGGAGGAGCTATCGAGGCTCTTAGGGGTACACGATGAGAATGGAAAAGAGGTTGCCGACTTTAATTGGACAGCCATCGTCTAAAGCTCCCAATTCCTGTCCAATAATTCCTCTTCAAAATTTATTCTTTCTTTATTCTGTTTTTTTTCTTTATTTGAACATAATTCTATATATATATATATATATGATTGTTGGGGTAGAGTTCCATTGCCACCTCCTTGATACGTTTCACAAAATTGAATATTGCGTTCAAAAAACAATTGAAAAGGCTATCGACAACTCTCCCAAATAATATTAAATAAATTACTTTCAATTTTTTAACAATCACTAATTGCAATAGAAATTTTTATTGCACAATATGTTTATAAAATTTGTACAATTGCCCGCACCAAATCATTCTCCAATCGTGTGCGATGGTATCACTGATCTTCTATGAATCCTGATAACATAGGTCACCCCCAATACGTATATACATATATAAATAAATCCAACACAGAATACACAAACAAATGGATATATATACATGCATAATATTGATCACCATTAAGAGATACAGGCATCCCCCAAACTCATGTGGTGATTCGGAAATCCCTCTCGACCTGATATTCCTGCCGAAAATAAAACGCTAGATCGATACATTCACAAACAGAATCATCCCTCTATCCAGAAACGTTTTTTAGAATTTTGTAAATATTTGCAATATCACAAACGAATGTCCAACATTATATCTATATTTACATATATATATATGTATACATATCAACATAGTACACACAGCTGATGGAATGAATTTGTTCGTGTATATTTGTGTGTTCCGAATCAATTAAATGAAACTCAAATAGATTGTATAGCAAACAAATACCTTTTTTTTTTTTCGTTCAAACATTTTTTCCTACTGGCAAAGGAATTCCCATCATTGCTATTTCCACAAAGGCCACGAGATGCAAAAACTATTAGGTGTCGAAATGATTATCGTAACATATACATAGTCATGTTTAATGTACAATTTATATGGCTGTAAACGAAAAGTAAAAGATGTCTGTGCAACGTGTAAGATGACAAAGGCATTCACACATAAAATATGTATATATTCATTGAAGTATGCTATATAATTTCCAATTAACCAAAGGAAGTATCTCGTTCAATGCAACATTGTCTCTTCACGTGTGAGTATGTGTGTGTGTGTGTGTGGGTCTATGTGAAACATGTATTCATCGAACAAAGTATATAAAAGCTTGCTGTCAAGAGATGTGTGTACGTGTTCTTTGTGGTGTTCACATTCCATCTTCTAGGAGAGCGTGATTCAAATTGCATTAACAACGCAGCATCAAGCTTGGTGTAAACCTCAACCCCTTAACCTCTACACGAATGTACATGTCTATATATGTGTGCAACCTCTACGAGGTATCGATATATACATCACAGACCAATGATCTGTGCATACGTCGACTGCTTGACAAGTTACGTTACGCTATATATAGCTCCCGTTTATCCCTGTACATGCGCGTTTAATGCTCCTATTATTCAAAAGGTTATTCAGTGAATCGCTGAATATTACAATGACGTAATGAATCGAAAGTTTCGAGGTGAAACTTGAAACATTTACACAACATGACTGTGCGACCAATTGAAATAACAATTAGAACTGTCACGTATGGGATTCAATAATCAGGTATTTAAGCATGTTGATGTCTCGTCTAAATATCAACGTCATCGAATTATTGATAATTTTATTTGACCATGATGACGTACAAGTCACTGTGACATGTTTGGAATATTATTTGAAGAATAGTTTGGGACTTTCGTGACACATGTGTCAGGATCTTGTGGGTTTATATATAACAGACAATTGGTGAGAACAATATCTATATAGACAATGTCTAGTTCTCGTCGTCTTTACACTCATGATTTATGGATTCAAACTGGCACATTGCTTGTCTTTTGTCTGGCGGGTTATCTCTTGTCTTCATTCTATCGAGAGACGTGATAAAATGATTTCATTTGTTCCGACAAGTGTACATGTTGATACAAATAGATGAATGAATAAAATGAATGATATAAAAATAAACACGTAAATATGGATAATTATATCACAAGTTAATAGTTGAACTTGGCTTTCTATTCTACAAAATAAAGGAATCATATTTTTATTATATTTGGAATTGGATAGAATTACTTGTTCACAGGATGTTTGGAAGCGGAGGCGAAAAAATTGGTGTAACAGAAGGAAAACAAATAAGACGATTATTGGTATAAGCTATATATGCAATGGTTCTCCCTTTCTTAAAAATGCGATCACTTGACCGGCTGAAGAAAATGGCCGACGCGACAGCTGCAAGTTAGTGTATGAGAGGAAGATAGAGAGAGAGTGAAGGTAATGACAGAGATGATAAGAAAGTGGGGAAAAATATGAAAATAATAATCTGCAAAAATTCAGTTCGTTCATGAAAAAATTTCGACTCGACATAAGATTCAAGAATAAAGAAAATATTATGAAGTAAATCATTTATTCAAATTAATTCCTTGTGAATGGATGAGTAAGTATAGGCACTGAAGAAAAGAGAGAATGCGGTAATGGTGAAATGATGGAAGAAGGGAAAAATATTTAAAAAGTATTTAGCTAAAATTTAATTGGCTTGACGGAAAATATTTTGATTATAGGTATTAAAGAATGAAAAACTGGGGCTTCATATGAATAGTTCTCTTATAATATCGATAAATACATTAAATACAAAAAGAAAATATATCGATAGTGTATATATATCTATATAAAAAAGTAGATCAATAATGTATAGAGAGACATGCTAGACTTGGCATCAGGTGAACCCCCTAACGAGGATAAAAATAAAGATGGGGGCATATAAATACGTATATCTATATCTATACGGTAAATAAAGATGCATTCAATCCAGAGTAGCCTCACGTAGATAGAGGAAATGGCTGAAAATATTTGCGTTATGTGTATATACTTTGTTGTGAAGTAAGTCGCAACTCCCTTTTTCCGCGCACATAACCCCTACTAAAGTATTACACTATACATATACAAATATTTCTGTATATACTATATCTATGTACTGTGTGCGAATCAATATATATGCTCTTCCGGTTCAACTCAGTACTATCAACTTTTCACAACGGAACCAAGAGAGTGAGCGAAGGAGAGAGAAAAGGAGAGAAAGGCGCGAGCGGACGAACTAGGCCAACGCCTTTTGACTTATTGTTTTTTTGTGTTTCTTGTACATTTTTGTTTTTTTTTTTTTTTTTATATCTTTCATCTTGTCCCGCTTTTTCTTTCTATTTTGGACTGCTCTCAGTCTAGATGTATATAAGTCTATATGTAAAGTCATGGTTCACGAAACTCACGAAGGCCCGTGAACTTTTCATTCTGTTTCTTCGTATCTCTCTCGAAGTTTTTCCTCATTCTTTTTTCCCCTCTTTTTTTCCCTTTTCTTCACATTGTGCGCCAATTATAATGCCAATGGTGAAATATGTTTATTTACATTACCATTATTTCTACTATTACAATGGTTATTATCATTATTTTTATTATTACTATTATCAATTCTTTTTTGCCATAGCAAAGATGAGTTCTCATATTTTCTTATTTTTTCCTCTCACTTTCCCTTTCTCTTTTCGTTCAGTATGGATAAAGTTTCTGTACGCGCGTAATTACTTTTCTTTGTTCATTTCTTTTGTACATATAAAAGGGGAGTACCACTGTCGAGTTAAATTAATGTGAGATGGAGAAAAATTTTTGTAGTTGTGAAAGGTTATACTTTATATAGTGTAACCGACACCTCAATAATATACATATATACAAAATATAAATTCATATCTTATTCGCAATTTTTTCCCACTCCTCCTCGTTACTTATGTCTCGATTTTATTCCTCGTCCCTTGGGGTTTTTTTTTTTTATTCCATTTTTTTTTTTCCGGACGTCGTTGTTGTCATGACCCGCGGCCCTTTCTCATATTTTTCCCTCTGGTCGCACGACGAATGTCATCATCAGGTTGACGGGAGTGGGCATATGCGGGATAAAGAGAAAAAAAATAAAAATACGTACGCGCGCGAACGACCTAAGCGAAGATTGCTTACTGCCATCCGTGGATAGGCATACAAAGTTCAAGCTCCAGGGGAATTGTCGGGTGAATATTGGTGTTCTCGCACCAAATCACCAAGAGTATATAGACATTGGTGGAGAGTGGAATAATTGTTCTACCGTATATATATATGATGAAGGAAAAAAAAGAAAAATGGAAAAACGTACCTGATGCGAAACAATCATGAATGTGATCATTGGTATTTCCGAAGCATAATATACAATCTAATTTCACGCAATTGTAATGAAGTAATTTGGCAATTTTTTCTTCATTATTTGGTGATTCTTCATCCTATATGTCTGTCCGAATTTACTGTCTACTAATCGAAATTGGTCACTTAGCTCTAGTGATATACTTTTGTTTACTTATACAATAATTAAAGTTGGGGAGTTCAACTTCGATACGCTCTGACATTTATGGCTTTGAAATTATGAACCATTCTATTGAATATTCCATTGAAAAATTTACATTCCGCTCTCATAAAAAATTATTGTTGAATAAAATATGACTACATTAACGAATGATGAACATGGAATCATGGACGACTAATCATAGAGATTTTTATTCTCGTTACTTGGTATATATATATATATATATTTGTTAAAAATTATTCAAATACAGTTGAGAATTAACTATTGCTTCAGTTGCTTAATGCTGCCAGCTCTAGTCTGCTGCAATAGTTGATGAGAGAGAATAGAATAAAAAAACCAGCAAAATTGCAAAGAATAGAAGAACGCAAACAGGAATATATATATATATGGAGAGAACAGAATAAGTAAAATGAGAAAAAATATTTAAGAGAAGTAATTTTCCACCTTGGACACTTGTCGATTACTCACGCCCCGTTTACCCCGAGGGTTCATTAAAAAATGGCAGTAGCAAGGGAACGCGGACGCGAATTTTCTCTTAATTCATTCGTGTCTCTCTCGCGTCTTGACTTGCTTCATGCACACACACACACATATATATATATATATATATATATATATATGATGAGAACAAGAATCATACTATGAAAGCGTGAATGTGTTCAAAAGTGGAACAGAAGAGCGGGCTTCACAGACATTTCCAAGTCATGCCAAGAGAATCCTCTTTTGCGAGGACATGTTAACTATAATTCTCTTGCAAAACTTCAACATTTCTATATCTCACTGGAACTCCGATAACTCAAAATTATTATGGCATAATTTAAGACTGTTAATTATAATATAAAAATTAATTGTTGATATAATGAAATATTTCTCGTTTGACGATTCAATTGTAATACTTACTGAAAAATTATTGGAAAGTAATAAATCAAAGAGCCAAAAAGACACAGTCAATTTACCCGTGCACCAATCAATAATTGCATTAACACGATTTCAATCACAGATTCTTTATCTCTTCCACACGATATTTCCATTATCGGAATATTTTTGCGGTTGGAGTTAACTATATCTACAGACATCTATAGATATATATGAAAATTATTAAAATATCATGTCATCTGGTGAAAATGTCGCCTGCAATTTATTATCATTCATGAAAAAATTGTATTTACGCCAGTACAATTATGAACCATTATCAGTTACTAGTAGATCCATGATATTTTATCGCAATGTTCAAATAGTAACAGCATACCTATGCAGGCACAATTTTCATTGACAGTCGTATAACCAATCATAGTGCTATGTATAAACCCACCCAATTATCCTTTGGAATTTTACAGTATGAGAAGTGACGCGGTTGAATGGTTGAATGTCGATACCATCACGTATATATACACGTAGTATATACTATGCCACTCCAACAGCCGGCTCCTCTACTTTGTCCTATACATAGTTGCTGCACTGTAGAGGACACAGCACACTATATACAGGGCGTGCAACCCCTGCAGTGGCCGCGCTGCCAACTCTCCAATTTGCAATCAACCACCGGTGAGTTAATTTTTTTCTCTTCTTTTTGTAACTATTTTTTTTTTTTTTTTTTTGTTCAACGTTTCCATATATACGCGAGATCAATTTCAACATTGGTCACCAGTGATTTCAACTTATTGTTCTGTGACTCCAAATGTATACCTATGAGTGTATTTTTAGATTGGTAAATGAACACCAGTCAAATCATGGATACTGGAAAAAAGAGTTAACATAAATTAATCTCTTCAAGCCAATCACCAATATATGTCAATAGAATGATTCAAATTTAATCAGTGTTTTTGTGCGTTATAGTCTGCCTTATTATTTAATCCCTAAATATCCCTATACGAGCTGCAATTCATGGCCGAGAGAACGTTCGAAATGTTGGAAGAACCAAAAATAGAGAAAGCTTGAATGATGTCCATTTGGTTTCCACTGCTCTACCACCTATCTCAATACAATATATACTGGCTATCTATTTATCAGGGTGTTTCAACTGATTTTCGTTCTTGACGAGAGTGACAGATCGGTTGAAGCCGCGCGCATATACGGACGAATAATCAGGTCGTCCATCCATAGGGGAAATAATTCGGAGTGTGTTCCAAATTCAAGCAACCCGTATGTATACGCGTGGGTAGCTAATTAGTTTATGCAAAGCAGCTGTTACGTCATACTTTACCGTATATATATATACAGGCACACATATTTATGTGTAACTATATGTGATGTATATATAGATATATTCGCGTGATTTTAAACAGTTTCGTATGTACAGAAAGTATCATATAATGCATTAAGCTTGAGTTACCACTTCTATTCATCTCATGTCATTTGGAAATTTTGAAATGTTTCATGAATTAGCCTAGCAACGTTGGCTGCCAAATTCTCATTAACGCCGGGTACTTTCTAACTACTGACTGGCCATATTCTGCTCACTACCCTCCACCGCTCATTATATCATGGTTGGTGTGTTCACAGAATTTTGAACAGTACAAAAAACGCAATGAATCCATCATATTTCTCGTACTTTAGTTTTTATATTTCTACCTTTGATATTTTTTTCTATCTTTTATCATACAAGTTCGTACTTACCTTCCATTATATTCGTGATGATGATTGCCTGGTTTAGGACGTAGATATGCCTTTAATGTTTGGATGATTTTTGTCACTTTCTGTGAGAAAAAACAAAAAATATATATTCATATTCATATACAATATCGCGTGACGTGGTGCTACGAGGCAATATTGTAAAGTGCTGAATGCAGTTAGAATGTGTACAGTTATATCTGTATATCGGGATGTAATCAAGAAAAAAATATATTATGCATCAGATAACTGTTATAATGTGTTTCTCGTGACGTGATTGTGACTAGACGTTGGAAATACAGGGATTCATATATATATATATATATATATAATATGAAAACAAAAAAAGTGAGTTAGAGAGAAATAACCTCAGCGTCTTATAGAAAAATTGCACTTGTCCCCAGTGAGTCTCAAGGATATTTACGAGGATTTCCAGTGGTCATCCATTGAATCCCACTGCGTCGTAACATAAGCCGCATCGTAAATTACAACCCAGAAGAGCTTGCACCGACGCGCCCATAACCACACAGCACAAAAACAAAGCCCGTCTTATTCTCGTTCTATTTTTTTTTTTTTTTTTTTTTCGAGGTAGAAGAGAAAGGGAGAACCAAAAAAAAAAATACATTGGAAATGATGGAGAAACAAGGTGACTTGACAGTAAATCCATAAACGCACGTGAAAATACCGTCATATTCGTCTGTTATTATTATCCTCTTGAGAACTTTGAAAAGTCAATTAGATATCCATACCAATAAAAATAATAATAAATATTTATCATATATATTTCAGTTAATATATATTTATTATTGATATTACTATTACCTCTGCGATGCATTCGGAGGCAGGTTATTCAGTCATCCCATTCATGCCACGATTTTCCAAGATAAGCACATTATGCTTGCGGTGTGTATTATAATCACTTGCGCGTGTCACTCGCGAGACGACGACAATGACGACAACGCCGGCACGCCTGCATTTACCTATTCAAGTATATACGTGTAAATGTGCAAACCAGTAGTAATTAAGTACGTGTCAAACGCAGAAAAGTAATAAATTTCCTGTATAGATGAAAACAAAATACAATGAAAATTAATTAATGAAATAATATAGAGAAAAAAAAAAAATTGTACTTTTTTTATAGTCGGTACTTTGATGCATTTTCCTTTGCTCTTTTTTGTACTATCAAAACAGGCAAGTTCAATCGACGTTTATTGCCAAGAAGAACGCTTGTTATATAATATACAAAGCGTAAAAGCGTGGTAGAACAATTTGTTTTTTTTTAAGTATTTATTTTGCTGTTTGATGGATGCATATATTCGCCCACAATAGAATTGGAGGAGAGTACATGCTCACCGTGTGTCACACCATGAAGAAAAAAGCGATAAATTTTGTGTGGAGAATTTATGTGTCCTTATCCTTCGATGCTTAGTTTGCGCACAAACCCGAAAAAAAAAAAAAAAAAGGAATTTTGTTCACTAGTGGGATAATATAGAGGGATTCTTTTTTATCTGATAGGCAAGTAGATATGGTAGTGCTATATAAAGACGAGATTTCGCAGTCGTTTAACTCCACCAACACCATACATATGCATATACATGATTCACACATACACACGTATATATGTTTATCAGAGAGTTTTACGTCTGAAAATATTTGCAGACGTGAGGTAGAACTTTTATGGAGTGCAATGAAGTCACGTATATATACGTATATACATAAGTATATATCTAAGCGTATCCATATTTTAAAACGATCATCGACTTTGCAACATATTTTTTTACAGAGTTGAAGAATTTTGCGTCAGAAATAGTAATCCTTCGTATCCTGCCATTCTCACCGTTAAGGTAACTATATTTAGAGTGGATTTTCTTCAATTTCATCAACTTTTGTACACGTAGTAGTTGGAAAATCAACGATTGCATTGGAATTATTTTTAAAAGATTAAAATTTGGAAATTCGAAATATCACATTTAATTCACTGAACTACAATTCATAAAATATATTGGATTTCTATATAACTTCAATCTCATTTGAGATTTTCAATTTTAGAATCAGTGACCCAAAAGACTCTTGTATGGAATTTCCTTCATGCCGACTGAATAGAAGAATGTGTACTTCAAAGGATTAAAAATGGCTTCAAAAAGTTTCAAAAATGCTCCACAGACAGACAGACACACACACACACAATGACACATAGATACTCATACACTCCAATTTATGAAGATATTAAAAGATGGTGATATATATTTCAAGGACGGACATTACACCCTCTCATCGCGCGCATTTATTCACCTAATCGGCTCAAGGACGCGTGCGACGTCATCGCTTTCACCATTGAATCCAATTTGGGGCAGTTAAAAATTTTTTTTTCCAATTCATCAGATATTTTTTGATAGAATTTGAAACAAATTTAGGATTCAACGATTTTCAATTCGATTGGATTGAAGTTTCGTTCCACAGTCATGAAACAAAATTAATATAAATTTACATTGATATAATTGTTTGTTGTGAAAGTTGTAAATAAAATGGGAAAAACATTAATAAAAAAGTGAAAAAAGTTGCGTTGATAACGGCGATGATTGAGAAAAACACACTGAAACGAGATGTACTATAAACGAGCGTGCGACCAAGTCTATAACACCACCGTCCTCTACTTTAAACTGAGCGAATTGCCCTCGTGAGAGTTTAACCCGGGCAGAAAATTAACTTGGAAAAAGATTCTGGAGTGAATGGGAAAGGTGGAAAGGGAACGAAAGAATAAGTAAAAGAGCGAGGGAGAGAACATCACATAAAGTATGTATGTATATGCCGGAAAAAAATAAAAGAAGGGTGCAAACAAAAAAATAGTATACTCTCGAGGATATTACAAAACGAGCGAGTTCCTCTAAAAAAATTTCACGGTGCGATTTACACAATCATTTATTTCTTCATACACGCAAATATATTTCTTCGAATGGAGTAGTAACAGTATATCACACGTCAGACACTATATTTTTCGAATTTTACCCGGCGGCTAAACATTAAAACAAAAAAAAGGAATAAAAAAAGTCATTTAACGCTCTTTCTTTTTTATGTTATTCATATATATATCTGTATGATCACTATTTTATTTTTATTTTTACTTTTGCCGTGAGCAATTTTTCCGCAGTACAATAATGCTTTCGCGTGATTGTAACGACACCCCCGAGGGTGAACAAGGGAGGGTGATCATTCTGTCGGGGAAAAAAACTCTCTTGTTGATATATACGTAATAGCTCTGCAGTATAATGGTTGCAATATACATTAGTGAGACTAGAATTATTTGAAAATGCGGTTAAAACTGCGAATCAAGATGACCTCGACCTCGTCTCTCGTGACGCATCTGCGCCACTGTATAGACTCGGATTGTCATAAAGTAATATCCGTGGGGATTTATTGTGCCGTAACGAAAAGTACCCAATTTTTCTGTCACGGCATTGCGCCACATTTTTCAAACCCTCGTAATTCTAAACCAAAGAAAAAAAAAAAAAGTGACAGAAGAAAAACAAATAAAGTCTTAATTGCAAATAGACATTTCACATATTTATAGTTTTATGAGTTAATACCATGAAATTATCCTCAGGCATTACCGAAATGAAAAAAAAATTAACGAACTGATGACGGAAGAAAAAAAAAATTAATTTATGTATTTTATATTAATTTTTTTATCTTTTGAGCAAATGATAAATATGCGGGCGCGGAGATGGAGCGTTGGTCGCTCCTGCACGGCCGGCTGTTTTGCGCGACTGCTAGAAAGACCGAGCCGTGCAGAAGCGGGCTTGACCTAGTTCACAAATGCCCGGAGAGTGCGCGGTGTTACCCGTACGCGATCGTAACGCGGGTCTCACTGAGCTCCGCGCGCCACCGACCAACGTTTGCACCATTCCCTCCATCCTATACTACACACAAATATTCTGCACACACCGATACACGGATACAATTTACACAAATACAGTGTTCACATTCAGCCATCCACCCCTACCGTGGGCCATTCTCCAACCATCCCTCCACTATCACATCTTGATAGAGGCAAAAGCGCCAGCAGCAGCCAACCCTCTTGTACCCCTCTCACGTAAATCCACCGCTGGAGCAAACCGACCACCATTTGCTATTCTCCCCTCTCCCATATCGATCACCATACACATATATATATATCTGCAACTATCTACTATATAGATCTAACTTCGCGGCCTGCAGCCAACCTGTCAACATCCCTCTCTGACTTTCGTATCTTTTTTTTGTTTCCACCATTTTATTTCAATTTTGTACTGTTTTGTATAACCGAAAATTTAATCAAAAACATCGCGAGTTGGAGAGCATTTCAAATATGAGCGTTAGATTTTTTTTTTCCCCTCCATATGTTCATTAAAAACAACGAGTATTTGATCCATAGATGTAATTTAAAAAAAAAAAAGGGAGATTCTGGTATTGAAACTGAGAGTGGATTTTATTCTCGATTCAAATGCAAAGTTTGAAACTTCCAGGAAAGTTGCCTTCATAATAACTCCACTTTTCGGAATATATAATATCCATTTGCTCATATTCTTCATACAATACATAAGATACGAGATTTATTCATATACTAAAGATTTCCTTTCATTCTATTATTATTAAGAAAAAAAAAAAAAAAATAGGAAAGAAATGCTAAATAAGTGCATTTTAACGAAAGTTGACTAAATATACAGTTCTTTCTACTTTAGTTGTTGTATTTTTCAAAAATAAACCACGGTACACATTTTTACATTCACATCCTAGTAGAAAAAGTATATCGTTATGCATAAAATACGCTAAACAAAATGAAGAATTATGGCATTCTGGGAAACGCGAAAGGGTGAAAAATTTACCCGCAATAGTTGACATAGTTGAAGTGTTTGTGCGGATCTCTCTTTACCAGCAACATTCTCTCCCAAGTGATGGTCCATCATTTATTATATTAATATATGTATACATTTATATATATATATGTAGATATAAACATAGTCCCACCATGATGATTTCCCCATAGTAGTTGGCTGTTTCTCTGGTGCATAGCGCAAACGCGTCCCCGGATACCCACTGATTCACGGGACACTGCTTTCTGTATTATTATATGGTGCACTCTCGGATATTGAGTCAACAAGCGTTCACCGATAAATATAGAGTCCTATACCCCCTTATAAATACAGTAATGTTGTCTGGACGCGCCTGACAAAAAAGAAGATACAATGTTAGAAAAAATCAATAAATTAAGAATCATATCATTTTATAAACAATATATATTTATTACTATATATTTCAATGATAAATAATGAAGACATTTGTGTCACATTAACATGATAATTTTTCTTGTGATAAAACTTTTTTATCATCTTAGAATTATATTTTATTATCAATATTATAAAGAATGATGAAAGTGTTATTTATACGTTGATTCATTCGACCACACTGAACGGCACGTGTCTGAACACACTCGGGAACATTTCACTTTCATCCCTATATACGTATATACATGGAGCGAGTGAGATGAAGACGTTAAGAGCTCGAAAGAGAAAGCCAAAGGGGAGTGCATATAGGGGTTGTAAAATAAAAAAAAAAAGTGCTCGAGACTGGACTCGTTTTTTTTTCTCTTTTTTTTGCCCTTCGTTTCTTCGGCAGAGTGCGCGCTCCGTCACGTTGCTTCAGCATAGTGTATCAAGTCTTGCGCTGTACACCGCACAGAACACTATACACTCTTTTGTACCCATAAGCAAAGAGGAAGGACGAGAGAGGAAGGGTGAGTGTGAGCGAGCGGGAGAGTGCTCGGGTTGCCGCCGTTTCTCTTTCAAGAGTTCTGGCGGCTTCACCTTACCCGCAATGCACGTTGTGCATATTTTCTTTATCCTCTCCTCACTCTTTTTCCTCCTTCAATACTCTTAATTCTACGCCAATACATTTGATACTATTTGTATGCCGTTGCGCACACCAACAGAACATTTTCTTTTAATTGAACATTTTATTTTTATTGTTACGTAACTTTGTGTAATTGCAATCGATCATCATTAACGAAAATTAAATGGAATGAATTGTCCAGTAGTTACATGCGAGCATTCATAATCGTACTAATTCGGAATAATGTGAACATATGACCGAATGCATGGAATTAATTGGTAAACTGTTGATTAAAGAAAAAATGCTTTTGATCATCGCAAAATCATTTTTCTAACCTGTATTATGTTTTGGTGGTGATGATTATTTTCAATAAAAAAAAGAAATAATGATAATAACAAATAAAAGTAATGATAATAATAATCCTTAGGATGTTGGTACCTAATTTAGAACTACATTAATTTACAATTTCACGTTTATTCTCTGGAATGGCATTGCAACGTTGCCTTTAGAATAAAGCTCTTTACTCTAGTCTTCACAAGCATTAAGTCTACGCATATGGGAAAAGCACCACCCATATATCTCCTGGTACATATATATATATATACAATCGTATTCAAGCGTACATTAGCCGGCTATTAGACTCAAGAACGTACAGCAAATAACCGACATTGTGGCAGTATAATACAGAATGCCTCACTTGAAATTTCACAAAATGTTCCGTGTAATGGCGCAAAACTTTTCATTTTTAAAATAAACAAGTTCCGCCCTTTGTACGAAAATATAAATTAGAAAATATATTGCTTTCGTCTTTTTTTGATTTAATGCCGTATAACGTTTATGAGATAGTATGGGAAGTAATAAGATACTTGTAGCGCTCGTAAAATAATTAAAGTTAGTATCTTAACGTCGTGTGCGCGTCGCAAAGAATGAATCGACAAAAAAAAAAGGTGAAGATGGTAGGTGCGTGGTCTAGTATTAAATTTTTTGCAGGGAGAGCACAGTTGAGGACAAGAAAAAGCATCCAACCGGAAGCCCATGGCAGAGAGAGGTAGTGAGAGGGAGAGAGTGGGAAAATAACCGAGCGAAAAGCCAAGAGCTCCATTATGTTATTATTCATCGCATCAACTTTTTATTTTCCATCCTTTTGCTTTCACGTTAAAACTTGAATAAAAAAAAAGCTTCCGATGTAAATGGATTTTTATTAGTGGGCGAAAATATTTTTATTTTTAATTTTCTTCAGAATTATTTTATCTTTTATTTTAGTTCCACCATTTTAATGGTATTTACAGAGATGCGGTGTTTTTTTTTTTCACTTCTCATTCCACACCTATATATACTCAAAAAACCCTTCGAGTTACTATTGTGTATATCGTTGCATTCACTGACGCGAGAAATAGTCGCACATTGGGCGTCACAAAATATTGTATATGCTGCATATACTGTTTAGTGTATTGTCATTAGAGCGTGACCTCATTTTACTTGTGCGCGCTGAACAAAATATGAATCTATTATATAGTCCACCGCGAATTGAATCGTCATTCATCCATAAATGTGCTAATCCTCCCATATATATATATATATATATATCCTCGTATTCTCATTCCATTTTGAATGACTTTCCAAACAGAAAAAGAGTTCTTTTTTTTCTAAACATTAATAAAGCTGTTTCCATATGGGAAATTCGAATGAAACGTGATATAAATATTTCTTGCAACATGACGATAACTCGGGCGTGATGCAATATCCAGCAAACAATTTCTTTCACACTATTGCGAGAATTTTTATATTCGCGCAACCATTTCAACTACTATATATTCACCATTTTTCATTTTATTTCCACGTCTGTCACATACACTTGTAGATAGACATAGTCTATATCAATGTACTTTGAGTACAATTTATATTTTTATTGCATGCATGCACTTTATATCCATAAATAATATTTAATATCGATTCATTTCGTTTCCAAGTTTCAATACAATGATTGAAACAAATGTATTCATGGATTCACACTATTTCACGCGCTCGCATATTCATAAATCTGTACTTCATATTTGTGGCGCGCGAGGAGATCACGAGTGGGAATACACAAAGATACCTGCTTTATCATCCTGCGGTGTGTCTCAGATTCGTCATTGCACTAAGCGCTCCAGTTTGTACGGAGTTCTGATCGACTGGTGATCCAATATTCTTAATGGAGCCCTATCGGAAAAAAAGGAGAATAAATAGATAAAAGTATTTAATTGGAAAAATTCACGGAATAGTCTCCAATCAATCGTAAAAAAGAATGCAATATTGCTTTTCTCATGAATAGTATATTACTATAATAGTATTTTTATTAACATGACATTTTGCGGGAGCATATTTTCTATAACTATATTACACTGTTTCGATCCACGAGCCGTCACGACACACGCGCTGGTCTATTTTATTTCATTTCTTCTCTATTTTTTATTTCAATCTTCAATTGCCGTTTTGAGATCCAAATCGATCTAAACATTCTCTTGATCCATTCGAAGGTTCTTCAAGAGCACATATACACACGCTGCACACCAACATACATACTAAATCTATTTTTTATCATGTGCGCAAAAAATATTCTCACGCTCGTCCAAGAGACACGACTCTCATACACACAATAAAATATATGAGAGAAAACTGAATAGATTTGCGTTCGGAGTATGAAAGATATATAAAGAAAAACATATACAACTATACGCTCACGTACATATACGCATTACATATCACATTTATCGAGCTGTCTATTTTGTGTTCCTTCTTATGGTAGACTAGTTTTATAATTCACAAATAAACGAAAAATAATAATAATAATAAAATAATAATTATGAAGAAAAACATTGTGCATATAATATAATGATACAAAAAATAACAATAGATTGATTTCCATACAAAATATACATGTACAAAATGTACAAAATATATTGTTGAAAAAGTAAAACAATTTCGTGCAACACACCCTCATTACCATTTTTTTATATCTTTCTATGTTACATATAAATAAATCCATATTAATTTCAGATTCATTCGCGCCAATTTTTTTTCTGTCATTGAAATAAAATATTTACAAATATCACATGATGTAGAATGACGAAAAAAAATCTGCGAAGGTCTCTGGTTCTCACCAAAAAGTAGTACGTTACTTATGTAGAATTATTTACATATATTCTTTTTTTTCTTCGCTGTTTCCTCTTTTTCTGCGTCTCGTTCCATCATACTAATTACAAACTTATTCGAGTGTACTCTTTGGGTTGTCACAACGCCTCTCGAATTTTGTTTATACAATTGAAATTTATAACTGAAAAATCATCTGCGGCTTGAACAGTTGGGTTCATTCGGAAACAACCGACAATGAATTGATCGAAATCTGCAAGCAAAAAAATTGAAAATGAAAATTAATACATAAATTTAATATTCCACTATATAGAATTGTATTTTTTTTTTTTTTTCTCGTAATACAATATTTGATAGAGCCAAGGGTAAATTAGTGATCGGTAGATAAATCAGCAGCGGAGATAAATATCCCATGGATTATTATAAAGTTAATCAAGACTTATGGGAACGGCCCCACGGATGTACCTTTATTATAAAGTTTATATATAGTTGATTGTGTCTTCTTGCATCGTG
This sequence comes from Zele albiditarsus, assembly GCA_958496275.1. Classification (NCBI taxonomy): domain Eukaryota; kingdom Metazoa; phylum Arthropoda; class Insecta; order Hymenoptera; family Braconidae; genus Zele; species Zele albiditarsus. The sequence continues at coordinate 14,826,956 of OY292410.1, forward strand.
TACATGAAACGCTCACGTCCTATCTCGCGCGTCTTCCCTTCTTTCCTCCTTCATACGCGCGGACTTTGCAATTATACAAGTAATTGAGGCTTTTGCAATGGAATGCCAGCAGTTGGATGAGCAATTGAGGGTGAAGAAACGGTACCGACATATAAAATACATATACATAGAAGGAATATTGCATATGTCCATGCATTCTGTATCACGATTTCTTATAATGAAAATGATCGATATCCGCTGTGTATATCAAAGCTACTGTAATTATTCACGGCCATCACTTCGCATTCCTCCTATTTAATGGAAACCGGAGATAAGCGACTTGAATCAAAGATTCCAATAATTTTCATCGTTGAAATTTCACGTCACGCGATGGCTCATAACTTTTCACGGTATTATTTTAATTTACATATGTGTGGTCTTTTTTATTCGTGTGCTATAATGAGACGTACAATTCCACGACGCATTTAACAGCAGTGAGAAGGCTGCAAATGCTGGAGTATAAAAAATGAAAGATAAATAAAAAATAAATGAAAATTCCCAAATTACCTGTTGGGATCGTCCTTAATGTCGAAGCCGTCGATCTTCACGACGTTCCACTCATCTCTGGGACCCTTCGAATAGCTGAAGGATACCTGCAATAAACGTTAAAAATAAAATTTATATATATTAAAAATTTCAATCTCCAACAATGTTAAATGTAATGTTGGCATTGACGAAAATGCTACTGATATGATGGAATATAATTTTTTAGGAAGAGAATCAATGCATACAAAAAAAAATTATAGATATATGCTAAATGTCGTAGAGGTTGATTGTATGCATGGAATGTTTACGTAAATGCGAAGCCGTTTGGAGCGAAGTTAAAGACACCTGGCGCGAGACACCACTTGAGTAACGATGAGATAGGTGCGTTTGTACACGAATAAGCAAAACGCCTCTTCTGTGGAAGAGCGGCAGCAATGTCGACATTTGCAAAAAGAAAAAAAAAAACATAAAGGAAAGAAAACAATCTTTCATCATACTTTATTTTCACATATAAAACCTTTACCCACTTCCAAAACAATTTGTCATTTAATGTTGTTTATAAGTCATAACCGCACGTAGTATAATCAACAAGATGAATATTAATATAATGCGATTCAATTTAGTTGACGTTGTGATATTTACCTGGTCATGGAAAGTCTCTTCATTGAGAAATTTCATTGGCTCAAGATGAGAATGAAACTGTTCTACCACAGTTAGTTGCTTTTTCAGTAAATGCTCAATTATGTAACCCATTGTCACGTCGTCGGGTAGCCTGATTCGGTCGCCAACCGTAATAAATTTACCGCCACTGAAAAAGAAGAGAGAAATTAATGAAATTAAACCAAATTGAGAATAATACAATATACATAAGAGAAGAAATACCAAAATATCGTTTTTTATTTTTTTTTCTTGCATCAAATATAAATAGCATCTCCAACACCTGAGACTTATCGGTATTTCAATGATCGTATTCAAGATAAATGTCCACAGCAGAGCGCGAAACGAATGTATATATATTTATATTTATATGGTTGGATTTTAATTAAAAGCATCAGACGAATGCCGATGATGGTCAAAGTGGATAAAGCCATCACACACGATAAGAAAATTAATTGATATACAAAGATGTAGACATTGAACAAGTGCGTTGTGATTCTCGGACTTGAGTTTAGACGTATACATACAATTTATATATAAGTGTAGAAATAAATGTGATATACACTTGGGTTGTGAAGGTATATTCACTTTCAGAGTTGTGTTTGTAACTCAATATACATAGAAATATAAATGAGAATCAGAAGGGAGCTGGTTTAAAAATCCAGTAAACCGGAACGAACAGCGCTCATCCGAAGCAAAGAGCCGGCAGGTGCATCATCAGAACCACCATCACTACCACCACGATGATGACCAGTAACAGGAGCCACTGTTCAATCTCCATACGATGGAATGTAAATTAACGACAGTACATCAACATACAACTACTCAGAAATTAAAATTTCCTGAATATGTAAAGCTTCTCTCCGTATATAGTTAAAAAATTTGTGTTGAGGATTTTACTTAGAATTCGTGTGAAGATTCTTGTTCAAGAACTAACTCATCATAAATATTCACTCTACTCTTTCACAAAATTCTATGCATTTTTAATTGAAATTCTGGACAGACTTTAGCACAATATTTTTAACTGTACACATATCCCAAAACTTTCTCAACAAATAAAAACGGAACAAAAATGAAGAACATAACCGTAATGACAATTATTTATATATATTTTTTATTCCCTGTACATTGAACAACTGTGCGTATGACCATGTGTGATGTCGTGAGAAAAGTCGATGAAGCTTTCACCACGAGTTTGTCACGAGTTTGCGCGAAAAACAGAGAGCGTGATGATCAAATATATATTTTCGTAGACGTGTATCACCACACACTTATATATATATATATATTTATGTATGAGAACGTCGGTAGTGGATCGTGAGAAAGATGCAAGTATTATATACAAAAGACTTCGATGTTTAAGAGAAAGAAGGAGAGAGAATGAGTGCGCCCGAGGGGGATAAAAGAGAACAAAGTAGTAAGGAGAATCGTATCGAACGATTCGGGAACATAAATCGAGCCAATTAGAGAGGCAACAGGTAGTCACAACTTTGAGAGCATCAGCCTTTTCTCTTGTGTGCATATATATGTTTATCGAAACAACATGGGGGTGACCAAAACGTCCGCGGACACGTCGGACAAATATATCTTATGGGCCCGAAAGCCGCGTGCGCACGTCCAAACTTGCATCACACACATCACCGTCTGACACATGACTCTTTCGCCGCTACTCTATTCCATTATTACTCGCCAAGCAAATATTAATAATCACAAATTATTGGTGCACATTCCAATGTCCAACCAAAATGGATGACAATATGATAAATTGCAGTTAAAAAAATTCAAAATATTACTTAAGCAGATACAAAAAGTTGATGATAACATTTTCATTTGTAACACAAGTACAGAACACATTTCGCGTTCAATTTCACAATTAGACATTAAGATGGAATATTTTATTTTGACAGGGTCTCTCGTTGTGCGTTAATTATGCAAGACTTAACTTGTTTGAATACAGTTTCTCTTTTATAAGTATATATATATATATGTACATGTTTATACCATCACTACGTTGAAACAATTAATCGTGCTGTTAATGAGAACGTCGTTAATTAGACGTTTGAATAGTTTGCCGAACGACGCTATCTTATTTCTCCCTTTTGCCTGCGCGCGCGCGCGCGTACCAAGCTATATATAAGATCGGACATTAATCTCTCGACAAGAGGGAGACGCATCTATAACGCGATCGACGAGAACCTTGCTCTCTCTATCTTTTTCTTTTACTCCAACCATTTGCATATTCGCTAATCAAATCGCAGATCGGAGCTTACAACGAGCATCCATTACTGGAGAACGATAAATGCAGATCAACGAACACAGTGTATGGAGAAAAAGAGGAGAAAAAAAAAAAAAGAATGAAAATACACACGTGCAATGTTCAATACAGTAAGTGCATTTACCGATCTATGCATTTCGCAATGACATTTCCGTTTCAATTTTTATGTGAAGGATATAAAAAATTTATGAAGGGATATATAAAATACCATTTAGTTTATACTAAGTAGTTCAGTATTGTCATTAATTTCACTCAGATTGTTAATGAACCACTTCACCTATCAATTCATCTTGCGAAAAATTTTCCCATATCATAGCCAGAAAAAAAAATGATTTGAATCAACTAATATGATTTTAATTCACCACGAATTTGGCATCAGATATAAAGATTGTCATCAATGCAAACTATTGATTTTTATATAAATAATTTCTTCATGCATATATACATATAGATCTATTTAACAAAATTCGTTCGGTGTTTTGTCGATGGAAATTTTTCAACTTGCCAATTAAAATCGGATAAGAAATAAATAGTCTATAGTAGTGGCGGTTAATTAACATTTTCTGTTTCGATTGCGGGCCTCGCGTCTCTCTGCGTTTGTCTGGAGAACGCACTCATTAGCAAATACCTCCAGTCGGATTCTACATCTCTTCTCTCCCCCGTACCGCCTCTTACCGCCCTAAAACTCCACTTTGTTGACTTGGTCCAACGCAAAATGAGATGAGGGCAATGTCAACGTATGTGTATAGGGATATATAAAACCCATTTGGATTTACACACCCAACCAACGGCGGCAATGGCAACGCGGCAACAGCGGCATATAGGCGGTTCGTGGCCTTTTTAATTGGCCAGATTAGTCGCCAAAATGGTCGGTACAACCCTTCGGAAAAGAATTGCCCCATTGCAACGCGCGTCTCAACATACGATCTCATTTCTCTTTTAGTTTGTGTTCACCAATACCACCACCGCCACAGTAATAATAGTAATAATAATAATAATAATCATAATCATCATCATCACCACCACCCGCTGCTGCCACCTTTTTCCCTCATTTCTCTCCGTATTCTCACCGCTCGCGCGCGCACGCTCAATCGTGCGATCGCATCCTCTGTCGCGCGGTCTCTGTGCCATTCGGCTTATTTCTAACACACAACTGTGGCGACAGAAACAGACAACGAATGAATGAAAAAAAAAAGGAAAATAAAGAAAAGAAACGAAGGACAATCCGACGTGAGGACGCACCGCAAATCCAGTGAGAATATCGGCCTCGTTAAAATACCAGCCGTCGAAATCGAAATTTCGGGGTTAAGTGGATATATGAGAGAGAAAGCATTTATATATTTCTTATTTTCATCCCTCGATCCGTTGCCTTCTACATCTATTTTTTTTTTTTTTTTTTTCCAATTCTTTGCTTCTTCATCCGCAACGATCGAAGCGGAAAGAACGCGCGGTGCGGGCTCTTTATATATATATATATATAGTTATACATATACAGCTTCATGATTACATCGAAAGCTTCGTGCTAAGTAATGGCTTTGACGGTCTTTTGCAGCTACGAGCATCGTTATACCAACATTCCGCACAAATATTCAAAATATTCTGATAAAACAAGGTCAGTTACTTAGTTCGATTTTTATCTGTTTTTTTTTATATCCAATTATTATGGATAAATATATGTGGCTTTTCATTGTATATAAATTGATTTTGTTCGTTGGTATAATTCACGTTACATCTCAAATGTGGCAGCCGAATTGTTTACAATGTTGTGCTGTTTGTATCAGCAGTAAATGCTGCAGCACAAATGGAATGGAAGGTAAATCGACAAGACAAGACTCGTTTTATCCCGGCGTGAATCTCGATCGATTGGCGATTGCAGCGCCACGGCACGCGCAAGACGCAGCTGTTACGAACGTACAAATATATATACACATATACTGTCTACTCTTTATATATACATAACACCATATACCGATAAGGTGGCCATAAAACTCGAGCAAAATTCCGCCTGTAAATATTCTACACACTCTCTATAGGTCAGTAGAATTGATACGTTCAAGGTGTTAACACACGTCTCTTATTCCCCAAGTGTCGCCTCGTAAAAGTTGAGAGTAAATGCATATATATTATAGGTATATACGTTGAAAAAAATGTATATAAATATATGTGAGGAAGAGTCGGTCATACCGGGCCCCCCCTTGAGAAAGTTGAACGTTTGCAAGTCATCTTATATGATATTGTTCCTGTTAGTGAATACCAAATAGAATGTATATGAATTATGTAGCAGTAATGCTCTTATGCAAAAAATGTGAAAATGTATAGGGCAAGGTGAGCGATGTTTCGAAAAAATAAAAATATTAACTCAAATTCCTATTTAAATTAATATATATTCGATTGACAACTTGCATTCAAAACTCCTGAGCATGATTCAAGTCATTTTTTTTCTTTTGCCGAGTCTGTATATATATATAGAAGGTTCTTCGCCGCACCATAGATCAATAGGAATAATTAAATAAGTATTTCAAAAGCCCGCGGGTGAATCCCTAAAATTACACGTAGACAGCAAACAAACAAAAAGGTATACAATCCACCAACAACAAAAAAAAATCCAATTAGTATACACACGTAGGAATTATTCAAAGACGACAATGTTTTTTCTTCCTATACGCATTTAACCTTTTATCCATTCATTCCTTCTTAATTTCTTCCTCTCTCTTAATATACCTCAACCGTACATAACGAACGCGCCCCAAAACAAGAGATTTATAGACAGTGTGAAAAAAAAAAAAAAAAAAAACACCATTAACTCGAAAACGTAATGAGGTTTCTAGACAAGATGGTGGTATAGAGAGCGAAAGAGGCGAGGGAGAAAAATGAAAAAAGAATATATTAAGCAGAGTCAAATTAAATAGAAAAAAAAAAGGGGGGGAAAAAAAATTTTTGCCATACATATATAATCGATAATGGATTTTTAATTAAATGTCCCGAATGACAGCCATTTATTGAGCGTTTAAAACGCGACCTGACGTCCTTCACCGAGTGCGCGAGCGCTAATGCCGAGAACCGTTTGGTCGTCGTATCGTTGTATAGCTCGGCTGTCACGAGCTTGTGCACGCGCCTGTCTCTTTTCCATCTCCCTCTTTTTTATCACTCCTTGTTTCGCTACTTGCTTATCACAGTTAATTAAGACTCGCTTTACCGATTGACAGATACAATTTCGATTGGCATTCAACTCGCGTTTGAAATACGTCACGAAACATTGTCGGGCATGAAAAATAGTTTGGAGGCAATGTCCTTCGTTGCTCCGGTGTCGCTACTACTACTGCTATACACACTGGTGAATGGTGTATATAATGTTTATTATATATTCCTTCGGTAAGTTTATTCTCAAGGCGATCGGTAGGCAATCGCCAAGCGGAACAGGTCGACGACGTCTACTCCTCCTTTACTTTATAACCGCGACCGCCCGTGCAGCACCACCATCATTGCCAACATTGGCGCGCAGTTGCGTCGTCGGCGTCGTCGTTATTCGGACTCTTTTGTGTTTTATGTAGTAGGTACACTTGGTATAGTGCGCCACAGAGGTATAAAGAGGGATGGCGCAACGTGAGAACGTCGCTACCTTCCCCTCTACGATGATGATGGCAGTTGGGTATACGCAACTTGGTTCGCTGCTCGCGATAATTGCCCGTGTGAGGAAATGCCGCGTCCGGAACGTAACCCTGATGGTATAGCGATGTCTTTTATTTTTATTTCTTCTTTTCATTTCTTGATTTTCAAGTGCGTAGGCAGATTTGTAACACGCACAACACAAATAGTATGCATCCAGAAAAAAAAAATAATCATTTCAATCTTCAATAAATACAATTCTAACGCAAGTTTAAGAAAATATTTTTTTCTTTCAACAAGCCTCTTTTTCATTTGAGAATGATGGAACTGTTCTAAACCAAATATATTAAATATACTCCTAATTATTTTTTTTTTCTAGACGTAGTTAGTGAGTTAGTCGGTATTAAAACGAGAAAAAGGAATATTTAATCACTGTTTTGTAATATAATTACAATAATAATGTAGGAGAGATAATGTAAGAGATAAAGTAAAGCAGGAAGAGTTATGGCCAGTGGCACCTGGTATGGTATATAAACTTGATGGACCATTCGTCAATGTCAATCACATTGAAGTGAATGCGATGCTTATGCCCTTAACACGTGACCCCAATTTCATCTGTCTTCATTTTCCTCACATTCACAATAATATATAAATATATATCTTGACCGTAAACAAATTGTTTCCTTTTCATATATACCCTACTCTAACCACAATCATTGCCGTTTGATATATATTATGAGTGCACTACATCAGATAAATAAAAATTAAACATATATAACCAAGATACAACTGAAATGTTTGTCAAAATTTTAACACAAAGCTTCAAGTGTCACCACTCAATATCATTCCACTCCAAATTCGTCATAATTTATTAATTAGAATGAAAAAAAAATTGTGATTCCCTCGAAGAGCACAAAAGGGTTAACAAAAAATTTGCAATTGTATATCAACAACTATTTACAAGATGATATTTGCTCAATGAAGACCAGCAAGTTCGATGCACTTTGCCATAATCTCATTGTCGTATATATACACGATGCACTCAGAATTCAACTGTACATTTGGGCTCCTTGGCTTTTACACCACGACATCCGGGCGCCTCTTTCACATCATTCTTTCAAGAGAACATGACTAAAGTCAATTCCTATATGTGCTTTTGAGTGTGTGTTGCAGTGTAACATCACAAATATATATATATATATATGAACAATATACTGGACATAACAGAGAAAGAGACAGAATAAAGAGCGAGAGAAACACGTTTAAGTATGTCAGGCGACTGTGTCTCTCTGGCTGCTGAAAGCCCGCCCAGGTGCCAGTGTTTTTGTTGGGTCAAGTGTGTCTTCCGTATAAGGGAGTTGCAGTGAGTCAAGTTGTAAAATGCAATGGAATAAGGGAGAATGCCAGAGAGAGAGAGAGAGTGCAAGAGAAAAAGTGAGACGAAAAAAATTGTGATGAGAAAAAAAACATGAGAATAAAATGAAGGAAAGACTGCACGAGAAAGACGAGAAGAAAAATAAAATAAAAACCCACGGAAACAGAATTGATCACAATACGTGATGTGATTGACAATTGCTGTATTGTATATACAGGTGCATGTGTGCATAGAAATCAAATTTGTTGGAGTGAATGAAGTTCAGTAAGTACTATATATGAAGTGCTTCTGAAATGTTTCTTGATGCCCCAGTCGTCAGGTCTGAAAAATTGAGTTAATCCTCTCGCGAAAAACAGGATTTTTCTATTGATACATATTTCTCCGATGCTATTTATAATAATGGTGATATGATTGCTGAAACAAAACGTGCACAAACATGTTTATGAGGTTCTAACTTTGGAGATCAATCAACGCAAATAGATTGTGTCATCATCATCATCATCATCATCATCATCATCATCGTTGTCGTCGTCGTCGTATACGCAATTAAAAAAGTTTATACATATATTCTCTCAAAAAGTTTTGGCATTGTCATCGCTCTAACGATGAGTTAAAGAGCGTTTAGTACTTGGAAAAAAAAAGACAAAAAAGAAAACGCGGGAAGGATGTAACGTCTGAGCACCATAATATATATAACGAGGATCGTTATCCCCAGAAAGAGAGTTTTATTTTTGAAACATAAGAAAAAATAATAATTTATATTTCCCCGTCCGCCCTTTACATCTCTATTCTTTCGTCTGGCGCACGCATCACTTCGATAGTCATTGAATTAAATACTTCACTCAAGAAAATGAAAAAAAAAAAAATATCATCAAGCTTCAATTTTCTCTGGCGTGACACGACAATATTTTTTGGAGGATCAACCATCAATGTGTAAGTGTATACGGAGAGGAACAAAGATATATATTCGCACACAATGTAACGAGAAACCATAGGATGAATGTTGGGTGATGCAGAATACATGTGGGGCGTTGCCGCGTGCAATCTTCACCGGTATTTTCACGGTCTATAGTTTCGCGAACGGGTTTGGCGCGCATGTATATACAATATACATGTATATATGTCGCAATCAAATCGATAGACTGATTGTGAAAAAAAAAAAAAAAACAAGAGAAATTATCTTTAATATAGGTACGGAATTAAAAAATAAATAAAATATAAAAATTCTTAAAATGATATAGCACACAATGCTATATGCAATAATAATAATTAAAGCGCCAACTCACCCAGCCACTGGAATCATCTTGAGTGCAAGTGAGCGACTGATACAGAAACCTGCACCGCCTGTGGCGAACCAAAATTTCACCTTCTGCTGCAATAAGAAAAAGCGTCAATTTAACAATAATAAAATTTAATTCATGTCCTAATCCTTACTTAAAAACAATAAAATAATAAATAAAAATGTTGCCGCACGGTAATAATGAGCATAATTGATGAGTAAAGTATTCCTTGAATTTGTCACTTACAGGTGAAGAAAGAAAATAATTTGAATCATAATTGCAATGATTTTGATTCAAGCAGAATTTAATATTCGATGCAAATCCATTTCCTTGATATCATGCAAGTTTTAAATATCGCTATATAGTGAACATTGATCAAGATTCTTTCATTTCTATTGTGTCATTGTTACTCATATAAAAATTACAGCAAGAATTTTTTCCGTGCTCCTTACTCGTTCTACGAGAAACAAAACAAAAATATAAAGCATTGTTCTATAAATTTTTTTATCTTTTGCACTCGAACAATCACGTCATCGTCTACTGCTGATGCAGCATCGGTGTATTGGCGTGAATTACCACTGCACTGGGGTGCCAAAGCTGCTTCTTCGCGAGTACATCAGTGTGCATAGAGGAGAAAATCGACCCGTTCGATCGCTTATATACTCGGGCGTTCATGGTTGACCATTAAGGTCGCTTCCTAGAGCGAGTTAAACGCAAAACCGATACCATCGTCCACCACCGGCCCCAACAATCCGGTTGTTCGCAGAGTGTATGGTGCGCGAAGAACGCGCGCGCCTCGCCTCTCTGCTCTTGTATGCGGATGTAACACACCAACATACATACACACACCCAGTAACACAGGTATATTGTGAAAAGAGAGAGGGTGTGGTTGAATGTTGCACGTGTATACATTATTATATCTATACCAACAAATGCTGAGACATATACATGAGAGCAACTAATGCCATTGGACCTCCAACCAGGAGCATAACCCATCGCGGAACTCGCGCGCGCATTACCGTTAACTCGTGCGCGGATATAACGCGCGCTCGTTATGATTCTCCTACGGGTATGTAGGCATTTGTTGAAAATCTTGGTTTATTTAGCTATTTTATCGTTTCATTCAAATGTCAAGATTTATTTTTAAATTCACTTCATAAATATATTCCACATATTTTTACGTATGTTTTTGAGAACACTTCCGAGGCCATACAGAGTAAAATAGAGAAAAATTGAATTAGCACAAATATCACATAGGGAAAAAGGAGTCGACAGAACTGAAAGGCAATCAGTCAGTAATTTTAATTATCGCTCACGACTATTTACGACTGGTAATCGGTTCGATCTCGTCTCCCGTCGGCGGCGGCGGCAACGGCGGCGGTAACGCAATCTCAGTCCATCTGATTCGTCCAACGTGGCCGGTAACGAAGGTACCTATACGCCGATCGAAATGCGAGATTGTGCTTGGGCTCGCTGACTAATTACATTCCTGACCCGGTGGGCTGGCTCAGGGAACGCCTGTATCCAATTTCGTATCTCCAATTGGTAGACCGCGTGTGCGCGCCCGCGCTTAAAAACGTAAAAAAAAAAAAAAGAAAAGAAAACAACAACAAAGTATCAATCCAAAATAGAAATAAACGTTTAATCCCCATAGCTCGATTACCCATCAAAGCCAAATCTGGGCTACAATGTTGACAACGTGATCACATGGTATCTAATTCTATAGTTGAAAGTCTTTCTCGTATCCTTACTGCAATAAATATAAAAGAAAGAAAAAAAAAACAATAACAATGATAATCTCAATAGTGCGAGAAACTGTTTTGCATGATGATACAAATGTTTTGATATATATCTGATGATGGAAATGAGTAGGCTATTATTATCCCCAGTGTATTAGGACTAATGAATAGATTGTAGGGCGTGATTATACTCGTGTACGTTTTCCGCTATTACTTCAGGTTTATATTTATGTTTATATACACACTCACAACCCTTGCAAATGAATAAAACATATACAGTAGCTTTCAAAAATATTTCAACGCATTACTGCTTTAAATTCGCCTGTATATGAGACTGTCAAAAGGCAGCATTATGTTTTTTTAGCAGAATGCTTCGGGGCGCAGGTGTGTACAACCAAAATCATACGATTGGAATAAACAAATAGATAAATAGGAGGGAAAAGAAGTGGCGGACAAGTGGAAAATATTGTGAAATAAATATTTTTTGCCATAAAGAAGAAATAAAAATAAAATGAACATAGTTCGAGAGTTGAATTGGAAAATTTATTTCATATATTACGTTTTTTTTATTTCTATAAAAAATTCCAAATATTATTGTTGTCGAAATAATTTTGCGTGCTACTGTATACATACAAGAATATACTGTCGGAGCGAATGAAGGAATAAATAGAGGCAAAAATGGGGAAAAAAAAAAAATGGAAAAAGGGAGAAAGAGAAATGTCGAGGAAATGGAAAATGAGTAGTACGCGCGTCGGCGAACTGGGTTGAAGGGTATAGGGTAGATTGCAAAAGAAATGGTTTTGCGGTGTGCGCGCGGTAGAAACGGCGGATGTTCTCGCGTATATAAAGCGAAAAACAAAGATGGTGACTTGAAGATAATATACGAAGACCAACGTTGGGTATATAATAATAATATCATAGTAATGGTGGTATATAACAGTAGTACGTGGTAGCATCAACATAGACATAATACCATAGGCGTATATATCGCAAGGTAGGAAATACGAGTTTGACCAAGAAAATGGGAATACATAGGGGAATGAATATTTGCAGCTCATCGTGAGCGCTGCTGTTATAAACCATAGCTGTATAAGTTTTCTTATACATATATTATACATATACAAAGAGGGTTTACATGAGCAATGACGATGGGATATGACCACGAGTTAGGCCGTCATGGGTCATGAGCAGACAACTCGTTCCTTATTATTATATTCATCTCTTTTCGCTTGTCTCTTTTACTCGCCATTCTCAACATCATCACCGTTGACTTTATTCATTTAATTTATGAAGGTTATGAATTTTCGGGAGCATATTATCTCTGCGTTTCACTTTATCTCTCCATTCTAATGGAATTTCTTAAATCCACATGTGTATATGTAAACATATGTATATCTCATCTAATTTGCAAAGGGTAGAAATACCACACTGATACAATTTTATACTCAATTAGAATTATCTCTGTGTGCAAATATATATGTTTTATTCTTCGTGTTCGCAGCAACAGTGCTAATATTCCCGCCTACACATATGTGTGTATTTGTATATGCAATTCTCTGGAAATAACACAGTCTTTTTTTATTATTTCCTCATCTTCTTTTGCATCAACACATGACCTGCTGTAGAAGTGCGCGACCTCGACAATGATAACAATTCTCGCGTTCCACATCGGATTCCAATTTTATATTTAGTTCCATCTATTTGCTCTCTGTTTTTTTTTTTTTTTCCCCCCGCTCATACAATCACATTTGGTGCGAGCCCGACGTGTGCAGTAATTAAAATTGAATAAAGATATGTGGTTGTCTTTTGTTCGCCAGGCAAAATCAATGCTTGACGCATTTCATTTAGCTCACTCTTGTGAGTGTCATTCGCTAACGAGCAAAAGAAGAAAGAGAGTGGGGGAATGATCAAAGAAGCGTGACGGCACATAACACACGAGAACTGGAACCGATGGATGGATGAACGTGCAGTGCTTCTAATTAAATTCGTCGTGGATTAAGATCTCTCACACACTACACTCACATATATATATATAACACACGGTTTTTATAGTTACAAATAACAATTCAAGAATGATTTTAATGCAAACTATTTTTTCATTTTCTCAATATTGTCAAAGTTCAACTTTTTGACCGGTGTCCCATCACGCACAAATAATTACTTCGTTCCGCTGAATCGTCGCAATTACTTTTGCAAGCTCCAACTTGCCGACACATACATGTATATATATATAAACCGAGAAGGGAAGCTGATGCACCGCGCGCGCGTCATCTCCTCCGCTTCTCTCGCTTCGATATATATAATTCTTCCACCATGATACATGGTTATTACTTGGTCATCTTATTTCCAATCGATTCATGGGACCGGCTATTTCTTGCCACGTAAAACCGCAACATTGTGAATAAAATAAGCCGACACAACACACAACCATGTAGCCAGCCACATCCGAAGCAAAAGAATGAAGAATAAAGAAAAATGACGGGGGAAAGAAAAAAAATAAAAAACAAAACGCAGTGATATGCGCGATATAATGTGCGTAAAAAAAAAAATTGGAAAAAAAAAATCACGTATGGAATGTCTGACATATGGTAGACATCCCTATACATATTTGTAAAAAATATTCAATGTGAATTCTCAAAATAATTTTTATATATTTATATAATGGATACAATTTAATTTGAACTTTATACATATGAATGGGAATTAATATTCCCTCCAATATTATTTAAAGCTGCCCGGATAATTATCAAACAAATTTGTGATTGTAAAATTAGTTGGAAACTCGGCCAAATATTTGACCAGTTTTGCGAGGTATGTTATGAAAGGGCGAAACAAAATCATGAATTATTAAAACATAATATTTTCAGTATGAATAATTATGAAAATAATTTTCTCAACACTAGATAAATAAATAAAAATAAACAATGTAGATTTATGCGAATGAATTTGAATGTTGTGTATGTATATGTATAGAATTAATAATGTCTCTCAATTAAGTTCAAAGCTGGGATGGTAATTATCAAACAAGTTCGATAGATCGTTTCAATAAAACGCCTCATATTTCACAAGATACGAAGATACTCAACCATCCTCCTCCTTATTTCTTTCCACTCCATACCCTGATGATTGATAGCGTCACTGTGGAGTTTACTACCTTTACCCCCGGCTGTGGCTTTGCCCCGTTCAACCAACCAACGAGCCACCACACTCTATACACTCTCTGTTTATTCACATAAATATATATATACATATATATGCTCCATACTCACATCTCATCATCTTTCTATTTTTCTCTCTGACATGGAAGAATCGATGAAAAATATGTCATCAATCGGGCAATACATCTAAGATACATTGATTAATATAGGTCAATTCATGGAAATGTATTTTATAAACGTATTTAAAACCGTTATAGAAAGTTCTTCAACTCAACTCTGGTTATTATAATTCGTGACTGACATCGATCGATTAAACCGTAGACACTGCGCTTTATTCTTCAAAGAACTGTCATATTTGAAAAACCGGTGTGATGAAGAAAAAAATGAGAAAATATATATATATATTTATATATATTTCACGGCTTTATATCTTTCGCTGAGGTAATAATTGGTTGACCCACGGTGTGGTCACGATATCTCGTTGGTAATAATATTTTTTTATAGCTGAACATTAATGTTATAAATATGAAGGAAGAGTGGGAGAGCTGAAAACCGTTTAAATCGAAGCAATAAGTTTACTAGTTTACGGTTAATCGACAACTTATCTCTCCTGTATTATATTCGTTAACTGTATGAAGTGCGGAACACGTTTTCTATATCGTTCGAAGGCTAAATGAGCATATCGGATCTCTTTTTGCCACTGCGCCGATTGCACCAGCAAAAAATACCCTTTCACCCGATAAAGGCGTGGTGCAATATGCTTCAACCAATTACCCTCCTCGTACGTCTGGCGATAGAGAGAAAATAAAAATTGAAGTTGACAAAAAATGTAAGACAAAAAGAACAACCATTGACTTAAAATAATTATCCAACACCGTTTATTCTAAATGTATGTTTTAATTGTTATCAATCTCCTAATTCAAAATCCTGTCGCAATTGTACTTGTTTGAATAAATAAATAAACGAATAGAATAGATGTGTAATTTTTGTTATTTAAAAAAATAATTACATAATGATATGTGCAATAGAAAAAAATGAACATTGAGTTATGTTCGCTACTCAAGTTCACGGTTTTTATAGTTGCAGAAAAAGAAGAGTTTGAAAGCCAGTGGTGAATGTATATAGTAAAGAGAGGAGAGACATATTTCTATATATGTATTCTGTGTTATATATAAGAACATGTACATACGCAAGACGGCTGGACGTTAACGATAATCGCGACGTGCCGGTGCGGAACGGAGCACCACACCCACGGGGGGTCGAAGCATATAGGCGCCCATGGTCCATTCTGTTTCCATCGTTGAAATGGAGGAAGTTGTAATACACGACACAGAGTAAAGAAAAGGATACGAGTAACGTAGAGCGAATGAGAGAATACAAAAAGGTAGAAAGAATATTTGTATATTTTTTTTTTTTTTAACCTTTACCATCTTCTTTGGCCCACCTTCCTCTATATATGTATACTGTAATGTGCAAGATTGAACAACTGGTCGAGAAACTGAAAATTCCATCGGCTGTGTAACAAAAAACTAAAAGAAACTTTGACGTGAAACAAACCAACAGCTTTCTCGAATCAAGATTATTTATACATATTTATGACACTTATGCGAAATGTAATCAAAGCAATCGGCATTTGTTAAATGAGTTAGCTGTAACTGAAGGAGCGTTTTTTTTCTTCTATTTTTACTAATTTATATTGAGAAAATTCATCATACACATGTATACGACAGATAATTGACACGTGGATCTTGAGAATATACGTGATAGTTGTGAGCAGGAATATTATAGAAAATGAAACTCTTTGCTTGAATTAAAATTATATTTTATACTATTTCAAATATTAAAATTGCTTTGAATCGAATTCATGAATTTTCATTAACATCATTTTCCCCCAGGATATTATGTGTATCGTGAATAACGAGAAAATTCGATAATGAAGCTCTTGTATATATTTTCCCCAACATCAAAGAAATTTATTCAAATTATGAACGATCGATAAATGAGAATTTAAATGAGACGTGATGATGTAGTGTTGTATAATTTATTTGGATTGAAGGCAGACAAGAATTTTTTCGGGAAGATGGTTATGGGAATTTAATGATCGATATGTGTGCTGAGAGAAGTAGGGCCCTAACGCACAAGAAATATATATTACAAGAGAAGGAAGAAGAAATGAGTCGATAGACTTTCACGACAACGATATATACCCGCGGCTGGTTCCTTGTCGTCGCGATCCCCTCGATATTGTACTGGTTCAACCGGATTGTATATATATACATATATATATATATATGTTTGGGATGTGTATACGCGACTGAATGAACAGCATCGAATGAAAAACTATCTTGGAAAGCACCCGAAGATCCATCAGAGCCCGCGCGCGAGACTTTAAAGAATTTACTGCGGTCAACAATTGCCTTATTTTTATTTTTTTATTTATTCATTTATTTTTCCCTCTTCGTATAGAGATAGTGATCCCCTTCCGCCGATCGCTGATCTGTATTCGACAAAACATTTTTTTTCTAATCAATTTTGTTGCTTATTCATTTATTTTCTTTTTTTTTTTTTGACATGTGTTCATGTGAAATTTCATTATAGACGACGTGCCTTCGAGGCATTCCAGTGGCATTAAATTATATATAGTGTGCGGTGTGGCGTTGAGGAAATCAAATCTTTAGGACCCAAACCAAATTCGCTTTCTGTGTCCGCATGTCTTGCATTCAAAGATTTTTATTTTTCTTTAATTCCTTTTTAGGTTAATTTAATTTTGCGTATTATCATTATTATCATTTTTTTTTTTATTTGTTTCATCCACATATCGGTTTTGGTTGAACGAGAGAAAAGGATTAACAGCCCAAGCGGCAGCATGACAGACACTCGACATTTCGATAAGATCGGTCTTTTCTCAAGCCGCTGCTTCAAATGTGAATGCCCATACTACGCACATTCAACGATTAAATCACGATCATATCTCTTACCGTTTGCTCGAGCATGTTATATGCGTCCTCGAATTTATGATTATCCACAGATACACACATACATATACACATACGCGTGGGCATACATACGCCTTACTCTATACACTCGTGATGTCCAATTTTTTATTCACCTTTTTCTTTTTTTTTCGTAACGAAACCGAGAAAATGATTCTCAATTTATTATCAAGCTGAACAAGAAAAAAATACTCTTGTTTAATTCTTGAGAATTAAACGATTTCAATATGTTAATATGCATTCACCGAGTGAACGTGTGTGTATACGGGTACTTACAAATACAACAGTGTTATGTATTCGAAATTAATGCTATAAGATTAGATAGCTGTCGAAAAAAAAAAACAAACAAACAAACAAAAAAACTGTTGGTCACAAATCAAATAATTCCCAAAAATGTACTGCTGGCGCTCGTGAATGTCACTGCTCTTGTTAATTTATAGTAAAATTACCGCTATTATGGATGCAAAGAGGGAAAATCGAAAAACTGGAAGAGATGATAATAATAACTGATAACGTCTGTAATGAATATGTTACATTGAAATGGATAAAGGATACTTACAGATCGTTTCGACGACTCAGTACCGTGTTGTTTCATAATCTCCAGTGGCGCGGGTATTGACGGCCTACCAAGATACCAATCTTCACGGGGATTGTAATTGTCCAACAGCTTTAAGAGACGTGGTACATTCACGTAGTTGTCATCGTCAAAGTGACAGAACCATCTGTGACAAAAAAAACATATAATTGATAGTTGAATCTTTATCGATACACGCATAAGTATTGGACATTTTTTTGTCGTCTTCTTGACATCTTTCTCACTTTGTACACCATTAGTCATTTTTTTTTTTTTTCCCCTCTAGTGTTTCAAACACTCGACAATTGATTACACAAATGTTGAACAACAGTTGAAACATCGTTTGGCACAAGAGCAATACAATTAATAATAAAATTGCGAAATAATATGGGAAGGAGAAGAAAAAAAAACGGATTAACAAAAATAATTTGTGATCAATCTAGCACGGGACAAAATCGACTAGTGACATTTGAAATATAATTTTTTAAATTCGTGCAATCCATTAATCAACTCAATCCATTCATTTTTGAACACACAGTCATTTTGTGATCGATCGTTGTTGCGATTGGCAAACACGAATATAATAGATGAACGAATAAACAGCCAATGGAAAGGCAATAGCTGATGTACAAAGTATCACTGAGTCTATTAATAATTCACCATTCAATAATGAGAAACAAAAAAAGTTTTAATTTCTTTGTTATAAATTCCCCTCGGCGCTTGCTCATCATAATATATCATACATATACATATCGCTGTTGAACAATCAAAAATTTGTAATGTGAATTTAAATGATGTCTTATGATCTTACTTCATGATATTAATTACAATAAAAATTGGAATATACTCAACACTAATGTATATTTACTAAAATCGGCCATCGCTCTTCTATACAAAAAATTTTGGCCGTGGGAAATGCAATCACGTGACTCCATATATATATTTGGATGATTTTCATTGTTTGCGCCACGTGCGCATTCGTATTTCCTCTGAGCGAACAAATCAAGAGGGTGAATTATACATCAGCCACCGGCAACATTTCGTATAAATGAGAATTATTTTTATTATATCGGCACGTGGCATTCTCGTTTGTCGTTTGATAACCATCACAATGATTGGGTGATTCATTTTTGATGGCGCATGATGGGAAAGAGTTTGCCCTTCATTCCCAAGTGGAAATGTTGGAATAAAATTGAATAGAAGAGAAAGAAGAGGAATAAAAAAAATAAAAAAAAACGATAAAATAAAAGGGAAATAACGACGACGAGTAAGGTAAATTGCAGACGTTCGGTCATGAGTATATAGAGGAAAAAAAGAAAAAGTGGCTGTGTGTGTATCTATTGCACGGCTGATGCCCCCATGTACATACGTATATCTGTATGTATACGAATAGATACGACTCAGATAAGTGCGCGAAGAGAAGCCCGAGCACCTCGCGCGCAACGCAGCGATTTAAACCCCAAGATATCAACTAACGTTGGCACGATATATAATACCAATATATATAGCATAATCTACTTAGAAAAAGGCGAATTGGAGTCTCTTTTGCTATACAAGAACGTGCCAACACTGATCGTGTCTTGCAATAACTCCCTTTGCCACTGGTAATCTCATGTTTTCTATACTGTATCCCGGAAAAATCGATTTGTCCGCGAGAGTGAAATAACAAAAATATAATCATGATTGAATTTTCATGATCTTCATGTGTGCGTTCAAGAAAAATATTATTTTCCATTTTATCAATACCTTATTGAACTTCAATGTTTCATTGTACGATGAAAGTGAATGAAAAGACACTATCCATAAATCGAAAAATTATGCGAACAGTATCAAAGGGTGGAGAACATACATGATATAAATATAATTATTGGAATATATATCGAACATCATTTGTTTCATCTGCTAGTATATATTTTCTCCGTCTTATTCTTCTGGAGTATGATAGTATTTCGAAATCTTTCTGGAAAAAGTAGCGAGTGAGTGTCATGTGAGGACCAAGTGAAGGTGAAACATGAGTACACCACTTAAAAGCATACAGTGGAACAGGAATAAATAGCAGTATGGCGTAGATTGTCCGCGACATGCTATATTCCACTGGAGTGGTGGTTGCCAACGCAGCAAAATTCAGCTGTTCATACATCAAAATTCACAATTCATATATATACACACACACTAATAGGTGCTACAAGATAGCTCCTGGCTTTAACGAAAAGCAAAGTTGGATGGAACTCATATTAAGCCTCGTGGCATTCAACCCGACACTTCCTTTTCCCTCATCCCACACTCTACACTGACTGATATTGTCAAGAGAAATTTATTCAAGGAGTTCACGCGCTCCTGTCATCCAGAATTCGTCCGGAACATTACTAATTAATTAAACCACCAGTAGATCAATAATTAGATTAATCAGATTAATGGAATGAAAAGGATTATTGAATTATCGTGTTTCTAGAAATAATATGGTTCAAAATAGAGTATATAAACAAAAAATAATTGTAAAAAGAGTGTATCAAGAATGAGAAACGATTTATATATCAGATATGAGAGGAAAAAAAAAAAAAATGATCTTTATATTGAAGCAGCGTGCGCGAGCACGAGTCAGTTTGATATTGCTTGTATAGAGTATAATACGCGAAGCTGTGTAAAAGACCCAATGGAGAAAGTTTTTACAACGAAAGCGTCCAACCGGAACCCAACATCTAACCCGAAGACCATGCGGACAATATTTTTTCATTTGATGTACGCGCGGCACATTATCCCGATATATATATATTTATATACAAAAGCAATGCGGCCCCACGGGACCCCATGATATTGGTTTGGCCGCGTACATTGCACGCCCGAAATTATTGATTATTATTAAACTGAGTTCGTGCGCCCGAGTATCTTTTTAACGTTATATATTGGCATGTTACATACATACACACTTAAACGTCCCCAAGTCGAGCGCTCCTTCATATACTTTTACTTCATATATACGTGAACGATTTATTTTCAGTCACGCCCCACGAATGGCCCTATAATGACCGCCACTATACGTCACTCTTACTCGTGAAAAAAAAATAAACAAAAAACTCACCAATAATAATGATTCGATCTTTTTTTTTTTTTTTTTTTTCATGCAGTATATTATTAAGGAAAAAATTTTAATAAAAACATTTGAATGTCACTAGGGAGAAGTCTGACTGTGTGTTTAACGCCTGCCACTGTGCGAGGCGGTGTATTATAAATTACAGAGACTTATGGTTTGAGTTTTACTTCAGCCATATATATGTGTATACATGTATATGAATTTATATATATGAAAGAGACACGTCGCATTGTCCAGAAAACATTAGTGATGTGAATTATGAATGCAAAAGCATACCTAAGAAATTAACCCGATGGAACATGAGTTGCAACGTTGGTTATATGGTGATTAGCTGTGCGGGACCCACCTGATAGTTACAAACACATGTAATATCAGTTCCAGAAAAGAGAAGAAAAAATTATAGAGAAATAATTACGAATGTGCACAAATTAAAATTGAACATGGTAGAAATAGGTGAAAAGACTCGTATAAACATTTTTATCATGTCCCATATTTCTTCTACCAACAAAAAGAGATTGGGTGAATATATCCGTGATTCTTCAATAAAAGTGTTTTATTCACCAACTTCATCTGATTATTAATATGACAAAAATTATTTACTTAATCATATTAAATATTGTTATCGTGATGAAAAAAATTTTGATGCACCCACTATTTATATATAAATATGTTTTTATTTGAGACCCAATGTCATTGGATATCTCGATAAAACCCATTTCTGTCAAGTAGTTTGAAATAAATAAAATGGCACGAAATATAATTTTCTGGATATTCGATATATAATGAGGACGCTGGGGGTGTGTATAATATTAACCGCTAGTATTTTTTCATTCCACGTCTCGCAGACGATCACGTGTAGTCGTTGGTTTTATTCACCAGATATTCAGTTACGCTCTGGAATACAATTACATCGTGCAATTTATATTCTCATTCGGCTTTCATATTTGCGGTACATTTTTGTTAGTTGATTTACAAATAATAAATATATATATTGATAAATAATCGAAGAAAAACCGAATAGTGGCGAAAAAAAAACAAAAAAATTAGCACATGAGTGTAACATGATTCTTTGTTCTACTTTCGAGTATGCCATATAGCACAGTAATAAAAAGTTATTGTGTACGGGTCCAAAGCATCACAGCGGATGTACCAATGAACCACAGCGACGAGAGTCAACGAGCCACTTCCGGGGACACTGGCATGCTGCAGAATATTACATTGATAACAGAAATTGGCTCTTCCAAGTACGGCCAATCGCGGTAGGTTGTACAAAACACAGACATACATTATATGGAAGCACAAAACATTCAACTATAAAACGTCTCGATAAGCATTATATTGAACAAGAAACAGGTCATTTCTTGTTATATGTGTATATGTGAATGTATGTGTTAAAGTGAACTCTTGAAATATCTTTTGGGACAATCTGCAAACTCGGATCGATTGAATTTTTCAATCGTGACTGTTTCACTGCACCCACATGCCACCAATGAATGGATCCATTCACGATAAGTAGCAGATTCGCTGCTGCTTCGGCCAGAGGAGATGTAAATATAAATGTTGGGAAGAGTTGGACAGAACGGCCCCTTCGACCAAGATAGGCGCTTCGCAAAAAAATACATCACAAATAGTAAAAATAAAAGCATTTATGTGTCTACTTTAATACTTATGAATATATATTTTATTTTCTCTAGGATTTATCCAACTCGCTGTATATAATTCATGTACATTTTATTGACGTCTCACTATCAACGAAAATATCATATGAGATGATTTGTGAACGCTCGACTTCCTTGAGAGTCCTGTGTAGGACAACACTCCCCTATAGGAATGTGAGAGAGTGAATGCAAAGAAGAAGATATAAGAGCAACTATTAATCTCAAGTTTCCGGTTTATAATGCTTTACTTTTGTTCCATCCTGCACCCTTCAATAAAAAAAGAAAAATATTATACTTTAATTTTATTTTTATTCTTTTATTCTATGACCAAAAGCCATTGAAGCACTAAAATTTGTTTTCAAAAGTCAATGGCCTCTCAAGTTTCTCACATTACACACTTCAATTGTTTCCTCACTCAACTATACATTTTCACAGAAGTAAAGCATGAAAGTATATTTTTTTTGTGCCATTTGAACTCTTGGGATTGCAAAGCATATTTACGATCAACTAAAACCTCATTTTGAATAATATATTTATTGTAAATAAAAATACGTCGTGCTCGCGAGAGCATGAAACATTTATTTTCATTTTGTGGGAAAAATAAAAACCCGTATTCTTATATTTTCTACGCTTTTTCATTTTGCACAGATCGTAAACAAAAGTGGTATTTTCGTCCAACAAGAGACAAAACGATGATACTGAACATGCCATTCTTAAAAATGAAAAACTCCGTATAAATTATCGATACTATTATATATGCTCTATACTCCAATATTTTATCCAACGATAAAAAAATTAATTAGACTTTGTCATATGTCGGAATGTAGAGAAAAATATTCATCATGAAAAGCAATATTGAATATACGTCAACGAGATATAATCATTTGTATGTATACATAATGTTTATATATATATATATATATACATAGAGGAATATATTGGCTTGTATATAGGTACATGTACCAACCGATCTGGGACATTAAACGTGTTTCGCATGCGAGCGAGTGATGCTCGCACACACCCATCACTGGTCATCTCCTCATCGTTAAGTCTCACAAGCCCCCATTGCGACCTACAAAATTTATAACGACCACGCGCTGTGTATTACGCGCCCAGCAACATTGATGGGTATATACCCACAATCACGTCACAAATGTTAACGATGAAAATTCCATACCTCAAACATCCACATTTAATCTTTACCCTCAAACAACAATAATTCATTTCTTTATTCACCTCTACGAAAAATACTAAAGAATAATTTATATATAGTGATTTTTTAACGTAGCTGTTTAAAGCTCAATCACGTCGACACTACTCATTTAATATTAACTTTTAAAAAATGCAACGATGTACTGAAATTATTTCGTGCACTTTTCAGCGCATATATCTTCAAAGCTAATGAACCAATTTTAACCGGTTGGAAGCTAGTCCCAATGGAAGAAAGGTAATCATCTGTTATATTTATTGATACAAAAATAAAATAATAGCTAAGGCAAGGAAAATCTATGGAATTACACCTGAACGATGAACAGTTTTTGTATATGGTGAAAACTCAGTTAGTTCTCCGGTATATATAAACATAAAAGCAAAGATGAGGTTGCAGAAGAGCAAGAGACAGAGAAGAAGTATAAGGTGGAGTTGTGACGAGAAGATGGTGAATGAGGGGGAATGTACCACGGTGGACGAAGACGACGTAAAGAGAGAGCGGCGAAGGATTGAAAGGCGTCATCCGATCGCAAGGCTGGTATCAGGTGCAAACCAGTTCCTGAAGCGACGCACCACGAAACCACACCGGGTGAATCTGCAAATAGCAACGCGCACGCAACCCATATCACCGAGGGCGCACTATACATATACATAATCAAACTATATAGCGTTCATCAGATATACATATACGTATATAAACAAATATGTTTAATGCTCTAATATAACGTAAGATATTTGTGGTAGGGTTATTTTAGTGTTCTATTTTATGCGCCTGTTCGTGTCTCAAATAAAATTTCTCGTTGAAATGTTTCAGTCATGATGCAGTTTTCCTACCGCATGCGGTTACTCCATTTCACATTTACGATTTTTCTTTATTTTCATATAAAACAAAATTTCTTACAGCTCCGCATATATATATATATATATATTATACGCGTGTTGTTGCAAAAATATGATTTGTGACTTTATTATATTATTATTCTCATACAATCCACGTACTTCATTCCAATTTTTCAATAAATAATAACCGATAAAATAATTTAATCCAGCAAATCAAAATACAGAAAAATTATAAAAGTTATCGAAGAGACATTGCGGTGGATATAGCCAAGATAAATCACCACACATATATGAATAAATAAACGCACCATTGATCCCATATAATGTAAA
Source organism: Zele albiditarsus (assembly GCA_958496275.1). NCBI lineage: Eukaryota > Metazoa > Arthropoda > Insecta > Hymenoptera > Braconidae > Zele > Zele albiditarsus. Next base: position 14,852,266 of record OY292410.1, read on the forward strand.
GTGTATATGTATTAATATTCTTGCATTGAAATAATGTTCGTGGCTGTCCAAGTCAATTGGTAACATTGAATATAATATGTTTGTGCGAAAGACAAAATACAACGAGAGACAATTGTATGTGTGTGATTAAATGTACATGTATATGAGAAGATTCATCCATAAATCAATTGAATGAAATCGATGGTTGAGTATCTGCGAGTTTATACCACTTGAACGATCAATTAATTTGGCAATCAGTGGGTGGCAATATGAAATATTTTATTCTGCACCTGCCATTGAAAATAAAAAATTAAGAATAAATTGCCACAACATATTAATGCATTAATTCATATGAATATATACAGGATGACGGTGGGGGAAAAAAAAAAAAAAATGACAAATAAAAATTGTAAACACATAATGTCAAAAGTCGGGTAATGATAAAACAAATTATATATTGAAAAATATTCATGCGATATAAATCGCAAGCGCGGGTATATCTCGCGTGTATATCGGTAATCAGACGAAAGTGAAGAGGGATCGTGGCAGTAGTGGTATGTAGTAGTAGTGACCAAAGTACAACGCATAAACGATGACGCAGCGAACTAATAAAAATAAAAAAAAAATATATATATACACATGTGTATATATAAGTGAGTGAAGCACCGCGTGTGCGAACGCGCGCGCGGCAACCGGTACAGAGCTGACTCGACGGAAAACACTGTTGAGAAAAAAAGGAGAAAGAAAAAATACAAAAATGAACGAACGATATATAGCAGAGGCATCAGAAAGGGCGGGATGCCTTTTCGTCGTCCTCTAAAATGCTTATTACGCGACATTACCATGCAACAGCTCGTATGTAAGACATGTAGGTATAGCAAGAGGCAAGAGGAAGAGTCACGCGAGCGAGCCAAGTCTTGCAAGAAGAAGTATGTATATGGTAGATATAAAAAAACGACAGAACGCACCTTGCAGTCATCGCCAGGGCACAAGCAAGACGAGTATCATACCTTTTTTTTTTTCTTTTTTACTAAATTATTTATCCTCTCTGGTGGCAAGTCAATGCACGAGTTGTAATTACCTTCGGCGTACGCACACGACTGTCCACGCTAATTATGTGCAATTGATATCGATGGAAAATTGGCTAAATGATACGGTGTTCTTGACACACGCGAATTTCTACATAATCAATAGAACAAGAAAAAAAAAAATGGTTATATATTCTGCAAGAACATGATGCATCCAGCAATAAAAAAATTTCCGTATCGGGAATTTTGTAGCTTGGCGTCCACTCATTATTGTGTAACTTCCACACACCTATCAATATTCATCAATGAATATCAGTATAAAATCATTAAACTATAAATAATTCAGAAAAAAAATCAAAAATATACACTTGACCAATCAAATGAGAGTTCGCCGCTTGGATTTAAGAACAAAATTTATTCCTATATGGAGCAACAAAAACAGTGTTTAAATCAAGAATAATAATCTTCAGTCAAGAATAGTTTTCTTTTAGTATGAACTTGCGGTATTTGAGACTGCGATAGCAAATCTCAGAGTAAATACCATATTGACAAAGAGATAAATTTATCTTCAGGATTATTGCTGCGCTGATAACCATATAAATAAATATACACTGTTAAAATGGATATGAGATAGAGGATTATGTACGCGCCAAACAATTCCCAATGAATGATCGAACGTTTTCCTTCGGTTTTTCGTTGACTTAATGGACATGATAAATCTCTTCGGACGTGCGGCACAGAATGAGAAGAGCAAAGAAAGGGAAGAGGGAGTAAGAGCGAGAGAGTACGTAAATTTATCGTCGGGCAAATGATGTTTTTTCCTACTGGTGCCTGCCTTCCTGCCTTCCAACACACCAGGAACCCAGGAACTCGTGTACACATGGAATAGGTGGAGTGCTTGGTGCAGTTGTGGCTTTTATAGTTCCCGACGTTAATTAATGGGAATTCTAAGCACATATACACCGCAGTTAACTCATAAAATTTTGTACAAATATATAATATATAATATAACTTTTATAAATTCTTTTTTCTTTTTTCTCCTCCATACGTGTGCTAATAATTTGAATTATTTAAATGCACGATGTTAAATTGAAGACAGCCAGTAGTAAAACATGTACATATATAGTCAACAGGGTTATTGTAATTATCTTGGTGGATTGACAGGTTAATGGTGTATATGTGGCGGTGCCCCCAGTTTAAATATGCTGCCGGTTCGCTCTTATTCTCTTGCTGCTTCTCGTTCCTTGAAGCATCAAGTGCGCGCCATACTATAACTGTACGACAGAGAGAGAAAGACAGAGAGGACGTATAGCAGTAGCCTCCGGTACACAACGATGAAACAGGGCAAAAGAGCTGAAGAAAAAGAGACGGTGAATGAGAAAAACAGAGCGCCGTCCGCTTTCGATATGTTAATCGGCTTCGCCGCGAGAGGAATCTCGACGTCGTTTACTCGAATGAGAGAGACCACATATACATAAGAGAAGAAGAGTTCTCCACACAACTGGCATGACATGGATTATTAGAAACGACTGGCACTCACGACGGATTAAGCCAAATGAATAGCTATATGGTATAAAAACAGAATAATAATGATAATAATATCAATAATAATAACAATAATGATAGAATGAAAAAAAAAAAATGTCTTCGCTTTTAAAATCCGATTATATTGAGATCGCATTATCAACGGTTGAGGATTTTTATCGTGAAAAAATAAACGACTGAAGGACAAAATGGATATCATCGCGCAGATTTAAATATTTTACTGAAAGGAGTTCTTTTTTTTTTTTTATCTCATTTTTTTTTCTTTTTTTCTTTTTTTAATATTGGTTTCGTCTACACAGCAATATATGTTTTGAAATAGAAGCGAATAAATGCTAGTTATTATATTTAAAAATGATTAATAGTTTTTTTGTGACAAATATGAAAATAATGTTTATTTATTGTTATATGGTTCTTCGGTGAGTTTGGCAATTAAATAAAGACTAAGTTTAGGGTACACGCAAACAAAGAATTTCTCATTCATTGTTTCGCTGAATGAATCTATTCTGTACTTATAACCCGGATACTAAGGTATTATTTACTAATCTGAAGATTTCGATGTTTTTCATGTATCTACATTCCATAATATGTTTTTTTTTTATTTTCATAAGGGATGTATGGAGGTCATATTGAAAATATTCATCCTCGTCAACAACTATATTTGCTCGTTTGGATTATAATGGGGGCGTCCAACTATACCAACGGGCAAAGAGACAGGAAGAATTGCAAGCGGGCGGGCCCGCATGTGACACTCGAGACACTCTGTTGTATATATATATATATATACACATAGATATATGGTTTGTATGGTGTGCTCCTCTCCCTTTTTCCCTCGAGCGTCTTCGAAGATTGAATCGTCTGACCACGCGGACCAGCTGGTGTGCGTCGTCTTGTCTCGCACCCCATAATGGCTCCTCGCTGATGCACATATATACACACATACATGTGAGCATGACTACTATATACGTATAAGTATATACATTTATATATATATATATATATATTTAACGACAATCAATCTCTTCTTTGCATAGTTGAACCACAGAGTATTAACAAGACATACTGAGAGAATAATTGTAATCCATTGCAACATGGTGCCCTCACCTGTGGACACCTATTCTGGAATTTTTTTTAACTGTCCCTTGCAGGAGGGAGACAACAAAGAAGGTATCCTAGTTCATTGGATCTGGAAGTCTCAGTTGTTTCAAACTCTTAATAGCATCATGAAAAAACAAGTATATTCTTTTTTATATTTAATTTTTTTTTCCGGAAAAAAATTAATTGGAAATTGAATAAAACAGTTCTGTGTACAAATTTTCATAGGCATACTGGGAGACTAGCTACTCTTGAAATAGATGGCATGCAGCAATCTTCCCACGGGCGTCTGTCAACACACGCTTGAAAAATATTTATTTCCGTATATATAGAAATGTTCATGATGAAAAATGAGCAAGGCACTAATAGCATTTATCAACTTTGGTCTCCCTTCTGTCTTCATCACCCCATTGATTCATTAATTCTACACTTTGAATTGTATTTTCCCTCGTACTTGATCGGGCCTTCCTTTATATTCCATCATGATTTTCTTTTGTCGATGGCTTCAACTTCATATTATTATATAATTGAGTGTTTTTCAACAAAATAACTGTATTGATCCATTAGTTTTTTTTCACAATGGTAGTGATGTCGGCTACCTATATATACAACTTTTTGTGTATACCTGGTGAGAGATGGGAGAAAATAATATTTTCACGCCCAAAGAGACGAGCGCAAGTTTACCGTAGTTGGTATTCAGGTGCCTAGATAAATAACCACGACATTCTTGAGAATGAACTTCTTCCACGCATTATATATACATTTATTTTTTTTCCACGTTGAATAATATATGAGTATGTAAAGCGATGAATAAACTTATAAGATGAGACCTTTGGCGGTGGAAAACAATTGGACTAAATAAAAAAAAACGAATTATGTGAAATTTTCACGTGCAATAGCAGTAAACGTTTGGGACTTTGTTCGTTCATTAGTGATAATTATTTACACGTCAAATTACAAGTGAAATCATCACGTATATTATAAAAAATATTTGTACACACATACTCCGTAAATAATAATATAATATCTTGTATGGTTCAACGCGCAGTTTGAAAGATGAAGACGTGGATGCTCATTAGCCAGCTAATTTCTAATTAACGAGCGCGTTGCCACGAGAATTCAGAAGAACGAAGTAAAGGGGATGTGGGTTGAAAACGGGCAAGAGGTATAGTAAGAGAACACGTGATGATGTGAATATTCTGAGAAGCCAATAAATGTGTGTGTGTGTGTTTGTGTATATGTTCGTATGCGCGTTCCCCTCGTTACATTCGAAACGCACGTTTTATGGAGTCCGCTCACGCGAGCGTCCTTAATTTCACGAGATAATTCCCCCGTACTACACACGGCACATACGACCTCCCCGCTAATAATTTTGCCCGCATTATGAGCAGTCGCACTAGGTGTATAAAAATTCCTCAAGCGAATTTTCGGCTCTCAAATATGACAAATTTATAGATGCGTATATGCAACCAAACCATCACCGCCGGTCCATTAACAGATAAATTATGTCACCCGATATAATATTCCAATTAATTCAAAAGTTCTGATTTCACGAATAAATTGATTAAAATCGAGAAGTTTCACTGAAATAAAATGAAATTTAAAACCTTGTATTTAGAGTCAAAACATTCTATAGCAGAGACCATACGAAATTTTTTATGTAAATAACTCACATAAAATTTGTATGAAAATATATTAAAGTTGAACTGAAAAATAAAAATACTCACTTTCTACCACTGTCAAGAAACCTATCAAACTCCACCGACATTTTGCAGCACAATGCCTTTCTATTATGCGATGACGAGCACTTGGTATTTATCATGTGGCCACCTGAAAAACAAACAAAAAATAATAAATTCAACAAAATGAATTAAAGCACACAGATTAATCAAAAAGGATATATAATAAATTTAGATCATGTCACGAAGCTCTACCTGTTATAATTCACACCATATGTATACATAATATCATGTTAAAATTAATTCTAGATGGCAATAGCACCCGCAAGGTATCCTGAGGTAGGATTAAGACGAGAGGTATATATTAAACCTATATCTTTATACACACATATACTGGTTAAATAATTTTGAGCCTTAAGGCAATCTCTATCTAAGAAATAATAAACGAGGAGGGGGGGAGTAATAAAACTCGTTACACGCGAGAAAACTCAACTATCTTATCCAAGGAGTAGCCGAAAGAATTGAAGAGTGGATGAGGATGAAAGACGAAGACGAAGGAGCAAAAGAGTGCAGTGTGCGCGTGTTGAGGTCAAATGTCGGACGGTGCCCGGAGGGCTCGCGTGCGCCTTTCCCCACTACATTTCTACCTTTTGTACCTCTCCATCCTTTCCCTCTATTTTATATAGGCAAGAGCAGAGTAACCCCCCGAGAAGTTAAGCTTTCGCAAGTTATTTAATATGTAAAGTATATGCAACTGCCACAGTGTAATAAAAAATTGGAAAATATAGTGGAAGATGAGCAAACCCAAAAAAATCAAATACAGAGGTGGTTCCATCTAAGGACATTATTTAATCTCAGTGAAAATTGCTCTGGAAAACATATGTAGTGTGAAATCTCGATAAATACGTTATCGCAACCCTTTTTTCTCAATCAACATAATTATACTTTGTTGTAATAAATGAATATATCAGATAAAATAAACATTCTGTTCTCAAATCAATCTAAAATTTATCGCAAGAATTAATATCATTTTTTGTTCTACTCCAAATACTAGCATTGGCTCGCATCAAATAGATTGGATTAAATTGAAATGAATTTTTTTCCTGTGCGTACAAACTGCAATCCGTATATATACGCGACTGCAGCAATGCTCATAGGACACAGTCGATGAGACACGCGGGACGTGTATACAATTTTTTTTTCTCCTTTTTCCAAGGCTCTTTTATCATACGGCTCGATCAATAAATAACGATCGCGGTCAGGCCAACAAAGCTACGGCCCCATTTTTATTTTTATTACTTTATTTATTTATTTTTTTTTTTTCCGTGTATTGCACATTGGCCTGATAATTTTTATTTCGGCTTGTTTACGTTCCTTTAACGTCTGCGGCGACGTATATAACGATAAAAATTATTTATTATATACTATTTGCATGATGAGGAAGAACAGGAAGAGAAAAGAAAAGAAAATATTGACGAAAGGTTGCAGTTACATGCATGGTATACAATGAATATACATAAGTACATGTATGCATATATGTATATAGATACCCTTCAGGTTTTGTTCGTGATTTTCTACTCGAGACTATTCACGATGATTTTATCGTTTCTGGTTGACCACACCCGCCCCGCAGGCCACGAGCGTATGTATGTCCACATATATATTTATTGTATATAGATACTCGCCATCAAGCACGTGCACGTCCACGCGGCAATATTAGGTACATTGTTGAACGCAAAGTAAAATAAAACCGCTGAGCCAGCCTTTTCATTGTCTTCGTTCAACGTATCAACATTTTATTCAGTAGAAAAAATCGGAAAAAAACATTTTTCGTCTCGCATTTCTAATCTCATATTTTTTTATTTCAATATAGAACTAAACATATATTGGAACGTTTAATTATTCAGTCTGTTAACACCGTCCTTTGAGCGTGGTGTTAACTCGAAACTAAAGTGTCCCCTCAGGAGCAAATCAGCCACATCGCGGCTGCGTTCCCTATCCCTCTTCACTTTGTGCTCGTTTGGTTGGATAGTCGATATCCGTGCCTGCGGCGTCTCCTCGTTCGAATATTCATTGCATGCGTTCCCCTTATTTACGAGACGATTATGTAACCCCATCGACAGAGCGATCTGTTCAATAGTCAATGTTGAGGACACAAAAAGAGAATGAGAATGTGAGTAAAATCTTTTTTTCTCATTTCAAATAAAACCGCAGGATTTAACGTTGTTCTACAGACAGATGAAAAATTGAAAATAACCATCTCTCTTCTCGTGTTTTGGATTACTTTTCAATCGTTCCCTTTTGAAACACTCACAAAATACAGTACCGAACTACTTAGTCATGTATCTACCTCAATCCAATGGAATAAAGGAGAGTACTTATTGATCATATAATGCCACATCGATTGTCAGCTTACAATTGAAATGTTATTGAATCAAAGAAGAAATTTCCGTAAATAATTATGGAGGAAATTCTTGCATACAGACTTTGCCGATGGGGTAAAGTAATATTTGAAATGATTGATGAGTAACTGAATATGTACACCCGCGTCCACAGACCCTCACACACATACAGTTGAGTATAACATATATCAGTTCAAGAGTGAAGCTATTGGCCTGATGCATAGGCGTGCTTCTTCTTTCTCCTGCGAGCAATTATCGTATAAACGAGAACGCAGTCGTTAAGCGTCAAACATTATTATCCGTGCACAGGTTTTGCATTCCGATATTGCCACGTGCATATACAGAACTAGACAGCAAGAAAGAACAAAAAAAAATGTTTAAAGAATATTCGAAGGGCGTAGACTTACTCGTTAAATTCTGGAAGTACTGGTCGTCTCTATCGGTGAAGAACCATGTCTGGAATGAGAGAATAAAAAAAAAACAATTAAAAAAAGACAAAACAAAATTAAAATAATATGAAAAACTTGGGTAGGAAAAAAATATGTTCGTGTACTATCTTTCCTCTTAACATTCCCATCATCTAAAATGTCATGGTTACGTCGTTATGTGTAACGCGATGCACATGCTCTACTTGAGATTATTTTTAGAATGAGTTGTACGGGGTGGTGTTGGTAGTGTATATGTTTACATATATACATAAGAGTAGACGGATGGTGAATTTTTCCGACCAAGTACGAGGACGACGACAACGACAAGCACTCTTTGCATTTATGCAGTGTACTGCCACCCATCGTGCGGTATTTGTCGACTTATACCAACGTCAAGTGTAGGAAGACATACACACGAGAATTGAAGAAGAGAGACGAGAGAAACTTGATGGTAAAAGAAAAACACATTGAGAGGTGCAAACAAAGCAAATTTATGTATTCTCCACATTTCAACATGAAGTGAAGTTTAAGATTAACACTTCGCATTAAAACGATGGAATACACAAAGAAGATTTAAAGAATAATGATAATAAAATATCAGGAGCATCAGAAAATTGACGAAGAGTCTCCAGTTGTGTATAAATATTATCACTGTCGAGCTTTATATAAAGAGATCATGGAGATGTCAATGGAGAATCATTGACATCAGCATTGTGGTAACAAAATTGTGAGGGACGGCCGAAATAGTTCATACTCGACTCATAACATCACTATCTACACCACATCTCATACGATAATTTTGAACGATTTAAATTTGTTCACAAAACCGTCCACACATGCTTTGAATAAATAGCCAATATATTTTAGTTCGGCAGATGAAACCGGAATACATAAGAATCATAAGAGTTATTGTGAAGACCTCAGAGAGGATACAGGTATAATAAGCAGTGTAAGGACCAGAACTTTTCAATTGCTTACTAAATAAAAAAAGAAACCGCCTGTGACATCAACGAATTGCACATTGACACTATTATATTAATTGGCCTTGGGTGTAAGTGTCTCAATCATTTAAATCATCAAATATATAGTTATATGAATATCTCGCAAAGTTTCAGCAACTCCGCTAATATAATGATTCACCCCAAAACGACTCATATCGCATTCAATTTTGTCACGTAATTGTCCTAATTGAAAAATTAGACGTTTAATAGATGGCGCCAGAAAAGGAATTCCATCTCAATATAAAATTACTTATAAATAAATAAATTCATATAGTATTTATTTTATTAAGTGTTCCAAGATTCAACTAGTTATTAAAATTATGAAAGTCGAAACCTCAATATTTGATAAGTAATCTTTCTATAAACACACGACATAAATACTTGAAGCAAATTGATAAGACACACTACATATCTATGTGTTTGTGCTTGATAATTCCATAGAGAAGATTGATTGAGTGTGTCATAGTTATACAGCACTTGGCAAACCACAGGAAGTCGACCCTTATACAAACACGAGCAAAAAGAAATAGTATTATGTACGATTGGTATAGTTAAAAACAAACGAAAAAATAATGAAAACAAATTAAATAAGTAAAATAAAAGGAAGTAAAAAGGAAAATTGGACAGACGAAATTGTCAAAAGACCGCACGTGTGTGGTGAAGTAGAAACGGGATATAAAATTGCAGCCGTAGGTCCCCTGGTCTCGCGAGGCCCCTGAGCGTATATACAACTAAATGAAACCGTGCAATTGGCCCCGCGCAATTATCCTCGGTCAGCATTGGGAACGAAGACTCTCGCGTCTGGGACGAAAATTGGTGGGCTTGTGGTTATATTCGGACCGAGTCACTCACGGTAATGGTGGAGCTGTGAATGCGGGCTTTGACAGACGGTTCCAATCCAGCATACATGCACATATATATATATATATATATTTCCAATTCTCATTTCAACCTCCTCCCTCAATTCCACTTCACAATACAATGAAATTTTATTCGAATGAAAAAAAAAACCGTTTAGAAAGGCAGATAAAATTCTTCTGATTAAAAAAAAATTAACCGAAGAATCAATGACTCGCCGAACCTAATCTTATTTAAAAAAATCAAGTGTTAATCGATATTGAACTACAAACTAATCACCAAAACAATGCATGACCTCGCGATCACCTGTGTCCAATTTGGAAAGCGAAACCCAACACCAACCGCGCGAGACTACCTGTACACATATGTATATTCACGCAGCTCCTTTTTTACTCTTTGTTTTACTCGCTCTTTTTCTTTCTCCTAATTTTATCTTCCTCTATTTATTTATTTTTTTTTTTTCTTTCATGCTTCCTGCTCACTGCATTATTATTCGCATTGTGTAACCCAACGAAATTGTATTAAGACACCTCATGCATGTTTAATAATACTCTTCTGGAAAACAAAAAAAAAATACTGCCATCCATATCTAGCATAGATATTGTCAATTATTCCATCGTTACAACATCCATCACATTCATAGTTTGTCATTGTCGAGACAGTACAAATTGCTGTGTGTGACAAAAAAAGGAAATATGATGTGAATAATACGATAACACAAAACAAACAATATGATAACCTTCAACATTCGTGCTGCACATTCCTATCGCAAGTTCTCTCACTCGGAAAGCGGTATAAAATGAAATTTTAAATATGCATTGTACATGAATACATATATATATAATGTAAATATTGTCGAGTACCAACCACCGCATAATATTTTTCAAGAGGATTGCATTGAAACAAAGCCACTCTGAATAATCCGTTAGAGATATATATTTAATTCAGTTTCGAACAATGATCTATTTTGAATATACAAACTGACGGAATATGTATACCACATTTTCAAATGGAAGATAGCATCACTAAAGTATAGAAGTACACCAAGGTTCACTGGTGTCCCATCTCTTTCTCGTAGACTAACTTAAGTGAAACCAACCGCATCATCGAGATGCCGATCGTTCCACGTAAATTTAACCGATAATGCCGCCGTGCACTCGACCAAGTCCAACACTATACGGGATAGCAAACGGGCGTGATCTTCGCGCCGGTTTCTCAGGGTTAATTTTCCCAAGTGCCAAGTACGATCCCGCAGCGTCAACATTCCACGTGGAAGTCTTCGGAACATTTACAATGCATGCAATTAGTCGGAGTCAAAGATAGTTATCGGCAACTCGTTTAACCTCTGCGTGCAATTTAGCGAGCGGGAGAAAGAATGGAAAAAAAAAAAGGAAATAAAAGAAATAAATAAAATAAGAAGGAAGTCCGGGTTATCTGAAAAAATGATTACGAGCGAATTTAATTTGGCGCGAGTGGGTGGCAAAAAAAAAAGCAGCGTGATGCCATGCACAAGATGGTTAATTTCCCACACAGCTGCGTATGAGTTGAATGAAAAGACGTCGTCAGAGAAGCACATAAGTCATATTTTGCAAGCCATATGTGAATTGCCATTTCATCTGGCATTGACATTGAATTCATTCTATGCGAAGTTTGCGCCGTATTCATAATAGATATTATGTAGATATGTAAAATACTAATCCAATTTTTTTTAATATATTTCCCCTTGATACTATCCTTTTACATAAAATATAATTGATATATATCGTGTGTAGCATACCTGATCTCTAGCGTATTGAAACCACGTTGTAATTATTGATGGTAATCGCGAATAGTGATAGTGCCGTGTGGTCTTGACGCTGATGAACACGTCAGTCAAGTCAGTTGAATAAGGTGCAACAGTAGCTGTAGCTACTGACGGTGTCACGGGAATCTCCTCTGCAAAAATTCTTTGGACCTCAGGCACATCAATCTCCATATTACTGGCACTTATACCAATAACAGTTTCTTCTGGCCACTGCGAAAAGCATTAAAACGAACGAACTAACATATACAATAAGACCAAAATAATAAAATATAATAAATATAATTGGACTGCCTAATTTGAAATATAATTATTGTTAAAGTTTGGAATGATTTTGAATGGGAACTCAGACTGAGCCTAATAGTTTCCACCTCAATAAGAGAGATCTTGAAAAAGAATTGCATGCATAATTGATTACAACACATTATCAAATACATCTAACATCAATCCATATTGAAGAGTGTTTTCATTACCTGACGTGGCACCACTGCTTGATATATCAATATAGTAGCATAAGCAGTTGCGAGAACAAGGGCAACTGCCTGCAATCCCCGTCTCGTCAGTAAACCCCGTGGCATTTTCGAGTTAGTGGCGGCGGCGGCAAAACCACCACCACTGCCAGCCACCACCGACGTTTGTATTTGGGCCTGGGGCCCAAAAAACTTTATCTCCCGCCCGTATTTAAAACGTTTCTCCAGTTTGTCAAGTACCAATGACATCCACTCAACATCACTGTTTGATTTCTCCGTCGGGAACGACACACTCATAACGCACGCACAAGTAGCACGATTAGTTTCTATATTTTATTGTTTTTTGCCTTTTAAATTATTTGTCTTGCTTCATTTACGTGTATCAGTTTGTATTCATCGTTACAACACACTCAAATTATTTTTATATCGATGATCCTATACGAAATTAATGATAACTCGTTCGTTGAGATCTATTTACATCAGATGCAAGCATGAAGTCGAGGTTAATGCGTTCGTTGTCCACGTCATTCTCTTAGTGACCCCCATTTCATTAGATAGAATTATATTCAAATATTTCGGCGCACAAACACTCACTTTATTTAATTTAAATTGGGACACTTCCAACTTTAATTGTTGACATCAAAACAATTCCACTAATTTTTTCGATTATAAGAGTGGACTAGTTGAAAGAGTTCATAATTATATTTTTATCCACAAACAAATATTGCTTTGTAATTTAGAACGCGACACAATTTGTTTTCTCCATCACGAGTGGTCAAATCGATACACCGAGCTATAGTGTCATTGATAATAGAACTTCAACTAGATGTATCGACGTCCGAAAATAAAATTCAACTGTGATCAGTTATTTATTTGGATTCGAATGTTTTACGGACAGCGCCTAATAACAACCTCACGGGCGCGCGACGAGCCACCGACTGAACACATGGACCCGTCGCCGTGGCTACAGTGTAAACATTGCCATTACCATGGCAGCAGCGGGCAGCAGCAGCAACAGCAGCCACAATTTTCGAACGTAGTGGATAAGAGAGAGGGGAATCGTATATAGAGTGAACGCACACGCAGCAAAGGGAAGGGACGAATGAATATTGTAATGCATTCGAAGGAGGCAGCAGGAAAAAGGGAGAGGACAAATGCCATCAAGGACATGAACGAAAGTATTTTTCAGTAATTAAAATTGATCAAATTATTACAAGAATTCCCCGCTGCTTTTTTTCTGGTTATGTAACAAAATGTTTTATTATTAAGTTTTAACATCGAATACAATCTAATCCTAATATCTAACTGTGTATATACATTTGTACAGCAATGGTATTAATGTATATAAACCAAAGTATATATGTTCATGTTTTGATATACGTAATAATAATAATAATCCAACTGATGTGTGGGATATAATACTATCATTATTGATGGATGAAGATAACACTGAATACGTCTCATGTTGCTCTGCGACGTAAAAGTACAATACTATTGTATAATTTCAATGCTGGACCAAGTCGTAGACCCAACAGTGATATCAAATCTTCTTGTGTTAACATTAAAAATGCTTCACCATCAATACTCTGAATCAAAATAAATTGTATATGTTAAATGAAAATGAAGTTATTGTCATATTATATTTTGTTGTTGATACAATTGGAAAAATAAAAAAGTATACTCACGTGTTTGCGAAAAATACTACCAACTTCCTTGCAATTCGGAACACTTTGAATAAATTTAATGACTTCTTCGTTCGACCATCGTCGTGGATTTGTATTTTGTTTAGCCACTACCCGATTCAATGCATTGCTGTGCTTCGCCCAGATATGTGGTGCGTCCGGCAATGGATTATATCCGGGGTTGTATACAGACTGATAAAGTTCCGTACGTAATTGTTTGTCTGGCATTGTGTGAGCGTACGGAGCAGAATTCATTGAATCACCGTAACCTGAATTTGACACACAATATTGTGGCTCCTCTGACACGTGTCGTCTAAAATTATTATTAGAATGAAAATAGACATATGTAGTTGAAAAAAACGAAAAAATCAAATGATGCTTCGTTGTTTCATCACCTCTTCCTGCGTTTCTTCGTGTTCTCATCGTCATCTGTTTGTCCATCGCTATGATGATGTTTCAATTTTACCAACCTGACAATAAAAAAAAATTGTGAACGAAATGTTTGATGTTGACAAAATTTTTGTTTTCGTTTTGTTACACACCTTTCAGATGTTTCGGATCGTTCATTTCTATCTGAAAAATCACCATCTTCCTGTTTGATTTCTTTCTCAGCTTTGAGAGCTTTATAATGTAATGGAGATAATTTTCCCGATTTATCACTTCGTTCACTTTTCACTCTTTCAGTCTTCTCTGTTTTCCTCGTATTCAATGAATCCTCATCATAATCACAAATTTCATGTTTAACATTCAATCTATCAGACATCAATCGAATTTTATGTAAATTTTGCGGAGAATAGGGACAGCCTGATGCTGAATTATGTGTAGCAAATTTGGGTCCTTTTACGTGACCAACTCCTCGACAACCAGGCGTGCCACACTCTGTGCGGTCTGCTAAACTTTCAGGTGCTACAAAATAAATTTAAAAAATGACACGAATACTATCTCACTGATTATTACTCAAGCAGTCGGAAGATAAATCTTCAATATAAGTTACTCACTCGGTGGAGCTTCTAGTGGATGCCCAGTTTTTGAACACCAGCCCATCGGGTGTATGTCTGGTGAATCGTCATCTACCCAATAAGTATGAGCCTCTGGCCAACCATCAAAGCGAATTTTGAGCCTAGAAAAATAAAAATAGATTGTAGAATAAGCATAGGAAAAGCCTGAAGTCCAAAAATATGATTTTATATATACGTACATATGATCTTTTACATCTTCAACGGTTGTCGCGCGGATTAATTGTGGAACTCGTTTATCAACGACTTCCAATTTCATCCCGCGTTTGAACCCGCATGGCGGTCTCTGTTTGAATGCACGTGCTGGTGCCGCAACCGTATGCGTCTCTCTCAAATACGCATCCCACGTGAATGATTTTGGATCTTTGTAGTCTAGACAATAGAAGAAATGGGTATTATTTGTTCAAATTGCCGATGTAAGTATTCCTATGAATAGCAAATGATCATTTTTATGGTGCTCACTATTCGGTGGTGTAAGGCTGTGCCCATTGTGATGACACCATCCAACAGGATGAATGTATGGTGAACTTGGGTCTGCCCAATAGTCATATACTTCATTCCACGAATCAAAGTGTACTAATATACGTGAATCCATCACACCAGCAATGCTGGCCACACACACAAGTGACGAATGCTTTCTATCGACCGCTTCTAATTTCATACCAACACGGAAACCCGTGGGCGGAAATACCGACTGCAACAATTAATATAGTTAACGTACAAATATTAAATATATTGTTCGGTTGAAAAAAGTTAATTCTCTTACGCTCTTGTGAGTTGAAAATGCGGTTTTCGGTGCTGGTGTAGCCTTGCAAGTTTTCAGATATGCATTCCAATTAAAATTGGTGGGCACATAACCTTTCGGTGGATTCAGTCGATGCCCATTTTTTTCTGACCAACCAACAGGAAAAATATCCATGCTGTCCGCATTGACCCAAAAATCAAAATTCTCCGTATATCCATCAAAATGTAATCGTATCCGATAACCAACTACTTCAAATACCGTGAGTACACAGTATCGTGAAGGATGTTCAGGATCTATACCCTCCAATTTCATTCCTACTCGAAACAAATTTTTCCCATATGGAAATGGATCTTTAAATAGTTTAACCGGCGCCGCTTTGGTTTTTGTATATTCTAAATATTTCGACCATGAAAACCCTAGTTTTCCTGTTTGCCACGGGTATTTTGAATCATTCGTTTCACTTTGACTCTCGTCATCTGCCGTGATCGACGCATCTTTAGTATCCTCATCTGTTTCAGATTTTGATGGTTCATATGTTGGTGGTGGCGGTGGTGGTAGTGGAATCTCAATTTCTTTCTCCTCAGTTTCCTTTACTGATTTTTCAAGTAACATTTTCTTCCGCTTTCTTTTGGCTCGTAAATCTCTATGAAAACGAAATTGTCAAAGGAGTTAGCACACAATTGTTGTCCACAATAAATTCTAAACCTCAAACTAATTTCAAACTTACCTGGCTTCTTTCTCTCGTCGCAGTTGATGCTGTTTCTTGGCTTCGATAATTTCTGAACACGCGGGACTACACGATATAGAACTCTCGAACTCGGCTGCCAATCCATAACAGCCACAACTTTCGCAGCAGTAGAGAGTCTCAGCCGTAGCAGTACCACGAGCTTTTTTGTCCTCGCCTTCGATATATTTATAATTTAATGGTTACAATTACATATTGAAGAAGTTACCAAGTGTGACATTCAATTAGATACATAGAATAGAAACATACTTTTTTTTTCTGTAGCGACCCCCACAGCACTGGACTTTGAAGAATTCTGCGATAAACACACATTTTCCTTATCACCGATGCTGCTGTCTTTATCCTGTTTGTTATTCTCGTCGTCATCTACGACTTCCATCAGTCCAAACTCGTTTATGCAAAACTGCGCGATCAGCGCGTATTTTTATTATAAATGTTATTTCAAAAATCAATTCAACGACTACCTTCCAAAAATTGAATATTGATTGAATAAAAAATAAAGATATCAAGAATTTCAGGCAGGATGATATTGAGATCAATGTCAATAAAATAATAATAACAATAATAATGATAATCAAATACTGTACCCGCTTGAAGAGTTTATTGAAAAAATAGGGGGGAAAATACTGAGCGATGAACCGACGAGAACTTAGGAATAAATCATTTGAAGATTGAAAAAAATAATTTACCTTGATTGTACTGCCAGGAAGTGATCCAACTCCGTCTTTCCACTCTAATGCTTTTGTAGCGTCGAAATTTGGATCGTTGTGATGCGCGCCATTGACAATTTCTTTTGTTTCGGTACGAATATTCGATTTAATGTTATTATCACTCTTTTTCTCTATGCGTGTCTCAGACGCACCGGAATTGGGTGTTGACGTTTTAATCATTTCAATTTTTATATCATCATCAATCACAACGGCAGCCGCAGCCGCAGCTTTACTTATTTTCTCCTGACTCGGAACCACTTTGATCAATGTAATATCATCGTCATTGTGTGTTTTTTTGTCTTTCTCCGATTCCACAGTTTCCGGACTGTCGATAGAATAACTCATATCCATCGAATTGTCCTGATTTGGTTTCAAATTTTGCTTCTTCATTCTTTTTTCAGCTGAACTGCGAAGGATATTACTAATAGTTTTTTTTCGTTTTTCTGGTAATACAACTTCGTCTTTTTTCGGTATAGGAGTGATAACTGCTGAATCCGGATTCTCAGTAATTTTTATACTGTCTGAAGAATTATTACCCACTTTTCCAACTGCCAATAAACTCATCTTAGTGATTGGATGTAGTGGCGGTGGATTTTGTGATCCATTTGTTGACTTTGATTCGCATAAAACTAAATTAAAAAAAAAACCAGGAACATTATTCGAACGAAATTTTTTTTCAAAGGTTCATTACTGATTGTAATGTAACCGTTTGGTACATGTGTTCCAGCTATCTCCGACTCACCTGTGACACTGCCTTTGTTATCAGCACTAACTGGTGAACCATTATTGTATTTCAAATTGAACATACTCTTGGACGGTTCAGTTGGTTGCGGAATCGTAACGGGTAATAATAAATTCGCAATATGTTTTTGAGGTTGAGTTTGTGGTCCAGGTGGTGTATTCGTTGATGTTTGTCCCAATTGTGAAATGACAGGTGCAATAACTAGCTTTGGTTTTGTAATTTGATTTGTAGGAATATTCCCTATGCAAATGATAGAATAATATTTTTTATACTCATATCATTCCATTATCTATTTTATGTAAAAGACTGAAATAAATATTGATCGAGTTCGAAATTATTCAATACCTGTGGGAATAGCTACGGGATCTCGTGCTTTATTTGGTTTTATAAGTGTGCCAAGATAAGCGAAAGTATGTTTTCCCTGTTGATTATTTGACGAACTCCCTTGAGTTGTTGTAGTTAATGGTAAAATTTGTGCTGCGGATGTTGCAGCTTTGCGTAGCAATATATGCTTTTGTCCTTGAGTAGTTGGAGTTGTATTAACATTACTGATTGGATGTCTTATCACTATGTGTTGTTTATTTTGTGGTAATGTGATTTGATTTTGTCCTTGAATAAAAACTTTATTGGGACCAGTAACAATCTAAAAAAAAATTGAGTGCACATTCAAAATTTCCATTTTTGTATCCAACTGACTTTCCACTAGAGCGTTGCACTGAATTCGGGGGAAAAAAAAAAAAGGATGATTACTCACGGGACTGTTGATGGGATTTATTATTGCTGTTAGTTGTGTTGGAGTTGATGTCACAATTGTCGGATTCGATGCAATTGGTTGGCCAGAATGTATCTTGCCTTGTTGAACATAAAACAGTGGCATCACATGTGCTGCCGAATCGTCTTTACGTTGCGTCTCAATTTTTGTATTATCATTCACGTCCTCGACCACAATTTCTTCGGCCATTCTGTTAACAATTTTCATTATTTAATAATTTCGCGGAATAAAAATCTCTAAACATGTGAACTATACACCTCTATATACATATATGAATTAATATATATATTCATATATATATATGCGTACGTATGTATATATTTTTTGAGTGAATAGAAAAAAAAATGTCCCCAATGATAAAATAATATAAAATAAAATTTTGCATACCATTGAATTACCTGTACAACCAAGGCAAAACTTATATTCCACATAAAATTACGTCAACACAAAATCGATGACGTGAAATATTACGTTGAATAGAGACGTTTCGAAAGACGCGCCAATTTATTTGTTGTAAAACACGATTGTGTGTTTTTTATATTCGCAATGAAGAATGAAAGAATAAATTTGTATTATTTATATATAATTTGTGTGTATTATATTGCAAGTATACATGACCACGAGTATATTATATTACGTACATAATACACAACTTAATACACCTTCGTCCAAATGAATTTATCATTCACACGTCGCGCATCATGAAATTTTTTATTCGTCCATGAGTTTGCTGTACTACTTCATCTTTCCCAAATAATTCCAACACTCTCAATATCCATTCCTAATCATGAATTATCAACAATTATAAAATGTTCAATTAGCTACATCAACTAACAATATACAACTATTTCAATTGTATTACAATGTCGAGATTCGAACCACAAAATTAATACTTTAGCACGTATCTTTTGAGCATTCGAGCCTTTGCTCTATGTATATATATATATATATATATATACTACGGCTTCATTTTCATTGTCTAGATCGCGAGAGCGACACAACTGTACCCCACATACACATATGCTGGGGTGACAGAGAGAGAAAGAAAGAGTGTGAAAACGAGAATACTACTTGAGAAACAAACAAAAAAAATTAATATACTCTCACGTCGATCCACGTTCACGCAGTAATTTATATGAAATAGAACTAAATACAATTGAACATTATCGTTCAGTTATTGATAATATATAATGCAATGTATGAATAATTGTCTTGATATTTATATGATATTGAACAAACACCGTGATCGTATATATTGCTAATGGGCCATTCTTTATGTGAGAACTAACCTTAACTGTTACTAATTCCCATGGATCCCTTCACTAACCAATAACGATCGATCACTAATGTGACGTCATATTAACATCGTAATGCCATTGGCTATTGAATTTTTATAGTAGATACCGACAAGTCGGCTTCCCTTTAAAATAGAATACATACATAAATCGAACAATTGCCAACAACAATATGAATGCAGATAACTTAATGTATATAAAACGATAGATAATTGTTGGGATTTACTTGGGAGTAATATAGAAAATATAGTATTCATAGATTATTGCAAAATCAAAAAGTTTGTGGCGGGCATTTTTCACGTACATTAACCTCCAATAAATGAATTACAATTATTCATCTAATTGCAATTATTGTCAATGTTGAATACTATGAATTTTGTTCTACGGGATACTTGTGTGAATATATATATATATGGCAATTGTACAGTCCAAATAGATGAATGTGATGGCAACGTACTTTCAGAATATATGTAATCAGTGATTTCACGTGATGTTTAAACATTTTATTGTGATGTATATATGGTAAATTTTATCAAATCAATATCACGATATTACATTCTATCTGTTCGGAAGTATATGCATGTTAATGAGTGTTATGGGTGTTATATATATTGTTAATAATATCACTATAAACTCACGTTTTAAAGTTGTCGGTCGCCATCATCAAAGTACAGAAGGAATAATAAATATAAATACGCATGCGCATTTACTTTTGTCTCTTTTCTATATGTTTTATTATTCGGGAATTGAAGTCCGATTCACATATACTCTTCCGGTGTGTTCTGCGTACCCGCTATGCACGGCGAAAGTGCGCGAAATATTCGAATTTTTTCATACGAGTACGGGGAAATCAATCCATACTCATTTTGACTTGATGATTTAGTGTTAATCCAAACATAAATTCTATTCACATTTTCACAATTACAGTCAGTAATATTTCGATAGATGTATACACAAGTTGCAAAATAATAATTCAGTGATATCGTGATAACATATAACTGCGAAAACAGCAAGATGAAAATTTTTATCGTCTTATTAATCAAAAACAATTCCACTATATACAGTAACCATGTACAAAAACAAATTTTGTTAATTCATTTCGCGTTCAGCATTATCACATTTTGAAGATAGGACCTGCTCGACAAAATCAATAACAATGACACTGACCGATTCTGTTGAATAATATTATGAAATTTAATATTATGATGGATATTATGATAGAATAAGAGTGGGGAAACAAGGTATATTACCATCTTTCTCTAAATACACACATGGTTTCGTCAGCTGATACTAAACTCCACTCGTATATAAATATATTCACTTCCGGTTGCTCGCGTGCTGCTTCGACGGTAAAAGTGCGCGAAATATTTAAACCATTGTTTCAAAGTCCAACAAAATCAATCTCTGATTATTAATGTTCAATATATACATAATTCCATCAATTTACAAAGGAACACTACTATTATATGTCAAATCCATTCGATTACCTCATTTTCTAATGTAATTAAAAATGTATCCATAATGTATAAATGATTTTACTGAAAAGAAAAAAGCAAACAAACTTGAATATGGGTAAAAATGGCCGATCGAATAGTGGAACAAAAGAACTGATTTTTATTCGGAATAAAGTTAGCCGTACAATCTTAGCATCTGCACCGGTCCCAAATGAATAATGCTATTTGTCCAAAAAAATTTGTTTATATTTTCTACATTATTATGACATTGTTATGATAGACAAGTTCATATTGCGCTTCAAGTATGCTTGAATAATCGGCCAGAAACTCCACTGCATGACTGTCGCATGATATTATTATTATATATATATATATATATATATATGTGTGTATGTGTGTGTGGATATATGTGATGAAAAGTGGGGAAACAAAATGTATATATCCATCTTTGTCCATCATATACATATGGTTATATCAGCTGACACTGGACTCACTCATATTTATATTTACTTATTGATATAAACGGACAGTCTATATTCAAATGTCAGCGTGACGCCGTACTACATATCAATAAATTACTTGAATATTATTTCAATGTGAAATGTTAATACCAATAAACAATATTAACAAAAATTTTGTTATTAATTGATATATAGTTCATTATTCAATAAAAAATCGATAAAATTTCATTTTGTGTTCTACTGGTAAGCTCTACTTATAACAGCTAAAAATATACAATAGAAATTTTCCTCATAGTCCAGATAGAGGTATATATGTGAGAATAGTTATGATATATATCGTAATATTTTATTTCAAAGTCCGAGTCGCCGTCATAAAAGAAAATATATATTGACTTTATCTTGTTCTTATTGTTTCAGAATTGTATTCATCGACATGGGAAATGTTGTGAGTGGCGGGGAGCACAATGATGATTTAGTAGACATATTGAGATTTTTGGGTTACATACAAACAAAAAAAATTGAACGTGTTTTCCGCGCTGTTGATAGAGGTGATTATGTGTTGGCAGCGCATCGCGAAGGTGCATACAAAGATTTATCATGGAAAATTGGTAATATACACTTATCGGCACCGTGTGTGTATGGTAAAGTGATGGAAGGCCTGTCATTGAAATCTGGATTGTCTTTTCTCAATTTGGGTTCGGGCACAGGATACTTGAGTACAATGGCTGGTTTAATACTGAGTAAGACGATTATTTTTGTTTTCTTAAAATAAGCACAAACAATAAGGTTATCTTTGGTTGAACACTATCCTATGTTGCGATAGAAATAATAAAGTTTTTGTGGATAAATCTAAAATTTACATTGGACTTTATGAGCAGAGATATCACAAAAAAAAAGGGAAATAACAAGAAAGATTATTACTTATCTCTTATCTTTTGTAGATCATCATGGTACAAATCACGGTATAGAATTGAATCAAGATTGTCTGGAGTATGCGTATGAGAAATTGGATGAATTCAAACAAAAATCTTTGGCCCTTGATGAGTTTGATTTCTGTGAGCCAGTTTTTATTCATGGTAATAACCATTTTTCATATATAACGAATAAAATATTCATAAATACTGTACAATAAATATTTCATAACAGGAAATTGTCTGAACTTGGAACCAAACAGGCAGTATGACCGAGTTTATTGTGGTGCGGGTTGTCCTGAATCGCATGAGGCATTTATCAAACAATTCGTCAAAATTGGTGGGGTTCTCGTTATGCCATATAAAGAAAATTTGCTTAGAATTGAAAGAATTGATGAAGACACATGGAAACATCAAGCGATGTTACCAGTATCATTTGCACCATTAGTGATACCAAAGGATGATGATCGACGTTTACGTCAATTACGTAAATATTTTGTCTTAATTATCCCAAAAGTATGTCGTCAATTTAATTTAGTTCATGCTCGTATTCTCATGAATTTTTCTCAGCTCACTCAGAACCTCTGTCACTTCAAGAATTATCTCGATGCACAATTCGTTGTGAGTTACGAAAATTATTATGGAAAGCGCACCCAGAGTTGCAGTCTCGTGATTTGATCACAACGGGCGCTAATAAAACCACTCAAACTCAACTCTCAGCACCTCGGCAAATTCTCCCTCATGGCGATACATTTGAAACCCACTCATCAAGCGATGACGATGAAGATCCATCAAGTCATGCACAATTATTTTTCTATGTCGATACAGATTTGAAAGGCGAAGAATTAGTACCAACAACTCGTGTAGTACGGAGTATAGTCTTATCAAGAACTAATGAGTCTTCACTCGATGTATTTGGTAATATGAGTGGTGATAGCAACGAAGAATCATCAAAAACAAAAAATTGTGGTGCAATCGATACTACTCGGTCTACAACAGAAGCCGACTCACCGTCAACTAGTTATCAAAATGACATCGCAGCCAATGGAATGAGTGATAATGATAGAAAATCACCCCGCACAAAAGAAATTGTAAATACAAAGGTCATGAATGGTCAGAGTTCAACACTAAATGGCGTTGAGAAAGCGAATGAATTCCTCCAAAGCTATTCTGATGTCGACGATGCGATGGATCTTGACATACCAACCGAACAGTTAGGTCATAATCCAAATTTTGAATTAATAAATGAAATTAATTCTTCTTCGTCGAATGAAAATGAAGTGAACGAATCAAAACAAAATCGAAACCAAAGTGATATAATACATAATGATATTGAAGAACGTTCCAGAAATTCATTTGAGCGGGATGCGCCAATGAGTGATAGTAGTAACAGTAGCAGCAGCAGTAGTAACGATAGCAGCAACAGTAGTAGTAGTAGTGAGGATTACGAAGAAGATGATGATGATGATGCAATTTCATCGATGGATTGGTTTCATGCATTTGAACGGCATCAAAATGAATGGGGCCTTCCTGCATATAAATGTAATAATGAGGGTTATCCAATCAATTGTTCGAATCAATCACAGACGAATGACACAGACGATCAAGACGTAGCATACTTGCCAAAACCACGTCAAGTTTTTGCTCATAACGTTGACATCAGTGTCTTTTCTACGCATATGAAAGACAAGATATCTAAATTACCGTTGCCTACATCGATCCTTATGTATATTAATTACAATCGTACTCTTTAAAGTATTATATATTGTTAACTTAAAAAAACAAAATATTGGGATTATTTTCATGAATAATATATTCATAATATGTTTAAACATAAACATATACCATGTTTGCATTTTATTGCTAAGACGCATGGCTGGTCCAGGAATTCTCGCAGCATCCCAACTGTGAATGTGTGTGAGTGAATGTATACATGAGACGCGACTGGGGTTGCGCATTGAAATATTTTCAGTGCAGGGATGTAGCTCACGCCCAACCACTGCAAGTATCTCATTTTTTCGTTAGTAAATTTCTCTCTAATATTTGTAATTATATAGGCTTAGTTTGTGCATTGCGGATTGCTAAAGTTACTTTTGAATTATAATTAAAATTTTCCCTGTGATGACGAGAAAATTCAACGGATATATTTTTGGATTACTGCTCGAAGCATATAGATGAAGTCAGATGAATAAATATTTGCGAGAGAGGTCGATTTTACATATACTCTTCAGCGCACGCGGAGTTCAACTCGGTTTCATGATAACAACGACACATATTGATGTTTTAAATTTGTTGAAGATTATAAACATGGATGCAAAATTATTTCCGGAATACGTTAGATTTTTATTTGTTGGACAAACAATCTAAACTTAAATCGAAACAATACTTTTGTTTTTTCGGTGTGCGATTTTCATATTCTGCTTTTCTACGTTTCCCAGTACCACATTAATGAATTCGCGAGGAATTAATCACATTCGTACCCCTGACACCAGTATGTAATCGAACAAAGTTTGAAAGCAACGACTCCGTGAGATTGGGAAGTTCATTGAAACATTAATGATAGATCAAAGTACATTCGTCGCAATATTTTTGTTTATTCTTCATTCCTTATCTATTACAGATGATAATACTTATTTATTAATTGGCGATGAATTTATGAACCGTAGGTGAAACAAAGTCATTATAATGATGATTGGAAAATCATGTGGTGTGTGGTTATGGTATTTATTGATGATCACCCACTTCATTGAAATAACTGATGGCAATGAGGGAATTGTCGAACCTTGCGGCAGTCATCTCATATCTCCCAGAGGTGTTATTCAGACTCCCAACTTTCCTGGGCCATTTAACGTGCCTATCAAGTGTCGTTGGGTGATTGATGCATCGGAAATGCCGTTTACCAATAATTCTATTGTCGTTTATCTCACTCAACTTTATGTTTACGAAGGCTTAACGTTTACCGAATATGCATATTATGAATCGGAGATAACGAATTATGGGGCTACTGTTATAAAAAAAATAACAGAGCGAAATGTATTTGAATATCAATGGTTTAAAACTTCCCGACCATTTCTTGTTATCGAGTTTGAATTGGATCGACTTGAGGGCAATCACGTTCGTGTCCTCCATGACCTTCTCAATGTCTATGGTTTCAATATTACTTATGAAATGACTGAGACAGATGTGAATCCGGATTCTTGCACTGTGCGCGACTGTTCTTTCTTGGGCAATTGCATCCTCGACGCTAATTACAAGTGAGTATTTTTTGAACAGTATTTCATTGCTGATGAATATATATTTTGTGTTCCTATGTATAATTTTTTTTTCGGTTTACTCCAGCACATTCATCTGCGAGTGTTTTGACGAATTTAGAGGGCCAAAGTGTTCTAATGGACCGCTTTGCATGGATGATAATCGTAATTCTGTTTGCCGTAATGGAGGCACATGCGGGTAGGTATATTTATTAAGAGACAATTATTTTTATCCTCAAAATCATATGTATATTGTGTTATATTTTTTATGATGTAGACATGTCGGCGCTGAAGCTGTACGTTGTCAATGTCCACCGAGTTTCACCGGTAACAATTGTGAGATACCGATATTTAATGAAGTAGCCAAAGGTAAAATAGTAACAAGTATATATGAAAATGATTTATACGATTATTTAATATTGGAATCAATTTTCTTCAATTTATTCTTTTGTAGAGTGCGCGGGTGACACTTGCATTATGCAATGTCCATATTTGGGTAAAGATCGACGACCATGTGATTGCAAGGAACCAAGTCTCATTCACAATAGTACGTGATATATAATTGTACATTCTATTTGAATCGCAATGAACATTCTGCCATTTGATGAAGTTCCAACTAATCACTACTTATACAAGCAGATCGGGCCAGATATGAATGCCGCATTAAATTATCAAACGCTACATCATTACGGACTGGTGCATTATTGCAATCGAACTCTATCGAATCATCATTGAGAAAACAAGTAAGATTATTTTTAGCAACTTGATGAGTTATCAGTTTTTTTTTCCACATTAGATAACTCAGTATATCTGCTATGTGTTGATATGTTACGTCGAGAAATAAGCGGATATAAATTGCAGTACTTAATAACAAATGACCGACTTTCAGTAACGAGGATTGAATGTGAAAGAGAATATGTGCATGTTTCAACGCATGTTAGTTGCATACGTAACTCGCCGCAGGCCACAATCGACTCTGGTTCTGCGAACTTGACCGAATCTCGTCAATGCGATTGAATAATATAGAACAAGCGTCACATGTGCCACCGTGCGTAATTGTTTGCACGTGACAAATTCAACGTACAGCATCGCATTCCTACATTCCACCCATTGCGATGAAATCCGAGAAAGTCGAAACGAACAGAAAACAAATAGTAATAATAATATACAGCTGAACACAAGTCTACAAAAATCAATTGCCCAATCGAATTTTGTAATTATAGTCAGTTATCGAATCTCGTGCGTCAGTTCGACCAGCCAAGGAATTTTCTCTATCAATGTAGATATATGTTTGTCCCGAATCCCGTGCGTTTTCGAATAAAAAATCTATTTTCACAATTCCAATTATACAATTTCGTGTATGTAGGAGAAATCGGAGGACAACAGGATTGATAATTAGATGCCAAGTAAATTTATGATACTCTGACGATAAAACTGACGTTACGCTGGAATCTCGTAAATGATTCGGATTTCCCAACAGTTGACTGGCGGGAAATGTAAACTGCACAATTTTTATTACGTTCATTTAATTAATCATTGTTTGATGCGTTATTGACCATTATTCTGTAGAACGCATTATATTACATGCAAACTTACACATCCGAAAGAATTTTTTATATTTGATTAAACATTTTTTTGGCAATTCCTGATAGCTTATCTTTGTTATCAATCAAATATTTGCCATGATGATGATGAAAACGGAACGAAACTAATGCGGAATTGCATCACCCGTGTGCGACATGTATTATATACTGAGGTATTATGTATGTAGGGCGAGAACACGTGGCACATTACACGCTGGCGATGCTTGTTTGGGATGTGTACGCTGACAAATCATATTGATCGCGTACTCAATCAAAATGATGAATGTGCGATGACATACATGATGAAACATCAAATAGGTCCGCGATAATACCTCCATCCTGATTTTAGAATTTCTGAAAAGAGAAATGGGAAATACCATGCGGTATTACTTCTATTTATGGAATCGACCAGTTTGTGGTCCCGTGGCGTTCGCCTCGATATCACCAAATGAAACCTGTTGCCAGGAGGCGTTGAAACGTTGCGTGACGTTGTGAAATTTTTTTCCAACTGCAGTTAAGTATAGTGAGCGCGGGATTCTCCGACAGAAATATTTCTGTACAATCTCAAGGGTACATCCTGGAACGTTTTTTGAATGATAATGATGTTTGTTTCACACATTTTTATGTACGAGAAATGCCTTCGTCCCAAAGTATAAAAATCTGTGGTATTATTCATTTCATGACTATATTCTGTGAATGTGTGTATAAGTTGGGGAAAAACGTACCCACTTTCATACTACAGCGCGTTCTTTTCATGACGACAGTGTCTGTGAACAGTGCAAGTGGTGGTACTGATGGCATAGGTGGGGATGTCGATATAAAACCGTATGAAGAGCCAGATCTGACGACATTTCATCGAATTCAAGCGGTGTTCGGGTGATCGCGTGTTGGCAACTGCATCCCCAACAACGTTCGCTCAACGTCTCTTCAAATATCACTAGTGTTTGAATTAATGAATACAGTTGATATTGAATCAGTGTAATTCATATTGAATTATATCCGGGAATTAACGAATTATCATTAGGAGGAATCAGGGTGTTCGAACTCAGTTCCTATACGGCCGAGAAAATTCCTCCCACATTCAGTGAAGTGTGTCGTCGTTGTGCCGCTGATGAAACTACAAGAATAAATAAAAATAAATTAAATAACATGGCATGCCAAAGTTTGTCTCCGATGCAACTATCTCCGCTGAACAATGAGAGGTAAGAAAATTTTTCTATCAATGAGTCAGCACCCTCCTTTTTTTTATTATTCTTTTTCAATCTTGTGTGTAATCAGAATTTCAACTGGTATTACTTTGCGATAAAACACATATATGCAGTATTTACACATTGATAAGCTAGTAGCATTCAGACTACATTTTTTCTTGCACTGTATCAGTTCGAATAATTAAAAAAAATGTTTTTTTTTAATTTGCAGTACGAAATTCACATGGAAAGAGAATGTTCGATCTCAGAACAAAGTCACGTGTGGAATGTTGCCGACACTTCGCGTACTGGCATCACGCGGCTGCGAATGTCAAGGAAGCGTTTGTCTTGTACCATTATTGGATAAAATGGATTCAGCTAGTCATCTTCAGATGACACTTTTGGAGGCATACTGTCGTGAAATTGGAGTTAAAGTCGTAAGGATTTCGACGGATTGTTTGCGTTCAATGTTGGGTCCGGAACATCGTGATTTATCGTGCGTTTTGATGACCAATGATGAGCCATATTTCTTGGAATCCCCTGAGTGATTACGTAATTGAACACGTTCAAACTTGAAATGAAAATTGAAATGATCTTATCATACGATAAGTATTATCACACCAATCGTGACTGTGCTATTAGACAACGCGTTGGGTGAATACTTTCCGGTGAATATACTCGATTTTTTGATCGCTGTATTTGACAATTCGAGTAGATAATATCTACGTTTTACCAGACGATATTTCGGGTCACGACGACTCTTTCCGTCTGAATTGTACAAAAAAAATTGATTTTGGCAATGAGCCAATTTCAATAAAACCACAATAATTAATATGTGGTAAATAAATTTTAAGAATGTTTTGTTCATACAACGAATAATATTAATTAAATAAAGAATCAATTTTTCATAAAAATAATTGTATTAAAAAAGTTCATTCATACCCCCCCCCCCCCCATATGTTTTCTTCTCGTACTTATTATCACTATCGATTTTCAATTCATCTCACAGCTAGCAAAGTACTTGAGGAATTCTGAAATAACAACAATGGAAGATTTGAAAATTTTGAGCGTGACGTGAGTAGAAACTAGAGTAGCAAGTAGATAAACGAAAAGATAAAATAACCCTTACAAATATCCGACAGGCTGTGATTCAGCAGCAAAAATTGAAATTATGTACGGAATGCATATGATTTCTTTTCTATTTGAATTGCCACAGGCCGTCCGCTGAAGTGACATTCCATTTTTTCGGCACTTCCAATGAGGGCGATAAAATTCGTGATACTCTCAATCGCCTCGTACAGCGGCGACGTCTCGGCGAATTTTCTCTAGAGTCTACGCATTTCACTTTTCAACAAAAACCATCGCTTCGACTCCAGGTAGGAATCAATCGATGTTTTATATTGAGTTGGAGAATGCAAAAATAAGACAATTTCCTACATTTGGTCAACAGGCTCTTCGTGTCAATCACATTAATGAACATGAAGTGCGACTGGATGATCAATTTATTTTATCGTGTGTAGCACAAGGTAGCGCTGGTATTAGCTTCGTCTGGTACAAGGATAACATGTTGGTTAATATGAGCAAAGCTACCAGGTAAGAATTTGATTACAAATTATCGAACATATGTGAATGATGGATAAAATTCAATGATCGAATGATGGAACAAAATATTGCTGCAGAGAAATTTGGTACAGAGATTTACCTAACGACGGCTCAGACATGCACACTTCTCTACTGACAATCGACAGAGCCACTCTTTTGGATGCAGGACAATATATTTGTCAAGTTATTGATTGGGGCGCGCAACAATGCAAAAGTATTTATATCGATATTAAGGACGAGCCCGATGTAAAAATTGTACCATTGGGTGCAACAATCGAAAAAGGGAATGATATACAATTAATGTGTATCACACCGAATATGCGAAATTTAGGAATTGGATTTGGATGGACAAAAAATCGTGCCCTATTAAAATTAGAACCTGGCCATCAAGTGTGGGAGGATCTCTATCCAGCTGGAAGTATCTTAAAAATTATGAACACGCAGGTAACTCTCATATTTTCCATTGTTTTATTGACACTTCTCTGATAATGGTTGATTCTATTGCTAGAAATCGGCCATTTATACGTGCAATGTTGCCCATCGATCAATGTCCGTGCGAGTGGACGTTGTAAATAAAACGCTGATACCATTATGTCCGAAAGAAAATTATTGGAATATGCGATGGCCTGAAACTGGACCTGGTTCACAAGTATTTCTCGAGTGTCCACGGAAATTTATTGGTAAACAAGTTTCGAGATTGTGTTCAATGAATGATGCAACTACGCCTGCGTGGCAACTTCCAGATTTTTACGATTGCCTGTACCAACCATTGATTTCACCATATAAAAAGGTATATCCATCGATTTTTCCAGACCTTGACCTTTTCTCACATTATCGTTCACAAACTTTTGTTTACGCTGTATCTGTTATGATAGTTTCAAAGTTTAACCATGGGTTACCAAAATACAACAGGAGCCGACACAATAATTGCTTTATGGGAAATCTTACGATCACGTAAAATTCCATTGTATCCCGGTGAGGGTGATCGAATTGTCAATATTTTAGCTGAAATAGAACATTATCAATACACCATTCATGAACTTGATGAGTTATACAATTCAGCGGAAACGCTGACACGAATAATAGATCGAATACTCGGCGACGAATACTCCGTTTTACGAGAACGACATTTATTATTACTTCAACAACTTACGCAACGCAATTTAGAGTACTGGGCACGACAGCTTGTTTATCCGTATAAACATCTCGCTTTGTCATCAGTTGTGGTGGATATCAGAGCGTTACATGCCACTGGTGATGACAGTAATAACTTCATTCTCCAAATTCCTGCTGATGATTACATGTAATAATTAAATTCATAAGATCGGCTCTATAGAGAAAAATTCTTTATTTTAGAATATCACTGCTACAATGATAATTAATTCATTCTAGGTATGCATATTGGTATACGGATAAAGTAACGATACGTTTAGTACGCACCGATAATGATGTAAATGATAATACAACAGCTAGTGGCACAGTAATTGTTTATAAAAATATTACTCGATTTTCTCCGAGTACTTACGTCAAAGAACTAGAGTGAGTTCATTTATTCGATTGGATTAAATTTATTTTGTTAATATAAAAATAATTTCAGGGATGGAACTGATCTTGAGTACCGTTTCAATTCGCGAATCATCACAGTTGCGGTAGTACCTCTCAATGAGGCAGTACACTCAAAAATACAAATCGAACTAAAATTCCGCCATTTGCAAAATTATTCGCGACTGTGGAATGTATCTTGTGGCGTCCAGGATCTTACCAGTTCATGGGATTTGGATTCATGTATTGCGACACTACTACCCGATGAGGGTTCAACTCAATGTATATGTTCGCACCCTGGGACATTCGCGGCTTTCCTCACTGCACGTGCTGTCAGAGTATGTATATATGCTTCGTACATATAACAAAACCCATTCAGAAATTTATAATAAAATAATTTATTCTATCTGCGTTTTCAGGTGGCATTAGCGGAGGACAAGTGTTCGACATCCATTGTCTTGATGGGTTGCGGTATTTGCTTCATCGAGTGTATAGTAACGTCTACAGTTCTCGCAGTTGTTCTATGCAGATGTCCATGTTGGTCGGATTATTTGAAGCTGCAATTCTCCGGCGGCATTCATAACGCAATGCTTATTTTCATGTACGCCTTGTATATGCCGATACGGGAGGTAATATTAAATTAATGACAGTATAAAAATTTAATTACTTTTACGTTAAATGATACTTCATCTCCTAATTGCAGTCCAGCTATGCCCTTGTTGCAATATCAATAGAGACATTTTTATTATTGGCAATGTCCGCGCCAATATCTCAAGCATTACTCATATACGCCGAATTAATCCAACACCGCCCAAGTCTACATTTTCAATTGACAGTTATCGCTGTAATCACTGGATTACCAATTTTATGCGTATTGGCCACTGAATTAACTCATAAAAGTACAGGATGGCGACATGAATCTTGGTGGTTAATATTTGGCAGTGGTGTATATAATATATTTCTTAGTTGCGTTGCTACAATGCTCTTGATATTTATCATCCTCTTCACTGGTGTATTACGTAGAGCTCATGCACTTGTCCAGGAAAACTTTGTGAAAAAAGAAGTGATAGAACGAAGACTTTGCATGATGCATCGTGCTGCGAGATTGATTTGCGGTCTCATCTTAACTGTCGCATCATCAATATATTATATTAATTCTACATCAATGATACATCACTACGTGTTTTCAACTCTATCCGTTCTCCTGGTAAGTATACTTTTCAATCATATGAAATATTTAGGAAGTGAATGTACAAAATTCAAATTGATATTTTATTTTGATATTCAACAGGGAGTTGCTGTTTTGTTCACATCTCTTGGGACTAGAGAGATACTGCTGGTTACACCTATCCTTCGGAAGTTCGATTGGAATAATGTAGACGGAGAGTCAACGTCTGATCCAATCGAAGGTACGAAGTTCAGTCAATGAGTTTTATAAGTTTTGAATTGATCCGGAAAAAAAAACAATAACGACAAAATTTTTTCTAGTGTATTCGAAAAAACCCGGCGAATTGGGCAATAACAGTACTCCGTCATCGGGGCAATCATTGGGTGGTCCACCCTACATGGAGAAGCGTGGTATTGCTGCTGGAAGTCCCGATATGCGTGATTACATTAACGAGTCCTCCGTTTCTTATTCAAAATTGCCAATTACACGTTCCTTCGCACGCTATCCACCTGAAATTCGCATTGATCATTCCGATATCAATCTTGAGAACTACAATACGAGTCCTCGAAAATATCAAGAATCTATGACAACAACGTTCGTCAGATCGCCGAATTGTCCAACAGAGTTTTTTCCAGCCCTGCACAGTACGCAGAATCGCGATCAGATGAAATTTAATAACCGTGAAATTCAACCACAATTTGAATCGCAAGCAATTCTACCGGAGTGTTCGGCTAAAGTCCTATGTAACGCTGATATTGAAGCAAGAATGAGTATTAACGCTATGCCCGATGTTACGCTGGCGACAAAAATCGAAATTGAACATTGTAGAAGCGCGGACGGTATCAATAGAGATCATGCTGACGTGATTCCCGATATTGCAACAACTGGCGAACGTAAACAACCAGATGGCGAAGAGAAAAATCCTGAAATAACAATAACTGATTGTGAAGACACAACGACAGGTACTACTGATGGTACTACTATTACCACTGCTACAAATGCTACTACCAGTACTACTACTGCTGCGGCTACTACTACTACTACTACTACTACTACTACTTCTACTGCAACTACTACTACTGGTATGCTTGATCGTATTTCACATGACCTTGATTATTTATTGAATCGAACGCAAACGAATGAAGAGGCTTGAAGCCACGTTTGATAATAATGCTCGGTGGCGTTCGTGGATTATATGCGAGAACAAAAACAGTCACGGATGCGAAAAATTATTTATGTATTTCTGAAGTAACATATATAATACGTATATATATACATATACCTTTAATATAATTTCCAGTTACATATATACATATGTGTATGTGAATATGAATGAAAAATATATTTCGGTGGAATTCGTAAGGGGCTATGTATGGTGAGAATGCAAAATGAATAACGGAACGTAGGATGGTATCCAACTATATAAAACAATTTCATCTATCCATTTTCCTGAAATATAAAAAAACATTAATCACATATTTGTAAGTGTTGATAATTAAAAATAATTAAATTAATACGTAAACGGTACTACTATTTTTCTTCGGCAACTGAATATAAACACAAATACACATTTCACATAGAATTTATGGGAATTGTATGCAAGCATCGGGTCGCAATTATTATAGTAATAACTTTGTCATTATTCAAGTGTTTTGTATGGGTTTTGAATAATTAAAAATACATCGAATAATAAATAAAAATTGATCACATGTGTATAAATGAATTCGGGTGGACATCGATGAATGGAAGGATTGAAATAATCCTAGGGTGTTCTAGCACATTTACTTTTCTTGTGTTTTTCCTTTCGAGTTACAGTATTTTATTCATCATACAGCCCTGTCAACGATTCAGTTATCGGACTTCTTTTTTTTGCTGTTATAATTATCCAGATATTATAAAGCTATACATTGACATTAATGTCATAGTCTAGTTGCATATCTAAGATGAAAATTTATGTTGTTGGTTACCAGTAATAATGGTTAGTCGTTAGTAATCAAATGCATTACTGAAGTTCTCTCTTTTCTCTTAGTTCTGTTTATTTTATCGAGGTATGAAATTGGAGCAGTATTTTCTTTCGCCCAAGCACGCGTTTTTAAATGCAAAAGGCATAACAAGATCGGTGTTTATTCGTTAGCACTCGAATATACGTATATGACTAGTTTCTTTCCTCCCCCGGTCGCCACACAGACTTTCTTAAAAATATAAATTATTTACAAGGATTTCAGCTAATTTGAGATTTGATAATCTTGATTTAATCACATCAATAATACCCAGGCATACAGGGCCGTGGCTCAATTGTTTTCTTTTTCTTGCTTGTATTTCTCCTTTTTCCTTTGCCAGTGTTAAATTAAACGGTTATTGTATTGCAAACAAAGTTGTTGCGCTTGAAAACTTTTCAATTGTAAAACATAACTATCGATTCATGACAAATCTACCCCATGTCTATCTTGGATCAACAACTGTTTGTCTTCTTTTCCAGTCGTTCAATAATTATACTTTTGCATGAAAAAGAAATGAGTATGTATGATAATGAGTCTTAAAAATGACGAACTTTCGTTCATGTCAAAGTAAATATCAAACACTGTGTAGCAGTTCATCTACATAACCGTCATTGATTTCTTTTTTTTTTTCTTCATTCAATCAGTGTATGCAAAATGAGTGTCTTTTTTTATTTATAATATTGACCAATTTTATTTGAATCCCTGATGAGTCATTGGATAATATATCATTATTTATATATATGTGCAATTTGATTTCAATAATTGCAAGTGAACAGATGCTACTTGATAAATAGTAATCTTGGGGTGACATTAAGCCAAAGAAGAAAGGAAAAAATTATATTGTTCTTTGTACAGCCACAATAAAATAAAATATAAAATAGTAATAATTAATTATTGGGGGATACAGCCACGGCACCAATCATTTATCTTTCATATACCCGCCCGATCCTTTCGCCTTTACTTAAATATAAAAATACATAGCCAGTCTATACATCGCGCGTGCATTGTGGCACTGTGAAGTGTTTTATCAAGGATCCAGGATGGTTAACTGCCACTATCATTATACGTCGGTGATTCAATGTCATCCGCATTTTTGCATGATCCATTATTTGAATTATTTGTCACAATCGCAAGTTTCTGGGGTAAGTTTTTTTGCCCATCATCACTATTATTCGATGTTGCATTATTGCTCAATGCATTCTCCAAATCTTGCATATGTGGAAATTCGGAAGTTGGCAACAATAATGTCGTTTGATTAGGTATATTAGTCAACGACACCATTCCTGGACTCAACATTTTTTTCTTGAAGCAACTTCTTAATGCTTCTTCAATTAAATTCCCTATTTTATCTTGGTCATTCTGAAAATTAGAATAAAGTGACCATAATTATTAATAGTGTTAATAACAGACATACATACAAATATTTCTTATGTCCTATTTTTTACCTCATTGATGAAACCGAAATGTACAAGTTCTTGTGCGAGTAACATTGGTGTGTCCGATTCGGTAACGGGACACGTCAGTTGCCTATTCATTTTGTCATCCATTCTTAATAATATTGTCATCTGGAATATTTATTATTCATATTCAATTAGGGAAATCTTGTCTTTCTTTTTCTCTCGATTCCTAAATACTCACTTGTAGTTCAGAGTTTTCTTCACTAGGTTTAACACTACACATCATATTTACTACTCTACGTGTTTCTACGTCGACGGGTTCCGGTGTCACGGATTTTACAGACTCCGTCACTTCGGGTGATATTGCTCTCGGGCGAACGGGTGGTGGTAGTTTCGGCATGAACGCTGTCAAGGGATAAATTCCATATCTGTGACAAAAATAAATGAATAAATAATTGAAATAATCAAGTTGAGAATATATGCATATGATAATTATATGTATTCCTACTTCACGTCCTCTACGAATTTTTCCAACTTCTCTGCCACTGGTATGTCACTCAATCGAATCTGTTGTGGTGATCGACCTTGATATCTAATTTCAGCAACTACTGTATCCGGCCCATATAGCCTTTGTAGAACTTCGTCCGTAATTGTTTCAGATATATTAGCTTGAATGAAGAGAGATAGGAATAAATAAAATAGAACATTGAAACTTGGAAAGATGAGCAATCGCGCACCACCATTTGATGATAAATCAATACAAAAGTGTGTTATGTATTTTGTAACTTACTGGCAGCTTTCACCAGAGCATGAGCTGCGAGTAACTTGAGCGAATGAACTTCAAATAATACGGGATGAAATAAGAGTTCTCTAGTGCTTGGTCTACACAACGGGTCAGTATAAAGACATTTTCTAATAAAATCTTTTTGTTGAGTATCATCCAATGATTCTATGGTTTTTTGTATGTTTTCCTCAGTTACAACTGTACCACTATCACCGTTTCCTTGTATTTCCAATGCCGCCATTTCCAATGCACACATACCAAATGAATAAATATCGATGGCAGGTGTCATAGAATCTGTGGGATAATGAACGGGAATGTCAACAAATTTTCACCAATGAAAATTTTATTGATGCATAGAAGAAAAACCTACTTCCATATTCCGGTGCAACGAAGTGCATATTCTTGACAATAGTTTTGCAAGTTTTCCCTGCATCCTGGTGAATAGCATCGGGTGCCACTGCAAACACGAATAATATAATTAATAGTTGTCGTAAACAAACGTAGATTTTATTGTGTTTTATTTCATGTTTTACCAGCGCCAAAAAAATATTCTAGAGCTATTCATATATATATATATATATACAGAAGCGCGTGAATGATCGATTTGTCAGTTTGAATATGTGAAGCGGACTTACTGTGAAATTGATTATGTAAAAAAAAAAAATATGACTGTGCAAGAATGAATTACCTCCCGCGCAATTTCAACTAAAAACTCATTACGCACCTGAACCAATTTTTACGAGCCCATTATGTTGGATAAATATTGTGTCACAAGTGAGATTTCCATGGACAATTGGTGGGGAACAGGAATGCAGATAGCTGTAAATAATCACATGAATATTTTTTTACTCCAATCACATCTGCATGTATAGATTTATATAAAATCGAGGGCACGCGATTCGAGCTGTGTACATTTGAATACATATTAATGTTTAGACTACCTCAATGCTGACAATATTTGTGTACACCAACGCTTCCAAGCTTGCAGTGGTAATTTTTTAACGTTGCGCTTTGTGCGTTTTAGGAACTGTTTCAACGAACCGGACGACATATATTCCGTTATAAATATAACCTGTTGGATTTATCAAGTCAAAAATGAGAACAATATTAAATCACAAATAAACACAAGTATACACGTAATTCAACCGATAATTGAATAAAACTTACACGAGGTTTGTCATTATGTGTGTCCGTCCAATATCTATGAAATTTAACGATATTCGGATGCTCTAATTGTGTTAAATTTTCAAAGACAAGTTGAATTTTTTCCTCTTGCGCTTTGAAATTTTTACGTTCGGAAAATTGTACTTCGTTCCAAACAACTTCCACGCCTTCTTCAGTGTCCATTGCCAGATAGGCGCAGTCAATTCCCGGAACATCACGTTGTCCAACCTATAGTCATAATAATAATATCTATTGAACGGATATAAAGTTGATTTTCGAATGAAACAATCAACAATGTACAGACAGTGAAATTCTCTATATGGTATGTAATGAATATTCATTCAATTACCCGGCATAATCATGTGTATTTTTTGGACTATACCCTTGGGCTTAAATATGATATTTCCAATCAATATATGAATGTTTTTTACATATTATATTACAACCGATATCCCACACATAGAAGCAGCATATGAAATTACGTGGTAGATTATTTAACAACGCAATTGGAACGTTTTCATGCTTGTTTGCAATTACATGGAAGTGACCTTGCTGAGAATTTAAAGAGGAATAACAGATGAGTTTAATGAACATGATGTGAGTTATTATAGGCATTAACATTCATTTAGATACTGAAGTGGTATGTCAATAGCGTACATGAACCGAAAATCTCTTTTCCAAACCAATTGAATATACAATCTATTTAATCTCCATGTTCACTCGCCATTTTCAATCAATCTGCCCATCAACGATTAAATCATCTTTGCTAGCAACGATTAATATTTCAAATACATCAAGATCAAAGCGGTAATACAAATTAAACGTACATGTTGAATGTTAATTACCTCCATTTCAGATACTTCGTTTTCACTTGCTCTACTGGTACTCCCGAAATTTGTACCTTCAGCTAGAGTCGACTTGGAACCTACGTATACCTAAACCGACGAGTAAACACAAAATTAATTCATATGAAGATTAGATATCGGAATGTGATGTACTGATGAATTGTTATTTGGCAGTGATGTATACAAATGGACTGAGCAAATCTCTGTGCATGTATATGTAAAACTGTTGGTGTATAATAGTGGTGGTTGACGCCTCTGGCATCAGGCAATTCACGACATTTATATCGTTGAATGTATATGCCCAATTATTATAGCTATATAGCCTAACACACATATCATTGCCACTCACATTATCAATTCATATAATATTCAGCAATGACTATAGCAATGAATTCTACGATAGAATAAATATAAATATAGGTATGTATACGTATCTATATTCATTCCGTATCAATATTGTTTTGCTTTTGAATCTGAATAAACTGCTAACGCCCAGATAATGTATTTTTAGGAAACGTGAAACAGTTAAATAGACGTGGAATAGCACTGCCAAGAAAATCGAGATTTTGGCAATAAACATTTTGGTTTTCTTGGTGATTTTATCATTCACATGAATATGAGGAAATTCATTTTCAAGTTAGTTATTTCAATCGGGGGCATATACGATTGCCACAAGAGTTATATCAATGATGATAATAATAATCTTTATCGTCATAAATTCGATATTATAGTGAAAAGAGAAATAATATCATATGTGAGGGATACCGGTTGTATATTTT
Organism: Zele albiditarsus; assembly: GCA_958496275.1. Taxonomy (NCBI): domain Eukaryota; kingdom Metazoa; phylum Arthropoda; class Insecta; order Hymenoptera; family Braconidae; genus Zele; species Zele albiditarsus. Next base: position 14,892,384 of record OY292410.1, read on the forward strand.
GCACGTTGGTAAACGTACACCACAGTGTTTCAATTCAGCTATATACGTAATATCAATACAAAAGCCCTATTACCGAAATAGATTATATTTATCTCATTTCAATACATGAATACATACATTCATGCATACATACATACATATGTATATATATATATATATATATATATATATATAGATAGATAGGAAAATATTCGAGTGCCTTTATCATCGTCGGTAACAGTTTTATTTGCATGATCATCAATCTAGTGTCTAGTGAGAAAAACGATTAGAAAATTTAAACAATAGTTACTTATTCATTGACAAAATGACTTGGCTTGCACATTTAATTCTTAGGGGCATAAATACGACGAAGAATTATTGAAAGTTATATGAGAAGATACAGCCTTCCTGCTGCATGAGTCATTGGATCTAAATGCATTGTTAATGCGTGGAAAGGTGGAGATAATGAACTAATGCGAATAATGACTCCATTAACCAAAGAAAAAGAAGGACTCGTTAATGACCATAAGTGAAACAAAGATGGAACATGGGATAGAAATGGTTTTTTTCTCCTCCTCGTTAAAATCGAATTAAATAAATGAATTTTAATGGATTATTCATTGTTGTCACATACTTCTTCTCTACGTTTCAGCCACCGCCCGCAGGGACTCTCTTCCAAAATCTCACTCTCATCTTCGGAGTCTTCACCACTTTCGCGCGGTGATTTATGTTCTGGATCCGTACTGGAGCGACTCCCAGGCATTACACACGAACGTTATTAAAATATCACCACCAAAAGGAATAACGACGTTACTAAGCACATTTGTAATTATAAATAAATTGAATTTGGCATTTATGTGTGATTGTTCATTATTTGATTTGGGCAATTGAAAACAGTTTAATACATATATATGTATATGATAATATATAATAAATAATCGTACACTTATAAAAGTGACACATGCATGAGGGGAACCTGTTCCTGCAATCGCGACTCGATATATTTCTGATGTTACACGGGCCAGCCGTTGATATTATTCGATTTATCGTTATACTCAAAAGTACTGTTGCTTCCAAGTAAATTGTACGAATAGTTCACAATTATTTACTGTCAAAATAAACAAAAATCTTCTGTTATGAATGAAATATCTTCGATGTGACACACACACTGGCACTCATTTTTCCTACTAGGCCTTTGGTCATACTAAAACCGAGTATGGCAAGCGCCATTCGCCAACACCGCACCCATTTTAATCTATCGTTCTGCCATCTGGTGGATAATACCTCAAAATATTGCCATCTATTCGCATCACTTGACATCGTTTTATCATATTTTTCGATGTCATTCAACATAATTTTCCAATCATATCGATACTTTCACGTTCGTCGGTAATTTGCCAGCTAATATTCGTCGAATATTGTCTCGAAATTTTAACACCGATCAACGGCTTTCTAATTACGGGAATCTTCTATCTCGTGATACATCATGATATTGAATATTATTCACATCATTTGACGTCATTTTAGTATACTTTTTCGCATGACCATACATATTTTTTCTGCTCAATAATGTCCATAATTTTATAGCTGTCCATAATTTATCAACTGAAATGCTTGACAGCCATCTGCCGGAACATCATTCTAAACTACAAAGACATTTCATGCATTTGTCGGTCAAAACTTGATGTCCGCCATTTTTTAATTTTAAAATCTATTACTTTTGCAGGATGAAAATTAAAAAACACTAATGCCGCAATAAATGAAACGGATGGAAATATGTTTGCAGTAGAAAGAAAAAGCACTAGAAACATTTTCAAACATTTTCGTTATTCATTCACATAGATTGAATGGATCATTGAAATTGAGGTTATGATATGAAAATGTCAGATTATCATGATACAGTTGCGGTGTGAGAAGAATAAGTACATAAGAGATATTAATCTTATCTTATGAAGAGACAAAAAGTCAATTCGTGGAATACCGAAATATAATTGTGGGAAGATTGTTTATCACGCGACCAGCAGTCGTTGGAAGCACAGCAGTGAACAGTCAACTATAATTCTACTTACATATATGTTTGTGTACAAGAAAAGAGAGGTAGGTAGACAAGGAGAATCTGGTGGGAGAAATAGCGGGTCAAGCAATGATCTACCTAGTATTCAGTGATGTGGCCGCGTCGCGGGCCGTCGACAGTGTTGAATTAACAGGTGTCCCATTCTCCATCAACAAGTAAACGGAACAACCCAACAATTATACACCACCAGTGTTGGAATTTATTTACGGGATCGGCTATCTATCTCTATAATTTATTTTGGTTGAAATATTAATCGCAGAGTGATAAATACATATTTATTAATAGTTACATAAAAATCTCAACAAATTGTTTATTTGCAATCTAAAGTAACTTCTTTTTCTATCTATTACTATATTCTGATTGCGTGAAATTGTAATATGATGTCGGAAACCGTGGTGACAGTAGATGGTTCTACCAACAATACTAATAATCCACGTCAGGGACCTACTGTGAAAACAGATCCAGGACAACCAAGTCTCATTGCTGGACTTGCACTTAATGTACCTTATTTCAAGACCATACCTGGGATGCTGAAGCTTGCACAGTTGGTGAGTTGAATGCACGATTAAATTTTTTTCCTGTGCAGTAAAATGTTTTTGATGGTTTTGGGACATTATTTATGTCTTTTCGTTATGTTTTTACTGTACTTAATGAATCATTCTTATGACTGACCAAATGTAATTTAAGTAGTTGTCTTATTACATTGACAGCCTGATAATAACTGTTACAAGCAGCAAGTTCTTATTTTTCTACTTACTGATAATTATATATATAGTAATTTAATGTTAGAATGCAGCTTGAATTTACGACGCTTTTTCCTACACTCTATTTATTATCCATCAATTCATTTCATGATTGGTATTGTGTATTTGTTGCAATGAACTACGTGTTTACTAGTAGTTATTGGCTTCTTTATATATTTCATGTCTCACTCACCTTGAAAGCCACTTCACCCAAATTAATCAACTTGCATTATATAATACCATATTAATAATTATCACACGTGTTTACACAAATGTTTATTGCAATATCAAGTTCATAGAGAAAAGAAATAACACGAGCCAGAACCTTTTCCGCATCGTCATTTATTTTACTTGATATCGCATGCCAGCTAGGAACATATAATTTCTCAATATCTTTCTCCGATTTATTTATATTTTATTTCATTTTCATTTTCATGTTTCTTATTTTCCATATATAACTAAGAGTAACCTTGATGAAAATTACAGTTCCCAAAGCATTCATAGCAACAAATGTGCTTTACAAATAATATACGACGCCCTGAATATTGGCTCGTGTTGATACGACTGTTTTTAGCTGGAGCTACTTCCCCAGTACCTCTTTTCTATATTTTCACAACGAATAAACCGTAGCAGTGACACATTTATACTGGCAACCACATACACGTACCTTTCAAATGATCGACGCCGTTATTTTCTTTTACTTCATTCACACCAAATGTCAAGATCGAAATACATCATTAAATTAACAATCTATCCATTCGTATGTATAAAATCCATAACGGTATTTGACCTCTGAGTTTATAGTTCATGAATGCCATCGTTAAAACAACTTTCCAAGCGCGCTGGTAACGTTCGGATTTTCCTTATAAATTCGATAACTCAAAAAAACTATTCCCGGAATCTGGACAATGTGAATAAATGAATAGTTGGTATTCATCTACTACATAATTGTACTACACGCACAGTTGTGGTGCACAGAGGTCGATGTATTTCTCTCCAGGTTCCGTATATTCTCGGGCCAATGTCCTCAAGTGCAGCTCAGCAGCTCAAATCGTGAAGAGAGAATACTCTGTTTATGTGAAAAAAAAAATGAAGAAACAATTTTTTTTTTTTAATCAAAAAGGAAATTGAAAGCGTATATTGTTCTTAGTAATTACTTAACACATGAAAAAAACTTCTGTCTGATGAGATATTCATCTGACATGCTAGTGTATATGGAAACAGAGGTTCGCATTCATTATCCGACGTAAATTTGATGTCCTTTCGTGATGATACCTGGTGGCAGTGTCCATACGTGGCGTTCCACATACTTAACCAAGCAAACTTCGTCCAATACGTCCATATAATAACTTGTTAGTTGTATGCCAACGGTATCGAAACAATTCATTAAGAATTCAATGTGTCCTTGAGCACGGCCGTTTGTCTATATATCTCAAGGCACACATACATAAATCAGTTCATATATATATCCAGATTGAATTGTAATAAAATATTTTGCGAATTATCAAATAATTAATAATTGAAAGAAAACAATGATATATTAACGATCCCACCGTCAAGCGACAATATCATGTCAATTTGGTCACGGTGAAGTGGGTGCAGTTATGTACGTAGTGTTTCAAGTTAATTGATGGAATTTAACGTGGGAAATAGCTAATACTAGGTCATCACGATAGCACCAACTAACAAATAGAATATACATACATGTAAATGCCTAGTGTTCCATTATCACTCTTCAAAAATGTCGCAGGTCATACGAGACGCACATAATTGTGGCTTATCGAACATTTTTATCATCCATCTAAATATGCCGTGAAAAAACGACGGATAAAAATTTCTTTCCTTTTTCGATGACATTTCTCGTTACGCAAACTAACTTTCTTCCTACTCTTATCTATTGATATAAAGATATATGTATATAAATAGCGTTTCAAAATGACCGGATCGACAGTGTGATTGCTTTTATCAATTTTTTTCATCGAACACTGTTCAATTCGAAAATGTTGTTTTAATTTGTGGGAAACAAGGAAATATTTCACTCTCTATTACGCATGTATACAAACAAATATGGATATACATGATTATATATGAATAAACGTCATAGATTATTTTATATTGTTGTAGATAGTTTCTGCCCGGGACCTTAAACAATTGCAATCATTACCCACATAAAATTATAAAAATCTATATATATATATACTTATTTAGATACTTGTGTAATTCCAAATATGTATATTTATATATGTTTTGTTGGCGGGTGTGTATTGTGTCATCGCGCGCGCAACATCACGTTTCCGTGCGTGCGTATGAAATATCAGTGACTACTATATACCGTCTAATAATAATTGTGCACGATGCTAGCTAGCGCCTTATGTGCAAGGACAGGCCGCGCCTCAATATGCGACACAGCCACACGCATTGTAGAAAAATATACTGGACTGTAGCATTATAATAAACATAATGTACAAGATGATTTCTGCATACTGACTATGACGAGAACTCCGCGTATATTTTCGATTCGCATTATATAGTGTGAGCTTTTTGCTATATGCAATATTTATGTATAAGTCCTTTTGTTGCCTTGAAATAGCGTGGGATGCGTTGAAATCAACACAAGACCATGAGAAAAAAACATCAGTGAATGTTTATGACACATGTATACAGGTATTTCATGATATGGTTTGGGAATAAAATGGAACAACAATACAACTGAGTAAAATGATTGAGAAAATAAAGATTATGAGCTTGTAATCATTTTTCTTATCACTAAAATGCCGTCGTAGTTATTTATATATACCAATATAATCTGGTATTTTTTTGTCTCATTGATATTTATTTCTTATCTTTTGTATAGATGACGTGTGTGTGTTTTCAATATCGTGAGAGTTGTATCGTTTCTTCTGGAACATTTCCGTGCGCACCAATGTAAGCATATACTAAATTTAATAGTTTCCTGATATTGGCCAGGTGTGCCAAACCAAATACATATGATAATGTTCAAAACATTAAACCTATAGAAATTTCTGGGAATTCTATCTATATCCAAAGAAACAATCAGCAATACTTGGAGTTCAACATAGAAATGAATGTTCATATGGGTCACGTGTGACCCAGGGATGAATTATTTTAATTAAATTCCAATTTGAAATATACTTAGTGCCAAACTTCTTGAACAATATTAGATAAATAGATGAACAAATGATAGTTTATATGTGATGAAGATTTGTGAAAAATCTCGTGTAAAAAAAAAATTATTGATTATCAATAATCATTTAAAATTGTTTGTCATGGTCCGAATGGATTCTTTTTTCTGGCTACTACGTACATATCGCTGCAAGAAAGTTCCATTCAACTTCACATTGCGTGCACGCGATTTGCGGCACGAGCGAAGGAAGGAAAAAACACGACTTGAGCCGCACCCCATACGCACATCGCGCAGGTTCTCTTGTCGTTGTCTTTGAAATGCGCTACTAGCCACTTATATTCCAAGCGAGAGTCCATGAACGGTCACCCGGCAACTTCCCGGCTCGTCCATTTCTATCTCTCTTACTCTCATATGCCTACATAAAGAGAATATTGTAGAGGCATAGTAGGTAGACAGTTACTGAGCCGTGACTGCATTTGGGTCATCGGCGAGTTACGTACATGTTCGTTGAACCATGTCTATGCCAGCGCGATTTACGAGACGATTTTTGCCCCTTCAAATCTATATAATTGAAATAGGCTCATCAATATCAATGCTAGATAATTGAAGAATTTTTTTGCATACTTTTATAAAAATATTGGCACTTCGCACTACCTATCTTAAAGTTGATAAATCCATCGACTGCAGATAAGAAACGTTGGCAGGAAAAATATACATCACCAGTGATATTCCTGCATACACAAGAACATATTATTTGAGTTTATGCTAATCAATCTGATTGGTGACGATTTTTATATCTAAACAAGAGTGAATTGGAATATTGTTTCGAATCAAGAGAAACAATTCTAGATTTGATTTAAATCTGCAAGTATATTTACCATGTTCATATTTAATTTTGGGCCAAATTAGTTTTTTCAGCATGATAGGATGTTCCACTATTACTTCTCATTTTTGTATTAATATCATGCAAACAAATAATGTTATTGAAAATATTTGTATATATATTTATTAGCAGAGGAATAAGCTCTACATCATTTATGATTTTGATTATACTATACGCACAATAGAAATTCAATGCATGACATCACTTTGATAACAGAATATTTGTGATAATATTTCACAGTCGAAATATAAATTATCAATGATAAATTTTTTGATAATAGAGTCACGATAAAATGATCTTAGCGATATCGCGTGTTTTGCATGCAAAGAAAAAACGTAAATATGTATAAATAAAATATCTCAACGCACGCAACGAGTTCTCTAAGTGGGTCGTCTGATTTAGTGTGTGTATACAGTATACTGCAGATGTATACATATTTTGCTGGTGTTTTTTTCGATTGGTATACGTGATCAAGTCTATATACGTTTCAGCCAAACGCAATGCGTCTCGATGAACTGGATTGACCTCACACTTGCATTGGTGAAAAGTCACGTTTCATTACATATAGGTATATGGAGTAATTTTGCGCGTCGATGGAGGACAAAAGAGATTGGTAGAGCGTGTCACAGACGTCTCATTACACACGTACATCGTCTATCTATTTTTAGCAATGATTCCCATCTTGTTGAGAAATATTTCAACGTCATTTATACAATTTTATATATTATGCTGGATGAAGCAGTTATACCAAGACGACCATTTTCATGCCGACATTCATGTATTTTTATTTTTCCTGTTGTTTCTTATCGTAGATTAAAACTGACCTGAAAAAAAAAGAATAAATAACAAAACAAAATAGTGAAACGTAGAGTAATCATATTATATAGTCTGACTCGAGCAATTATACATCGTTCTATTTTTTTTTATTGTAACATGATCGTTGTTAAACATGCGTGATGTTTTTTTTTTCTTTCACGTCGTGACCATACACGTGGTCACCTTCATATATATGAAAGGTCACACTCTATTGATTGAATTATCTATAATATCTAGCTTTATATGTGTATATTATATTGAAAATTCCTTTGCGACCAGGGTATATAGTCGACAGCCGAGCCTTTTACCAAAGTCATTTTCATACTATATAGTGAAAGTAAAATTACACGCACTCGTATATAAAACATGTAATAATATTGAATTATCCACATTATAGAATAAATAAATTACTGTGTGATATACACTTCCGCTTATGAAATTTTGGAGCGGTCAGTATTTTTGAGAGGAAATCATTGACACTTGAGTTATCGATTTCTTATTATGCTCACAGATACACACAAAGGAATTTCGACTAAAGAAAAATAATAATAATAATTGGGTTCTTGTCTCATCAAAATAACTACCCTTTTGTTTAGTTGTATACCCTGTCGTTGATATAATTGTCAGCACAATCGTATAATGTTAATTGACAAGCAAAATGTTATGCTGAATAAATTGATAATTGTGGCATTTCTAAGGTAATATTTGAGGAAGTTTGATCGATGCGGTGAGTTCTTGAATGTATATTGAACATGAGAACCGGTTGGGTGCGCATTTGTTGGAGCAATTGTGTGGTGTAGTCGACAAATACGAAGGCTCATTCTCCATGACCGCTTCGTATATTGCATAATAAAAATGTCAGGAAAAAGGGTTAAATGGCCTTCGAGCTGGTCGCCACCGGAGGAAAATGCGGACGATATAGTGTCTATAGAATTGCCAAAAGATATACAACGCGAGCTAGAATGCACCGTGGGAGAATACGTATTTCTGGAGTATCCATGGGCGTTTGTATGCCGGGAGAAGGCGATGAAACAGGCATGTCAAATTGATTCACCTTTAAATATTTACAAGGATAAAATGGAATTGAACAAATCCGTATGTTTTCTCGTTGGTTATGCCTCCAGCGAATTGATAGCGAACCATTTCGTTATTTGTCTTACAGATGAGGCACGAGACATTATGGTAAAGAGAAACCGTGATATAACAAAAAATATTCTCGAGAAAGTTCGTAGGATGATTACAAAAACTGGTCGTGCTCGTGTTTTGTCATCAATGAGTGTGGAAAAAATTTCAAGGGACACTTTTGTCGATAGATCAAGGCCCCAATTCGAGGTCGAACTATCTGTAAATATCAATGGCCTAAAAAGGCAACAAGAATTGACCGATCGTGACAGTGACAATGCACGCGACAGTTATATCAATTTACTGCCAAGTGAATTACAAAAATTCAATAATATTTTTATGAAAAAAATTTCGAAAGCTATTCAGACAACGCTTGAAGCACGTGATGCAAGTGTACAATCATATTCAGGCTATCCAAAGAATAAATGGACGCAGTGTATTGACTCGATTGATGTAGAACCCTACGAGACTAAAGTAGAGGGAAATAAAGAAGACAAAGTGATCAAACCTGAGAGACAAGCGACACATGAGGAAAGTAGTCCAGCAAGCCTTTCAAGAACGGTAACAGAGGATAAAGAAACTGGTAAGGAAATTGTATTGGAGTCAGAGATCAATACACAAGAACAATTGCAACTGCTATTTTTTCTTCATTCACATATCTCGGAAATTATTGACTATGTCGGGTATAATTCAGAAATTAACATACACTCGAATGATATTGATAACTTGATGAAATATTATTCGAGCAACTTTCACAGTATGAGCAACTCGGACTATTATTTATTCGAAGAGAAGTGTTCCCTGATTGACCTGAGCACCACCAAGGGCAGGGTTATTTCAGATGTTTCTTGGCACCAAAATCGTGTTGGATTCGTGGCAATTTCATATGTAGATAATCCGCCATGTCAAGTTGCAACAGTTGAACGACAGTCAAACAAAAGTTTCGATAGTGACGAAGATATCCATATATTAATTTGGTCGCTTGATGAACCTTTAAATCCAAAATTACGTTTACATGATTCGAGAGAAGTTGGACTTGTGTCGTTTTGTCCTGCTCGAGCCAATGTCCTCATTAGTGGATGTACAAATGGACAATTGGTGCTGTGGGATCTTTGTGATTCGTTGGATAAAATTTCTGAATTGAATTCCCACGATGAAATACCTATGGTTACTCCAATCGCTGCTTCTCATCCTGATCAATCTCATTCATCAGCTATTCGTGCTTTGCAATGGCTTCCCTCTGAGTATCGAATTGAAAGTGATGGGATGTTGAATAAATTACCGGAAAATGTATTTATGCAGTTCATGACATGTTCTGAAGACGGAACAGTTGCGATTTGGGATCTTCTTTGGCAGCCAAATCTATCGCAAGCTGCCAAAAATTTGAGGAGTATTGTAACAGTTACAATGTCATTGACCGATGATCTTGAACGACTTGATGGAATTTTTCGTCCACATTATAGGATTCATATTCAATTGCCTAAGGAATCCATTAAAAGGACTTTACTCGATTTCTGTCCTGCAAATTTTAATAACTCGGATAATAATTTGCGAAAATTGTGGGTTGCCACTGTTGAAGGTGAGATTGTACTGTGCACTTGGCACGGTCAGGAATACGAAGTCTCTGATGAAGAAAATTGTGAAGTCATCAGTCACACTGGCTGTGTTCATGATGGACCTGTAATTCAAATAACGCGTTCGCCACATATCAATGATATTTTAATGACAATTGGTGGCAGTGTCTTCGCAATTTGGTATGCACATTGTATGAGACATCCGATAATATGGAAAAAATGTGGTTGTTGTTATACCGCGTGCTGCTGGAGCCACCGACCTGGAATATTTATTCTGGCTAGATGTGACGGTGACCTTGAAACCTGGGACTTTTACCGGAAGACGAAACAACCGGTTCATGTGCAAACTATTTGTGGAAAGTTAATAACGGGACTGTATACGCATCATCTATCACATGATTATTCAAATTTTAGTGGTGTTTGTGACGACAACGGGATATTTAGATTTGTTTGTCAATTTATTGATGATGAATCGATGCACCAAGAAAGGATCGATTGGTTTTGTAGATTTATTAATCGTGAAGTAGAGCGAAAAAATGAATTTCATGGTTGGCAGGATGATTATTTATCGCATGATGAAAGGGTCTTGGAGAGAAAAGCATTGAGAGCGGCTGAGGAAGTTAAGAGACGCCATGAAGAGGCAAGAGAAAATTTTTTGAAGGAACAAGAGGAGCAGGCAAGAATTAAAGCAGAGAAAAAAATTAATCGTAATGCACCGTCCATGGATACAATATTGAAAATGAAAAATATCGAACGAATGAAGAGTACACTGTTGAAGAAAAAGGGCTTCAATCCTGAGGCACTCGAGAGAATTAGAAATCCACTTGTACAACAACAAGTGGAGAAGACAATCACAATGAATAAAGCACATGAGAAAGTCGTTGACAAGGAGAAGTATTTTGCTCATGCCGTGGCTATCAACTTTCCTGAGAGTATTAAAAACTCAAATGGACATGATACGCATAACACTGGCACCCCCACACACGTGGATAAAAACATGGATGATGTTGTTGATGAATATCGGTGCCATTATATGCGCATAAGTCGCGAGGCGTGGATAAATCTCGAAAATAATCCTCATGTACCAAAGTTCGATTGGAACGTATTTATGAAGGAAGGAAAATGCAAGCGTGATCATTCAAAACTGGTCAATCTTTCCATTTAGTTCGAGTTTAAACAGTGAGATTCAACATGGAATGCGGAAAAATTGAATAAACGAAATGCGCATTGAGCATGAATCGTCTCGTAGATATCGTGTAGGTCTTGAGGAGCAATAGTAAGAAGAATACGTAGATAGAATTAAAACCCACATGCCGTTATAATATTCATCTCCAAAATTTTAGTCTTCACCCACTCATACTCCCACATTCATGAATACCATGTAGAATAATATGATAAATTATGTCCGTGTTGATTAATTTACTCCTCCTTAACATTGTCTATCTCATTCAAGTGCTAGTCGGATGACGAGTATTTGGTCCTGGCGAAAATGTGTTCTAGTAAGTTCATTCACGAAATTCATGATTTGATTATTAGTCCTTATAATATTTGGCGGTATAGAATTCTATTCTGCAATAATTTGTTAAAATGATGAATAACAAAATTCATGAAAGATCTTGTCTTCTTGCATGTGTTTACGGATAAATAGTGTCATATTAATTTCATAATTGTTTTTTTTTTGTTCCAGGTACTCGGAATAATTTGTATGGCATGTGCGTCACCAGCTATATTTGGTTCCAGTCCGTGGTTCATGTTTGTTGCAGTCTCATCATTTATCGTAACTCTACTATGGACATTCGTTTATTTATTGTCTATTCGTGAGGCATTAAAGTTCCCTATTAATTGGATTCTATCGGAGTTTGTAAGTTATGGAGTTAAATGCATCTTGTATTGCATCGCTTTCATTGCCCAGTTATCGTTTTGGAGTTCTCGCATGAGGGATGGATACGTGTCGTCACAGATTGCTGCTGGCGTAAGTTGAAGTGATTACGAGACAAGACAATATTCATTTTCATCGGAATATGAGAATCATTCTGTAATTCTATTATTGCTTGCAGGTCTTTGGACTTTTCAACACAGTTGCTTATGGCGCAAGCGTATTTTTCCTCTGGGTCGAATGGAAAAATAGCCAAACTCAGTGAGGGAAAGCAGTACCTGATAAGAATTATTTTACATAAGTGGATAATACGTTCAGTGCAGAGAATTGATCTGCAATTGAGAAAGGGGCCACAAACAAGCAGATTGCGGCCGAATTCTCAATTTTCCTATAATTTATCAAAATGTAATCGAAGTCATTGCGACCGTCATGTAAAATTTATTTTAAATAATAGCTTTGATTTTATATGAAAGTATAAATTATAATACATTGCGCACATCTCATATTTCCTACTGCATCTGTTCTTTGAAGTTTCGTCTAAAATTATTTCACAAAGAAAAAAAGGACTACAATGTTCTTGTTCATTATGATGAGTGATTCAATACAAAATATATATTGATAAAGTAACAAAATGAGAAAGGAAAAACGATCAAAAGTTGATATAGAGTTTATGAGTGCCACTGGAAGAGTACAAAGAAAATTGTGTTTGTGTACGTGGGTTTGAATGTGCGATATTGGTTCACCAACATCAAATACTTGTAATAATTCAAAGCAAAAATCAAAAAATAGAACAAAAAAAAACATTTTTATCACAATCGTCACTGAGCATAATGACTGTCTCCACATTTCAAGTACACTCGAGATATCATTTGTTTATCAAAAACTTTCAATGAGTCAGAAAAATATCTTGTGGCAAATTATCTTTTTTATACTCAATTGAATCATGGAATCATGATTCGTATCATTACTTACCACCAAAAAAAGGTTACAAAATAATATACACATACATGTACGTATAAAATATAAATGATATTTTTTTTGTCCCGTTCTGAATTGTTTGAGTCTCATGTATATAAGACTATATATAAATATGTGTTTGGTATTGTCAGAGTGAAAAAAAAATAAAAATTTATCCCTGTTAATATATTAGACATATGGTTCCATTAATACAATGCGTCTCTGTAGAACTCCGTAAAGAAGAAAGAATAGATATTGATATAATTTTTATACACATTGCGGCAGTATTGAATAGTTATTCAATATATATATTTGAAACTAAGTGCCTTGATGAAAATTGCAAACATATCTACAACGACACCTCAAACAATTTCGTGAAGTGATTTTGATAATTACATTTATGTAACTCACAAACATATATCACATGATGAAATAATTATGTATTTGCGTCGATATGAATGCGCACTCGTATGACACATCAAACAAATATTCAATTGGAACAAGAAATTCAATTCCAGCAATAGAGCTTGAATGATAACCATAACGAACAACCAAAAAGAGAAGGAACATTGAAAATCGCATTTAGGTCGTAACGATAATAGAATTTTATTTCAAACTATTATTTATAACGATAGAAAATCACTGTGAAGAAGCATGTAACATTTGTATCCGAATACTTGTTGAAGAAAAAAAAGGTCAAAAATTTGTTCACTTCCCAAATTTTATTTATTTGTATGAAATATGAATGATAAATAAAGCATATATATAGTGTTAATAAATTTTATTCGTATTAAATTCAATGTGTATAGTAACTTTTCATGTTCAATGTCGATAATATTTACAACAACCAAGAACATTGAGAGAAAAAAAATCTGTCAGCGTGGGAGTACGGATTATTGCATGCAACCTTCATTTGTACGTATGCGCGATTGTGATATCATCGATATGACGTCATTCACAGAATAGTATCTATAGCGAAGTTACAACGGAGACGTGCGTGCATTTCCAGTCGATCGCAGGCAGTCGCCGACATTCAACCTATCTCAACTCTTTTACGGTGAGTAACATATTTTTGTGAAGATATCACAATGATTAATCAACAATGCCGTCATCTAACATTGCATCAAATAAATATTAATCTTTTTTCATCATTTATACGATAGGTTCCAAATGTATCATAATGGAGTGACAGGTGGATAACACGTGTTTTAACTGTACACAGAACAGTCAAATACAAAATCCGCGATACAAGAAAATACACAAGCAATGTTATCTGCCTAATAATGTCAATTCTATGTTTAATTCTTCACGATGATTCAGAGTTGGTCATATATCGATTATTATACGTAGAATACGAGTTCCGAGGCGTGGCAGTACAATGTCAAAACACTCTTGTGATTAGTGGAAAAGCGTTAAAAAGTTTGAATTAAAACCGAGTGTGAATGCTATCTATAAATATATCGACAGTCATTGCTATTTTAGTTTTCTAAATGAAATACGATCTACGATCGCTCCATGTGTGTGTGTGTGTGTGTATGTATGTGTATGTGGCATTTGATGTGGGTCACCACGAAAATATGACCTTGTCCTCCTTCTCCCAATATAATAAATGCGTAGTCCGATACTCAGTTATATCCATGATTTATAATCGAACTTTTAGAAAATGGAGCATGAGTAAAAACATAATGGGGACCTCTCATAACCATATATTTTTGTTATTTTCAGGTAATTAGCACGATATTGAATCATCAACATGTCTCACACTGTGACTGTGCGGACTGCAACGGTAACGACGAGCAGCTCCAGTATTATTCTCAACACAGGATATCTGAGGACCTATCGGGGGATTCTAAAAATCCTAGAAGTGGTGAGAAATCGTATTCTTTCCGGGTTATCAATGATCGGATAAGATTTATATGGTATTTTATCAAGGTAAATTTCATTTCAGCTCCTAGGCATAGTATGCGTGGGAATAATGGGTCACCATATCGATTCCTATCGCTATTTTGAAGTTGCTGATATTTTTTTCCTACTTATGGTTACCACTTTTTTGATAGCGACGTTTTTGTTACTATTGAGTTGTCTTGTTTCCATATCTACGGAGTCGATCATATCAAAAACAATTTACGTATGTATATTTCTTTTCCAATCTTATCATTACAATATGCAAGACTCCACCGAGAATATCAAGATATATTTTTACATTGTAGGAAGTTATTTACCACGCAGTTGGATTTGCACTCTTGCTCGCTGCCTCCTTGAATCTTTTGGTAAAAGTATCTGACTCCAGATATCGATCACGAGAGTACGAATTATTAATGGGTGCAGCAGTAAGTTACATTTCTTCTTCTTCCCTCTGTTTACCAGCAGTATAATTGGATTTATTACACGATTAATGCTACTTCATTTATTCATTCACAGATTTGCGGCTTAATAAATTGTGTGTTTTACTTCTGTAGCACGGTATTTGCACTCCGTTTGTACAGAGGTATTTGAGGAAAAGTAGTGACTGAATTGCCAATATTTTGGAAGTACTTAACAATTATACACAATATTTTTTATATTGACATTGGACATTCAATTTTTCGATTTTTACAAACATACAAATTTCCAAAGTCTGACTATAAATGTTTGATATAACGTTTTGCCTTAATGGCTTCCGTGACACTGGTTTTATTTTCGTTGTATACAATATATGTAATCGAATAATGTGAAAATTATTCTCACGATATCTATGGATTGTATTTTATGAACATATACACATATGAATATTTATGTATACCCATTTACCAATCATAATAATTTGGTACAAACGCATTGCAGAGGAGAAAGAAGTCTCATCTGTATAATATATTGATATAAACGTGCATACATATAGTTTACACTATTTACAATTGGAAGAAAAATTGTAATGATATCGACGAATAAAACCATATTTAAGATGAATTATTTCGATAAAAAAATTATTAGAATTGATCAATTTTCCACACTATCAATTTTACATTGATTTCATTTTATAGGAAAATAATTTTTTATAACGTCCGCCCCCCTCTCACAGGCATCATCTTCTTGAGGAATTTTTAACTCTGGCGCGTGCCTAAAATAGACTCCTATGTCTGGGATGTTGTTTCAAGTCAACGCAGGGGGTGCAATGACACGCGCGTTTCATTGTGAGTTACACACGCGTGCGAGTAATCTCGCTGGAGCCTTTCATCGAGCATCTTCTCATCGTGTTTGCAAGATAAGGAAATATTGTTCAACGAAAACCAGTAATCTCTACGCCCATTTTTTTTCGTGATTCTTCTAACTGTAAAAATGAAATTGAATCAAGTTCAGAGTACGTAAGGAAATAAACCAGACGGTTCAATAGATTTGAGTGTGCGAATAGATTGATTGAGCCAATTGCAACCGCTGACTGGGGAAAATGGTCAAAAATCACAGAGGACCAATTATTAGAATGGCACCGGATGACAGTCACGGTGCCGGTGGAATTCAGTGCTGTTGGTGTAGATGCTGCACTTGTATACACGTCGAATTCCTGAAAACTCTGCCTGGTGCCGTCAAAGTTGCTGAAACGGTAATAACCAACATCCAGTAAATTTTTTAATGCAGACTAATAACTGAGATATTTCAATTTCTAGATTATAAGTGGATTAATCCAGAGTTTATTAATAAATTATGGACTGCGATATAGTGCAACTATTGGTTCAGCCTTCGAGGGTTCCTTGACTACTTCTTCCGCCTGTTTTTTGACTTCCGCTGTATTACTTGCTTGCTACGTTGTGTCAGAAAAGTCATATAAACTTATCAAAGCGTCTCTCTTCGTAAGCTATTTAGCCTCTTATTCGTATGCGAACTTGAGATTCAGAAGAATAATATAATTGTTTTTTCTTCATGGCTGATTTCAATTGGTGTTATTTTGCTTCCAGGAAATCATGTTCAACGCCCTTGCGTGCTTTCTAAATTTAAGTTCCGCCTCATATCTTGCATTCTCAACCAAAATGTTCTTATGGGCACAATACTATATTACACCAGGCTTTGACGTTTATCCAGCAATGACCGCAGCATATGTAAGTCTAATTCTTCAGTGCTCATTTGCTTCCATAAATTGACGCGGGAAATTTTTATTAAACTGGTAGAATTAATTTTCATCCTTCCACAGATGTTGAGCGGTGTAGTTGGGGTACTTTATGGCGCTGACGCATATTTCTCATTCCGCAACTACAGATCCAGTAGATGAAATATTCAGTATCAACTTGTATTGTTAAATTGCAAGAAATAACATGAGCCCGGTTGGATAATTTATTTTGTACCATATATTTTTGTATAAAAATTACTGCGTAAAAAATTGTATTGATAATAAATATGAAGATATAAACATTTCAAGAATAATCGTAATAATCAGTTTTTTCCATCGAATTTTTTTCACCCAGATGTTGTTATTCATGTATTTTCTTGAAAAAAATAGTGTTATCGAGTAAAATATTCATGTTTTCTCAATTTCATTCGTTGACCATGAAAAAACACCTGTATTCAATATTTGTCTTTATTCCGCAGCACAGCCTGTTTCCTATCGCCTATCTCTCTATACAGTTAAAATTCCACACAATGATGCGAGTAATACGCACATGAAAATATGGTACCCTTGTTAGCATACTATTATGCGAATTTCGGAACGAAAAGTCTATCGTCAGAAGATGTTCAACGATGATTGGCTTATGTATCCACGTTATAAATCGTGGGTGCTTCTCATTTGATGGAAAGAATTGATTACGTATCACTGTGAATCAATATAAATAGGTGCCGAATGTGGGATAATGTTAATATTGAGTAGTGAGCTCTATATTACGGACAACATATTACGTCCGTACAAAAATGGGCCAGATTACTACTGGTTGCGCCATGCGCTTGATACTTTTGTCGTCAATTTTTTTTACTGCTATCAATGCACAAAGTTCGGCAAACGGTTCTTCCATGAACGATGTTTTTTACGATACAGGTAAATCAATGCAATCAATAATTTACGTGACTGGAATTGATTGGAGATATATCAATTTTTAATATTATATGTGAATATAGCAGATGTGATAACACATGCACCAGTCCATGTCGCCTCACATTTTTTGAAAGCTCTCATACAAGAAGAAGGGCAGCCCATCATCAAATTACGATGGACTAAGACAGACCAGATAGTTGCTAACCAAAATTTGCCTGTATGGGGTGCCCAATGCGGTGATATACATGAATCAAAAACTAAAGTTCGTATATCAACTTGATACTAGCAAATAACGTAGTTTTATTCTCGCAAAATAATATCTCTTTCCGACAATTGATAACGCTATTTTTCAGGATGCAGCGGAAATACTGAAATATTTCGTAATGTATCAAGATCTTGAACATAACTCTGCGATTGTATACGTCATCGGAAAGGAATTGATTGTGAGTACTGGCAAAAATTTTGTACGATTGGAAAATGAATACGAAAGATGAATAGCAGGTACTAATTCAGGTTTTCATACACAGTACGGTAATGTTGGCACAGAATATTACATACATGATCTTCCATTGGAACTTTTGTGGGAAAAAAAGGTTCTGACAGTTGGTGGGCCTTATGTGAAGAAGAATCCAAGCAGCAGTACTGATGAAAAGAATATTAGCACTCCAACTCATGGAATAGATCCTGTTGTGGGCACAACCAGCAATGAGATTCAAACGTCAGGGGATCTAAACAATGACACATTTAACCGAAAACGTATGAGACCTCGATATTACATTTTTTATCATTCGGTTCATATTTATTAATTTCATTGTATAAACATATTATGAAGAATTATTTATGTTCAATTTGATTTTAGGGAGACAAAGTGAGGCAACAAACGCAAGCAATAAATTTTTCGTAGAAACTCTCTTATTCGTTACTTATGACATCGTTGGGAGAATGTAATTATGAAATCAGAGCTTATAAACCGAACTCTATATGGAATATTTCATTTGTATTCCCTCATTTTTACAGGAAATCAGAACATCCCGACAATTATCTCTTCCATATTCTATTGCATTATGCAGTTTACTTCAATAGTATTGACATGTTGCTCGCTAAGTTACCAACGGAGTTCCGAGTGTATGTGAACTTAGCTGGAATCATATTTGAGGAGGTGAGTCGACATGCGGCGAAATTATTTTCTATTTTTTGCTGTATAGTAATTTTTCATTTTATCATCCAGGACCCAGATGTTTTCAGTTCGGTGATAAAATCACCAATCTTGGATTATAGTGAACGGAATGAAAGTCTCGTATTAGAAGGGTTCGCCAGATTATTCGCCAATTATTATTTGCTAGATCCCGACTTTGTATTGCCAGAGAATTCCTTCGATCTTGTTTTCATATCAACTGGGTAAATCACTCAAGCTTTTGAAATATTGCCACTATATCAACGTAACTGAAGTGTGACTAATGATAGTAATATGATATTATTTGTTCCTATAGCCGTCGATTGCAGTTCGAAGATGTGACAGTTCCTGGTACGGGATATTAATTATAGAATTCTAAACGAATGATTCATTAAAAAAATTCAATGTTCGTTAGTATCATATCGGAGTTTTATAATTTGCAGGCCAGTCATTCGGTGGAGTGGACATATATGATATGAGGCGGACGCGGACACACCCGATGATAGGTATACCAAAGTCAATCGTAAAAAACTCCGATCTGTTTACTAGTTTTGCTGTCGGGGCTCACGAAATCGGTAATGTGTAAGTATATTATTCTCAATTATTTATTTATTCAAAGTTTTTTTGATGAAATACCATTTGTGAACCTCAATGTGCTGAATGGCGTTTTCTCGCCAGAATGAAGCCGATAATAATAATTCTTATTTTGTTATGCGAAAACAATAGAAAAATATCTTCGAAAGTACTATCTCATTGAATGGTCCGTTAGATATATCTATTACATTCTTCTATCTGCTTCCTTTTCGATTTCCATGGTGATAGAATTTTTGAAATAACCTCTGAGAGTTTTTTGGCTAAAATATATACATTACGATAACTGTTGAATATGGCAAGTGCAACATAGAGCATATTGTGATTAAATATATAACATAGTATCAAGAGCGATAGGAGAGAGCCAATAGCGGGGCAATGAATAAATAAATAAGTAGATAACGAATTTATATTTAATAATGATGTACAGATACGCATACCACAACCCAGATGAGGAGCACTGTATCGAAGAATCGCAACTGGAACTTCCTTTTTGCGATCATTGTTTAGATTGGAGGCCCGATACCGTAAATGGAATCAAGAAATTCATGCGGTATGGAATAAACTGATTAATTCCCATATTAGATTCATATCTTGTCAATAATTATTATAGTAGCTGATAATGTTGTTTCCAGCGCAAATCGAAATCGTTGTTGGCTCTTGAATTATCCCCAATCACTTCGTCGGAGTAACATACCTTTTGTAGACCTGATGCCATCCGAACAGTGTCAATGCTTTGGATACAGTACATATGGCCGGGTTGGTGACTTCATTACCATCGTATTATATTCGGTACTAATTATCGTGACAATAATATAATAATTTTTTTATGAATGATATTAGCAACACGATAAGAGTAAAAAGCATGTGCCGTACAGTGGTTGCGTACGGGCTCTAACATGTTTGAAACAGAAAAATGAAAGTTATAAAACTGAGACAACTCTTTTGCCGTTTGACGGTACACCATGTGGAAAGGGTGGTGGAAAGGTAAAACTGTCAATAAATCATATCTATGATGAATTGTTTGAATATTAATACCGTGTGTATTCTTTAGGTTTGCTGGCAACAGAAATGCGTGACAATTGGGGTGCCTCACCACAAGAAACCTCTGCCATAAATGATACGTGAATGGAAAATCGTTCGGCCAATGTGACCGAAATTATAACAATATAATTACTCTACTACTTGCATATGAATATAAATTATGAGAGACAAATTCGCTTACATGGACTTCCACTTATTGTATTGGCAAAAAACCAGAAGGATAGATGTGATGAATGCAGACTAATTGAACGGTGAATGGAAACAGTTTGTCATTGAATGACACAAAAGTCTTCTCTTGACTCTCCCGCTTTTCTCTACTTATCACTTCATTCGTATCCCACTTATACTGTCAGCATTCAGCTTGCTGTCTACTCTCGGCCTCCGAGTGAATGGTACGAACGTAGCATGTGCTCTCGACAGTTTGCGTCAGGACTTTGAACCGGTTGCCCACACTCATAAAATTGTTCCGCTTTTACTTCAACTCATTGCTTCCGTAATATAAAAGTGGAAATCGGTGTTCCAAATATATAAGCGTCAATATTGTTAGCACGTCGAATTGTCTCTCTTCATTTGTTTTTTTCCTGTGTTGATTTCTTGAATTTATACATATATAAGAACATGAATGTTAATGATGGATCTAAAATTTCTTCTACAGTTGGTATGTAATAAAAAGCGCTGGCAATGTCAAATTATCGTTAATAATAATTAATTATTTAACCTTTCCCATTCATGGGATGCAATGTGTTTTTGCAAGATTATTCTTAAATATCCGATGTCTAATGAGTGTCAATTGATTGGGTGTATGAATATGGAAGAACCGGACTTGAAGGACGGACATAGAGATTAATGATGATAGCGAAGCACGTGTGGATACGCCTCTCACTTGAATTATTCTCATCGGCATTAAACTGCATTGTCGTATTCACCATTATCGACAATTGCGATCATTCCTAAATTATTCGTCGTACTTTTTTCTATCTTATATTGCAAACAATTTATTCCACGAGTGTCACGATTTCCGTTTCCCGTACGTCAAACTGTTCATGCATGAATTGCATTTGAGGATCATTCAAAGGACACAAGTTCCATTGTAAATTGTCGTCACTAGACATTCTGTCACTTTATGCATTTAAATACATCCAACTTTCCAAATTTTTACGTCTTTGCTCATGGCTGAACTTGAAATTGTTCTTAAAGCTGAGTAGTAATGCCGACAATTATTATCGCCCACTTTTATATGGAAGAGCCGTTGTCATGAATGTTCGTGTCTACAAACAAATTTTTCCCATTTCACTTTCCTCTTACATTATTGTTTGAAATGAGTCGAATATTTTTCTGATACAGATCCGATATCATGGACAACTGCGTTACCAGTGATGTCAGAAGAGGAGGAGGATGCAATTTTAACGATAGTTGTTGTTATAATTGGTGCAATAGTTGCAATAGTTGTACTCTGTTCAATGGGGATTTTTATAGATTACTTGCATCAGTGAGTCTATGGAAAAAAAATTTGCAGAATTAAGATGAACTTTGATCGAATGAACACACAAAATTGGAATTAATTCTGCGATCAATTTTTACAGAGACGATACGCTGCCAAAAAAGAAGAAACTGCGTATAAAAGTCCTCCCGTTTTCACGTAAGAGACATTATAATGATGAACGATCACTCACATCTGATATGTGTCCAACTGGTGTCAGCGATTTGGAAACAAACACGACAATTGTTATTGTTTGACATGTATTTGTCTCGTTATTTTCCTCATGCGACGAGAAATATTGCTTCAAATATGCATCGAGTTTATGTTTAAATTGCTAACTGTATTTATGTGGAAAATGGTCAACGCTAGTTGCATATGAAAAAGGAGGACAGAAAAACCTATATGCATGACTGTGATAAACATCATCATTGCTACTCCATAATATTAATCGTACAAGTATTTCGAGTATTTAAAACCCAACTGATACTAGATACGTTATGGAAAATATAACTGAACTCACCATGCGATAGAAACGTGGCCTAGATAGAGCCCAGTAGAGATAAAATACTCCTCCCATTAATATTTATGGACACGTGTTAAACATCCACGAATGATCATAAATTCGTGATATGACAAAGAAAGTCAATAATGTTACAGCGACATTAATCACAATGATTCAACAATCGCACAATTCAAAATTTATGGAAAAATAATAGACGTTGGCTCATAGCAAAGATTTTTTATTTTGTGTATATTCCATGTTATATATATATAATTATTTCATAAAAAAATATGACAGTGCGAGTTATGATCATGTTTGTAAATATATATGTGTATATATAAGTATTCAGTTCCCTATGTAAAATTAATACTTGAGGACACGATGAGCAGATATTAGATCTCATGGTGAAAAAAAAAAAAATATACGTTTTCGATAGAATATTCTACTGATCAGAAAATGAGAAAACAAATTGCGACCGAGAAAAGTATTACTCGCAGTCATATCAAAAAAATAATGTGGCCTTACTGTTAAACACTTGATGATAAAATCAAAAAATATGTATATATATTGTTTTCCTGCGTTTTTTCAATGTCCATATTGTTGTGACAGTTGCGAAACATATTTCACAACACGATTGAATGAGACAAGGATAAATGTTATTTCACGAAATGTATCATAAAAAAATTGTATATCAATGTCAGATAAATCTGGGCTCGGTTAATATTGAAAATACAGTTATTTTTCCCTGACTGCCAATAAATTGTCGCGATTATTTTCAATGCCTGATCCTACTAATTGTTTCAAGTTCAATGAATATTCAAGGGAAAAGAATTCATCCAATAGACAATAAAGCAAATGATTGCGAGAGGTTGTTTGGAATGTCATTGGTGATTGAACATGTGTGAAGGTCGGGGGAGAGTAACGAGTTTATATGAAGGCCGTCGATTTTGGTTGGTACGACCGTGTCGATTAATCAGAAAAATGATAGAACGCGATACTCACGGTCTAGAAACGTCCGAGAACCATTGCCAAAAGGGCCATTCGCACATAAACTCCGCATTCAGCTTGACGAAAGTAAGCCGCACGTGGATCGGTATCAAATTCAGGACTGATTTCAAATACACGGGGTAACGGATGCATTACAACCATTTTTCGTTTTGCTCGTGTCATCAATGTCGGCGTTACGATGAAATGGCCGCATACCTGCAATGAAAATTCATATTTGTTCATTGTTTTAACATTCGAATTAGTGGGTATTATTTGCACATTTTCATAAATTTAATCTTCAACTCGCCTGCGTGTATTCCTCCTGCGTTGCAAATCGTTCACGTTGAATTCGTGTCATATAAAGTACATCGGTGTCAGCAAGCACTTCTTCAAGGCTGCCAAATTTCTCTTGGAGTATTCCACGCTTAGCAACGTAATTCACGACGTGATCAGGCATGCCGAGACCAGGCGGGCTCACATATCGTAAATTGACATTGTACAATGTCAGCAACCTGTGTAAATAATAAAAAAAAATATTTAAGATAACAGTTTACAAGTTTTCTCACACGCTTAATCCATTAACAGTGAAGGATTTAGATTTCTGATAAATTATATCTTCAAACATTTATTTGAAGGGAGTAATGCCCGAGAAGTTTCATCATTTGATATGGTATCACGATCACTTGCGCCAATTACCACATAAAAATAAAAGATATAAAGAAACTGTTGAATTGATATCAATTTTAACCTTGCTAGAGAGTGGACGGTTCTTCCATGCTTCAAATCCCCGACCATTGTGATAGTGAGGCCATTAACAGTACCAATTTCTTCACGAATAGTGAAGATATCTAACAGAGCTTGGGTTGGATGTTCACCAACACCATCCCCGGCATTAATCATGGGTTTCCGACAATGTTGCGCGGCACGTGCCACGGCACCTGGCTCTGGATGTCGAAGAACCACTGTATCCGCATAACCAGCCATAATTGCGACTGAATCCTCTAGAGTTTCGCCTTTTTTCACTGACGATGTAGAACCGTCCATATGTATAACACGTCCGCCAAGACGCTGCATTGCCGCCGAGAAACTGCACGAAGTTCGAGTGCTTGCTTCATAAAATATCGATGCCATTACTTTTCCCCGTAAAATATGATCAAGCGGTCGATCTTTCATCACACAAGCACGTAAACTTTGTGCAGCATCAAATATATCGTTCAGTTGCTCTTTTGTGAACATATCGGCGGTGAGAATGTGATGACCAACGAGACCGTGACTCGGATGTGAATGAACTGGTGTTGCAATTGTTTGATTCAAAATAATTTTTTGTTCTTTTGCATTTGTCAATAATGGCGACACGCATCGTTGACCAGTTTTGGCATTATCCCGGGCTTCAACGTCCGCGGCAAACTGCACATTTGCCTTTGTCAATGCTGTTGGCGGATGTAGATGAGATATAAGATCATTCGATTCTTCGGTGAGATTGTCAACAGCGATACGAGGTTTTTCATAATTCGGTGATAGAAGTCGTTCGAGCATTGTATTGGGACGACTAATGTTGACATCGATCATTGGTGGTTGAATTATCGGTTGATTTTTTGTATTTCTATGTACTTCACGTATGTCCTGTCCAAACCCAGGATTAACCAATACTTTACCCTCGACGTAAGCGATTTCGCCTCTTAAAACAACTCTATGAACAGAACCATGTATTTTCATTCCTGCAAACGGCGTCCATTTCGATTTCGTATATGTCATTGAATCAGGTATCGTCCATTCCTCGTCAAGGTCTACTTCTACATAAGTATTTGGTTGATCAGGTATGTTAAAAATGCGTTTTGGGTTTCGATAAAATTTGTCGATCACATCCTAAAATTAAATACATCGTGGTTAGTTAATGCGTGATCTGAAAAAATACGAAACAAATCCCTCCACCAAATGAAGGATTAAATGAAAACCGTCCAATGAATTGTTTCCATTGCTGTCATATCACGTCTTATTGAAGTTTTATCAACTCTGATTATTGTCTCGAAAAAAACTATTAGAAGAACACCTCTACGGAGCAACTTATCACCTATTACAGTTATACTTTTCAATTTCAATGATATATATTTTTTTTCTGTGCATTTCCTGACCATCATTCCGTACAATGTTCACAATGATAATCGAGATTAGGAATCGCACATGCATGACAATATAAAGTAAGATCACGATTTATTGATAACAGAATAAAATAATAAACACGAATATTAAAAAAAAAACAAACACATCTCCGAAGTGTTCTGCACTAAGCTTTTATAATTTGATAT
Organism: Zele albiditarsus; assembly: GCA_958496275.1. Classification (NCBI taxonomy): domain Eukaryota; kingdom Metazoa; phylum Arthropoda; class Insecta; order Hymenoptera; family Braconidae; genus Zele; species Zele albiditarsus. Next base: position 14,918,633 of record OY292410.1, read on the forward strand.
CTTACCTCCATAGTGAGTCGTCCTTCGTGTACAGCATTCAGCAAAAGGGGAAGAATTGTTTCGAGACCTGGAAAACCTGGCGGCGGATCCTCACCCATTTTTTCTTCAACCGTATGCGGTGCTAAAATGCAAGAGAGGAAAATTAAAAAAAAATCGAATAAATCCCCGGAAAATTATGCTATTGATTAGAGCATGATAATATTTGTGAATTGCTGAACATAGACAAAGCACTTTACCATGATCGGTTGCGAAACAATCAATTATATCCATATTCTCCCACAGAGCCTGCTGATCCTCCAAAGTTCCAAGCATTGGCCTAACTTGTCCTTTAGCCGAACCGATACGTTCTAAATCATTATGCGACAGAAACAAATGATGGGGGCAAACTTCACATGTAACAGCAAGACCTTTTTCTTTTGCAGCGCGTATTATTTGTATCTCCTCTTTACGCGCAACATGACAAACGTGAACTGGTCGATTGTGCAAACTTGCCAAGAGTAAAACAGCAGCGGTTGTCTGTCCCTCAGCATGAACGCATAGCGGATATTTTGTTGGCCAATTATCAAAATGTTTCACCCATGTAGTGAGATCAGTCAATCGAAGTGTTGTGAAGGTTTTATTGAGATACATTTTCAATCCGGCTGCAAGCGGTGCAATTTCCGAGCTTAAATTATAATTATCTGAAGATGCGCCGAGGAATAGTGCATAATCACACCTTGCACCGGCTGCTGCACGCTCTTTGGCAATCGCAAACGATTGGTGATCGATTACTGCTGGATTTGTATTTGGCATAGCGAATATCATTGTTATACCGCCGGCCAAAGCAGCCGCTGTGCACGAAGCAAAATCTTCTTTATGTGTTGCACCAGGATCGCGTGCATGCACATGAATATCTATGAAACCAGGCAGTTTAATCATTCTACGTGATGACATGCAGTCTGTGTGAGTCTTCATGCGTGGTGCCCGACCACCTAACATATTTATTGCCTGCAAAAACGAGGAAATTGGTTTTGAATTGAGAAAAGTCAATAAATCTTATTGTTGATGACTGACTTACGTCAACTAAAAGTTTGGCACACTTGACATCGGTTACCAGTGGGACTGAGTAATCGACAGCAAGTCGTCGTGTCCGGTAACCATGAGTCATGAAATTTGAGACACGACGTGCACCACCATTACGCATGGGCAAATTAATTACTAGATCGAAATGTTTTTTCGATAGAAAATCAGCAAGATGACGAAGTTCACTAGGACTTGAATCCTCATTAACGTCAATATTTTCGAAGGTCCATTGAACTGGTTCAACCTGAAAAACGATATGGATTTTCAATGAGCAACAATTTTACGAGCCATAAAGTATTATATTGATGAGATCATGATTCTTATTATATAAAATTCGTATATGCAATAGATAAACTTCGAAGATTTCATATCGATAAATCCAATTGGTATATATTGTTACATAATCCCCGTAGTTCGATGTATTGATACAGATTAATAATAAAGCAGAGTAGTTTAAATGTGATGAATAACTCCCACGCTGTGAGAGTTATTGAAGAATATATATGCAATATGACAAGAGCATTGCATTTGTCTACGCTTTTATAAAAAAATTATCATACATACATATGAACATACAAATAGAGACTTGAATTCCACGAATTTTTCATCAAACGCAGACTTTATCAATAGCCGATAGGTGTCAACCAATTAAAACCGTTCTGGATGTCTCGATAAAGTGATAGGGTTTTATCGCAAGGTAAGTCATGCAAGTAATCTATTGAAAATGTTGAATGTCCAAGCAAATTAATCGTTTCGTGTGCAGTATACAAAGCTCATTCATTGCGGTTTGTTCAACCCAAGCAGCACAGTATTGTAACTGCTAATGACATAGTTGTCTGATTACTCTGCTATCATTGAGAGTTTTCCGTCATCAATGGAGACTGGTGTTTAGTTCATGGGCCCCCATGTTTCATTGCCGTCGGTCGAATGGCTGTGAATTTGTCGCGTTGAATAAAATAAAAAATGGGAAATTTCAAATCGAAGAGTAGAGGAACATTCGGATCTTCAAGGAATTATGGTGATGGAACCAAATCGAAAATGTCCAAAGATCACGGATTCTCCAATGACATTTATGACAATTGGGTAGAGGACCTGGAGCTCAAAATGCTTCGGCGGACAATTGAACAAAATCCCGAATTATTCATTCTCAACAATCTCATGATGTGCGTTCAATTTTTCGAAAATTTTGAAGAGTGAGTAATATTTTTCCTATCGAAAATGTCGCTACTATTCTCCTTCTACTATCCATCATAGCTAATCTAATTGTATTCGTGATAAAAAAATTCCAGTGATCATCATGATATCACCCGAATTTTATATCATTCCATTATATATTACTTGATTTTTTTTGTATCTAGAGAAATCACGAATGTAAAACATAAATTGGTGTCAGCACGTGAACCGGAATTGAATGCGCTATTACCACCACAAAAGCATGCACTCATACCAGATGTATTACAGGAACAAGTTGCACGAGCTATTGACTTCACTTATGTACGACCAACATCGATACCTTCAGTGGAGCCCCTTCAACCAATTCGTATTTATATTATCTTTGATAATATCGAGGTGACGGAGCGAAATTATGCATCACCTTATTGTACAGTCACTGACACAATAACTTACAGTATGCTATTAAAGTCGAGCAAGCACAAAGGTGAGGAAATCGCGAAATGCGTCGATAATCCGGCAAATAAAAGAATAATCCTGTCATTAAACATGAATTACCTGATTTAGGGTATGCCATGCTACAACGATTAGAAGAAAATCCATCTCAAAAAAAAATTTACTCGTCGTGCGATCATGCTATCTATAGTGATGGTGATAGTTCGTATAGCGATAATAAGACAAATCCCAATGCCAATTCATTCGGTGGATGTGATAAGAAATCAGGCGGGAGCGGAAGTTCAAGTCTAACATCACCATCATCCGATGTCAATGACGAAGATAGCATTTACGATGAACGTGAAAATAATGCTTACGGTACTGTTGAGGAACAGCAACCGGAGAAAACGAAAAATGAAATGCCCCGTGTGAAAAAAGAAATGACACCACCACGTAGAGGAGTTCAAAGAACGCGGCAACATCCAAGAACCAGAAGCCATCGGGGCGCTACAAATGCAAGTTCAGCTGGTAGCTTAAGTTCCGGCTACAGGTCTGGGAACTCTGCAATCGACAGTGATAGTGAGTGTGGTTATCCTGTGTCTACCCCATACAATGATCCAAAAGATGGGAAATCCACAAATAGCACATCGAAATTTATTTCAGAAATTCCACGTCAATGTTTCGAAATTTATGACCCAGTGAAGGAAAAAAGATTGAAATTGAATAGCAAAGAACGATTGATCAAGGGCGTTATTTACAGTCGTAAATATGACGTATGGTATATGAATAGTTCGAAATTTATGGAGTATTTTTATCAAATATTTACAAATCAATTATCATCGTTGATGGGTTTTGACACCGATATTAATGCTGAACCGCAAGGTGCATTTATCTATCGTGAAAAATATGAATTTCTGGAAACACCAATGGTCATGAAAGACGAACAATTCGCTATTATACCGTGCATATGGTCACCATGGCCTGATATTGCTGATGAATGGATGGAGAGACCACGTGCTACATGGCCAACCTACGATATTATCGAAAAAGTAAAGGAAATGGGATGTTATATGATACCCGAAGGTTATTTTGATCGAAATGCCACGAATAATTTGGAGAATCTCGAATGGGAATTGACATTCCCAGCGGCAGAACGTTATCTTGAAACATGTCTGAGTTATTCACAAGTACGTATTTATTTGATGGCTTTGATACTGCAAAAAACATTTATGAGGCCATTGGACGATTCATACGTTGGTCTCACCGGTGCCCACATAAGGAATCAATTATTTTGGTTGATTGAAGATAATGACACACCCTCAAAATGGCATGACAGTCGTATGGGTGAATGTTTAAATATGTTATTGAAGTCATTATATCGCGCTATCAGTCAAGATGTTCCAATTATGCCAGATTATTTCATCCGAGATAAAAATGTATTTCGACATAATACTTCATTATTACGTACTCAAAAACAATTGAAGAGAATAACTGAAAACCCAGTTATGTATTTGTTACATGCAATGCAAAATATTAAACACAGTCGTAGTTTTTTTCCTAAACTTGACTACCAGCAGCTTTTGAAGATTCTCACTGAAGATGTTCTAACATTAATTAATCCACATCTTGCAGTACATCAATCAAAAAAAACGCAATCGAAGTTAAATAATTGGCCTGAAAAACAATATGATCGTGGTGGCTTTTGGGACAGCGCTAAACAAACAAAAGAGCGGAATAGTATATATTCAAAAAAGTCAGTAACAAATAAGACCCTAATAGATGCTAGGACATCAAACGAGCAAGTTGTGGAAATTTCGGTAAGATTTTTTTTTTTCACATTTTTACGATCATCACTGATTTTTCAAAGATGAATGATTCATGAAAATTTTCTAATAATTTTATTGGCTATCCAATTTTTTTCTCATCAAGGTTCGATGTGCGGAACTGGATTCCCGTCGATTGTGTTTACTCTTAGACTTATTTATCAAACATTTCATCAAGATAGCTGAATGCTGTAACAAGTATGGCGCCTTGCATCAAAAAACAATATATATTGATCAAGCTGAAAGGCTCTCTATATTATTATCAGAGGATGGAAGTCACAAGGACGATGCTAAAGCTTATTTAGACAAATTACAGGCACTGAGGAGACTCGCTGCAAGAAAACGATCGCAATCTGATGGTCCAGAAACACCAAAACGTAATATAGATCGTGCAGTATATTCATCATCGCTCAAAGATCGATACAAAAGTTCTAATGAATCTCAGCGACATTTTGTGGAAATTACTAGACCCGGTGAAACGAGCGAGTATTCATTACGTGAATCTACTATTTATAAACGTAAATTATCGACGACATATCAGAAACATGCAGTAATGGCAGTGGTACATGAAGTTGAATCGGGGCCGTCAGACACGGAGCTCCGAAGGAATTCGGATGAGATTACGATTAATGGCGAAAGCGAAAGTCCTCGTATTTTGTCTCTGACTGAAAGTCAGCGTAAATCTCCTGATGTGGACGATACATACATTTAGATATAAATCTTTGTAATGATAATTGATAAAAATAGAATTAAAGATCTAAGTTTGTGTCTGTGTGAGTGTTATCATTATGAAAAAAAAACGGGAAAAAAGTCCAAACTGTTCAAAGCTCACTCGATAATATTTTTTTTTGGAGATAATATGCGAAGAATAAGTCATAATTGAAATACCCATTTGAAGTAATTCAATAGAATTCATCGATTGGTATTAAATTATTTATAATCATGTTATTCACATACCTCAACTCCATGTTCGGTGTAGAAATCGGCAGTACCCATACTAGCGTATAATTTGTATCCCATTTTGTGAAGGCTTGAAATTGACGGTAACATTTCCATTTTATGCTACAATGAATGATCGAAATTCAATATGTTAATACATACATTAATGAAAAGAAAAAAAATTTGGAATAATTAATGTATATTTACTTTGAAACTTCCAATGGAGAGAAGAATTCCTTTCTCCGGTATATGGAAACCTGTACTCATCATTCCCTTTAGATATGCTTCATATCGATTTTCTCCGAAGCATGCAACCTCACCAGTCGATGCCATCTCGACACCAAGAGTGACGTCAGCACCCGCCAAACGTGAAAATGAAAATTGTGGCACTTTAACACCAACTTTTCCACATCCCGCCAATACGTCGACTGGATCGACAGTTTCACCGACAATTAAACGTGTCGCCATAGCAACGAAATCATGATCAAGTGTCTTGGAGACAAACGGAAATGATCTCGAGACACGGACATTGCACTCAATAACTTTCAATTCATTATCCTTCGCTATCAGTTGCATATTAAATGGGCCAGTGACTTCTAATGATGCGGCAATGGCTCGTGATATAATTTTAATTTTTGATAGTGTTTGTGCGTTAATATCTTGCGGTGGTGTTACTAAAGTTGCGTCACCTGAATGCACTCCAGCATTCTCCACATGTTCAGATACAGCCATACACAATATAACGCCTTCATAAGCAACAGCGTCAACGTCAATTTCCTTTGCCTCAAGAATAAATTTAGAGATAACCACTGGATGTTCTTTGCTAACATCGCTCGCACTTTTCAAATAGGATTCAAGATCCTGATTCGAATGAGCGACATTCATTGCCGCTCCGCTCAATACATAAGATGGTCGTACGAGACACGGATATCCCACTTCCTCGCAAAATTCAATGGCAGACTTTAAATTAGTCAATTCTTTCCATCGCGGTTGTGATATACCGATACGATCAAGCATACGAGAAAATTTAAAACGATTCTCAGCACCGTCAACGGATTCTGGTGATGTACCAAGAATTCGTGCCTGCTGTCGATGCAAATCCATGGCAATATTATTTGGCAATTGTCCACCCATTGATAAAATGATTCCTTCAGGATTTTCATGATCATAAATATCCATTACAACTTCGAATGAAATTTCTTCAAAATATAAACGATCGGACATGTCGTAATCTGTACTCACTGTCTCAGGATTGTAATTTACCATGATTGTTTTTCTACCGAGATTGCGAAGTTCACGAAGACAACTGACAGCACACCAATCGAATTCCACGGAGCTTCCAATGCGATATACACCCGAGCCAATTACCATTGTATAACCACCTGGATAATCGATATCATGAGTTGAACCGTTGTATGTCAGATAGAGATAATTTGTGGTTGCCGGCCATTCAGCAGCCACCGTATCAATTTGCTTAACAAATGGACGAATATTACTCTCTTTTCTCTGTTTACGCACCGCCAGTTCCGTACTCTTTATTGCAACTGCAATTTGTTTATCCGAAAATCCAATTTGTTTCGCACCAAGCAACACTGCATGTGGGAGAACGCCTTGACCAAGATTTTCCAATAATTCATAGCACGTAATAATATTCTTCATTTTATATAAGAACCAACGGTCAATTTTTGTAAGCTCGTACAGACGATCGATTGAATAACCGGCTTTCATTGACGCAGCAAGAACAAACATCCGCTTATCTGTCGGTTTTTCCAATTCATCGTCATTTATTTGCTTAATATAAGGATCAAAACCAGTCACATTTTCATCCACCATTCGTAGAGCTTTTTGGAAAGCTTCCTCAAATTTACGACCTATTGCCATAACTTCGCCCACACTTTTCATTGAACTTCCAATTTTCGTACTGACACGTTGGAATTTACTCAGGTCCCATCGTGGAATTTTAACAACACAGTAATCTAAGCTTGGTTCAAAACATGCGGTGGTTTCACCAGTGACTGAATTTTTTATTTGTGGCAATGGAATGCCAAGGGATAATTTGGCCGCTACATATGCCAACGGATACCCTGTTGCTTTGCTGGCTAATGCTGAACTCCTTGATAATCTTGCATTTACCTCGATAATATAGTACTCTTCGGAAAACGGATTGAGGGCGTATTGAATATTGCATTCACCGACAATTCCAAAGTGACGTATAACTTTTATAGCCACGGTCCGTAAAATGTTGTACTCGCGATTGGATAATGTTTGACTTGGTGCCACGACAATTGATTCACCAGTGTGGATACCCAAAGGATCGACATTTTCCATGTTACAAACAGTAATGCAATTATCGTAGGCATCACGCACTACTTCATATTCGACTTCTTTCCACCCTTTCAATGATTTGTCAATTATCAATTGGCTGGAATGTGCTAACGCCTGTTGTGCAAGCGTTTTCAATTCTTCTTTTGTATTGGCAAAACCAGATCCGAGTCCACCAAGTGAAAATGCAGCTCGTGCCATCACAGGGTAGCCCAAAATTTCTGCAGCTTCGATTGCTTCGTTGATAGAATAAACAGCCGCACTCGGTGCTACTTTTTCCTCAATAGCGTTAATTCTGTCTGCGAAAATTTTCCTGTCTTCCGTCTCGATAATCGACTTAATTGGCGTTCCCAAAATTTTCACACCATAATTGCGGAATACCCCATTTTTTTCTAGCTCCACGCCACAATTTAGCGCGGTTTGTCCACCAAATGTCAACAATACTCCGTCTGGTCGTTCCGATCTAATGACTTGTTCCACATATTCTGGAATGATTGGCAAAAAATACACCTTATCCGCCATTCCCTTAGACGTTTGCACAGTTGCAATGTTTGGATTAATCAACACTGTTTGTATCGATTCTTCACGTAGAGCTTTGATCGCTTGTGAACCTGAATAATCAAATTCACCGGCTTGACCAATACTGAGACCACCTGAACCCAAAATGAGGACTTTCTTCGGTCGGAAAATAGCTTCCATATTCTCTGGTTTGTATGCAAGCAAATTAGTTATTTTTTCATTCAATGGGAAAATTTTCGAATTGCTCATGGTATGTTTCGCTGCCTCGATAAATATATCGAATAGACACTCAAGATCGTGGGGCCCTGCGGTGTGTTCAGGATGAAATTGTACCGAAAAATATGGTAAGCTCGCGTGAATTATTCCTTCATTTGTGTTGTCGTTAGCATTGATAAAAAGTGGCTGCCACGCGTCAGGTAATTCAGGTACATCAATAACAAATCCATGATTTTGCGATGTCATATAGCAACGACCAGTTGCGAGATGTATTGCAGGTTGATTATGTCCACGATTGCCATAAGTCATTTTGGAACTGGTGCAACCAGCTGCCAATGATAATAATTGATGTCCCATGCATATACCAAAGATAGGTTTTACTTTATCTGGGTTTTCAATAATTCGACGAATGTTGTCAATTGTCACTTGACACATTTTTGGGTCCCCAGGTCCATTGCTCAAGAATAATCCATCGTATTCAATTTTTGTAAAATCAAAGTTCCATGGTACAATGTCGACACGTGCACCACGATTTAAAAAACAACGTATTTGATTCAATTTCAGTCCAAGATCAACAACACAAATTTTTGGATTTCCTTGTGGATTATAAGTTTTCAATAATTGTGTTGACACTTCAGCCACGAGATTTCTATCATTCGGATCAATTATCGATGGCGACAATGGGACTGTCAAGGTAGCTGGCGGTTGTTCATAAATAATTCTACCGAGAATACTCCCCTTTTCGCGTATAATTTTTGTGAGAGCTCTCGTATCAATTTCATATATTCCAGGTACATTCTCTTCCTTCATCCATTCGGATAATGTCTTCGCTTGTCGCCAATGGCTTGGCTGTTCGCACAATTCACCAATGATAAGACCTGCCGCCCATATTTTGTGAGACTCATACCAACTAAAATCAACGAATAAATAAATCATGGAATATCACAAACCATTTGTTTACCTTTATCCTAAAGTTTTCATGATTAACTTACTGTGGTAATCCATTATCGTCTTTTTCATCATCAGGCACACCATAATTGCCAATTAATGGATAAGTTAGTACCAAAATTTGTGCGTGATACGATGGATCTGTTAATGATTCTGGGTAGCCAACCATACCCGTTTGAAATACTACGAAATTAATGACCAAAAAAGAAAATAAACAAATGCATACATCGGTGTAATAATCTGATAATGTACGGTATAAATTACAACGTCAATGAATCGTGACAAATTGTCCCATCTATCAGTTCTCTCAGCACATGTTCACAACATTGCTGCCGATCAAGCTATTGCTAGCCACGTGAGTTTTTATTGCAAAAAAATAAAGAAAAAAACGTGCGCAACAGATTACCAAGAGACTAACCGGCATTATTGAACATTCTGTTGTTCTATCAACAATAATGACAATGAAATCCTGACAATATTTATCAATTCAATTTCAATTGACAACATTTGCATGAAGAAGTAATTTAAAAGACTAGAGGTAAAATGTTGGTCAATTGAGCGATGATAATGTGCGCCGCAAAAAAGATGGTGCGATTTCAGGCCACGTGTGCCTTACGCACCAATAATAATTGTCATTTTAATTTGCAAATACTTACCAACTTCGCCATCAGTGGGTTTACAAGCACCGAAACTTCGGCCAGGAAATATAGTGCCATCATCGAGTAATAAAAATGCGTCAACTTTATTTCGGCTGAACATTATTTTTGTGATGTAAACTGTTTTACCACGTGCTTTTACCGCGGCAACTGTTTGCACACTGATGCTCATCAGCTCGTCTTCATAAGTGTGCGCTAGTAGGATTAGTATAAATATGTATGTCGTGTATTGGTATTGAGCAAGAGATTTGAGTGGCTGAGGTGGTGTGTGACGAATTCCTCGGGCGCCACCTAGTATTTGAAAAATTTCTGTTCCATCACTATGCCTATTATTGCCATCAAAAGTTGGGTCAATCCCTATTTCTGCTGTGGGAACAATTTTCGGTGCTTATGTTGGTTTACCAATTTCAATATTCATTCATTACAGTGAGTTGTGAGAGCTGTGGTTCATTAATTAACGTATTTTCGCATGTGATGAATATAGTTGATCCAAAGGATTTCCTTTTTATGATTAAATGGTTCTGTAATGGCGGCTTATACTTCAAGATACTCCCTGCAGTGTGTATTTCTTGGTTTTGCTATAATGAATGAAAATAGGGAAGGGAGATTAGTGATATATTATCGAAGGATATCGGTGTCTATTGGTTATCCATGACCCATGTGGTAAATAGAACTTTCGCGGGTTTTTCGAGTGGTAGATGTCGTTCGGAAGTGTGATGGCGCTGAAGGCTTTGAAGCCATCTATTGCGCGGTAAATATTTCCATACTTTCAAACGCACGGTAATGATCTTTTTTTTTTTTTTTCATGTGTATAGGGTACCAAACAGAGGGATCATATACAAACTTTTTATTGATAGAATAAACGTACTATTTTCAATAATAAGGTTTTTGTATTCAATGTGTGATTTTTGTTCCTGATTCATTCACGCAGCGAGTCTTCGGTGAATCCAGTTATTTCCAGCTACGTTTTTTTCGAACTCTATTCGATCGGCAATAAATTCGTGTTTGGCAGCGTAAAAATCGAACCACGTTGGTATTAATCTGCATCCAATTCTAGAATTACAAACGCTATAATTCTGAAATATTTTTACATTTGTTATTGATAGAAACATAATACTCACTGATAGTCGGGCATTTCCAACACTGAATCATCAATTTCAGCACGTTTCACCAAATCATCGTGACGTTTTTTCAATTCATGCCAATCGACAACTGTATCTTGGTGACACAAATGCGTGCGAATCTTCGTATAGGAAGGCTGTGCATTGTAAACTGACTCAACTTCATCACGTGGCAAGTTTTCAATCGTTCCTTCTATTCTCACCTTGACATACATAAGCACACATAAATGACTTTCATACTTATTACAGCTGGTGATAAAACATTTTTTCGCCTTACCTGCTTCATAATACGTTCGTTTTTATTATTGTTATATATCCAATAAATACACATGGACGCGTGTTTATTTTCTGTCTAAAAATAATTCACGCAAATATGTTAGTTTTCATTATTTTAGGAATAAGGTTTTTTTTTCGCGCTTACAATCTCCTGAGCTTTTCGACCCCTGCTATCTGTATGGAAAACAAATCCATTTTTATCGTAGCTCTGCAGAAAAACATGTCGCGATCGAGGTGCACAATTTCTGAGAGAAGAATAAAAAAAATTACGCAAGTGGTCGCACTAAATATTATGCGATAAACTGGAAAATGATCGGATGTATACAAACAAACTATACCTTGAGACAGTTGAGAGACATATAACACTATTCAGTGTTGTCGAGTATTTTTTTACTTCATCGTACCAGTCGGTATAAAGATCAATTGGATCATTCGATTTTAAGTCAATGTAGAATAAGTCTGAGAATCCCAACGATTTCGATGTCTCAAAAAGAAAAAAAACAATATATCTCACAAACTGATTTTGCGAAAAATATCTCAACAATAATATATAAGAATATATTCAAAAATAATTATATCGTTGATAGACTTATCGAACGATGATCTTACCATGGTCAGAGTGGATTGTGAAATGGAACAATTACCAGTGCGACAATTGAGCTGATTCCACTTGCGTATCATACGTCCGCTCCAACCAAGTGCGTAGGCTGCACTGACAATGCGAATATTGACATCTATTCTTGATACGCCAGCGCAGTTAAGAATCTCCCAACTTGGACAGTGTCGAAGTAGATAATTAAATTATAGAGAAGCACTAATGATTATGAACAAAGAATCGTTTTTAATTTCACATTTGATCGATATCGAGTTTTTCAAATTATCATTCGAATAACAACAACAACAATAATAATAATAATAATAATAATAATAATAATAATAATAATAATACAGTCATTATATCAATGATGAAAAAAAAAAACCCAATTGGCAGTCGCAAAGTGTTTTTATAACAATACGCGATAACATCGTCTTTGACAGGAATTAAAATGTTTCTAATAAATAACATATCTGGCATCGTCACAGTGGTATATTATTATTTACACTATACTGAGTTATAAAAAAACAACATCAAGAAAACACATGAAAAATTTCACATCGACATTACCCACTTTTATATTAAATTTCTACAATTACTTATATAGTTATCGCTAATATATCCGCCCGTCCAAAGTATCTCTAAGTAACAATTGAGAAATTTCATATCACGTTTCACATTTATTTATCAATAGAGAATGTTTTTAAATAATTGTTGATTTAATCCATGCAATATTTGATGATACTTTATCATAAAGTCGAGGTCTTTCTACTCCAGCGCCCGAACATGCGATACGCCATGTACTCACACCAGTCAATGCCCACCGTTTACCATCAGCTAGGAGACACAGCATTGGGCTGCCTGCTAATTCTTCCTCCTGCACAAAAAAAAGAGTGAATAGACAAATCCTTCGATTCTAGATTTTCATTATTAATCGAAGAAATTCTATAACATACATTGCAATCATCAGTCGAGGACGCTGCGTCTGTGCAGATACCATTCACTGATGCAATACTGATGTTTTCACATTTTTCCATTGCACTATATCGCAATTGTACTCTTTGCAAGAGGTCACCTGAAAACAATAGAAACAAAAATAATTTATATCTGATTAGCAAAAAAGAAATTGAACTATTATTTTCACGAATCAATCATGAGTTGAAACTCACGGTTTCTTGTCCATCCAAGAGTATTACACTGGGTAGTGTCCCTCTGCACAGGTTCATGACTGGACGGTAAACAAACTGGCCTGACAAAATCCGAATAAACAATGACAGGACGATCCAATTTTAAAAGTACCATTGTGCTGCCCTCAACTGGTGATTTGATCATTCCGACGATTCGCCGTTCTTGCTGCCAGGGTGATGTACTGGATAGTCTTACGGTACCCAACCGTGCTAGCCATTCAGCTTTTGGTTGACCTTGGAAACATGAAGCGGTTGCGAGTAACCAATTAGCGGCGACCAAAGTCGCATCACAAGCATGAGTATCTTCTTTGAAAAGTGCAACGTGCCATGGCCAATCACCTGGTTCTGCCATTTTGCTCAGGATTTTATTATAACTTTTTGCTTTTAGCGGTTGAATCCCGCACTCTGCTCAGATAATGAATGAAGTGAAAGAAATGAAAAACTATGAATGATGTAATGGAAAATTAATTCAATTAAGAGGAGAAACTGTTTACCTAAGTCTGCGCAACGAACGTACATGACCTGTTTGCTCGGACACGGCGCGCGTACAAATGATATTTCTGATGCTAATGGATCTTCCATGTGTACATATTGAATGTCGTCTTCATCATCAGTTCTGACCTCTACTGAACTCATACCACTGTATGTAAGTAAAGTGCACAAAGAAGCAGCGGCTGTTTGAAGTACGGTATCCATTTCTGTTTGTGGTAGTGTCGCGTTCAAATTTTCAATGCACAATTTTCCTACTAAACCTTTCTCATTGAACACAACGTAACCCTCACGTGAATACTTGGCTGAGAGTGGTGTGTCAATTGGATCGCTTTTAACCGAGTTTACACTCTTTGCCAGCGAAACTGAAAATAAAACAAGGGTGACAATCAGTATTTAGCATTGAAAAATGATATCTTCTTGTTGTTGATTATTGATAAATTGATCACTCACGACAATCTTTTTCATCATTTCCGTTAGGACAATCAATTTTTCCATCACATCTTTTTGTATTGGGGATACAAACCCGCCCAAATCCACAATGCATATTCCCCTCTTGACAATAAGCACAATTTTTTTCGTCAGACAAATCTGGACAGTCAATTATCCCATCACAAATACGTGGTGACAATGCTCTACTCTGTAAATCACGAATGCAACCAGGTTTCGGACGACAACTGCCCTGATCGGCATATTCTGGAAAATTTGAGCAATCCAGCGCCCTACGAATTCTCTCTGGGAGCCGATTCCCACAGCCCAACCAAAATTCACGACAAAAACTTCGACATGGATGTTGCAGTGTCGCTTCAGGTTCACCTCTTACACATGATGGTTGCAAAACTTGACAAATGAAGTCATATGCCAATTGATAACATTCTGAATCGACGAGTTCTCTAAAACCAAATTATCACTTGTACATACGGAATTTTTATTTTTTTTTTTCAGTTCATTTAATTTTATGCAATTTACCTGAAAGCAATAACGTCGTCTTCGACTTCAGCTAGAGATCGATGACCAAATATATTGGGATAAGACGTGACGTTGTAGGATAAATGTTTGCAATATGGTAAACCGAGTTCGGTGCAACTTCTCGGTGGGGGAGGGGTCGTAGTTGATGGTGGAGTTGAAACAGTAGTTGGTAGAGCTACCTGAGCATTTAATGCATCTAAACTCTCCTGGACTTCGAGACTCTTTGAATCAATGGTTAAATTAGCCAAATATTTCGACGTTTCAGGATTTATTTCTCTCATTAGAATATCAATGACGTCAGTAACGCTAATTGTTTGATAACGTGGATCAAATCGTATATCAAAGTGAGTCACTAGGTCGACATTTTCCATTCTGTAATTGTTAATACAGAAAAAATATAACTTTTTTACATTGAATAAAAAATTAATTTCCATACAATCAACATCTTCATGATATAACTCATAATGAATATATTTTCATTAATTTGTTTTGTTTATTCGAGATTATTATTATTATAGTTATTATTATACTTATTTTAATCATTTGCATAATATAAATATTCTCTTGAAGTAGAACACTGGGTCGTAACACTTACCCATCGAGCGCAAGCACCTCCGCACCGATAAATGAAATGCGTAGATTGCTACGACGAAAAGCGAGATTTATACGATCACGATATTCACGTGATCGTATTCTAAATGCTTCGGTTGATGGATCAGCCAATTCAATATTGAATGAATCACCATTTGTGACACGAAATGTTGCAAGAAAAATTTGATCACTCGGCGGATCCGTCATTAAAAATGTATCTGGAAAAAAAAAGATTTTTAATGAAAAATAGATCCATAATGATTATTTCCGTAAATATACACATGTATCGCAAGGCCGCGAGTTTCCCCTCTTTAGAGGTCGATCACTGGCCAAATGGTCACGGTAAATCGTGGGTTAGCGTGAGCGCGCTCGAGTCTCTCGATATAACTCGGTCAAACCGTTAGCTCGATGATATCATTCAGGTTCTCACTTAACAAAAATTATTGCACTCGATTTGTGAGGAGAAAAGACCAACATTATCATGCATTGAAGATAACGACAATTTTTTTTATTTACAATTTCTCCAAATGAAATGCCATTAATTGAAAATTAATTAGTTGTAAGAACAAACAAGTTAATAAATATTATTTAAGTCAACGATAGTCCAAAATTATATCTATACAGTGATAATATTGAGTGATTAGTATGGATATACATGGTCGGATAAACCGGTAACCGATCGAAACCGCGCACATCTCAAGTCGGTAACTCGGTCACACCGTTAGTTCTATACGCGCGTTGGAAGACCTCAATGGGCTCTGGCCGCATCAACATTTTTATGTATAAATATACACACATGTAATATTCCTATCCCCCTCACAATTCCAGCTGGCCACTCACGTGTACAGGAAGTATTATAATCTTAGAAACAATGCATAATAACAGGAAAACAACAAAACTTACAACCCAGGTAGATAGAGACGCCGGAAAATAAGAGAAATAAAAGAAAGGCAGCTAATACACAGCAACCACATCGATATTGACCGCCGAGTTTTCTCGTGAAACGAATGTCACTGTCTGATGATAATATTGACGACGGTGTACCAGCACGGCTGAATTTCCTTGTGCTCACCGTACTAACGGATATCTGAAAAAAAAAAAAAACGCAAAACACAATAGACAGATATCAAATTTTTTTTCAATTAATTTAATTTTGTTCGTATACAGGAACATTTTCCCTCTCGTTTCGCATCGCAACTGATTCACGGACGCAGTGATGAGATCGGGGCTTTTTCCATATAAAACTCTCGACAATACACCGCGTGACTCGATACATTATTGTGAGAAATATATCGTATATAAGAAAGATCAGAGCGAATTATTATAAGAGCTGTGAAAGACTGTGCGGATGGATCTCTATATAATCTATAGTGGAATATTTAATTTTGATTTATTAGATTTTAGTTTTTTCTGCTCACGATGAATTTCTCCTTTTCTTACACATTAAATTTATTTAGATGTGAAATTATTTAATAGAAATATACGTATCAGTATTTGATTTAATGCGACCGCTTCCAACTGCTTAAATGTCTGCATAATCATCACTAGTATATAAACGAATGGGCATATGTATAATTGGTTGTGTTTAAACACCCATGCTATCTGAATTATTGTTTTTGTATGCGCACATCGTGAGAGAAAGAGGATATAATTGCGATGTACATGTATACGTAGACATAGAAAAGACCCACGCCCTGACTTGTTCAAATGTTACGCGTGGCTCACGCTCGAAGGAGTAGCGAAGGATTGCACTTTTAGTGCAGCAATCCATTAATAGCAAATTCTCTTCGTCATCTACCACAGGAAAAAAAGGTCTCCTTAAAAGGTTACGATATTAAATTCATTCGACCATATGGAGAAATTTTTAAATCCAAAATCATTGTGCTTACATGTTATTAGTGAATGGTAAACATTATGATGTAAGTTAATGTTATGATATGTAAGAATAGCATGTGCCAAGCTCATTTTTTCGATAATTCATAGTAATTCCACCGAGGCCACGGTCCAGAAAAATATAAAGCATATATGTGGTAATAATTAGAACGAGAGAAGTATGATGCTAATGCATCATCTCACAATTAATCATGATATCTAAAACTTCACTAGTGGTCATAATGAAAATTTAATACGGTCATTAGACATGTATGGCTGCGTTGAAAATGGCGCTTAGTGAAAAATTTCCATTCTACGAATTAGAAATTCGTGGAGATATTTTTCTATGTTGTTGGTGAGCTCTTATCTATATATTTATTTGCAGCGGATTAAAAGTTGGTCCCGCAACGTTACGTAAATTGGTTTAAAAGAGACAAACAAAACGGTATCGGCGAAGCGAGCAACAAAGGACACCAGGGCATTGTATATTACGAAAGTTGAGGTTGACTGCTGCTGCTGGAGCACGAATATTTTTCCATCTCTCTCACTCACTCTCTCTCTCTCTCTCTCTCTATTCCTCTCTGACTACTACACTCTAAGCTGCTTTATATTTCTTGTCTCTTTTCATAGGTCAGTTCACCGACCTTACATCGAAATGAAAGACTTGATTCTCGCATAATAATATGAATAGAAAAATGAAATGTGAATTTCACGATTCCTCGATTTTAATAAATAATCTACTGAAACAATTATCTTTCTCATTTCGCGTGTCGATATGTAGAACGATGGTGTTGCACATGATTTACAAGCGCTTTAAAATATATTGAGATATTAGATAAAAATGATAATAAAAAAATATAAAATGATATTTCCGGACAATTTAACAATCTGCGTGTTTTAATCTCTACGGAAATAGACAATTAGAAAGTAGAATTCAATGTCAGTAAATGTAGAAGGAGCGATGGGCAAATGAGATTAAGTTGCACATCTTCCATGTAATATAAGTGCTCCTTATATGCTGCCTTAAATGCACGATGAACTTTGAATTAGCTTTCCATTTATATCTATTAATCACAGTGATGAAAAAAAGGGTGATTAAAATATTATGAATACGGCAGCTTCTATTCACTACAAAAAAAAAAAAAAACAATTTAATTTATTAAGAAAAAATCCTCATCATTGTTGATAATGATACGTCAGTTTAATACATATTTAATTGAATTATTTCCGGTGAAATTTACTTGAAGTGTATTGGATTACATGAACGATATGAAATGCCATACAATTGGTTTAATTTTATCACAATCATCATCACAATCAAATAAATGAATAGCGGCAAGAGTGCTGGAGAAACTTACTGTCGAAATTGAAGATATTTCAACGTTAAAAATTGCGTTAGGTGTTGTTTTTTTCCGTTCTTTTTTGTTTTTTTTTTTTTAGTACAAGAGAGTAACGGTATTATGAAGCTGGTCAGATCTCGAGAACCCAACCCAACCAAACATAAAAAAGCCCACACCCAATACGCGTCAGGTCATTTAGCCTAGTTTTTCATTCGCCGTCTGGAATAGAAAAATGAAAAAACGACGAATGCACTTGTATTTTCGTGATGGCACGAAGGCACGAGACTCGATAGAAACGTGGGGGTCAAGCAAGAACAAGGTCGACTACAAGACACCACTTGGAGAATGGTCGTGTGAGTCTTTGTTTCCTCTTTGGAATTCACAGTCCACATCATCACCTCTTTCATTCTTCGTTTTGTTTTATTTCTTCCATGAGTTCATCCACTGTATTGTTGACTAAAGTATATACTCTTTGTTGATTGTGTGGGTGAACTGGTGTTTTAAACTTTCTGGGTCAAGTTGAATTGAATATGAATAAAAGTAAAAAACGATTGATCAAGTTTTGTTTTGAATTGAATTGTATACACAGAGTTGAATGAATTGAAGAATTGCAAATGGTTTTTTCCTCGTTAGGGACCGGTTCATTTTTTTCCGAAGAACGAGTGAATATATAAACTTGTTGATACTGTTGTATCACGGCACATTCCAAAAATGCGAAACTCGCGCTTTCTTCTTGTTTGAATTCCTGTGAGAGCGAAAAAGAGAGAGGAGAAAGAGAAAGATAAATATATCCCGTCTCTTTTGCGCAATTCATCCGTCGAACCTTTAGCTTCGGTGTATAGAACGTGATTTACCTCGTAGACCACAGGCCCCGCGAATAAAATACTATTACAAATAATGTAATTTATCTTCTGGATGAATAAATGGACAGACAGTTTCAATTCAATGGAGGGAATAAAGTCAATTTGCAATTTTTTTTTGTCTCTAAATAACATCCAGAATAATGTCGTGAAATTTTCTAATTAAATCTGCATAGGTATATCAAGATTGTTTGTGGGAATAAATACTATGGATAGGCATTTACTTGTACGCTCCATGAATGGTATATGTAAGCCCCACTTTCACCGCAGAACACATCGAAGACTATTATAAAAGGGTGAATTTATCTCCATGACTTTCGAGATGATTGGATGCAGAGTTGAGCAGGCTGCGGTCATTTGGAAAATACTGAAAATTTCATGCTTCGACGCGCAACAATTGTCGATTCACGTTACGCATATGAACATATAAATGCATGTATAACCATGAGAGTATATGCACTTATACAATTTCTGCATTTGTCTCAACGTAAAAATATAAATCTATAAATAAATAAAATTACCTTCGAATCCCACGAACTCTTTCGTTTGTGTTCCATGGCAACTGTCATCTTTGGATTTAAGCCTTCTATATGGTCCAATCACTTCACGTGTATTAAAGACCGTTTATTTTATACACACAATCCAACATCGTAAGTACGAGTTACCAATTTCCTGTTTTTTTTTTTCTTCAATTTTTTACAATCACTTTTTTACACATTAGCAACTAAACTGAGCACACACATTCACAATCAATTCAGATAAACATGCTACGGTGACGGGAAATAAATAGATTGAACGAGAATTCAATTTAATAATTATATTAACACCTGTAACACTCCGATCGTTTCTTCGGCAATCAAGATACACTGTACAGATAGTGCGCACAGGTGCACATTGACTTCAGCCAGCTGTCGCTCCTTGTTGACCTCTTCGATGACCCGATCAAAGAGAGTGATGATTTATTGGAAAGGAAGAGTCTGAAATGTATTTGTTTGTGACTTGATGAGTACGCGTAAAAGTGCGCGCTTGGTAAACGACCCGCGCTTGGCACCTTCGGTCAGATGAATACTCTGATTGCCGGGCGGCCTCAACGAAACGACGGGAAATTTCTCCTGTGAGCACGCGAGAGCCTACACCAGGTATGAACGGGGGGATTGTTGCGGCACGAGAGTCGTTTATTGTATAGTTGGTGACTCCTGTATGTAAATGTGAATGCACTTTCACGTGTTGGTGATTGTAGGTAATAGTAAAAAATCGAAAAAATGACATAGGCACGAGTCATGTAGAAATTACTTCACTTCGGACTTAAAGTGTCTGATAAATATAATTAAATTATGTTCTTCCCCGTCAAGAATCCAAGCGAAATGCGAAAATTTGATTATTATTTCATCAATATCTATCCTCTTAATTTACAAGGATGGAAATTATTTTCTTGACATTCATAGACGAAGTGGGAATGAAATTGATGCGTGATGAATTGTATTGAATAGTTGTCTCGATTTCAACAAGTGGATACGGTGTCACTTGTCATATCAGATCTCTTTCTACAGCATGTGTATAGTAGTCAAGAGTAAGATATTTGATAGCTCTAAAGCATGTATGTCCCATACACTAACATTCTATATAATGACAAAACTGATGATATTTCATTTGAATAGAACATGCTTAGGTTCAACATTTTCTATAAATAAATTTACTGCTACCTTTCATCATGATGTCGCTGATATTCATTTCAATTTTTTGCACTTGTCTGCCACAATTTGTTTGTTATTTCTAAAGTCAACTTAATTTTTATTGTACAGAGTTGTTGTGTACGGCAAGCGTTCGCGACGAGTTACGGCATCATACTGAACTCTCCTCCATTCACTTTATTCTTTGAAGTTGTTGCTGTTGTTGTCTCTGCCGGATTGAACTCGGTAGCATTCGGCTAACAGCAGCAACAACAGCAGTTGTGCCACAGGATCGGAAATATTTCTCGTTGTCCCACTAGAGCCACTACCTCCTTAACGAAACTGCCGTAAGTTTGTCGTGATTTCTCAGACCACTGAAGTTATATGACTCGAGGAAATGAAAAAAAAAAAAAAAAAAAAAACCGTTATTGGAACAGGGAGACAGACAAGAAGAAGAAAGAGAAAGACTCGTACTGGATAACCTTAGAATGTTAATTTGTAACTGGTATCAAACACGGTAGTTCCATGCTTGTCACAAATAAATTCCAATGTGAACTTTTTTTCTTCGTTGACATACTGGCTCGAACGGGAAATTAAACTGGAGTTATGAATTAGGGGTGAAAGGCATTATATAAAATATTGAAACAATTATGTGTACGAATTACATGTTCTTTTCATTAAATCCAATACATTGACGGCGTCGGGATAAAACCGACAGTGCATCATCTACATTTACTGATGAATGAAATGAATATTTTTTTTTTGTTCTTACTACCCTGTAAAATGCATAATGCTAGAATTCATTGATATTTATTATTATCTATACGTGATTGTAATTTTTAATTTCATAATCGAGCTGCACTAACATTTCAGGGGGACAATTGTATAAATAGTTTCGTTTCTTATTTATTCTTTCTTCTGAATAAACGATTGTTAATTATCAATAATTTTTGTTCCAAGAGATTTTTCCGTAAATATACGGATGGATTTGACATTATTTAAGTCTTATATTATGCAATGATTATATAAAAAAGACAAGAAAAGAACGAGACAGACGAAAAAAAAAAGAAAAAAAACGGACAACTCAATTTTACAATATTGAATTGTCGCCTAACAAATTTTTTTTTGTTTTTTTTTTCTTCAGTCATGATCCTCAACTATAACGTAAAATATACTTAAAAAAAATTCACATATATATCCAAGAAATTCATGTATATATCCAACCATAATAATCACCATAAAAAAATTATTACGATAAGTGAAAAAAAAAACATTAAAAAAAAAATAAAAAAAAAGTAGGATGGAAATAATATAAAGTAAAATTCGTTGCCCAATTACATGGCTCAGTATTAGCCTTTTGTATACAACTACTTTTTTTCCCTCCATGATTTTCTTCTCGATTATTTGTCGTAATTCCAGTCTCTTCAAGTATACTTGACGTGAAATCGAATCGGCAAATTGTAAATGAACCGATTTAATTATTAAAGATACGATATGAATCATAAACTGAAAAAAAAACATTGGGGGAAAAAATATTCAATTAATTCCAAGTTGGTTCAATAGCGGAAACATCGTCCACAAAAGATTTTAATTAACGTAAGTATTACGTTATTTTATATCATTCCATTTTTCTTTCATCTTTAATGGCCATTATATATTTTATTCATCAACTGCACGTCAAATTTATTCGATAAACCCCTTTACGACGGGTGTACGACACAATAAATTCATTTAATACTTGACCCGGCTACGAATTAATTCAAGGACTGCGCGGGTTTTTTCCCCTCATTTTTCATTTTTATTATTTTCGTTTTTTAGAGATCGGTATCGTACCAAGCAGCGACTTGATTGTTGTCTTGCGGCGGCGCTGGGAGCTCGTCAAGATGATCAAAGCTCAAATCTCCCTCGTGCGCCACATCCATAGCGTCCATTGCGCCGTATGTTGATCCACCGCCTATTTCCAATCCCTGCATTGAGTCTATTGGAATCTGGTCATAACTTGCTGCAAATCAATATGAAAAATAAATTATTATCTCATAGTCGCTATAAACCTCATACCAAAATCAAATGAAATAGAAATATATATAATATAGATAACAGTAAATATTCTTCCATCTCTTCAACGTGAGCGAGTCATTGAAATTTATTGCAAAAAATTTGCGTCATGAAAGAGAAAAGAGAGTAAACAAAGGACTCACTTCACTCTTTTACGTCAGAGAAAAAACGTCTTTTTTTTTAGCGGCCGTACCACTTGCAATCTCGACAATTTTAGAACGAGATAAGCCAGAGAGAAATGGAACGTTTAGAAAAAGTGAGTGAGAATATGCGAGGGCGAAAAATATGAAAGAGAGTAGGAGACAGAGAGAGGATGGCGACGCATTATTGATTTTTCAGCCTCAATAAACATCTGAAAGGGCGAGATGAAAGGCAGAACAAAATAAAAGCTCGTTTTGGAGTATGTTGATTGCTCATACTGTCGAATGTGGCTGAGAATAACTTTCAGTTGGACATTCCTAATCTGTTGTATTCGCGGCCATTTCAACGTTATCAAATTTCATTGCAGTCGTAATAAATCAAAAATGTTTCTAAATTATTACATTATTTGAGATCTATACTGTCATATCTAATATAACTTCAAAAACACATAGCACATGCAATGCAAATAAAGGATTGGATTAATTAGCAACAACATTGATTACCACAACACACGATATTATAATATTTTGTGTTAAGAAATAAATGAAAATTGATACCAAGCAATGAAAACGTATTATATGTTGAATTTCACCTATGGATTACTTGCGATTTATTTTGATGATAGCCATTAC
The DNA here is from genome assembly GCA_958496275.1 of Zele albiditarsus. Taxonomy (NCBI): domain Eukaryota; kingdom Metazoa; phylum Arthropoda; class Insecta; order Hymenoptera; family Braconidae; genus Zele; species Zele albiditarsus. The sequence continues at coordinate 14,942,521 of OY292410.1, forward strand.
TTAAAATTTAAGTCCATGGGTTATGCCGCTGCCAAAATAACATGATGTTAAATTTGTAGAAATAATACGAACTTGAATAAGCCATTGTTAGATTCATATGAGATGATTCTTGAATAAATTAATAACACATGAGTTCAGATAGAATTATTGCATTGGAATTTAGATGGGCAAGAGACAGGATTTCATCCTCAATATCTTGTATACATAGTTGTGACATGAAACATAAAAACAAACTTACCTTGGGGCTGATAGGCACGACCTCCATGGCTGCTGTGAACACTAGGGGGTCCCTGTCCATACATACCATCAAAGCCTTGTTCAGGGCCGAGCATGTCCTGAAGATTAGGTAGCAAGGATCAAAATAAAAATCTAACGTTTTTTAATTTTGTGAATAACGGAATGAAAAAAAGGAAAATAATTCCGTGCTTGGCAGTAATAAATTCGAAAACCAAACGATACGAAACGTCTATGCAACAAAAGAATCGAACAGTGGTAGACGATTAATTATTTACGTATATTAAATGTTACGGAAATTATGGCGATTGGTTTGGAGTACAAAAATAGAAATGCTCAATGTGAGTGGGTGTGTGTATGTATGCGAAAGTGCCAAAACAAACAGAATTGTACATTTACATCATGAGCTATTTCAGAATTGACAATAGACTGAAAATTTTACTAAAATTGGATAAAAGTTTGAGTTTTTCTTGCCTACCTTATAATTAGTATTGTATCGTCGAAGTTATGAATTTTGTTTCTATCAAATATTCTTTTCTACAAACATTGAACTCGTATACAAAAGCGTTTAAAACAAATAAATACTACATGAACCAATAGTAAGCTTGCGACTTCATATTAATTTTTCCGTAGTGTCATCAAGTTTCCACATAAAGAAAAATTCCTTCTAAACAAGTCATTCATTGTACATCAATTTTTTAGAAGAGCATATAACTGCATTCAAAATGCCTTACCTGCAAATCTGGGCCCATTATCCCGAAATCTGGATTGTTCCACACATTCGTTTCTTCACGCAATAAAGAATTTGTCAACTCCATTGACAATCGTTTTTTATAATCCTGCGGCTTGTCCTCACTCATGCGGAACAGCACAGCAGCAGCATAAGTAGCAACCCCCTCATTTCGGGAATGTAATAATTCTGTTAGAGGCGCAGTTGCACCCTCTTGTTCAATCATTTCGGCGCCCTCTTTATCAGATGCTAACTCGCATAGAACTCCAGCCGCGACACGTTGAATATTCTCAATCTCATTGAATAACAACTGTTGAGTGGACCGTAAAATAAACATGAATTAATTATTATATGAATAAAATCCATGGGAAAATGTAATTGTATCGCGATTTTCTAACCTGCACGAAGATGGGAATAACGTTTTGCGATCGAATGATAGCTCTATTGTGTGACTCCCTGCCGAGAATGTGGAGTGCACCAACTGTTCCTTCAACTATTTCTTCCATACGAACACCGTCTGCATATGCCTGTTGACTTCCCATCCCAGTCACAGAGTTCCGTTGCTATATATCAGTCATTCACATTGATTTAGTTCATTTATAAGCAGAATGAATTTTTTTTTCCAACTTTTACTCACTCTTTCCGTATCTTGGAATGCACGCATCAAAAGCCTAACGAGATGATGAATGGCACCATGTTCACGCAATGGTACATGATTAGCTGGACACAATGCCAAATTTCGAATTAATCCAATGACTGCTTTGACCAATGGCCAACGTGACGGCGGATGAAGCAATTTAACTATCACTTGTATTCCATAATTTACACGAACGGCATTCTGCGCCATTTCCGCTTCATGGTGGCGCGATGTCAAGTGGCGCAAGGCGCACACTGCGGGCTCAGTTATTTCTTCACGATCACCGGCACTCACGATTGTGCGAACGAGAGCATCGACACCACCAACTTGGCATACTGTCACCTATATTGTGCAGAAAAAAACAACAAAGTTTTTCATCGTCTAATTCTTGGTTTCTGGATTGGACCATTTCATTCTATTTCTTCTCCTTGTTGATACTTCACCTTATTGCGTTGATTGTTGCATGTAAGATTCGATAGAATACCAGCTGCACATGTAACGACATTGACATCGCTGGATGCGAGCACTTGCACAAGTCCCTGCAATAGCCCTTCGAGTCCGTCAACTTTTGTACCGGCATCCGAAAGATTACGCAACGTCCACAAACAATTTTGAACGAGTCTCTGACTCGGATTGCCCAAATGCATTGCCAGTGCTTGCATCCCACCGGCTTCAACGATTGCCGGCTTATTGCTGGAGCATACAGATAAAACTAGAAAAAAAAATCGTAGATGAATACATCAATCTAGTACAATGTTTTCATCGAAATAGAGAATTCTCGTTCGTCGGATACCTTTCAAGACACGCGATGTCGTCCACAATAACTTCTCATAATCGTATGACCGCATTATACGAACGAGTTCAATCGGTCCTTGTGATGCAAGAATAATCAATTTACTTTCTTGATTGCCATAAGCAAGAATTTGTAAACAATCAGTGACAATTGCCAAGAATTTCACATTATTGCGCTGAAGTAATGCCACCATTTTTTGTAATCCACCGGCAAGGCGTACCGCCATTTTTGATCCATCTTGATGCAGCAATAAATTGTGCAAAGTCGTAATGGCATAGAATAATACGGATTCTACTCCGGAGCTGAGTAGTTTAACCAATGCCGGAATTCCACCGCTCTTGAATATAGCCAATAAACCTTGTCTATGATGTGATAAATTGTGAAGAGTACCAACGGCAGCTTTCGTTGACTCCAAATCATCACTATTGGAAATTGCGCGAACCAAAGCAGCAACCATTTGTGAGCTGTTCATAATAGCATGACGAGATGCTTCTTTTTTCGAAAGCTGATGCACCATCATTGCAGCTTGAGATACAACGACCTGGTCCTCATCATTGAGTAGTTTTATTAATTCTGGAATTGCACGTGTAGCGAGATCCGCATCGTCTTGATAATTTATCAAATTTACAACGGCATGTTTTAGCATTTGACTCGGTTCAGCCAAACGTTGAACAGCTGTCGGTTGGGCTGGATCAAATTGTGTTGATGGAATTTCAATGCCTTCCTCCAAAGTTTCGGGGAACATTGCCGCCCGTACCCGTTGAGAACGTGTATGACTCAGCTGCTGATTCATTTCTGTTGTGTAATCAGAAGAATGAAGTGATTAAATGAAACTATTATCTTGCAAGAATTTCCTCTTTTAATAGTGAATTAATTGAACATTCAACTACCATCAACTTGATCCTGCGTAAAACCCTGCGCAAAACCTTGATCCAAATCGAACATCAACTGATCACCCTCCATCTCGTCATCTTCCTTGCCTGACAATGATGGTGCTTGGGTAGCTGCTCCGGAATGAATTCCAGAATCACCCATATATGAATTTTGTTGCCACATGAGTGTTTGCTCCTTAGCTGAACCCATTGGTAAATCACCTGGTCCCTGGTAATTACCATGGGACACTATAAATTTGAAAAAGAGGACAATATAATATAATGCAGAGGAAGGGAGTGATAGAAAGAAAGAGGGAGCACACAAACATTACGAGGAAAAAATAATGATACATACCAGGTCTCATTTGATTGGAACTCATGGCTCCGAAGGATGAACCTGTCCACACCTAAACAGTAAACCACTGAATTTTTGTTTTGCCTTTTGTAGGATATTTTCACCTTGAATCACACTTTATTATGAATTAATTTCAATCCAAAGCACTGATATTTAGATAGGGTTAATCACCACGCACATCGGAGTGAAATGAATGTAATGATATTAGCTTCACACTTTATAATATTTATAACATATCATTATATACATGCATATTATTGATAGCAAGAGTTTACACGAACATAAATGAACGCGCAGAAATGACGCTCAAGATTTTCCAATACGCGGAAACGTGACGCTGATGAAAGAACGCGGGGGTGCAACGCTGTAACACACAGAAAGTCGGGATGTTTCTTTTTTTTCAGGTACATATACAGTGGAAGAAATGGGCGAGAGAGGGAGGATTGTCTGACTCTCTCGTTCTCACTCACACCAAAGCAACAACAAAGGATTGTAGAATGCAATGCATCACCATTTTCTAACAATTCTTAGCGCTGGCGTCGAGGCCTGAGGGGTAGAGTCAAAGACACAATGAGCCAGAGAGAGGAGGAGACGGTGAAAGAGAAAAGGGAGAAGGAAAGAGAAGAAGAAAGCGAGTGTGTGTGACAAGGAGCGAAAGGGCATGACGAAAAGGGGATACTGAAATAGAGGAATGGTGCGGGAGAAAGAGAGAGAGAGAGAGCAGAATAGAGTGGAAATGATTGTGGAAGCGAGACAGGAACATGGCAGAACACTTTGACACACCCAGCGTAAACAGTGTGCGCGTCAATTATTATCATCGGTTTTTTTTACCGTGCAATATTATTATTGGATAATTTATATGGAAAATATACTCACCGTCTTCACACAAATTCAAGACGTTGAATTGTTCGATGATCTCTGGCGTTTGTGGAATGACTCACTTGGATAGTGGACACACACACACACACACATGCGTCGTACCCGTTGTGTCAGCTTCCTTCCTGCCTCCTCAGTATCTTACTACGGTGATCCGTCAACTAAAGATGGCGGGCCTATGGCACGCAGTTGGTTAGACGCGGATTTGGATCGATGCCAGCGCCACCTGCGTACTCGGAATATTTTTGAGGAATATAGCGGGTGGAGGCGCACTTGTCGTTTCATACAGTGATTCTCATTTGGGATAATATTTAGGGCATTGAGACTCCATGCACAATGAGAAGAAATTCGGAGGTTGGAGGAAATATAGGTTCAACATCTCTGGCCTATCACACTGCTAAGCGCTCCGCATTTTTTCATTGTCATGCACTGTTTCTATTCTTTAGTCTGTACTTTTCATGGTATGTATAGATTGTTACATTTGAAACGTTGATACAGTAGAAACACTGATAACGGTCGTTTAGTTATAGCGGTGCTCATTTTGGTTTGTCGTAATGGACATATAAAATAGGTTGTACAGTTTATACGCGTATGTTAATCCATTTTTGAGGATGGACGCTCTACTTTGTAGCATATCTCATAACTTTTTATTAAGTTTCTTTTGTTTCTTATTAATTTTTTCATGCGGTGTTATGATTTACCAATGAAAATCTTATATTATTTTGATTGGATCTATGAAATTTTTTTTTACTAGAACCGGCAATGTTTGGAGTACAAGATGCTGTAGGGTTCGAATTCTCGTATTATAATATCTTCTAGCACCAACAATGGGTGAATACAGAATTCGAGGTTATTTTAATATAATTGTTACGGTCTGTTATATTCACATTATTGTTTAACATAAACTTTTGCAACAATTGTACATGTTTTTTCAGGTCCCGAGAACATCGATGAATATTGATAATACGCTGGCATAATATAATTTTTCGAGTACTGTATCTTATGAATAATTAAGCGGCGAAAATTTTTTTTCACATTATCAATGCTTCAAAGAATGAGGATGATTGAAATGAATATGAATATTTGGAATTTTCGCTCGATTAATCTATCGAAAAAATCCTGAATTTTATCTTCAGTATTGGAGATCATGAGTAAATTCTCCCCAATTTCTACATGAATTCTGTGCTGGAAGTTTCTTGACAAGAGGTGAGTTTCGATTTGGCAGTCGAATCAGCCATTGTTTAACTTTTTCCAAATTTATCGGTCATTTATACACATATATGTCTATTTATCATCGCCGATATATGTTTTTTTCACATCGTTGGAAAGCGATATTCAGTATATATTATTTGAATATTTGTGAATTATTATACTCGGGGGGAGAATAATATAGTCGGGGGTGTGCGTGGGTGCGATAATACATTTTCATTCGTAACTGTTAAAATCACCGATAAACCTCGCGAGTTTTTCTCATTTTCTTCATTTTTTTTGCCCGCCATCATAATTATATGCCTGTTAACGAATGAATTATTGCCACAGCACTGAGACATACCACTACCACAACTAATACTACTACCACCACTGTGATTTATAGGTAACTCTCTTATTTGAGGGAGTATAGAGTATACGCGCTCGCGACGCCCTGATAAGTGTCGCCGATAATATGCTAATAATGATTTGTGGTGACAGCAACTTCCGCGTTAATCCAACTAAACGCAGTCGAAAGTCGATTCTTGTGAGGTGAATTATATTCTACCGATTTCTCGACAGTAAAAATTGCGTAGCATTCAACATTGCACTTCAATGAAAAAAAAAATAGTAAACATTTATCAACCATATATGTTTGAACGAAAATTGATATTACAAGTTTAATTTATGATATTCAATCGTTGACATAGACACAAATACTTTTTTGTTCTTTCTATCCTGCAGATCATGTATCGTTTCGATAAAAAAAAATCGATTCGTGGATATAAGTGATGGTATCGCTTTCATGATAAACTTCACAAAATGACTAGACCCTGTAATATAACTAACGTAAGATTTAGATTTATATTCAAATCGATTTATTATCGCTATGGCGAAGTGTGACTGGGACCGAAAGATAGCAGTTTTTGAATTGAAAAGCCGAATATTACAGTATTACAATATATAATGAACAGAAGAGAGAACTTTCTCTTGGGACTTCTCATAGAGGATTTTGATAGTAAAATAGGAATATATAATGCATGTATATGTTAGCAAGTATACAAAAGACAAGAAGGTATCGAGATAACTTTGCGAATCTTACTATTGAAAATATATTTTGAGTGATATAATATAATAAATGCGCGCTCATCTGTGTGTCTTTCTACCTACGCGTTATGTTGCTGACACAAGCGTTTATGTCTACATAAATTCTCATTTGAACCTCGATAATAAAGTAAGAAACGGGCGCGTAGTGGAAGAGCGAAAAAGACAGAGAGGGCGGAAGGGAGAGACCAATACACAGACACGGTTGCCCGGTTTGGCCAGCCGTACAAGCCGATACATAGATCACCTGAACTGAGAGCTGTTGGATCTCTCGCGGCAAACAAAGAAGGAGAGACACCATAACAGTGTATTTATGAAGTTCGATTATGGGTGTGCGCATATATATATATATATTTTTTTTTTATACGTACCACCTTAACTATATCGCGCGAGTGTCACTCTCTTTCCCTTTCCCAATATACATTAGTCTATATGTGTGTCGATACGTGTGGCTCGTATAGTGGAGCGTCACAACGCGCCACGACGCGCGGCGTGCTTAATTATATGCATTCTGAGAATCTGCGCGGATCTTTCCACCTAATGCCCGTGTATTCTACAACGCTTGTGTTTGCGCCCGGTCAGTGGATAAGCAAAGAGATGAGATAGTATAGACGGAGAGTGTAGAAGTGGGAGAGAGAATACACGACCCCCTTTATTTACTGCCCCCCTTCGCATAATGCAGAGGTAGGTATCGAGCTTCTTCCTCTCGTTTTCCTCGCCTTCCTTCACATTTTTCTGTTTTTATTCCTTTTTTCCTTTCATTTTTTTCTGTTCGCTTTCAATCGTTGTTTTTGTTCTATCCAAATTCTCGCTATACTCGTTCAATCTTCCCCTTTCTCTCTTCTTCGCTATATTCTTTTTTTTTTTCTTCTCCATCTCGTCGAATTATTAATTCTGTCGACGAATTGATATATTCACGGCACGCCGTTTTTATTCAGTGCTGGGAGAACAAGGGAGTGAGGAGGAGTGAAAGAAAGAGAAAGAAAGATGTTGGACTCGCGTTTATTTATGATACACGAAGAAGATGTCCTCGTACACTTGACTACTACAGCGTAGTTATGTATACCTATATATATTCATACGGGTAGCCGTGGAAGCATCCTTTTATATCATCTATTTATCTTTTGTATAAGACATACGATTAAAACTTATACCCATATTTGTGTTCATGTATGCAAGTGCAGCATACAATAGTATAAATGAATAATTCGTATATACTCAACATGTCGCACAATTGTCATGTACAAAATATATGCGTTTGAATATAGTTTTTGGTGCATAAACACTTGAGTACCTATAATGATATTGAGAGAAGAAATTCAACAGTTCAGTATTGATTATGGAAAAACACTTTACTGCAATTCGTATCAACTAGCCGAACACTTATTTGAGTTTTCCATGTCGACTCTGTCGAAAAACTGTTATTCAAACATTACAATCAGACATAAACATTCTATCAAAATTGGAACCATGAAGAACAATTATTCATAGGCCACTTTAGCGATTAGAAGTAAAAAAATTCTTCTCCAACAATATTGAAATCATCATAATCGTCATCCAATACGCGATAGGAAAAATAAAATTGTTTCTTCGTGACACACCTGTGTGAAGTTATAACAAAGGTGGTACAGATACCAGTGTGTATGTGTGTATGTGTGGGTGTAAATGGTGACAGCCCGTATCGGAATATGGTGCTCAAAGAGGGGCCAAGAGAGGGGGATAGGTTATTGGTAGGTCCCTCAAATGGTATATATATATATAGCGAAACGAAACTCGTGTACATATACGTAGATCTATATATACACATATATTAGGGGGGTGTGTGTTGTGTCGCAGGGCAACACAGAGTTGATAAGAGACAGTCTCGCACATGTTTTTCTTTATTTCAATCGGCCACACATATAATCCTCTCCCTTCAATATAAAATGTTACTAAATATATTATATACATATATATTTATATACACATTTGGTGCGAACGAACAAAGTTAGGCGTGTATATATCTATATATGTTTTTTTTACTCAGGGTTGCTGTAATGTTGCGTATAGTACTGTACGAAAAGATACTGCCTGAGGAGGCCATCACTGATGAGCCAACCCACACCCATAGAGCGAAAAACGGGGCATGAGACAGGCGACAAACAGGACAGGACCGTCTCGTTCGGTATCAGGACTGTAAATCCGGCATTTTATTCGCCCAGTATCGAGGTTTATAGTATCCTCACCGGTAACGCCACAGTGTGTGCGCCCCTATATGTGCGCGTGAGTTATATCCAAGTGTCGAGGCACAAGACGTTTGCATATCTTCGGAGCGTTGTGCCCCGCGCGCTCTGCTCCGTTTCCCTCTCGCTCCTCTCTCTCATTGCTTGAGAAGTAGACCCATCGTCATTGAGTATATATATAAAAGGCGAGTGAGCGATAAAATGAATAGAAGGAGTCAGAAAGTGCGGGAGGAGAGAGAGAGAGAGAGATGGTGTACCCGGTTGGTAACTCTTTTCATGCCAGAGAGTTCACTTCTTGGGCTGCGGACAAGTCGTTGCAATTCTCTTGGTCCGTCATCCACACTGGAACCTGTCTTCCATCGTAGTGTATTATATAGGGATATATAAAAGAGACGTGCCAACTATATATATATATATATATATATATATATATATATATGAATATATATAAGTGTCGTGTGGAAAGCGCGCGTCTTATCTTCAGTCGTTTCGCCAGGTTATTAACCGGCTGTCCGGCCAATTAAATTTATCGGAAAGTAGCTAGAAACTCTCCGTGGCTTAATATCGAGTGTAGCTCTGCACAAAAGTCTTTTATTATATATGCTAGCTATAGCTAATTTCGATGTGATTAGATTTAGACAAAGCGTGGCGTAAGAGTGCCATGGGTATTCATTATTCAATGAGAAGTTGGGATTAATAAAGTCCAAGTTATGGCAAAAGAGTCATACCTTTCGGGAAGTACTGAATTGATTAGTTTGATTCAATTTGTAGGTCAGGAAGAACGTCGGCGGTAACAAAGCAAAACATAAAAATGAATTTGGGAAAATAAACTACTATCGGGGATTGGCTATTCTTATTATTATTAAGGATAGGAGAGGAAAATGTTGCATTCAGAGTTGGTGACTGTAATAATATCCGATGATTCTTGTTGTATTGGAATTGGAGAGAGCATTAAAGTCACAGGAGTGTGCAAATGGTGCGTGACTTGAGACCGTGCGGAAATTCGCTTAGGCTCTTTGATCGGGCATGTAACCTAAGTAATCGGATAGCCGCTCAACAACCTCGTTGGAATGCCGGAAACTCCAAAGTAAAATAACGAAAAAGGTGGAAAAGAAGAGAAAGACAAGGCGAAAGAAAAAATGGGAAACAAAAAAAAAATAAAAACAAAAATAACATGTCCATAGCAAAAGAGAGACCCTCAAGTAGGATACATTATTGCTTCATGCCCTGAAAAATCGTTTGTATTGTATTTTATCTCGATAGTCGATCGATATATAAGAACTTTATATATACATGTATGTATATATACATATATGTTCAAGCTATGAAAGCATATAAGATACACGACGCTACACATGTCTCGAAATTATCCTTCTCTCACTCTCACTCTCTCCTCTTCACTTCATCTCTGTCTCTCGTACTCTACCACCCTGTATCTCCCGTTTTTATTCACTCGATAAATCCCAAACATAAATGTTGAAATTTAAACTGCATCTTTTTCTCAATTTTAATTAAAATTGATGAACGAACAATTATCGAAGCTTATCCAAAGAGCGATAAGATAGCTGAATATATATATGCATAATTTTTTTTGGTTTCCTCTTTGGTAGAAAGTTGAGACAAGCGACCAATTACCATCATAAATAAACAGCATTTCGATTCAATTTTCATAAATAAGAGCCATTCAAATAAGAATTATATTTATACGTATATGTATATGAAGATATTTGTGGATGGGAGACAGGCCAAATGGAGATTGCATGAAAACAACGACACTGCGTTGACGGTGTCGTTGATGTTGTGGCGGGCTAACTCTCACATATATATATATATATATATACGCATTTGTTCATACATATATATTATTTATACATATGTGCAGGACGCGGAGGTAGGTCGGCGTCTTCGAAGGATGAGCGTACTATATGCTCGCGACGCCGGCGAGTTTTGGGCTGCAAGCGGGCGGGGAAGTTGATCTAAGCGATGCGACAGCGGGGAGTAAGCTGGATATATTGCCGCCCGAGAGCGCGCTGTTTTCAACCAATTATTTCTACTTGTGGTTGCATGACGGGGCTATACGGCCGTGCGCGCGGGTTGGGTCGGGGGCGGCACGCCGCGTATACGAGAAAGAGGCGAGTTAATGCCATAAATACATCAGCGTTATGGATGCCAGCAATTATATGAGAGCCCGGGACGAGTATGAGGTGGAGAGCGCCGCTCTCCGCAGATATACATGCATATAAACATATCTATATATATATATATACCGTGATGCGGGCCGCATGTTATAATATACACACACACGCACACATACAAATATATATATGTATATATTTGTATATAATACGATATGATTCCGCGCACGGCCCATGCGGACAAACCCTCACCTCTCGCGGCAATGAACACGCCCGGCCGGTTCTCACCGCGGCTGTGTTAGATGACCCAAGCCGCCAATCCAATTATTCCCATCCGTCTCGATCTACGATTTATATTTATTTCACTGCAATATATACATTGCATTGCGCGTCCTTCACTCTCTTTATTATACATGTATGGAGAGTTGTGAGTGTTGAGTGTTGATAAGCCTTAATAATTACTGTGGACTCATAATCATTTTTAGTTTTAATATTATCTTTTTTCATGTGTCAGTAATTTTCCATTGAGTTTAGACTCTTACAATCAGTTTTTTCTGCAGAATGAAAACGAAGTTTGCAAATTTTGTTTATACATGAACGACTAAATATCAATGATGTGTACGTCAATACATTACATGCAGAAAGGGTTGGGGAAAGTATTCAAATAGTAAGAAGCAATACAACTTGGGACTGGTAAATATAGAGAGAGGAGACGAGATGGTGAGTTGACGGTCGTCTTGGTGCAATACGAAGCTGTTTATACAAACGACGAGAAGCTCGTCGTGCGTATATATACCTATACCGGACTATTAGGCCCATCAGTAGGATACTAAATGACGTCGCTTGAGAGCGCTTAGTCCAGCTAAGGACGACATAAAGTTGCGTGTACGAAAATGAATGTTTGCCGGAATTTATTATTGCCTGGTCCGAGTCGTAATTCAAAGACTCTTGGCGTTATCTTCATCAGGGGCGCTGTGGCCGGCTGAGCCTCACGGCATCGTAACGTGTATGAGAGAGAAAACGAGAGGGAGATACGGCGACTCTCTGCAAAGTGTATATACACATTTGTATATGGGCTCTCATATATAGTTTGCTATTAGTTACCGTATCAGCGTGAGCTTTGCGTTCGCGCATTTGCTTCCTCTACAATCCTGAAAATAGAATATTGCAATACTTTGTTTTTTATATTCAATTATTTACAGATATTTTCAACTGATGAGGAAATACACATTTTTTTCCACCTGATGTAGATAGAAATTAACCGAACGATGTCAGTTATTATCGCACATGTGTGATAAAATGGAGCACATAGAAACAAATTATGTTTAAAAATAATTTGATATATTTTGATAGAGAGATGAGAATGTTCTCCAGCGCGCCTAGAAGATGGTAGTTGGCTGAACGATAAACAGATGGCGCCATAAGTAACATTGGTGAATGCTCGACCGCGTATATATGTACACATAAAGATCTTCAGTGTGTTCAAATCCCATTACGAATTCCTTTCGTATCTCATGCCGTCGACAACCTGTAAAGCAGTGCTGGGTCTTTACCGCTTCACTTTTCATATTTGTCCCCGCAGATTTTCTTATACTTCACCAGTGGTATTTCGAGTTAAATCCGGTTGCACCACCACCACCACCATCACCATCAACACCACTATCACCACCTTCTCCTACACCGCGTTCGTCCACCGTACGCGTTGCGTTTGTACAAACAAAAATAAAAATGGGAAAATACCGAAGTCAATAAATAAATAAACAAAAAATGAGGAAAGACAAAAGAAGAAGGCAGAGAACGACAAACGTGGAGGCAAACGACAAGAGGAACAAGAAGAAGGTGCGCGATGAACAGGAGCGCACGAACAATGGAGACCGGGGTTCCATATCGAAGTAACCTCGCGGGAGGAGTCGTGGTTATATGCACAAGAGAGGAGCAGCACATCACACACATACATACTCATACACTTAAATAAAGAAGAGAGAAAGACAGAGCGGAAAGAAGAAGGAAAAGAGAGCTGGCGAAGCAGCGAGCTAGCGAGGCAACAGTGAGACAGCAGGTGCTTTGTCACCGCGCGAATAAATCCGACCAGTCGAGAGCGCTCATTCTCTCCTCCTTCTCGTCCTCCTTCACCTCTACCACCTTCTATTCCTCCTCCACCATTTCCTTCTCCATGTGCTCACCTCTCGCTCTCACCACGCGCGCGTCTACGCCCATGCTTTTGTACCGATGACGTCATTGAAATATGGTTGGCTTTTTCATCCGGGCAGCAGGGTGATAGGAAGAGAGTGAGGCAGAGAGAGAGAGAGAGAGTGCATGGTGAAGGTGGTGGTGGATATGGGGTCGCAAAGGTGCTTCTCAACGCGCGCGACTGTTAGGGCCCCGAGGTATATCCGAGGGCGAAAGCAAACGCCCGTGCATGATATGTATATAAATATATATATATATATATATATATATGGGCTGTGGAGGACGTTGGAGCGCGGGGGACACACGGGAGCCACCGAGAAGACAAGAGAACGTTTTTGTTTCCTAGTGACATTTATTTGGGCACGGGGACGTGGGTTTGCTTTGCATAAGTCAGGTGTACCGGTATGTGTGTGCGAGAGTTGGTGGCATCGTAATATAAATCCTGGTGGCGAGCGCGCGAGGGAAGACTGCCCAGTGGCTGTATATATATATTTTCGTTGTCTCTTTTTCTCATGTACAATGTCTCGCTGGTTGTTTCACTTTGCCTCGTCGCGATCTTTCTTTCCTCGGTATCGCGATTCAACGGCGCGCACTATGGTCCACCCTGTTCTGCATATAATGCACCGAGTGCGCGCGGACGATTCCAAATGTGGGAGACGCAAAGAGACAGTAGCGACATAGTATAGGCGTCTCAGAGATACCGGAGCGCGTGCCTTAACCACTGTGAACCACTCATCATGTATATATATATAAATATACATATATTTGTATGCTATATTTATTTATAGGTATATGCATATATATTATGCATGTAGTAAGACGATGTTGGTGGGTTGCGTGATCAAACGTGTCAAGTCGTGTTTATTGAATTTTTTATTCATTTTCATTTATTTGGTTTGTTTGTTTGTTTTATTAAATTGTGGTTAGAGAACACGGTTGATGTGCGCGCAAATACGCCTATTGTACATGGTCCTTTGCAAATTGGTCGCAACATCAGTTGACCATATAGTATATTGTACGTTGAGTGGAGGAGAAAGAGAGTTGAGAGAGAGAGAGAGAGAGGAAGGGAGAAAGCAAGTCGCCTGCAGTACACGCTTCATGCAGATCTGTATCCCCAGGATGGTCGTTGCCATCGGCGGAAAGAGCCCAGCCGCGGCTCTCTCCGTAATCCGATAGGATCCAGCACGAGTGGAATCGAAACACGTTTAATTAGATTGAACCCCACGACCGTGGCCTTTTCGATGACCTCCCCCCGGGCCAGGTCCAAGTAGTATCGATATATATATATATATATATACATAAATATGTACATAGTATATGTATAAGTGCTACTACGGATTCTCGCTAAATTATACCGACATTTTCCATTTCCACTCCGCACATGTAATTCTATACATCGTGATTGCAAGCATTCTGATGGGCCACATCAGTTTCTCTATTCTATAACAACCAAATAATGAGAATTTTTAATTTTTCGATCAATTTTCATTGATTTTCATATATCTATCTATTTATACGACATTTTGACATGAATAGTTGTCGCCCAGAAAGTTAAGAGGTGTCGACATCATCAGATAAACCACAAGATGATATCTTATTCAAAAGATTTCCTCATCCACGGAAAACTTATTGTTCCGATGGATTGTGGTTGGATGTATGTTGCAAGGTCAAAAGAAAAAATAAAATAAATAAATAACGAGAGCTTATTATTATAACATGAGCGATCTCAAGTCCAATGAGTAACCATCCTTGCAAGTTCACGGTGAAACAGGCGCGTACGCAGGGGCTGCGAGATCTTATCGCCTTTTCGCGAGAGCGAGTTTACGTAGAAATTTGCGAGAGCAACAAGAGTTCAGGACAAGAATAAGAGAAAGAGAAAAGAAGCCGATGAAGAAAAAGGAGAAGAAGTAGGAGGTCGAACAGCTAGCGTCGCCTCTCCTGCGGTATCGCACTTGGAATCGTCCCCTGAATTCACGACGCATACATTATCTCGTGGCTGTGCACGGCGTAGCTTCAATCAGCGCGAGCATGCAACTCCCCAATCGAGAGTTTCTGAGCATCGAAACCGAGCGAGAGAAGGAGAGAGAGAGAGATGAGGATATCTTCGGCATCTAACTTTGGTTTTTATTTATTTTTATCTTGTTTCTATTCCATATAACATTTATCTTTTTCTCTGGTTCGCCAATGAATCCTTCGCAAACCGGATGTTCTTCATAAGGTGGATATATATTTGTATGCAAATTAATCGAGTCAACTTCACAAATTTGAGGTAACTGCTCGCGCGGGACAGTGAGAAATCAAATGAGTGAAAGAGTGTATTATAAAAGTGTGTATCAAGGCAGAACATCAGAGAGATTGAATGAGTTAGAGAGGATGGGAGAGAGGTATATTAAGAAAGCCCCGTAGGACCACGAATGGTGAACCAACGTGATACACACGCAACGATCTGCACTAAATCACTCGGTTTGATGGCAAGTGGAGGAGAGAGCCACGAAGGAATATAACCGAGGAACAGAAAAATAAATGAATAAAAAAATAAAAGGATAAAGGAGAAAAATAAATAGAATAAAAAGAGCAAAAAACGCGAAACGATGGATTTATAAGGGGATGCGGGAGGCCTGGCATTTTTTGAGATTCCACACTCTCGTTTGCCAATGGAACTAGATAGACACACGCTCTCATTCACCAGCTACTCTCAAACACGTCCTATCATCAATCAATCTTCAAACATATTGTGCTTTTTTTCTGCATTGTCAACAGAGGAGAAAAATGCTGAAAAAAAAGTTGTTTTTTGTCCCTTTACTTACAAGTTTATTCGTCGAGGCTGTATATATATATATATATACATACATGTGTGTATATAGAACTGATCCTCTCGCACCAGGAATGTCGAATACCATGGCGTTTGTCTGTATTCTTTATCACCACTATGGAATTCTTGATAACGTTTGATTTGTTTCATTCGTAAAATACTACAATATTATACCCATAATGAATATATACACGTGCAATGCAATATTAAGAAAGACAAATTCGTGATGGTATTTGTGTGTGCATGCATATTACATTTAAAATTGCAATAATGGC
Source organism: Zele albiditarsus (assembly GCA_958496275.1). Taxonomy (NCBI): domain Eukaryota; kingdom Metazoa; phylum Arthropoda; class Insecta; order Hymenoptera; family Braconidae; genus Zele; species Zele albiditarsus. The sequence goes on from OY292410.1 coordinate 14,958,944, forward strand.
TGCGTGTCTGGATGAACGCGTGTATATAATTCTTGGTGAATAAAAATCTCTATTAATTATAAAATTCCAAGTCTGAATATTTCTCCAAAGAGAAAACACGAATACACCTCTTCGTTCCTATATATATATATATATATACATATATATTTATATATATTTAAATTAAATCGAATGAAAAAAAGGTAATGACTGTGGCGAGTCGCGGAAAATAATCCACAAATATACATATGGCAGGATACAAAATAAAATAAAATGGAATGAAAAAAAGATTGAAAGTGATAATAATTGATGATAATGCGTGGCTTGTAGTGAGATGACTGTCATTGGGGGTAGAAAAGCAACGCTAATCGAGTCTGTTTGAAAAAAACGACACGTATAATATAGTTTGTCGCGCAATGAAAAGAGAAGAGATAGAAAGAGCTCCGGAACGTCCTTTAATTCCATACCGAGCGTGGATAACGCCATGGTTGGTAAAACATAGTGGCTCTCGCGCGTGTATATCGTCTTCAGAAAGAGAAAGAGTGAATATAAAGAGCAATAGAGAAGAGAGGAGAATGAGAGAGCAAGAGAGGGGATACGAAAGAGAGGAAAGAGGACGTATGCAGTTAAGTGTATTTATATATTTGCATTCCGGCCAAGTGCACGCCGACAAGACAGGAGGCATCGAATGTTTAATTCAAGATACTGGGTATATATATGGGCTGCGGGAGAGTGGGAACGTAATGACACAGCCAATGAGCAAACGAACGCGCAAGTGAGATGGAGAAAGTGAGGCTGTACACAGCGTAGGGTAGCAATTGATGGGACAGGGTGGCGCGTTTGTTGAGCTAATTACTGTAAGGCGAGGCGCTTACGCGCGCCGCTACATACAAACGGCATTAAAGGTGGTGGCCATCAATCGCCCCGCGACTGTGCTGTCCTCTTCACCCTTTCCTTCTCACACACACTGACATGCCCCCGCGTGCTTTCTATTTCAAACGACCATTCACAATATTATTTTACCATCTTCAATATATATTTTACAATATATACCACTGCAATTTCGTATGCAGAAACAATTTTCATTTTATCATTTGAAATGTAAATAAATTATATGCCTGAAGTTTCGAATGTTTGTAGCAGAACGAAAATCAGTATTTTTTTATCATGCTGATTTTTGCTTAACGTTTTTGTTTGGACTTTCAAATATTGCAGAAGTATCAATAAACTGGGGGGCAAAGCAATTTCTCCATATTGAGGGTGATTGTAACGGTGCGTTTGGCATAAATTAATTTATTGACGATGACGATGACGATGACCAAAAATCATCGTGATAAAAAAATACTGATTTTCGTCCGGAACTTCATGTACATAACAAATTAAAGGAGGAAGACTTTTATTTTTCCCTGAATTGATGTGGCGAAAAAATTCTTCACTCTATACCACTAGTGTAGTATGTACACACGCGTATCTCCGTTGGTTTTCCACGCGGCATTAATGCATACGTATACTAACCACGGGGTTGATACGTCGCGGTTTTGGCCTCACAACCCTTCGTTCGTTGTCTTGCGGTTAGTATTTACGATACCGCAGCGGAGCTGGAGACTGTGCAACGTTTACATAGCAAACCTCTCATGTCTCCTCTCGCGTCTCTGCGTGAATATTATTGTGTGTGTGTGTGTGGGTCGTCGCAGTCGAGTGTGTCTTCGGGGACAAATTTTCAGGTGTAATTGGGGGAATGAAATCCGTAGAATTAAACGTCAGCCGTATATATTTTGGTTCAAATATATGTATGTTCAGTTGAGATAGAGGAAATTAGTGTCATCGTAGAGTTCCTCGCAACCATATCTTTATCGGAAAAGATTAATATTACGTCAAATAAGTGAAATAATTTATTATAATTATGCCAACCTCGATTTTTTTTCTCTGTTCCAGGCAGTTCGTCGGAATACGCTCCATATGGTTTCCTCATCAATTTATAAAATTACCTCAAATCGAATTTATGAGATATTTGGCTCGAATTATTTTTATTCTCTTGGATATATATATGAACGTATACCTACACACATAAACATTGTATATGTACAAAAGGATCGAGAGACTTCGTCGTGATGGCGGTAGTCTCACGCGGTCACATACGACAGGATTGAAAAGAAACGAGGAAGGGCCCACTATTGGGTCCGACTAAAGCGAGTGCGATGGTCGTAAATATCTGGGCGCTAAATAACGCCGAAGAGTCGTTGTCGTCGTCGTCGTCGCCGTCCTCGTCGTCGTCGTCGTCGTCGTGAAAGAGAAGATGAAGAGAAAGAGGGAGAAAGAGAAATATAGGATGTAGAGGGCGAAGGACAAACGTGTGTGCGACTGCTTCAACTCGTAATGAAGGACAACCTCGTTAATTAGTCAATAAATTATCCTTCACACTACCAACGTTCGACACACACCGCACCATTCCTGATTCTCTCTTGTCCTTAATTTTTTATTCCACCGGATACAAAGTCCTGTCTACTCTACAGATGAACACCATAAGCCTTGCAACACTCATCAGGTAGATCCACTTATATATAGATATATATATATATATATATACATATATAAATACAAATACATATATATGTCTATATATGTTTTTACAGTGACGTGCCTCTTAATGTGAGTCTACACTTGCGACCTTGATCGCCAACAACTTCATGGACTTGCTACGACCTCAACTCGTGACTCTCCAGTGACATAAACTTCATCTTGTCTCCATATGTGTGCTCCTACACCGTTCACGTATATATCGGTGAGTTCACATACCCGCCAGGAAATTTATAACATGAATCATATGTGTTTAGTGCTATTTTCATTTATGATGTATTATCATCTCTTCAACCATTACCATAATTTAAAGTTCAGTTTTTATTTTCTCAGTTGTTTTAATAATATTGTCAAAGACATAATTTTCCCTCACTTATATATATATATATATTACAGTTCTCATCATTCCAATATTATTATTTGCATTCGGAATTCGACAGAGGTTCTAGAGAGAAAGATGGGGAAAAAGTTATGGGGGTTTATGGCATTGATATTTTTTTATCTCTATCTCTATTATTATTATCATTTTTTTCTCTCCATTTTTGGAGGCACGTTGAGTGGTGTGCGTCCATCACTGTGTACCAAAGATTCCTGCGATATAACTGTTGACAGCAGTAGACGTTGGAAATTCTTCAGAGTGTATTTCCATTAAATGGGCACGCAGTTGTTTTGAAAAATTTGTACCATAATTTTTGCACTTTTCACATTGGTAGATAGTTTTACCTGGATGAAGTGTCGTTGACAATACGTGCTTTCTCAAATTCTCCTGAAAATATAATATTGTAGTGATAAATTTATTAATGATGTACTTCTATTTATCATCACACACGAGGGGGCGGAATGTCGACATTGTGATGATGATTTATTGACATGTGTAATGTTGTCATATAGAAGGACCCAATGCAATTGTATATATAATGTACGTTGGTGTGTAAAAGAAGCGTGTAACCATCGTGGTAAATCAAAACGTCATAGGAAGGAAGGAAGGAAGGAAGAAGGGAAGGAAGGTGGCGCGTGTAATCTCGTTGCAGGCAATGCCCATGTTTGTGCTGTGTTATGTTGTGTAGAGTAGAGGGTTGTTGAGAAAGCGTCGCGTTCCCTCGTTAAACCATTTCACCCTCGTTACACACGTTCGTTTCTTATTAAACATCCGGGAGAAGAAGAAACAACAAAAAAAGAATAAATAATCAAACCAATGATAAATTTCTTCTTTTTGTATGTTCGTTTTTAAATTGATGAATGATTTATTGTGAAAACGATTGAATGAATTTAGAGAGAGCCACTGGAATGAGTTTATGTCGCTATCAAAGAGACATGGAGGCTTCTCGTATATGTGAGAGGCATCCCAACTAAAGCTTCAAAGGACATTAGCATACCGGCTGCGGTATGACTGGACGTGCGTGTGTGGGCATCCAGTGAGCACAATTAACTCGTTATCTTATCGTGGCGGCGGCGCGGTCCAAACATTAAGGTGTACCTTGCTTAATTTACGCCACCAAGTCTGTATACAGTCACACATACACACGAACAGACGAGAGTGGTGGGGTGGCGGAGGGATTCAGGTGGAGAGAATGTATAGTGAAGCAGTGGTGGCGGTGAGAGTGAGAGAAAATTGAAATTAAAAATAAAAAATATATGCAAGGAAAAAAAAATTGATTTGGTCAGTAATGGAGTCAAAACTGTTTTCGATAAATAAATATTCAACTTACGATATTGTTGCTGGCATATTCGCAGTGTGGACATTGGTATGGTTTTATTCCAGTGTGTAGACGCATGTGTCTCTTCAAATGAGAATTGAATCTGCTTGAAAAATTGCAGCCTTTGGTTGTACACGAAAATTGGGTTTCAGTTGTCGGAATTATGTGACGAGTGTGATGCCTTCAAAAAAACAGAACAATCATTTGATAATTGAATTGAAATATGAAAGTTTATCTTTTCGATGAAAAAACGTACCGACGCAATTGTGTCTTTGTTTTGGCGGTATATGGGCACTCGTTACATTGAAATTTGCGGTCGTTCGCGGCGCTTTCATGGATAAGAGCTCGATGGACCTTGAGTTCGGTCTCCGTGCGTAGAACAGTGGGACAGCCCGGAAGTCCGCATTTATAATTTTTCCCGGTGTGTCGAAGCATATGCTGTCTGAGATTGTCCCTGTCATATACAAATGCATCCATAAATATATCAAAATAGACGGAAGAGAAAAAAAATGGTTTATGAGAACTGGGGGAGGGGAAGAAAATGTGAATAGATAAGTAATTTGAGAGATTAAATGGTAAATAATAAAATTGCTTCGAAATGTCATTGGTGAGCTATCATAATGTTTGGACAAAAAAAAAATAAAAATGGTAATGGACTAGGTGACGGCATATGCGGTCACTTCCAATAAATTTCACCTCCGTCATCATCATCATAGTTGATATACTGTTCAATCAGTACGCGGACATTCGTTTAAAATCGGAATCCAATCTCATCGGTTTTAGTTAATTATATATTGAATTCTCGTCGTTCGTGAGATGAAATTACGATGAAATCATCGCGTTCCAACAAACAAAAAATAAGCACATAAATCAATAATCAAGAAAAAAATGTCCATGCCGCAGACAGCACAAATTTTTCCTCAAATATTTCTTCTCTTTCTCCGTCATTTATATTTTTCATTATCATTATAAATTAACTTTATTCTCAGTTAATATGCGGAAATACATCTATGATCATATTTCATCATTCTCAATTCTCTTTCGCTGCGGGATTCGCTGGATAGTTATACATGGATAAATATGTCTGTCTGGAGAGAGCGTGGCGGACAATTTGATTGACGATAAAAGAGAGTCGGGATACTCATTTATAGAGTGGTCGATTGGTTACAATTAAAATCAAGTAGCTAAGAGATGGCCAACTGTATGTATCTACACATGAGTTGGAGAAAATATCGAGGAGGGTGGTTGGTTTAATGCATTTGAAGTATATACCACTTCGTATATACTTGAAATGGTATTATGAAAAATGAAGAGATGCCGAGTGAAGTACGCATACATGTATATATTTTATAGTACCAAGATCACGTTGGGGGGGTGAGAGGGAGTGAGAGAGGAGAGAGGAGAGGTAGAGAGAAATGTGTGAGAGAAGGAAAGAGGGAAGCGATGGGAGCGAGCGAACGCGGGCATTAATTAAAAAGGTTGCGCATTAAAATGATTTGTTTTAATTGGCTGAACGCGCTGAGGTATTTATGGCCGGTCGGTCGGTCCTTCGCCTGTCGGTCGCTTCGCTCTCCGATATAGTCCGCTCTACAGCGACGCAATGCCTCTCTTCTTCTTCCTCTTCTTCATCTTCTTCATCTTCTTCATCTTCTTCATCTCCTTCATCTTCATCAACCACTCTCCATTTTCTTTATTTATTCTCATTTCTTTATTTTTTCTTCCACCTCATCTTCAATCACTTCATCCAATGGCTTCAACCGTTACTTCTCTGATTGCCTCTTAATACCCATCTCCAATGAGAGATTCGTGACATTTCGATTTACGATTTATTGGAATATTTTGCATTAAGGTATACATACATAATAAATTTAAAAATGCTATCCATTTTTTCTCATCCATTCGGATAGATAAATCCTATTGATGAAGAGAAAGGAAAAAAAAAAAAATGCGCGCGAGAATAATATTTTAATCGCTTACGATCTGCACAATGAACCAGAAAAAAGATAACTTTCAAGTCAAAGGGTCAAGGTCATGTGTCATTGAATTTGAAATAATGAATGAGAAGCATTTTATGAACACACATGTGGACGCATTGATGATGACGATATATAAGTATATATTATACTGCATTGGATATAGTCCTGATTATTTATCGGAATTGCTTTGATAAATAATGAGAATGTTAATTCATCCGGCCGACATATTATAATCGACGCTCGCGCGCCGCATTTTCTTGAACGAGAGTGGGTGGAATGGACGATTTGACTCAAAGGTGGGATCGGTATACGCTGTGTGGACGATACATGCTCGCCACAGCATATCGCATCTCCGCCACACGATGATGGCGAAGGAGGCGGCGATGGTGGAACGAAAGAGGCAGGACCAGACTGAACCGAAGGTGATGCATGGCCGACGTTTTCTCTCTGCGCGTTGCATCGCGTCGTTGTGTAAAAGAGAAAAGAAATAAAGATGAAAGAAATAAAGAGAAAGAAAGGCATATATAAAGCAAGACAGCGACGAGAAAAGACGATATAAAGAATAAGAAGAAATATCCGCTTGGGCTCTCTCGGACTCAGCCGGCCCCCTGGAGCATACGCTGTCATAACTCAATCCCACCTTCGTCCACACAAGTCTTCTTGGGTCCGTCCTGTCTGTCTCGATACATGGTCCATGCACCTGTATATTCGTTCTTCTCTCCTCCTTTCACTCACTCGTACAAATATCATATGAGAGAAAGAGTGATAAAGACAGATAATGATTGTGTTAAATATTAAATTGCCAGACCGACTTTATCACCTGCTGCTCAGCGTGTACGCCACATTAATTATTATTATTGAAAGAAAAAATCAGTACGGTTAATAATAAATGAATAAATAAAATGGATAATAGTATTATCACTTTTCCTCTCATTATTGGAAATGCGTTGGATAATTAATCAAACAGTGCTATTTTTTCTTTTGCGATTCTTCCACAACGAATCTAATGTTTTTTTCCTCTTTTTATTCCAACTATGTAACAAGTCACGTGACCGGATGTTTGACCATGTCGCGTGTGCAAGCTCAGCGACATCATCAACGCGATACGTGACCGAGTGTGCACCAGCGCGAATTAACCAAAGCCAATCAGAGATGGCAGACGTTTGTATCTATATATCTAGTGTTAGATAAATGTATATCTATATATCCGGAATATTAGATGAAAAATGCTACGTCAGGAGAATTAGTTAGGGGATGATAGGTCGAATGAGAATATGGAGGGTTGGTTATAACACCTCTGCAGTCAAGGTCCGCAAATATAAATAATATTATAACGCAAGCTTAATTGCCCCCCCACGTAGGTAATGGTTCCTCGTAAATTGGAGCTTTCTCTACATCGCTTTCACACACATACATACACATATAATACCATCATATACCTATATAATAATATGTCCCCTTTACTATCATCACAACCAAGATTATGAGCGAACAAAATTGTCGTATTCTGGGAATCATTTACAATAAATATCCCCAACTATAGACACAAACATTTTTCTCATGGATGTGGAAGATGTCTCACATCATGTGTTAGTATAAGAAGCACTTGTATCAACCATGGCATCAATGATCCAATGTAATAAAATAAATTGTTGATGAATTGCGTATGTAGGACACGAGGAGAAAAAAAAAATTCGTAAAAAAAAAAACACAACGACGACATTGGACATAGAGTCTCGCGGTTTGGCCACATTTCAGATAGAATCTGCTGATGTCCTATCTCTTTTTCTCAATATGTGTACCATCCATTGGCGGGAATAAAAGTACTGGAAAGCGAGAGAGAGAACGGAAGAAGCTTTACTGCGGCTTTGGACAACGACGAGAGAACCAAAAGAGCGGTACAGAAAACTATGTATGTATCCGAATGTATAGAGGGTGAAAACGAGACTCACAGGGAGCACGAGTTATATATATATATACATAAAGATAGAATGGGTATAGGGGATACGATGAGAAACAAGCAGACGGAGGGAGAGAGAGAGAGAGAGAGAGCGAGCGAGGTGGAGGAATGAAGTTTCGGATGGTTAGCGAGCGTCCCTGGTTATATCTACGAGTCCTCGACCGCAGGCCTGTTTTATTTTATGAATCGCAATATTTCACGCGACAACTGGAGTCGCGCGCGCGCGCGGGGGAGGATCCGCGGTCACCGCTAAACTGTCTGCATACGCGGGACCCATGCGCTTTTACCGCGTGCCATACTATACCACACACTGTCCTAATACTGGCGAATATGTGTATGTATTGCAAATGTTTGTGTGTATAAATCGGCCCCGGGTGGTAGCGTCCAAACGCCATCGGCCAGTATGGGCTTTCAAGACATGTATATGTATACACACATATATTTGTGTGAGTGTATATTTAGAGGTAGATGTAGGGTTATGCGAGGCACGAAAGCACCAACACTTTCCAACCGTTCACAACTCTCGTGCGCCCTTCCATTATTATGTCGTTCTCTTTCGTTCTTTCGCGCTCCCTCTCTTTCTCCACGACGCATTGTTCGTTGTGGCATGGAGATCTGACAGCGTGCATTGCAAAATTCGGGGACACTAGCACACGGTGTGAGTGGGTATTTAAGGGCGCGTGCTGTATCTTTATGGGGTGATGCAAAGAAATTGAATTTTTTTTTGTTTCTTGTGAAAAAGATTTTTTTTTTTTTTTTTTTCCATATTTTCATTGAATGAAGAATTATACATATGAGGGCAATGAAAATTTTCGATTGCTGCGAAGAATGTAAAGAACTGAATTTTTAGTTTCAGAAAAAGAGTTTTTCTAATTTTAATTCAATATCATAATGACAATTTTATCGTTTTGTCTGATTTCCATGAGGAATCGAAACTTTCCAGCATAAACTCCGAGATATATTTTCTTAATTCCATATCTATTAAGGGTTTGGGATGTTGATGAATTAGTGTTTGATGATTGAACATTGTTCTTTATTCGTGTGTAGGCACATGTATTGTCTTTGAATTGACAGTGTTGGAGTATATCACTAAGGTTACGCCTATCTCACCCAGTATGCCTATCTCAACGCGTATTTACAACGCGCGCGGTATATTCACCATGCCGCAAGAGAGGAGGCGGACGAGCGGAGCGCCATTACTGCAACGAAAGATAAAAGATACGTGCGCGCCACGCCACGGTCCATATATGTAAAATTCCTCAGGGGAACGCACGTAGAATATACCTCTATAGAGAGAACGACGCGATCTGCTTTCTCTCTCTCTCTCTCTCTCTTTTTTTAACTTTGTTGAGGGAGGTGGGCTTAAACGCAAAGGGGGCTCAGTAGCTCTCGCGCGTATGTAACATACTATCTTGAATATGCGCATACATCCCGGTTGGCCTCGTATTCTCAGAATTGGGGGACGCGATCGGGTTGCGCGCGCGGGAGCTGACCATCGCGTAATTACCTTATTTCTTTCTCTCTTTCGCTCTTTCGACCTCCACCGAGCGCCCCCGCACTCCATCTACTGCTGCTGCTGTTGCTGCTATACTGTAGCTACTGACGATGTCGCTCCTCTTATTTTCATCCTTACTCTCCATCTTCTCTCGCCCGCTATTTGCACTCTATACACTCTGCTTTTACCTCGTCTCGACAGGAGCTAACGAACGAGGTTGCTAACTCGCGTCTCTATAGACACACCTCACCACGCGCATTTTGTCTGGCGGGAGAGGGTAATTTTTTGAGAAGGAGATTTCCATAATGAATTCATTGCGTGATAATAGAGATAATAATAGAGGCTATTTTAATCTGGAGAATATAACATCTTGGGAACTAGATTATCAATTCTCTATAAATGGTACCACAATTGAAACAATGTTGCTTGAGAAGCCTATCTTGTCTTAGTTTCGCCTATTCATATATATATATATATTAAGAGAAAAGAGTGTATGAGAGTGTATGAGAGTCAATAAGGCGAGAGAGGTGTTAACATTTGCCTCATGACAGTCGACAACATATGATACTGCATGATAGTTTAATACTTATATGTCAGCGCGACCAACGACGTGCAACTGTAGACAACCCGTCCCATATACCTACCCTCATACTCAATATATACATATGCATGTATATGAAACATCAGACATACTTGCAACAGGCCATAACGCTGGACTGTTAAATACTAAAATGACTCACAAGTTTACAAGCCGCCATAACAGAGCGCGTGCGCATCATTCTCACCCTTCTGCTCATTTTTTTTCTCTCTCTCTCTCTCTCGCTCCCTCTCTCTTTTGTTCTATAACAGCGATATGCAAATACTTGTATATGTACATATATTTATTTCATCTTCCACCCTCGTTCACTCTTCTATTCGCAATTCTCGCAATATCCCCATTATATATACTAACCTAACCCATACTCGTGTGACCACATCACGAGAGCCGACTTCTCGTCCTTATCTAGCTCTTAACATTAACCATACATATTTCTCTCTTATACGACTACTCTTTTCTTTCTATTTCCATTCCGCGCTACCTCGCGGCGTTCACGATGTGGTCCTTTATTTTATAGTTATGCAGTGAAGACACTTTTACTACTACACGAGTTTCGCGGCCAGTTCCCGCCTGCTTTTATGGTCCCGTATATATATATATATATACTTTTTCCCTAAACACTCGTTCGTTTATTTATACTCTGCATACTCGAGGCGGCGATACCGAAGAGCGACAGTTAACTTTGTGTATGTATATACGAGTCCCAGTGATTAAGATATGCACTAGTACAATTGCAATTGTCAATGATGAGAACGATACTCAACATTTGGAATAAAAATAAAAATTAAATTTATATATACATATATATGTAACGTGTTATATAAAAACTCACTTTGTATAAAATGCTGTGTTACATTCCAAACAGATGTAATTTCGTCGACGTATTTTTTTTTCATCCTCGTTGTCCTGATCGTTTGATTTGGATAATGATATGGATGTAGAAGAAGAACATTTATTTGTATGTTCAGTCATGTTTGATTTTTTTCCAAAGGATTTATCGCATATGGGACATGAAAATAATTTTTCCCCAGTGTGTCGACGAATGTGATTATGCAATGATCCCTTGGTGAATATTTTGTCACAAATGGGACATCGATACTTGATAGAAGTTTTGGTAGTGGCAGTGGTAGTGATGGTGGTTGTGCTCGTACTCGCTTGTTTCGGGTCAATCTCAATGGCGCCCTCATGAATAGCTTGGTGAAAGATAAATGCGGCATGCGAATTTGTAATAAATGAACACTTTTCACATTTTTTTTTATCATCGATGTATCCGTATTTGTGATTGGTTTGCGGTAATTTTTTTGTACACTCCCCAATAATTGTGTGTCGTTTCATATCTTGAGATAATGCAAAAACTTCACCGCACTTCAAGCACCTGCGCGACAATCAAATATATATATATATATAATTATTCATCAAGTGTTATCATTAATCCTCATCAGTGATATTGCAATATTGCAATAAACTCGTGATGGAATTCTATCTACCGGACGAAACGGTGAAGAATAATTTTGTTTATCTGATGTTATTTCTTTTAGAATCATTATAGAGATACAAAATAAAAGTAAAATTGTGTTTACAACCAATATATCGTACTGATGAGGATCAAAAATGAAGTTTGTTGTACAATTGTTTGAATACTTTACTCGTGACATCGATCTGGATGGCATTGAAGTAGATGGTGTTTGTACTCTGGCAAATTGTTTTGTTTCTCACCGCAATGACCACAATCCCTTTGTGAGGGTGACACGATATCCCCCTCAATGGAACCAAACTTACGATCCTTGACAATCTGTTTGTGACTCGCTGTTCTTCGATGCAACACTGCGTCATGTGCAGTCTCAAAGTTGATCGAGCAGAACGAACAGAAATACGGCATAGGTATCTTCTCCTTGAAGTCTTTGGATTTATTGTGACAAGTAAGTTGATGACGTTGCAATGCCAATTGTGATTTCAAAATTTGTGGGCACAGATTGCAATAAACTTTTTTTTGATACTCATCCGAGGCGGTATAATTCATCGGATGTCCGCTGTCTTTAGCGTGCAAACGTAGCTGAAAATTATACCTGAAACGACGATTGCAACTTTGGCATATTAAAAAACGTTGTCGTCGTACAACAATTGGCACTGAACCATTAATCATTGCAACTGTTTCACGATGTTCCAAACCGAGCAGATGCTCTTCCATCGTTGCATTGTCATCGCACCAAACGTCGCAACACATGCAAATATATTTGCTTTCGTTCTGCAACATTGAAAGAAAAAAAGAAACAAGAAAAGAGTGAATGAATTTATTTCCGTCAGGGAAAAAGTTTTTATTCAATGAAAAAAACAAGAAAAAAAAATCATCTCAAATTTAAAGAAGTTGATGATAATGATACTGACGTCATTTTGAGTTTGAGAATGAAGATTGGAGCGCCAATGTAACAAAAAAGTCTCTTCAGTATTGCAATAAAAGCGACAACTTGAGCACTGGAATGGACATTGGCGAACCACGTTAGCCATGTTCTCCAGGATAAAACGTCGTGCGGCAGTACTGCAGGGATTTAATCCTGCGACACGACAGTGGTAGTGCGAGAGCAGGTGTTTGCCCAACTGAGTACGACGCACACGAGCATGACACATTTCACAACGTACAAACTCTTTCTCTCTACGTCGCGTCTTTTTTGTTGCTTTATTATCCATTATTGTCCTCCTTGTCTCCGAACATTTCTATTATAAATAATCTATATTATTATTATGATAATCATAACAGCAATTAAAGTTCACGAGCAAGTGTACAATTGGGTATGTTGGGCGAATATTTAAATATCAATAATTCTGGTTTTACTCAATTTCTCTGAGAGATTTTTTTCACTATAATTGTACACATGTGAGAGATATGAAAAATTAGAATTGTTTATAATTAAAGAAGAAAGTAATTATTACCATGGCAAGAATTCGTTGTCGTTTAGTACGACATTTTTCACGCAATAAAGGTCCGACTGATCGTGGCAATTTAACGTCACCCTCAATCTCCTGAATACTGCGTCGTGCGTGCAAATCCGAGCGTAAGTGTCGGTTGTAAACCAATTTAGACGTGAGTTTCCGGCCACATGGACTGCACCAATATACTGATCCATGTTCCGACGGTGTTGTCGTCGTAGCACCCGGGATCCATTTACCGTGTGTGTGACCTGGCGGTGGCTGTCTCGTGCTACTGTTTCTTATTGCTGTACTATCTTTAACATCGTCGTCTTTACAATCGTCCTCCGGTTTATCCTCCTCGATTTTCTGCCAATCATGAGTGGTTCATTGGAAAAAAGATATTGGATCGAGAAAATGTGCAGAAAAGTACAAATTGAATTGTAGATTTTAATAAATATTCGAAATTGAAACTTCAGATAAAATCATCAGCTGTAGAAGGTTTTGAAGTGGATCTATTTTTTTTCCCACAAGTTGTTCTCCTACATTTACAAAACGAATCGATGAGACACCCGGCGTCCACGACGACGTATACCAAGGACGACAATTAGTCGAGTTAGCCTAACGGCCGGCTGTCACGCGATCCTTTAATTACCGAGTCAAGCAAGCGCGCGCGCGCGAGCCCGCTTCGGCAAACCTTGCGATTAAAAGCGGAGCAAGGACCAACTGATCGACCGACCTCGCAACTTGCTAATGTTACAATTTAATCAATACAAAAAAAAAAGGGGGGGGAGATAATTAGAAAAATTATTTTAAATAGTCGTACCTCAGGTTTCCATTTTCCACCAGTGTATACAGGCACTAAGGTATCCTGATCCTCATCATGATCGACTTCATCATCATTTTGTCTTGTTATGTGCTGAAGTAATTGACCAGGTTTCCACTTACCGCCAGTGTGTGCCTGTGGTGTATAATCATGATCATCAGCTTCATCAGTTTCGGAATATGAATCAACTTGATCAATATCATCACACTGACTATCGTTAGTATCATCATCTTGTTGATAATCAAATTCTGTTTCGGTGTCCAACTCATCGGGAATATTTGTTTCTTTATTCACATCAGTATCTGCTGAGTCGTCGTCCGACCAAACTCGATGTTCATCATTTATTCGTTTTTTATCACTATCACTCGGTTTGGAAACTGTTGATGATTGGATTTTCGTTGATGTGGAGGCTTTATCAGTAAATGCGACTATATCTGGAAATCCAACAAGAGACGGAATACCAATATGATCAGTGGGATCATCCAAATCCGTGACAACTGGCGGTAATGTCATTATTTTCTCTTTAGGACTTGGTACATCAGTCTCTTGATATCTTCTCATTCTCTTCCGTCTTTCACCACGTCTTTCCATTTTTTTTTCCTCCTCATGGCCAGTCCGCACACCAGTCGATTTAGATTTAGCGCTACTCTGTAACTCTAATGAACTAAAAAATGCATCGGCATTAAGGATTTCCGGATACGACACTGTGGGCGTTGGTGGGTCGGGTGTTACAGTATTTTTCCTCTCTGATGGTCGACATCCTGTTTGACGATGTCGTACATAATTGTCCAATCCATTAACCGTCAAGTGACACTTGATGCAGTAGTGAGTATCATCATCATCCTCGTAATTTGTCTCCATCGATTCAATGAATACCAGTCAAAGATGTTTTCTGCTGCTGCAAATAAATCACTGTTATTTACAATTTGATTTACCATATCAGTTTCATAAATGTACCTCAAGGAGAATTAAATTCAAATATATACTGTATTTATCGATAAATTAATTAGATGACGGGATCAATACTCTCGGTGTATATGTTGCAATGTGTCATTCATAATATTGACTGGTTATTTTCCTCCCAGACAACTAATTTATTTATTTAATTGTTTCTCTGCTTTATTCAACGAACGCTGCAGACATTCGAGATTAAGTCGCGAACACATTTGGGCAAAAAAAAAATGAGACGATGTGCCTATATCGTAGTGGGAAAAAGAGATGTATACACATATATATTTATATTTAGTTGTATGTATATACATATACGAGAGGCGCAAGGACAATCGCATTAGAGAGTGGCATCGGTCGGACGAGTAACAGGCAAATTGAACTCAATATTCGTGGAATAACAGGGATGAAACAAGTTGACGCTTCGTATACGGGCCGAAGGGAGTGACAGAGCGAGAAAGAGAATGCGGTGAGGGGTAGAGAGAAGGAATATATGGGTGAGGGAGAGAAGAAGAGAGAGGAAGAGGTGCAGGAAGATCGGTCGATGCCGCTTGGCCGTTATTCGGACGACGACACTTCGCCTCTCCCAGTCCTATGGTCTCCCTCTGTATACCCCCCTCGCCGTTGCTTTCGCCATTCGCCTCTTCTCATTTTCTCCCGCACTCCTCATCTACGCCGCGTTTCCTCTTCGCACCCTCTATCTACATACTCGTTGGCTTTTGCCTTACCACCTCGCATCACGTTTTTACCTCGCGTCCTTTTTTCGCGTTTTGCTTTTACTAGTGATACGAACCATCGTTGAAAATTAGTGCAGAGGGACACACGGAAAACACTGACTCGACAATAAGGACTCGAAGTATAATGTCGATTAGTCGAGAATGCATAGCCGATTATTATTTGTTAAAAAATAAACTAGTCACATCATGTTCAGGTAATGGAGAAAAAAAGTTATAAAAAATAGAAATTGATAAAATATATGAAAGTTGTAAATTTTTATTTTTTTTTTTTATAATATGAAAGATGAAATGGATAGACGTATAAACGTGACAGGATATATTACACTTCTGTAATCTACAATAATGAGAGGCAGAGTGTGATTGAGTATAGGATTTCTTTATCAACGATCACCCAGTGATTTAATCCAAACCAAATCCCTCATTCTCGTTCTATCAAAAGGTTAAAAAAATAAGGAAAATTCCAGTACTATTATTTCAGAGTCTTTCACTGGGTGATGAAGAGAAAAAAAAAAATTAATAACAACCCATCACTCTTCACTCGCGCGCCGTCATGCACACAATATATATTTTTTTTTATTAAGGGGGTGTGTATGTGATGATAGTTGGAGGCTACTTTTGCGCGCCCACAATGTGTGAGCCACACGACAATGAGGTGGAGAAACTTGTTGAACGTTTGAGGTCCAACGCAAAATTTCTCAACTTTCCTCTTCTACATGGAGGAATTCTCGCGTTCAGAATTCTTATCCTCACGTATTAGTAGCCAACCATGTCAACATGATGACGGGAATTAGTATAATACTAAAAAAAAAAAAAATCATTCACACATCAATAATTCAAATTCCCACAAAATAATGCGATAAAATGTATTTATTCTTTCCATACACTGTCTCCCTAATATAGGGGTGGATTTTGTATTGAAATGTGCCACGTTAAAAATTTCTCAATTTACAGCCTAATAACTTTATAAATTTTTCCCAAGCATATATTTCTAGTATTGAATTTTGACATTGCACAGAACATCATGAATATACGAAAATAATTTATTAACAATATAGTTGACAATGATGGAGTGAATTGTATTCACACTAGATGACGTGTTAATCCTGATCTGTAATTGAAGTGAAATTGAAATACGACAATATATATAATTTGAATTATTTCAGTTATATATAAATGTTTGTGGCAGACACAGAAATAAATAATTGGATGTCACTGTGACGTTATTACTCATCACCATCAGGATCGTCACTAATCCACACTAGGGAGAGGAAGAGGGAGGGAATGATGGAGCATTCACCCTCCTAATTCTCGTACAGTAATGACAATGATAATGAGTGGGATATATTCGATTGGACATTGGACATTTATATAATGTATATAAACCATGTCTGACTCGTTGGCCCTCTTTATTTTTAGCCTATCCACTCGTGTCATGTCTTTTTCTATCCAACTTATATATACATACAGTGATATAAAAGCCAGCTATAGATGTAAGAGTGAAGTAGACAAAAGAAAAAGAATCTTTTGGGAGTCGTCGAGCGAAATTGAACGATTTCGATCAGACACAAAACCTCGTGATCATTTCAGCAAAGTTTCGGGATGCCCTTCACCATTTTTTCCCACAACCTTTCAGGTGAATTGACTTTATATACATTCATATATATATATGCGCATACACCCACATCTGAGAGCACGAAAATTCGCTGGTTCGTACAGATTTTAAAGACATGTCAGCACATTTATATGCCATCTCCTCACCAAAATTTCTATATTCCCTTACTATAATTGACTGTTCTCTTCTCATTCATATATACTGGAGAAAAACTACTTGCCAAACATAAAGTTTATTTCCGATTGGAAGCACGACTTTTGCACTTTGAATCAAAAAGGAATTTGAAAATAATAAAATGTAATAAAATAAAATAAATATTGAAATGGAAAATCGTAATGTCCGATGAGTACTTGATGAAAATTTGGATTTGAAATAAAGTAAAGAGACAAAAGGAAAATATCCGAAGTAGTGACATAGACTATATCGAAGAGTGGACAGCTAATACATAGGGAGATGGTATGGTGTGGCGGATTATAGAGGAAGAGAGAATACTCGGTTATAGATATATATATATATATACCGAGTGGTAGCCGTAAGGTCCGGGGAATATTGAGCCGCTCCGTTAATGTTTATAACGACGTTAGACGGGCAGTGTTCCCGGGTGGTGCGTATGTGTATGTACACGCCGATGGATAGTAAGAGGCCACATCGCACTATACCCTCATCTATATACCTATACATATATTTTGCTATATCAATATATACAAGTATAGGAATAGGAGGGCGGGAGGACAAGAACTGACATAAGCGCGAGTGTGTATGTAGAGCACGTACTCGTGGCTTTCCTTGTCTCTCTCTCTCTCTCTCATTCTCTCTTATACTTGCTTTCACTATAGCATCGACGTGGAAACGAAGAAAAGGGGGTTGAATGGCAGTATAGGTATATGTGTGTATAAAGCAGGGCCAGAGGGACGCGGTTGCATCTAGAAAGAGGGTGAGCGAGCCTCTGTCTAATCGATGCCGCGATGGTGCGCGCTCGGGCCGCTGGCTATTACGCACCTTAATGTCCTCTCTCTCTTCCGAACCCTCCTCGACGCCCGGCGCCATCCACCCTCAAACTATACTTCGGCGGGACCTCTCCCTACTACCTTCAACCGCCATCACCCACCACTACCACCGCTGCTACTACTGCTCGTGTGCTACACGAATATCCACCACAAGCAGAGAGACGCGACAGAGACGTGCGCGACGCGAGACGAAAGATTGAATAAGAGAAAGGGAGAGCGAGACGATGATACGAAGCGGCCATGACACGTGTCAATCTACCGCAGACGCCCGCGATCGATACGGACGGACCTCGCGCGTTTGTATTTTGTATATATGTATACTTATATGTATATATGTAGCAAGCGAATGTTCTCCCTGCACCTTACGCTGTGTGTATGTACTGCTGGCTCCTTTCGCCTTTCAACCAAGCGCGCGCCAACCCAGAGATCTTCTTTCGTTTTATCTTCCTTCCCACTATTCTGTGTGTATGTTCATGTCGATATATATGTTTGTGCCCACTCGCGTTATAGGCAACTGCTATAGGTAAAGGTTCTATATATACCCACATATGTGTGTAAATACATGTATGGGATGTACATTATGTAGGTTTTCGAGACGTTGCGTGACAATGCCACATCTAGTACACGGTGTGGATTTTCGTGCCTTTGTGTGTGCTTTGCCAGAGCTTTGAGTGAATTAACTTTTACTCTTGTTTTAGTTTTTCATTTATTTTGCTTGTTGGTTATATTATTTTTTTTTTTTCTCTCTTCTTCCTGGGTGGCGTACGTTGTAGCATATGTGTGCTCATAAGATAAATACACGTACTCAAGATCGATGGTGGGTTAAGTACGTTCTGTACGTCAGTCCAAGGAAAAGAAAAAAACATACACCGAAACGTAGCTGGAGAATGGAGCCAGTAGCAGTGTTCTTTTATTATTGCGCTGGTTGATTTCTCTCTTCCGTAAATGTTCTCAGTGACGATGAGAAATATTTTTGGGTAATAGTTAAATATGATGTTCCAGAGTGGGCGACGCAAATATACATTCCAAAGTTCAGGATATTGTAACAGCAGCTGTTGTAAGAATGTCAGCAAAATTTTTCACCGTTGGAAAAATAACTGGAACTAAATTGTAAGCCTAAAAAAAGGCACAGGTCACAAATGAAAAAAAAAAGGGTAAAATTGTCTAGCACTCATCTGGAAGCAATACTTCGGGGACATTCTCAAGGCATATTTTGCTTAAATGCGTGAATATTATACGCAGAGACCCCGTTTTTTCATTTCTTGGTGGTGTACGTTTATACAGAATTTGAAGTTGAGGATTGTGTACTTCTTATTTTTTTTTTGTAGAGTAAAAAAAAAGGGTGGAATAAAGAAAGGATATATAGTATACAGCCTCCGGTGGAGATGGTTCAAACGTCGTTGGTGCGTTGGTTTTCTGCCAACGATGTACATTCTATCAACCATTCCTCATATTTTCCTCTCGAGATATAAAACATTTGTCGAAATACTTTGCTTTTAATATAGAAAAATTGCACTTTGGGAATAGAAAATAGAATCTGAATATGTGAGAGAATTTTTTTCTTATATTTTATAATTTTATTTGTGCTCGTGGAATGAAATATATTGAGACAAGATGTATTGACGATGACGAGAACGTTCCAACTATTAATATAATGTATAATCTTATTGAGTTGTTTAAATCCAACATAGTTGTCAAGTGGAAAGTAGTCGAGTGGCTACGCGCAAAAGTTTCATGACAGAGAGTATAAAAAAGAAAAAAATAAAATTGCTCCTCGAGTTTTATTCCTTCGAGCCCTTCTGTATCTCAAAGTGAAAACGATCTCTCAATAGGGCAGTAAAACTTTTTATTTCTTTAACGAATGTACGTTTATTTATTTTCTCAATAGTCATCAATAAAATAATTTTTGTTGTAAAAAAACATTATTGATGAATTATTGAGTATCAATGCAATTGAGTAAGATGAAAATGAACATTCAAATCAATACATATTTGACTCAGAATTTACAGTAGGATTTCAAGGGGTGGGGAAAAGAAGCATACATTACCCCATGTAACTCAATTATTTAGTACATGTGTGATAATGACCCTATATGCATCATAGGATCAAAATCGTTTTTTATTTGTCTTTGGGTGCCGAAATGGCCTACTGATTGAATTAATTAAATTCCATCGGAATCAGTTTTCCTTCCTGGGTGTATATGAGAATGAGAAAAAAAGATAAACGTATGAGAGTAAAGATGGCGAATGGGGAAAGACCACCGGAGTTGGAAAGCCCAACCCACCAGATTCAAGCAGGCATTTTCCAAACCTCCAAAATGCACCATAAGGCAAAAGTCCAAGAGCGCGTATACATATACAGTTGTGTGGTGACTTGTTCTCACCCGTTATTGTCCCATAACTTTTACCTGAACTCGAAAAAAAAAAAAAAAAAAAGAAATAAGAAAAAAAAATATACTGTTCTCTGCATCCATTAGATACCAAATCGTCCTTGAGTCACATATATCTTTTTCATGCTGTAAAATTGACATGAAAAAAAACTTAAGGCAAAGGAATTATTTCCGTGTGTATATAGTATAGAATAATGGGTACATAAGAAATCAACAAGGTCAAATGTCATAATGGAATGTTGGAAAAAAAAAAGGGAACGCCATACAATTTTCCAAACCTACAGAAGAACATACGTATGAACACGCATAAATCTTGATAAAATTTCACGCCTCTATATACGTATAAATCTCGACAGTGGCTATTATAACTCTCGGATAGCGAATTAAATCGTTATGGGATGAGTGTATTAAATTGAAAAAGAAAGGAATGAACAAAATTTCGAGCTGAGATGAGCCTGGGCACTAACATTCACATCACCGCCCACATATATTGGAATATTTATCGATTTCAAGAATATCTGTTTACACGTATGCGTACATACATATTAAATACATGTGAAAAGCTAATCTATGAATTCATACTCTATTGGGGGTCCATCTGTGCGCCTCGTTTACGTCGAAACATTATTATCATTTGCTCTCAAACAAATATCACGCTTGGCTTTCGAATGCCGACGGGATTGTATAGATGAATTCACACGCATATGTTTATATATATAAAATATAATTTTGTAAGCATTGCCGCACGGCCGTGGTTATTTTCGTTGACCTGAAAAGAGTGTCTCAGTTCGACAGAGAGTGCAAAGAATCATTTTCTATAAAGAAGATATTTTTACATGAAAAATTACTGTGTTGAAATATTTATCTATTGTACCAGAAGTTGTTATAACTATTAGGAAAAATAACACATAGCAATGAAATTTTTCACACAGAAATATTAGTTCAAATGATACCAAAATAATAGAAAAAGTGCAATTTATATATTGCGGTAAGTGAAAAAATGAATCCTACTGTGAGGGCGCCCAAATTTTCATCAAGACGAAGGTGTTATGTTTTTATCCCGTAGGAGTATAATAGTTAAGTGTTGATAACTATTCATAATAATTTTTCATCAATTCTGATATTGACTACGGTGAAAATTCACATTAGTTCAGATGAACTGTATCACCATATTTTATTGAATTGTAATGCATTTTTTGGTGGTAACCGCAACAGAAATTAATTGCAATGTCGATAAAGTTCACCCAATGGCATATATTACAGAAATTCCTTTCTGTACCAGAAAAACATGGAGTTCCTCACTCGCATCTTCACCTTCTTCCCACTTGTCTTGAATCGCCCACACCCCCGTCGTTTTTATTTTTCTATTGATATATACATGCATCGAGTGAAATATATACAGTATTTGTCTATGATACATAATGAATTCCAAGAGAAAGTTGTGAACAAGGTATATAACTGATATCCCGCTGACTTCACGTAACGAAAATGACCTTCAAAAATAGATACAGACATTCAGTCGGTGCATTCTTATATACTGCATAGTCATAAACCTATTGACTTTCTTCTTCCAAACTGTACTGTATATGTATGAGAGAGTACTGGAAGTACTGGAAGAAAGCAAACTTGCCAAATATAATTGCAACTGAAATACGAGATAGTAAATAATGAAAAAAAAAAAGTAAACAAATAAATAAATGAAATAAAAGTGTGTTCCCATTTCAAGTGTACACAACGCAATATTTTTGATCGATATAAGTGAGTTCTCCATCGGCAATGGACTCTTCGAAGTATATGAGTATATAACGTTCGCGGGCCAAGTCTCTTCTCTGGTTACACGAGAGAGTATAGCGCCTGTAGCCTAAGAAATGCTCCCATAAACGTCGCGCCACGAATGTAGTTGCCATCTACAAAGTTGGAAGCGTCCGCACCGTGCGCTCGACCTCACCATATATACATATATATATATATACATCTACCGTATAAACCAAGTCAATGAAAGAGAGGTCCGAAACTGTATGAAAATCCACCGCCAATGTCCTCTAGCCAAAAACACAAATATCATTTCTCGAAAAGTTTTTCGACCTTTCATATATACTCGACTAATCCACAAACAAACAATAAAAGTTTGATAGGGAAATTTATATGAAAGCCACGCAGTACAATGTCAGTATATTAACAATCATCATTTTATGACAGATAATATATGAAAATAGTTGAATGGTAAAATAAAAAGATGAAGTGATATACTGATATAATTATTACTGAGTGAAAAAAAAAAAAAAATGGAGTGAGTAAAAGTATTGACAAACAATCTATTAGAGAATTGCACTGAAGAAATATCGTTTGACAAGAATCAGATTCGAAAATGACATTAGTGAGAAACACGAATACAACTTTAGAAAATGTCTGGTAAATACACTCAGAGATCTCCGTGATAAAACAACATGTTTATTAGATTGATCAGCAAACAATGTTACCGATATGTCCTTTTGTGAAAGCAATTTTATTCAATAACGACACAATTAAATGAAAAATATACCATAGCAAAACCTCTTCGAAAACATGTTGTCTATAACAGAGAGAATTTGTAACCAAAAATTATTTAATTCCTTGTTAGAAACTTTAGTGCGGAAAATTATGTTACGTTTTCAGCCGATACTATAATTTCCTCTTAGAACAATCCCCAACCAAAATGACATTGACGTAAACAATAGTTGGTGGAAGGACACGCGCGCAATTGTCGACCGGAAAGTAATACTCGCATATATAATTTAAGTATAATGCGCGATGCGCATACGACGATCGCCACTAAATCGGCATTCGTGCACTTTTAATTGACAGGAATGTTTAGCAAGGTAATGAACGCCGATGTGTGTGTGTGTGTGTATGCATATATATATGTATATATGCGATGGTATATATTGAGAGAGGAGAAGGAAGAGAATAGCAGGCCGAACCGATATGCTGCCGTTTACGTTGTTGCGGCGTAGGTTGCGCGCAGAGAAGAGCCAGCGACTAGATAGAGACACGGCTAAAGAGCATAAACATCCAACGGATGGGGCCGAGGCTGGTGCGCGCGCGATCCGCATTGTGGGCGTACTGTGCCGCCCGGTACGTATCTTGCTCAAATTCAGAGTGGGGTCTCTTGTATGACGCTATAGATCACTCAAACTCCGCCTGCTGGCGGCCACCAGGAGGCGGAGCTTATTTGACACGGTCGCCCTGTAGCGCCACGACGCGGACACTATTGAAATTATTCAACGCAGCAGTTAACCCGCCAAACGACTCTGTGTGCACGAGTTTATGCAATTTTTACTTTACAATTACATACACTTTACAATTATTTATGCCAACTTTTTTATTTCTCCTTTTAATCGTATCTATATTCTTGTTTAACTTTTTTTACAGACGCTGAATATGCAGAAGGTGTTGTTCGCCAATTTGAAGGTTAGTTTTTGAAAATATGCGAAATTAGAGTATAAAAAATGTTGAAAATTTCGAAGACTTACATTTTTGTTGTAGTTAATGATTAGATGAACACATTTTTCTCACTGATGATTGATAGAGTGACTTTTAATAGTGTTTTATTAACGATAATTCGAGAGATTCACACGTGCTTTCTCGCGCAACCGTAGTTCCATCGTCAGCCGTCATCCAGAGCAGCACATTAAGGGTGTAGTGGGGAGTATATATATATAGATATAGAAGTGCGTTGGTGTGGTGGCGGTGCTTCATCCCCTCTTATATGTCTCCTAGATTATTAGACCGCCCATTATGCGCTGAACGCACAGGGGCCCTGTTCCGCGTGTCTTCCTGTCTCTTCTCAACTTCACTTTTATTATGTATATACAAATACAGATACTTTTATGATGCATTGATATATATGCCATTGGATCTTGTCGTGACTCGAGAGTAACGAGAAGCCAGGTGCCACGTGATAGGTTACATTCGATATATGTATACTGTATTATATGTTCTCCAGGTGAATTATACCTGCACATCATACATTTATATATACATATATAAATTCATGAGATAAAATATTGCAGAAATTATTTACTATTGCTATTTGATAGAGTATATTCGCTTTCACTACTTTTCATTATTGAATAATGTCATTTATGCTGATATTTTTTTTTTTCCCCCCCATTCGTCGTAGATTATGTTTATGAATTTTCTTTCTGTCAAATTGCAATTAGTGTGAACAATCGACAGTGCTGTATTGAAAGTTGACCCAAAATTAGGATAAAATTGTGAGTTGGAGTTCACACAAAAATTCTTGAATGAACGTGGCAATTGATATAATATATGGAAAATAATTGAAAAAAATAAACTAACAGATGAAAAATTGAATGGAAAGTTGGAGAGAAAAATAATAAATTGGACATAGACCTCAATAATAATTTCAACTCAAATTGATAAAATAGTTTGTCAAGTGAGAAGAGAGAAAATTTATGAAGACATCGACTTCAACATGTATTCATTTTAAATTCGACAATTTATTTATCCTAACTCCAATTTTTGGGTAAACTTCAACACAAAACTTGTGGACTGTTTATATACTCGTGTCAAAAGTGAGTTTGGATTTGAAGAAAAAGATGAATAAAGAAAATAAACAAAAATCGGTGACGCGCCATATAGAGTGACAAGGAAAAGAGTTAACGCGCGCGCGACGACTCCCGAGAGGAGTAGGAGGGCGGGAACGGTTGTATACGCGCGAAAGCAAGAGAGGGAGGATCGCGAGGGAGCGAGGACCTCCCCCACCACGCGTCGGAATACCGCGACGCCAGTCCGCAGTCAGTCAGCGCTGGACCGCCGCCCGCTCAATTTCGTTTTTCACTACGTCGCGAGTTTTGAGAAGGCACACGCGTTTATATAGCCTCTCATCTCACCCATCATCCGCGCACGACAGACAAAAACAATTGCATATATAATAAGTGTGTGTGTGTGTGGGTCTGTCTGTCTGTCTGTCTATCGGTTTGATGTATATAAACAATATTACGTATGCACTTGACGAATTGCGCCTTCGATTGATTAATTAATTAATTCGCGAAATATTAAAAAATGGAACAATCATAAATATTACGCATATGCTAATAAACAACCATTTCTCTCGCATTACATTGCACACACATATATCCACAGATCACATACGCATCCTCTCACGGATCGCTTTGTTTCGAGTCCAGCCCCCCTCGCGCCTCTTGCTCCACCCCTGCACCCACGCCCACAAATCCTCTCAGTTGGGACCCGTGACGACGGCAGTGTACATTACCTGTATTTCATCTTCATTGTTTATTTTTTTACATTTTGTTTTTGTTTTGTTTTATAAGAAAATTCGCGCCAAAAAAAAATTATTCACCAATTGAGTTTGATGTAATAATGGATAAATACATGAAAGTATACGAGCGATTTTGAAGTGTTATATATTTCAAGTGACGATAAAATATTTGTATATGAAAGCACGCGTTGCGCGCGTGGTGTGCTATTGTTGAATGGTGAATTGTGCAGTTGTATGTGCAATAGTAAAATTGAGTGAATAGAGGAAAATAAACAAAATTATGCAGAAGGGAGGGTAGACATTGAGTGACATTGCGAGGACATGAATAACGTTATACATTTGATCTCCAACTGTTTTCCGATAATTTATACAGATATGTCAGTGGTATTGAATAATCCTGAAGTTGATGGGTGGAAATCGATGTACGAAAGACAACAAGACCCTTCAAGTGTGTGACAGCAATTCTATATATTATGCATATATTTGAAGAATAAGTTTGGAGTGCCGATCAAGCATACAGTGTATAAAGTTTTCTCAGTATAATTGCAGTGACATGAGCTATTATAATTTATAAATAAATAGTGCACCAGTGTTTACTTACAGTTATTCATTCAGTGAAAGTAAAAAGAAGAGAAAAAGTAAAGTAAATAATTACACGAATTTTAATAAATAATATCTGAAGAAAATGAACGTTGATAAAGGTTATATGAATCTTTTAGTGCATTTCAATTGTGAGAGCGAAATTTGTCCGATATAAATTTATATATAAATTTGTGTATACCGGGTCATCGTGGCAGTTACGCAGGCGCATAGACCATCTGCCAACGCTGCAGTATAATCGAGTCGTCATCGAGACTATAACGACTACGACGACGCCGGTGATTTTCAAAGGCATTAAAATAAAAAAATAAATATCATCTCAAGAGATCTTTGAGAGAAAAAATTCTGAACATCGACGCGTGAGACAGATGTCTCGACGAAAACAGCACGCACCGCAACGCATGAAATGTAAGTTTTATCATATCATTCTTTATTCATTTTTAGATTATATTTATTTGGAGAAAATAAAAATAATGGTAGTGAGATTGACATAATTGTGTGGAAGATGTTGCGATGCAAATATTATTAAGGGTAGATATTCATAGTTGAGAAATTTGTGGCGCGCGCGCCACGTTGTCTCACCCACGTGGGAGGCGCCATGAGGTGGCAAACAAAATCTTCGCTCCTTTATCTATACACTCAGCGTTTATATATTCTATCCTGGTCAAAGTTCATTTGAACAAGCTTTAGTAAACGAAAACTCCACCTTTTTTCAGAGCCATACGTTTTTTCAACACATTATGTATATTTATGTAAATTGCGTTACCGTGGCTGCAAGATTTTGTGCATAAATCCCATTGCGGAAGAGTCTTGAGTGGAGTACGTTGAAATCGTGAAGTAGTTTCTGTCTAAGAAGGAAAAATTGTTGCACTATATAATATGTCCCAATACGTAAATACTCACAGTTATAAATATTCATTGCACACACTACATTTGGATCACAATGAGTAGGATTTTTATTCATCTATATATTTTTATATCATGATGTACATGTAGATAATGTCATTGATAAAGGAATTCATTGACCTGTGGTGCAATTATGTCGATGGAGAACACACAAAATAAGTTTGTATTGGGCACGACGTGGTGGCGCGCGCTTATGGGACCAATCAAAGCGTAACTTTTCAAATCGTATAGCTTAGGATAATTTATTGTCGTTGGTGGCGTGGTTTATGACGCCTTTAAAATTCGAGACTGCGTTTTCAGGGCGCTAACGCAGTAACTTTCCTGCCGAGTCCGTGGTTATCCCAACTAGTGAATCACTCGTCGGATCGGCGTGCACATAAATCGAACTCACCTGACAGCCGACTCAACCGAGACGCGGTTGGAATTCTTTGGTTGCCTTGCGAAATACGAGGACACATTGTATATATACTTATGTATCATGTATACATACATATACATATAAATATAAATATAAGTCTTGACAGTACCAGTGTTGATGACAAGCAAATGTCTATTAGCCTTCCAAATCTACTGATTGTCACATTATTCTATTATTCGTCGATTTTTGTTTTTTTTTTCTCGTTTATTTTTTTCCAATAACCAATTTCGCCTGAACAGAATAAACAGAAAGTTCCAATTGTCTGGGGTGATTGAGGCAGGGCAAATAGGAAATGAAGTAGAACTGTGATGTGAATGTGCAAAAATTTATTCATCATTTAATCAATTTTTTTCCAAAGAAATATAATTTTTTCCAAGCTCACACGCGGACATATTTAATTTTCAATTTGTTATTTGGGACAAAATGTCATGAGTGGGACCCACGATTAAGCCATCAGGGAAAGTTGTTGGTGAAAAATAAAAATATTCTTGACTCACCATCATACATATAAATGTATAAATTGAAGTGTTTAATTTCTCCATTTAATTTATCGTGTCCGGTTGAAGAGTGAAAGGTATGTAGGGTAAAACAGTTACATATATATCGATACATGCAACATCTCATTCCAGACAGACGTCTGGCAGGCTGAATAAAATAATAAGCGATTAAAAATTCATGACACAAATATAGCTTCAGTGTTTATACATGGCGCAGCGATTCATATATATGTTCATACAAATATTAAAAAAAAAAAAACGAGGTCAAAATGAATTTTCATATAAAATGTTAAAAAAAATTATCTTAATATCCAACAAACTGTCGGTCTTATTTTTATTGGTAATGTGATATTTACGACTCAAATAATTGTCCCATGGCACTGTTGGAAATTAAAAAACCGTTTGCCCCTATAAAAAAATAATTTCTCACTCCTGTAACTAGAAAAAACGCCAGGGGGCCCATTGAGCCTCATCATGTTCTTGCGTATATGTTTATACATACGTACACATTCGTATATGTGGATATGTATCCTCCTCAGTGACGTTGGATATCAAGACACATATTTACGTGGGCGTACCAAAGAAATATACTGGCTGCGATAAATTTCAACGAGCACGCATTCCCTTTTGATTCTCAAACGATTAATCTCCTGCAATATCTTGTATAGGGTTAAGACGTCGAATATTTATTTTTAACCTTGATGCCTTCCAATATATAAAATGTATAACACACAAGTGTCATTAAAGGAAAATAATAATAATAATAATAATAATAATAATAATAATAATAATAATAATAATAATAATAGCACGATGAAAAATAATTATCGATAAACTATGTTTAATTGATATTAAAGATTTTATCGTTCATAACTTTCGACAAGTATATTCATTTATCGTCACTCAAATGAGGTTTTTCATTTTTCGGATTGGAAAAAGTATTTTTTTCTCCATCTTTTTTATTGAAATGATTGTGTAAACATTGTTTTTTTTTTTTTTTTTCGGCAAGTTGAATAACAGATAATCCATGAAAGTTTGTGGATTTCCTCGATCTGGCACAATACCAAATATTTTTCTTGATACGTCGTCATTCTTCGTGAATTGTTGTAATTCCAATGATTATTGGATGCCCTGTAGGAACATTCTTCCCGTATTGTAGCTTTTGTTGAGATGAAAAAAAAAAAAAAAAACGTTCGGGACAAATTCATATTTTCAGAACTTCAAAATGTAAATACATCTCTCAGTGACGATATATAGATATATTTATTCCTCCATTGTGAAATGTGTGCAATGACGAACTCGACGATGTTGCATTTTCATTGATGGAAAATGAATGCTTCAACTCAGCATATAACACTCCGTTGTCGTGACTCACTTTTGCTCTAACTCTCTATTTATTTATCTCCCAGTCTTTTGCTCTCACTCCCTCTCTCTTCCGCACCCTCTCACTCTTTCACATTCTGAAATTCACTTGGTAGCGTTTATTTATGGAATGAAACGAATGAAAGGAGCATCGCGATGCATTAACGACGCGCGCTACGACGACGAATATCACCGAGACTGAAAATGAGTGATACGTCGAGAGAATCGCATGATTTATTCAAATGACCAACTTCTACTCGTGACTTGATACTATATTTAGATATAATACACACACTAGTCTTGTCGCGTTCTCGTTAGTAAACTTTTCTCTTCCATTGATTTCAATCATCTCAACCAAACATATAATAACTCCATGGTGACTTTTTGCTCGCCCGGAAGTATTCCCTGAAATTCATATATAGTGTCGGATTTTTTTCTCTTGATGTTTTTTTTTTTCTCTTCCAGACAAAAAAAATTTACGTTATCCATGAGGGGTTAGTATGGACGCGCGTCGTATTCACCACAGTGAAACGTTGATTTTTCCTCAAGCGCGTGACAGATTTATGGCTGGCTGTCCCGTACCGGTCCTCGAGATTCCAGAAAAAGCCCACAAGGCCCGAAAATTCCATGACCCATTGTTGTAGGGTGAAAGTTTGCGCAATGGGTCCTTCCTATGTAATGCATATTATAACGCAGCTGAGACGGTAAGCGCGTAACAGACAGTAAGGGCCCACGAATTATTGGTGCCTGGGTGCAAGAGATCACAATCGCAGCAATTTCACTTGACACATGCATACAATATAAATTTATCCGTATAGAAATTTTCACAAGTATATTGTGAGACGAGGGGCGACTGTACCCGCAGTTATCCGCACTTAGAGTATATGAAACGTGGATAAATATGAACATATGACACGGTGCGTTTCGCAAACCTCGAGAAAAAGTTAATAAAGATAAAATACACACTATATATGAGAAAATAAACATCAAATATTATTCCGATAACTCAATGACAAAAATATAAATAGGAATTTTAAAAAGACTTTATGAGCAATATCAATAATTAATTAAAACAATTTTATTTCGTTTGTCAATATAACATCTATGCACTGCAACATAAAATATTTTCCACGCTGGTATTACATATATACATATATATCATGATGCGGTTGCATCCATCCGCCATCTTTCCACTTGTCATTGGTTGAAAAAAAAAAAAAAAAAAAATGAACGAAAAAAAAAAACAGAAAATGTCAACGTTGAGAGATCTGTACAGCATGGGCATGAAGTTATAGACATTGGTCGAGCCCACGACGGGAGACCAACGTCCTCGAGTCCCAACGGGCATATAGCGTCGCGGCGCTAATAAATTAGCCTTAAGGAAAAAAAAAAATAAAAAATAAAAATGGCCGGATGACGAATGCCCGATGCCTGATGGTGTCTAAAGCCAGAGTCATGGAAACGTGGCGGGAGAGCCAGGCGACATATGAGAGAGTATAGGTATATATACAATTTGTGTATATACAACAGCGAGACGGGGAGAGAGAGAGAGAGAGAGAGAGCGAGGTAGAGATTGAGAGAGGGAAAAAGAGTGTAGTGAAAGATAAAGAGGCTGCTATGTCGTAAGAGTCAACGCGAGGGGCTAAAGAACACTTTGGATAGTCACTAGTATAGCACACACATCAAAGACCCGTCCAAGAGAACCAGGCACACTCACAGCAATATTAAATGTCTAATAATTATAATTAATTGCATTTGATGTTGAATATCATCGGGATACACAGTGCAATTAATTAAAACAGATGGACGATAAAAAAAGAATTGTCAATAAAATAAAAATAAATAGGTAAAAAAAAATTGGTGGTCATTGAAATTAAACTTCGTAGAAAATGGATGCAGGCAGGCAGAGTTAGGTAGGTTCAGGTTTCCAAGTAGGGAATTCTATATGAATAATCGGAAAAGAGAGCTATCAAATATCTTGCATGTATGTACATGTATATATATATATATAAATATATAATAAAATATGCGGCGCCGAATGCCCCAGATGTGCAAAATTATATGGGTATACTCGGCCTCATCATTTCAAAGATTATTCATATGTATGAGTATATCAATATGTATGGAGAGACGTGTTGGACATCAATCAATACCAGAATGATAAACACAGCTATTACCGAAATTGAATAATTATGACAAATACATATTTAATGACTGGTATGAAGTATCAACGGAATAAAAAAAAAATAATTTAGTTCCAATTCGATCAATTGGATCCGGCTTTGAAAATGATCTTGACTTAATAGATATTGAATTGAAATTGAAAATCTAAAAATATCCTTGTACCAAGTTTTTATTCACATCTCCAATGTCTACATGCGAATTGTGCAATATACATGAAACATTTGACTCAAAATATGTCTTCCACTTCTTCAAAGACAAAAGAAGAACGAATGGCTTTTGTGTGCTACTGCAGTATATACATATCTATATTCATATAAATGTTCGATCGAATTCAGAGTTAACATCAACTTCTATCAACAAACTCCGTTATATTATGCACTCATACATACAAATTTGATCCTACAAAATATATAAGCATGTACAATGCGTTGGTATATAATACTGACCAATGGACAGAATATGTCTGAGAGATCTCTATTAGGATGGAAATTCCATTATCCTTTGGAAGAAGAGTCCCTCGACGCCTCGACACGAGCAATCGAACACAAGTATCCTCCTCTTGTATCGCGCTTCTCCTTTTCACCCCTATATACTTTCTCTCTCTCTCTCTCTCTCTCTCATCCCAACTCCAACTATCACATGTATATTTTGTCTCATCAAATAATCCATGGAGGAAAATGTTTCCTCTACCTTGTTTAGCCCTCAAGTCAAACTCACTTAGTTGAAAGCAGTAGCAGCCGATTATCCTAATGCAATAAAAAATGTTATATGAATATCAAACGCGCGTGTGTAACTAAATACACAAAGTTGCCTTGAAAGCGCCACTGCGCTCGGTAGTGTCTTTATCCTATTTTTCTCTCGTTCATACATGTCCCACAAATGCGTGTGAAGAGACAGTCAGTGTATTAACAGTAGCCCGCTCAGTCGTTTATACATACGAAATAAGTATACAAATACTTATATGTTTTTTATAAAAATTTTTGTGTTCAAATTCAAATACAGATTATGTTGATTCACTATAATACTTGTCTTGTTTAACTTCAAGATAAATATATATATTTTATTATTACACATAAAGAATATCATTTATTTGTAACAAAGTATACACACATGTACGACTATATTCATATGCAATATATAACACGTGCGTTCGAATGATGTGACACACAGAAGAAGCGTGTGCGCGGGATTATTCCACCGTGTGCTTGCACGTACGTGGCTTGGCCGAGGCAACATGAGGGGGGGTAGGGGGGGGGGGGGAATATCGCGGCGAATTCTCACAGAAGGGGAACTGAACGAGTGAGTGAAACAGATAGAGAACGGAACAAACACCGCTGCAAGTTACTCCAAACTAACTATACACAACCAACCCTCTCTTCCATTTCACTTCTTTCTCTCAATATCTCTCTTCGTCTTTTTCATCGCTATCGCTTCCTCCATTTCACTCACTCTTTCTCCCTTTTCCTTCCCATTTGGCTGTTATAGCGACGTAGCGGGGACGCGGGGGCGATTTCTCCGTCTCGTCTCGACTCGTCTCGCGTGACGGCCTCGTCAGCCGTCAGCCAAGCTTCGTTCGGATCGATACGCTTTTGCCACCCTTTATACGTCCCCCCCTCGGTTGCTTTCTCTCTCTCTCTTTCTCTCTTGTAGCGCCACACCAACACTATCGAGTGGCGCCTCCCGTGAAAAGCAATGCACCCGTTCTCCTATATACGCTCTGCACTAAACCTTCACCCTCCTCATCACCCTCGACCCATTCTCCTTTCTGCCTCGCTGTCCCTCCGACGCTTCGCGGCACACAGTCTAGTTGAGTCGAGTTGAGCCACCAGCCGGGTCAGAAGACGTCTGCTGCCCGGGCGAGCGACAGCTATCCCCACCGTCTCTTATTTTCTCTCCTCCACCTTCTCTCCTTGGTCGGCTTTCCTATCGTTTCGCTTGGACCCTCTCCTCACTGCTGTACTATTGCCTTCCTTTACTCCTTCATTCTCTCATTCCCCCATTGCCTCTTTCTTCTTCTACTGCTACTACTACTACTACTACTACTACTACTACTACCAATACTACTGCTCCTCTTTCTGGATGTACCGCGCGCGTTGCACAAACGTCTCCCGTCGCCTCCACAACTCTATTCTACCGCGACGTGCTGTGAGATGGACAGCTTTGCTATCAAAATGTACCTCATGATGTATATATGTATGTGTGTGGGTTAGTGAAATGCCGGCGCCCCCAACCACCAACATACACCATCATATATATATATATATACACACGATTGAATATACCTTTATGCTTTCAAACATCTATGTTTGTATGCTGACACACTGGTGCAACGTCACCCTTTCATACACATACATATATTTATATTTATATGGATGTATGTGTTTGCTTGTCTCGTCTCCAAACGTCTCGATTGTATCGGAAACTTTATCTTCCATCACGTCTTTTCGTTTTCTATATTTTTTTTTTTTTTTCGTCCACGCTTTGTCTTGTAATGTGTGATAAAAAATAGGATGATTAAACGGAGATATTGGTTTGGGATTCAATCCACTTTTTCAGCAATATATTTTGCTTCAATCATTTCATTCCTTTTATTTTTTCTCATGTCTTTCAATATGTGATGAAAAATACAATGATTGTACAAAATTATATATTAATTCTTACTGCAATCAATGAGTTGTATATATGTATATATTCATGTACATGGGAAAAAAAAAAATAAAAGTCGCTTTCATTTTATACGGGAATTGATTTGACTTGATGTCGAAATATTCCAAAGTGACCCCTCCGTTCGACAGAAAAGCGACGAGAGCAATCGATAATCGCCTCTCAGCGCCAAGTATATATATATATACATATACACACTTGCAACTACTCGATGAGATGCGGCGTGCTCTTTGCTTCATTCTCTCCTTCTCTTGTTGTGCTGGTGACGAGCCCGCAAGGGTATATAATATGAACACCGGGTTGATGTACGCGCGCTCGAGTGAGAGAGTGGAAAATAATGTAGTGGAGTAGCGAGTGAGTTAACGAACGAGTACATAAAAGGGAAGAAAAGTGAAACGCACTCGCCGTTTCGTCAATCTGTCGAATCGTAGGTGGTTCTTATACGGGTAACACGACAAGGGGTGAAACGCTCGCCGATACAACTCACCGGGGGGGGGGGGGGGGGGGGGGGGGGGGGCAAAAGACGAACACACAAAATTCAAGAGTGGGCAAAAAATTCAATGTACCACAAAAGAGCGGTGGAAAAAGAAACTATTACGTGGATATAAACATGTTGTAAATTCTGTTGTATGTAATCCCGGAAAAGGAATGGAAGTTGATATTGGTGATATGCAGTGGTGACACAATGTGAAACCAACAGCTATCTAGTCGCATAGATACACAATGTTTCCAATGTATGGATAGGGTATCAGCTTGACGGTTTGACTGACGCGGTTAGGTCGGTTCACTGACGGATACGCTGACGGACGAACATTTCTGAACCCATGTAACGATTATGTCGTGTGGGTTACGCCAATCAATCAGCTCATTATGTATAGTGTCAATCATATACTTGGTGTCCTTGGTGTCATTGCGACACTTTTGCGCACAAATTTGTTCATCCTCTTGCCATTTCCTTCATGTCATTCCGCCAATCTATCGATTTGTCATCAATTAATAAAACTACTCTGCTTCAATGGAAATGTATTCATTCGATAACCAACTGGAGTATATTTATTGTATCTATGGCCATTTTCTTACTATTATTCATTATATAAATTTATGTCAGCATAGTTGATGAAGAAAATTATATATGAGACATTGTCCTGGCTCATCGTGTACATGCTTCGCATTTATATACATTGCTTATTCACATATAGACTATGTATATACATGTAAAATGCAGTGTACTATATAACCAGCGTGTGTTGGATAAGTCGAGGCGATCCCTGGGTATACTGACGCCATCATAGATGGGAGCCTATCCAAGGGGGTGATTTCTAATTTATGACGTTGGGGCGATGTGATGAACAGACGTCATAAAGCATGTCGCGCCCCGCGTCTGCAGCCTACTCCGCCTCCGTTCCGCGTCCGCCCCTGTTATCGCTACCACCCACCTCACCCATCGTCTCTCACCTCACCACACCACTCTATGAACACATATACATGTATATATATATGTTGCATGTATGAGTTTGAGCCAAGTATATTCCTATACACTATACACCCTTTCCTCGATCTTCGTGATTCGTATATAGCCTCTCGAATTCTTTGCCAGATTTTTTTTTTATTCTCTCATCTCTACACACCGCCTGAAAACTTTGACTCCTTCATGTCCCACGTTCTCTCTCTCTCTCTCTCTCTCTCCCTCTCTCGTTCTTTATACACTTATTTTCTTTCAGTTGAACTATTTTTATTATTCTTTTATTTCTTATTTCTCGTTTTTTTTTTTCTCGATTGAAACTCAGTGCAATGTGGAATTTGAATTTGAATTCAATAGTTGGAATTTGTAAATCATTAAACATAATTTGATGTGGTCGATCAAATAAAAGTGGGAAATATTCAGAATGACATGGATTTACTGATGATAAATATATATGAGTGCCGTATAGTTTGATGTAAAATCTCATATTCATATATCTACTATAAATATACTTCGTAACCTCGTCATTGGCTTCATTATTATTTCATAGTTCATTGTCCGAACAGAATTGGATCATTTTCATTCTGGAAAATATATCTCAATATTTCATTCAAGCATAGTCTGTCAATGAACCGAGAGGACAAAAAAAAGATGAAAAAATTGGGTCAGCAATATAGAGTACATATACGTGACATGATGGCATGAATGTTATTTTTATCTTTGATATGGTACAATACAATTAAATTATACAACCAGGAGAAGAAAAAATTTGTAGCAAAGCCCAATATAATTGACTTGGAGATAATTTTGACATTTGAAACGGGACGGAAAATAATTGTGATATAAGTGATGAGTTACTGAATTGATTCGAGCCCGAGAATAACTTTTTTCTTCATCATTGTCGCTCAGTTGTGTATCTTGTAACTCCACTTTTGGTTTTCAATTCTAAACAACAGTTATTTATTTTCTGTATGTGGATAAGAAAAAAAGTATTGAGGTAAACGACAAAGGTGAATTCAATACGTGATAGGTGGAGGGCAAAGGTGGAAGTCGCGTTGAAAGAATCACGATGTGTTCGCTTCACATATACGTATAAAGATATCTGTATGTATACGTCTCGAGACCTTTGCGAAAAATCGTGTTATAACCCTAATTTAATTTTATGACCGGCATTACAGGGAGATTGTGTTGTATATATTGGTTGGGCCTTGGCATAATGGCCGTATATAGCGGCATATAATGATGGAGAATATGAGGGCGAAGGGGTGCGCGCTCTCGACGACCATTCAGGAGGTAGGGACTAATAATCAGTTGTAACGCGAACCGTCGTAAACCGCAAAAACAACGTTGAATTGAGTTGAGAGATTGGTGGTAGTGGATGAACGAAGGCGATGATGCATGATGAGCGAGGCAAGAATACGTTTATATTTGCACGTGGCATCAGGAAGAGAGTCATCATTGTGAATTATCATTGATGCACAAGTTGTCGATTGATATACAGAGGCGTATAATTGGAAAACAACTAGTTATAATTTAAAAACCGTTATCAATGAATATGCAAAGTATGTATTGAGCAAAAAGTGTGTACACCGTGGTCGTCACAATGATATATTGCCGAAGGTAATTAATTAAAATAACAATACGTAGTATAAGATCAGTTATACTGGGTTTTATCAACCATCTTCACGTTTATTGACGAGTATTGTTTGGACAGCCATAACTTCTTAGTTGCCTCAACCGTATTATAGAAACTTCCTTTGACTATTCACATAGATAGCTGTGTAACAGCTATCCGGATTGCTGTTGTAATTCTACAGATAGTTTTTATGACCATCTTTAGTGAGCATACAGCAGTAGCACTTTGATCGTATATGCAATTTATAATTATTTATCTTTTTTAATTATCTAATATGAATAGATAGGTGATTCAGAATTTGGATGTTGTGAAATTACAAAAGTGGGGATATTACTTTTCAAATAGTATCACTGTATAAATCGAATTAATTGTAAGATGTTATCAAAGTCATTTTGGGTTTTCACGATGGTGTTGACATTTTCATGCGGCAGATTGACCAAGAGCTAAAAATTTTTTTAATGCGAACAAAACATGATTCTTATATTAATTCCTTTCTCGTTTCACATTGGATTAAATTTTCAGACGTTTAACGTTGTCGAAATGGTGCAAAGAATAATTACTATAATACACATCAACATCTCATCTGGTCGCGCTTCAGACATGCTGCATTATTTGTTGCATATATATATATATTTTTCTCGTTATATTATTATCGATCAGACCCGCAGAGCGATATTAAAGTGGCTTCTCTATGTTTATCTCGGATCTTCCGAAAAAGCATGAAATTATGGATAATTGCCATGAGCTCGCAAGCACACACATCGCGTTGCGCATCCCACTCGTCTCCATCCCCCACAATTCCAGCATCTTCCCTAGTCTCTTTGATTCTCTATATAATCACTAGAATTTTACCTCATGATTGGCGCCGTATTATGCGCGTCGCGACCCTTTGGCTCATCGCTTTCCTACTCCTTTCACTCTCTCCTCTTTCAAAATTTCATCTTCTCTTATTCGCCTGCGGTTTCCGCGTCACCTCTTATTTTTCTAAGAATTATTCCTAGTGTCGAGACATAGCCATATCGTCCCTATTCATCATTATAAAAAATTCGAATAATGAAAAATGAAAAAATATATTGCACTGTAATAATGTTGAGAATTTATATTTTTCTTTTCTACTAATAAAATAAAAATTTATATGTCCGGCAATTGAGCGGAGAATGAGTTTGAAGCCGAGATGACTGAGACCGCGCGATGTATCCATACTTGGACGCAATATATTCAGCCAGTAGCATATTGTACATACACACGCACATGCTCATACATAACATGGTGCGTATTATGTAGGGAAAAGGTTTTGAGAGTCGAATAGCTCTCTATACTCTCTCGCTAGCGCGCGCTCTTGTGCGATGGCAGTGAGTTTCGGCTTTGGCTGCCGGCCGCCGTAAAAACGTCAATTAAAGTGTTTTATTTGATCCTTCGTTAGAACGTTGAAATGGAATTTTGATTTATAGTTGGTGTGGCCCACGGGCGGTTGTGTGCGCATTTTGTACGTAATATCATATATATTCGTGTATGTGTGCATTTATGTATGTATATATCCATATATGTTTTGCGTGTGTAAGATGGATAATATTGCTTCATGCTTATGTATCCAACGCCAACACACAGCAATATATCGAGCGTGTGCGAGTGCGTAAATAAAATAAATAGGGGAGCTATAATTAGTCCAACGGACTTAAGCTGTAGAGCTCGCGTATACGTGGATGCCGATCGCATCCCATCAGAGTGATGTGTGGTGGTCGACTCGCGGATAAACAAATGTCACAAGATGACTATAAGCTATTGAATTGACGATAGGTAAATGAGCCGAGATGATCCAGGAGGATATAATGTATGTATATATATATATATGTGAAAAGATTTGAGTATTATTTTCGGATTCTGACAGAGCTCACGGAATTTGAATTGAAGAGAGTGAAGAAGAGTTTCACCATGCGCTCAACATCAGCTATGCCTGGCCATCCAAATGTTATTGTTTATTGTCGGCCAATGGCAGGGGCCAGTCTGATTTATCATCGCTCTAGCATACACCCATGCGTGAAATAGTAACATAATCCATTTGATTTGTGGTCGGCATTGTTTCCCGCGCAAATCCATTGCACTGTTGGAGATTCTGTGGAAAGGCGCAACTACGCCACAATGCAATCTTTATTTATCCTGTTTTTTTTTTTTATATATAAATTCAGTACATTTGAAGATGAACAGTTGTTGGAAAAAGAATCAATGTGTCAAAAATTATAACGAAAAGGTCTTATTTTTCATTCGCGCAAAAATTATTCATCTATTTTTCACTTTATTACTGCATAGTTTATGGCGTAGGAATTCATTTTTATATATGTGTTTATACATGTGTAGATACATATATGTGTGTATATGGTTGGTTACCGTAAGTAAGTAGCCAGGCGCGCGCTAGGGTCATCAATAAAGCCTGCTCGCGCGCTGTATATACCGAGCTAGCCCTCTTCGCGCAAAGAGTAAGTGAGTGGTGTTGGTGGTGGTGATGGTGATGCGGTGGCGTCAGTATTATGGCGCGAGGCAGCGGGCGGTCCCTACTGTTTGACGAGAGCCATTCATCCTCATCCACCTACGTTGATACTTCCAGACGTGCAACACTCACTCACGCACGTGTGTACGTATACATGTTTGCGTCCATCTCGGTGGGCCCATCTGTCATCCGTCAAGACTGAATGGTATAGTTACGTCTTAGCAAGAGAGTGTAGGATATACATGTGTGTCAAATATTTTTCTCTCAACTCCACTCATCATTTTATTATCATCGTCATCATTGTCATTACTATCACATCATCATATATTTTCCTTCAAATCATTTAAACAATTCTTTCAATATTATCTCGTATAAGTTTTGACCGGTACACTCGGAAGCAAACGAACGGATATTATTTACTATTTTCAAGCTCTCCATTTTTTTTCCCTGTAAATCAAAGTTTTTCGTTGTGAATTCCCACTCCATGTATATATATATATATATATATATATAATATCAGTCAATATATATGGATACATCGTTTATCTTCGAAACACACCACCACTTGTGATGGCGATGAGCTGCCAACGCTTTGCGCATTAAGCTCACGACAGATAACGCTGTCCAATCAGACATCCATAAATTACCAAATTAATATTCCGCTTTGGCGCACCAAAGGCCATCCGTCACACGTCAACTCTCCGGTGCAGATAGCACAGTAGTGTGTTTGTTAGTCATAGTGCTTCATACATACATATACCTATTCTATTATTCATCACCATGTTCGTCTGTTGACCAGTTATAGACTGATTGACAAACCCACAGTCTTGAATAAAATTTCAATAAAAACACCGGGCACAAAATGAAACGAAAAAAATATTTGCAAGTTTGACACAGAATACGCGATAATTTCTACATGTTGAAATACTGTTACAATATCAGTACCACAGTAAAAATGTGTTGTAGTCGTACACCGTTACCATACTCTATAGTAACATCAACTCAAGTAACGAATTAAAAATTGTCGTAAAAATGTCATCGAGAACATGTTGAAACAAAGGTGTGTGCCATGATGAGATCGATGATGGGGAAAGCTACTTACAACGCAACCAGGCCACCCACAGTATATACCCATTTCATATGTTGTACGTGTCACCCACGCGTATGCGAAATAACGTGCGCCAGACTGTAGTAGGTCTGAACCATCATGAAGTTTGAAGAAAAATGGGGAAAAAAAGAATGAGTGAATAAACATCAAGAAGTCATTGATGTTTATTCTTCAAACATGACTGCTAATTAGCTATTTTAAACCGCTGAATTTTTTATCGTATATAGATCTCCACGTAAGTAAATAATCATTTCTCTTGTCAAGATGGGATAGTGCGGACTTGGTATTATTAACGATAATTACCCCAATGTACATGTGTGCATACAAAATATAATATATGTATTGAAGCAGGCTCGTGTGTTGAAGACTTGTTCGTATATGCAGAATGGGTTTATGAATATAAACGATCCATTCTCTCTCTCTCTCTCTTCTGTAGTCTCCGAAGCTTTTCTTCCATTTTATGATACGACTAATAACAATAATTGGTTTAGAGTACACTCTTCGCATGATGCATATGACATTGCAATGATATATACTGTATAGGTTTGGCTCACGTGATTGAAACAGATTTGTCACGTGGGATCTCATACGTTACCTCTCCTTTCTCTCACTCCCCCTCTCCATATATATATATTAATTCATATATAGTTAGAGTATATTTCATTGGAAAATACATTTACGTATATATAATTTTACATAAAATATTATATGCATTTGTAGATATGCAAACATCGTCGTTGTTTCAGAATTTATTATTAATTACATTCAGAATATATATATATATATATATACGTACTCACATCTCTTGTACATATATATGGAGAAGTGTATGTGTATATATAGGTATAGATAGTGAGATGGAAATGCTGGCAATGAGAATATAGAAAACGATAATTATAACTAACGCGTCGTATCGTATTATCAGAGCACGATGAAAAAGCCAATTCGTGTTGAATGGATGGTGGCTTTCGTGTATTCCGCACACTCGACATCCTCGTGTATGTAACACCTTCCACTGCGTCTCATTTTTCACGCGAGAACCCTTTTCTTTTTCATACCGGCATTGCGTTTGTATGTATATATTATACTTTACATATACATATATTTGCATTACCTTGCACTTATCCTTTATTCTTCGATTTTACGAGTTGAAGGGGGAGAATGTATGATTTCTGTTTTTTCTCTCAACTTCATCTCTCAAAGACTCGTACACACTTGTCATACCTTGTTACTACATGGTATTTGCTAATTGAGGACGAATAATTAATACGCAATAATAATAATTCAGCGTTCCTTCGTTCAATTTTCAGTTGCCTCTTGAAAGTTTAATAATGTTCGTGAGATCTGGTATAGGTGAAGAAAAATATTGCGATACTTTGCTGATCAAATTTGACTACCGAAATAAAATAAAAAACAATATATATATGTGTGTGTGTGTGTAGAGACAGGCATATGTATATGGTGGTGTCCTCCCGAGAGTGAAAGAGAGGAATAATGTGTAAGATATGGGAGTGCGTAATTTAAAACGACATAAAGCGATTCATATATTCAGATGGCGTACCTTTTGCACCCTCGATGAAAGTCGATCATCCGAGAAGTGAAGAATTCGTTCGTCAATTCTGTGCCCTGTGAAACGTTGCGTCATACCATCATAAATATACATGTATGTTTAAAAATATATAATACAATTTTATGATGCTTCATCATACATATATAATGTATACTCACACGCACTCGTGCGTA
Organism: Zele albiditarsus; assembly: GCA_958496275.1. NCBI lineage: Eukaryota > Metazoa > Arthropoda > Insecta > Hymenoptera > Braconidae > Zele > Zele albiditarsus. The sequence goes on from OY292410.1 coordinate 15,001,998, forward strand.
ATCCTTCAGGTTAAATTACTATCCCTGCATGACAATATCAATGAATAATTAATAGCAAAATGATTTCATTAATTTTGCATTATTAATTACCATGATAAAAAATAATTAGGCATTTATTTTTCAATTATTTCATTATTTAATTTTATTTTTCTTCTCATATGGTGAACATAAAATTGTATAAAATTTAAGGTGCTAAAATCAAGTTAAATTAAATTTATGGGATTTGATTCAAATAATCTATCTCTTTTGATTGTACCTATATATAAATACATCATATAAATCAATTTTATTTATTTATTCTTCAAAGAATCGTTTCGTGAAATTCATCGTGTCCGCGGCGACGTATTCATATATAATATAACCTTGACTCTTGGAGTATTTACGAGCTATAGATCACGAGTTCGAGGCCTGTACACGTTTATATACGCGCGGGGAATGGACAAAGTATTGAAAGTTGTAGAATAAAGAAAGAATGAAGAGAGATAAATAAAAAGATGGGGATAAAAAAAAATGCGTGAAGGAGGAAAGACGCGATCCATCGAAATCCATCGCGCACACTCTTGCCTGTGTATGTATTTGTTGGCTCTCAACGAAAATCAGGAATGCTCGATAATCATCGGTAAATCATTTCCCCGTTGACTCCCCCATTTGACTGTGATGCTGCTGCTGCTGTTGCTGCTTGCTTATGCTGCCGTATGTCTTCTCTTGGGCGCGGTGGTGGTGAATTCTCTGGCATAGCATCGCGCTTAAAGCCACTTTTCGTCTTCTTCACCTGTGTGGTGTGTATGTATCACTTTGCTCTTCAGGTACCTGCGCTCGCGAGTAAAAGAGAGAGAGAGAGAAAGGAACACGCGCGGGTCAAGTCCTTTATGGCGAGTATAACTCGCTTGATTTCTCCCGAGATTATCGCGTTATTTATTGGAAAGTCCAATACGTTCTGTGTCTTCGAAGTTCTCTTTAAAAAAAGAAGACGAGAAAAAAAAAAAAAAAGACGAAAAATTGAGGGACCAAATATATATTCCACCCTTTATTTATGTCGATTCGGGGACACAACCGACTTGAAGGTATATACAGACATGACAAAACTTGCACAAGTGAATATAATGACAATTAATAATATTTCATTTCTTTTTTTTTTTTTTTTCACTCCCATCATTCTCTTTTATTTTTCTTTTATTCGACATATATACTAATGTTCATTGTTATTCAACGCTGATAGACAATGTTGTCCTCCAGCCGGCAGTTAATTCTCATAAAAAGTAAACTAAACGTGAAGTTATATACGAAAATGCAGTTATATTGTTGGCTGGTACGGGCGTTTCGCGCAGATGAGACAACTGTGTGTGTATATATACGTTACGGCGGGAGAAAAAGGGATGAGCTTGAAAGAGTTGCGGTGCATATATATATACACGGGTGGATGGAAGCGTTCATAGAAGATGGGAATAAGCCAAGAAGGTTGGGACCGCGGGGGTGGCACGAGAAGTGGACGAAGACAACAACGACGACGACGACAACGACGACGCGTAGCTAGAAGAAGAAACGAGTTTAGGGTGTATACATAATATACATATATATGTTTGTACATACATATATTTCCAGGGCTAGTCGGCAATAGGGGGGGTCAGGGATGTTGGGGGTTGGCAGTGGTGCGCACAACTTGATAATAATAAAGTGAAAAAAAAAGAAGCAAACGGGCGTTATTTTAAAAGGGAAATGCAGCGCGCCGCATTTTTATGTCTTCGCCAGAACTTTTCATCTCTCGCGCGCGGGGCCACGTGTATAAAAGGGGACGAGCCGTCCCCGCCGCGTGAAAACTACAAGAGAGGAAGAGGAGTAGAGTGTGCATGAGTGAGACTATTGTTCCGAGTATAGGATGGAGGAAAAGAGTAGGAATAAAGTAGTACTGCAAAGAAGACGAAGGAAGTAAAGAAGGGAAAGAGAGCGAGAGAGAGAGAGAGAGAGAGAGAGAGAGGGAGAGAAAGGCAGTGGAACTAAGCGTGGAATGAAACGGCAGACTGCCGCTGATGAAATTCATAATTTAGATCCAATGCGCTCTTTCTGTACCTCGTTTAGAAATACACTGCTATTTATAGTCGAAATTTTCCTTCGAAACGATCCTCCTCACGCCACTGAGCGCGGGAAAACGCGCGCGTGAGCCTTTCATCCCTTCTTGTTCTTTCCCCACGTTGCTATTCATATATATATATATATATATATATATACACACATGCTCGTTTTCGTTCTTCTTCTCTTCAAACTCAAGAGAGAGAGAGAGAGGGCATCTCCGCAATAAATGCGAGATAACTTTTGGACGGAAAATTTTTTATTGGGGATATTTCCATAAAATTCTGGCTATATTTGAAACTGTATCAAAAATAAATTATATATTCTGTATTAGAGATGTTCTCAGACTTGAATCAAATCCACTATTTATCAGTTTATCCAAATTTTTTTTTTTTTTTTTTCCTCTGTGTATATGTACTGATCGGGCGTGAAAGATATTTATTTTCGTAATATATTTCATCTTATTTTTGTTTATATTGTTCGGTATACAATATACACAATGTTTATATTATGTGCTTGTTGCATACGGCTCGATTGGCGTCTTTATTATTCGTACCGTGGGTATATAAAGCCAGTGACGACCGGGTGGCACGCATCTTACATTTAGGTATACAGTGAAGAACATATATACTGAAGGGTCCGCACTATACCGCGTTTATTCGCTCATATATATACATATAGATCGTTTGCGGCCTGTCGCGTTTCATCCGGCAGTTATTTCACATCTAATAGCTTGTAATATTATACGAAGAGTCACGTCCACTTGAATTCGTCGACTTTAATACTCAGTGAACACGAAATATCCGCGAATCATATTTTTCATCAGTTCCAAGAGCAAAAAAAAAAAAAAAATAGTTGAATTGAACGAGAAACAGTTATTTATTACTGTGAATTTATTCTTTCATTGATTTATTGTTATTATATATATTATTACAGCAGAATTGTTCGATTGAGATCACTTAACTCACTTATATAATCCACATCACTAAATCACCATAACATAGTTTGAGAACTATTCGTCCATAAAAATTGCACATTCGCATCGTGCATTGGACCGTCAATTTATTTGAGATAGATGAGTCTCTATATACGTTTAAACGACCTCCAATCAATAGCCTCTGTGTGGCGTGTGTCCACCCATCTATACAGATATATCTATTTATATCTACACATATATATATATAAACTCTATACCTTCAATCTCGCCCGCCTTCCCCTCTTTTCATCCTCTCTCGCTTCCACTTTCCAACGATTCCGCAATTCGAGAGCCCAGTGCAACATCGCATTGACTGTAATTCCGTTCAATGTTGCGGGTGACGGATGGATCAGTGTCAATTGCCCGTTGCGGCAACCCAAATGAAAAAAAAAAAAAAGTTCAACGACGAAAAAAAAAAAAGAAAAAAACATGACGGTAACATGAGGTAATGACAATATCTTCAATCCTTTTTTTTTTCCTCTCCCAATTTCATCTTACATCTATTGATATAATGTCACTCTCCAATCAAGTATAAAAGAGTCAATATTTATTGATAGATTAGAAAAAAATTGATTAACAAAAAAAAAAAAAAACAGTGAATTAAAAGTGTTTGAGCTGGTGTGGTGGAATTGATTTTAAGGATATGATAATGATGAAGAGTTAAAGGAGGTGGATCGTGAGTTGACACAGCGCGTCAAATCGTCGAATAAATTAACATGCTGAACGCGCTTGCACTGGATATATTATGTATACACTATATATACAGACAGGTATATGGTGTATAGTGAACTAAGCGCGATTAACGTTCTCCCTCGACGAAAGCGCGTGCACAGAGATATATAGAGAGATGAGTATACGAGTCCCGTTGTGTATGCACTCCAACTACATTGCATCACGGCGCGTTGATACACAGGGTAGACCGCGAATTACCCTTTCGTCGGGGGCGAGCTATCAATTTTGTTCTGGGCGCGCGCGCATTGTGAACAACACACAAACACAGATATGCCTGATGCTATAGTGTCACTGTATAGTAGTGTGGCGCACGAGAGCGCGAGTTACTCTTCCCCTTTCTCCCACTTTCTCGTTCTCTCTCTCACTCTCTCTCTCTCTCTCTCATTCTGTATGGATCTAGTGAATGTGAAATAGTAGGATTATTATTGGTCAATTTACTTGGCAAGTTTTTGTCTATGGAATGTGGAAAGAAAATTTCCTATTTCTGAATTTTTTTTTCATATTTATTTTTCGATACGTACCTGTATAAATTTTCATTCATTTTTTGTCTTTTCTCCTCTATAATATGACCTGCAGGCTATATAAAATGAATGAGGTGAATCGAGATCTGAGAAGGGAGTTTTCATTGGGCGAGGGGGAATATGGATGGGAGGCAGAGAGGGAAAGGGTTGCATGGAAGATCGGCCACTAGATAGTGGTCATATAATGAAAAGCATTCATCGGTATATTCGGGGCCATATACGCCGACAGTGAAGTTCTGAGTGACGTAGTCGTAGACAGCTGCCCAAAAACCTGATCGTTTCTTCGCGTCGCATCTCTCCTTCCTCACTTTTCGCTTCGCAACGCGCTCGCTCACGTGATTTCTTTTATAATATCATATAACCATCAGCCAACAGAAAACCTGCAGCAGGAAAAAAAAAAAAAAAATGAGCGCAAGAGGTAAAGGAGAATGAGAACGCGAGTTGAGACTTCGTCCATCACGTCTTTTATTGCCGGTGGCCAATTTTTATTTTATGTACACGTCAAAACACGCACAAAACTCGTGTGTATAATAAATATAATGATGCATAATCAGACGTCACAGATATTCCAGAAATATTATAATATAATATTAATATATTTGTCACCGCGTATATTTATCACCGAAAAATGAAATAAACAAAAAATTTTTATTGCGATAATTAATGTGACGCTAAATGTGTGATGAGCAGTTATATATATATATATATTGAAGATGAATTTGCATTGGACGAAAAACTTTGTTTATACAAAGTATAGAGCTCTATGAATGTTTCAGTGTAAAATTTTTCAAAAATATTTTTCTATTTCCACATTAAAAGCCAGATAATCAGTACCATCAAAATACTTTTGGTAAATCCTACTGCGTTTATAAAACAGTCTCTCATTCAATATTGTTTATAAACACTCGTTTTAGAATGCCATTCTAAAACGAGTGTTCCGACATTTATTATTGATATATTTCACCATACAACCAGCATTGGCACTATTTGTCCCTCTTTATGCGACACTTTGTCTCGTCACAATAGATCTGCCCCTTTTTATTTCATTTCCGCAATTGTATTTTATTTTCCTATTTCCATTCATTTTGATTCATCTTCTCATTGGGTTCCATTGGCAAATTCATTACTAACCCCGATCAATCTCGACATTTTGGTGGAATAATTAAATTTTAATTCACCATAAAAAATGGATGAAACGATTGAATCGGATAATTATGCTACGAGATGGGTAATTAAATATTCACTTACAATGTGTAGTAGTGTGGTGTTAATATCTGCGCGTGTGAACGCAGCTGCAAAACCGGTAGTGAACTTTCAGTCGTGTTTGTTTTTTTCTCTCTTCATATATACATATGCATATGCGTGGGTGTTCCGGAGTAACGACAATATATTTTTCTTCGTCACATTTCGAACGATCCACTAGCAGTAGAAAAAATGTTCCATTTGTTTTTGTTACACTTCAACTATCACGTTTGTCATACATTGTATGAATATACGCGACTGGATGCTGAATAAGTCAGTGGCGCCCTCGAGTCAATCGTAAAATCCTCAACCCTCCCCATATATATATATATATATATTCATAGACACATTTATGTCACAAATACTTCAAATAGTCTTTTGTTAACCTATACATTATAATAATGTTTCTTCTCCGTGTTCCTTTAATTTCATTTTCATGAAACTGTTTCTCTCCTCCAGTGAATGCTGACAGAATTACGCCCGCGAGTATCCTATGTGTGTGTGTGTGTGTGTGTGTATATGTCTGTGCATATATACATGTTCTACTCTGATCGTGCTATGGGGCAGACTCACATTGAAGCGCCCTCGGCTTCTCAGACTCGCCATAAATATCGACGGTGACGTTTTGGGGGAGAGAGAGAATAAAAAAGAAAAAAAAAAAGAACAAACTAAAAGAGCGAGCTTGAAACCCATAGACGAACACATCTCCCACCCCCTATTTATCGTCCTCTTTCTCTCTTCTCTTTCCTCCTCTCTATTCAACCATCTTATGGTTTTGAAGCCTCCGGGCAACGACTACCAGACACGAAGCCGTTGGGCTCTTCATATCATACATATTATACACACTCACACTCGATCCCTCGATTCGCCTTAATTATAAAATAAAACCACATGCACTCAACGAGATATCGACATATTGTTACATTGCCATTGGAAAATAAATTTGTTTGCCGTCTTTCCTCACTCATATTTTATTCATATATTACATTAGAGTACAGCTCTATCAGACAAAATATTGGACATTCATATCAGTTTTTGATGTGATGTCCCCAAAATAATAATTAATTAAACAGTAACTAACAGCAATGAAGAGCGTTGACTCATATTAGTTCACCCTGAAAATATCACTCATAAACTTGAGGCTGTCATTTTACACCAAACATCTATCATCATTAAATTAATGCAATATTGGATTTTTTTTTTTGAAATGTTCCATTATTATATTATCAATCATGTACATCAAAATATTATTTATTGCTGAGTGAGTCGAATCTTTACCCACTCACGAATACAATTCTGCATGCGAGAGCGACCTTGAACTTTGAGAATGTAATTTTGATTGAAATTAAAAATTTTTTCTTATTACCATCATCATTACATACCATCTCATTGCGTCGACGATTATATAGTTATGTCAGTGTAGTAAACTCGGCATTAAGTGAGTGCATAGTATATATATATATGTATATTATGTATATAAATAAATAAAAGAAAAAAAGAACAAAAAAACAGAGCCGTATTTGTGGCGCGGTCGTATTCTGCAGCCGTATAGCGAGCGAGTGTAGCGGAGCGGGAGTGATTTATGCTAAATGTCGGTGATGCCGGCGAACTGGGGGCCCGAACATATATACATATATATATACATATACATACATATATATGTATATATATTTATATACACTCTTAAGCGGCCATCTTGGGGCCCCCCTCGATTCTCGCGGGCGCGCGCGCGTACCGGCTCTCCTCCAGATCAGATTGACGTATACCGCCGTTGATTGCCAAGCGATTCTAAATCCCTCCTTCACTAACATACTACCACCACCGCAACCGATCCACCATTATAAACACCAATGAACTAATGCAGTGCCCTTCTTTCAGACGGGAGAAAAAAAAAACCATTCCTTGTAAGTGTCAGATAATTGTATATTCTTTTTCTCTCATTCTTCTTCAATTTCTACACTTTTTTTTGGAGAACTAAATTTTTTTGTTAGGTGATCCCACATCCGGGGAGTCGCTCGGATTCCTGTCGGTCACCGTCCGCAGATTTACGACAGGAGGAGCGTTGAGGGAATCCATATATATATATGTGAGGAAGGACGAAAGAGAAAGAGACGAGAGGTTTCGTGTGCAACAATGAAGCCATGCCATTTGTCACAAGGGCGCTTCCTACTCTTAATAACGTTTGGCTCGTAACACGGTCGTGCTCTCGCTGCACGGTTCGACCTTTGCCACAGACGTATAGAACACACAGTCTATAAGTATATATGACGAGCGAGAGAAGGAGAGATAGTGAGAAAGAGAACGAACGATGATCGTGATCTTTCTTCGTCCTTTCTTCGACCTCTACTCAGTCGCGCGCGCCTTCCTCCTCTTCATGTCTGTATACAGTATATATACCCGCCATACACACAGACACATCGGTGTACCTCAAACAATATTGCGCCAGACGAACAAGAAAAAAAAAAAAAATACCTCCACACAGCGTACACAATAACACCACCAGACCTTTAAGGACAATTGTCATACAAATTGTCGTTCATTCAACCGAACATCTCAACATTAAAGATATAAACCTCATGATGCATTCCATCTGAGAATACACAGCATGCTAGTGCGAAAAATAATAAAGAAGAAGGAAAAAAGAAACAAATGAGCAGGAGAGAAAAAAAGACAAACAGAAGAGGGAGATTGGTAGGAATTTACGCCGATTTACAGTGACTAACGGAAGATAAGGGCGCCAGAGCTCATCTCGCGTGGGCGATGCCAGAGTGAGAGAGAGGGCAAAAGAAAGAGGGTAGAAGAGAGACAGATATAGTTTCGAGTTATGACGAGTAGACGCGCATAAAATTTCTCTGCGGGGTAAGATAAGATTGCGTCTAGTGTTATCATTTGGATTTACGATTATTTCGTTGTGAAGAGTGATAAATAACGATTGAGACTATTCAAACTGCATCTATTACAAACATTGGACATATTATTATCACAATAGATATTTATAGGAGAAGTATGCAAAAAATAATGATATTGTTTATTTATAGATGCGCAAACAAGAAGTAAAAGGTGGATTTCGGAATTTTTAATACATTATATAAAATATCTGAGTTGAAAATATGAAATAAATAGTGGAGTAGAAGTGGGATGAAAGGATACAACAAATTATTAAATACACTTTCGTGTTTTTTCATATGAATAACTTCTCAGTTTCACTGTGAGATATTTAGATTGGAGGTTAGCTGTGGGTTTTTTTTTTTTCTTTGGGTATTGTTTACCCAATGGTGGCCCTTGTATTTGTGCGGTCAAGTGAGGAAATAGGTTGAATGCCCTCGGAAAATATGGTACATAATAGAGACGACTAGAGTGTGATGAAAAATTATAGTCATTGCGGGTAATTTGAAAATTTATACAGGTTGATTGAGCTCTGGTTTGAACAGATCTTTAATCGATAAGATGTGTATTGAACTAGCGTGACGTGAATGTTATATGTCTTCGCGACATGTATAAGTATCATCACCATAGACTTCATGTTTTACTGTTGTATCGACGAATAATGTTTTGTTTATCGTTTGTAAGAGAGGACATAATTTTGTTCGAATTTTTTTTTCTTGAATGATAAAGCGACGAGAGCAATAGGGAGGAGGATAGAGGGGGATACCGAATATATTAAATACAAGTTTCGTCGAATTTATAAATAAAATAACCTGATTATTTATATATTTCTATTGGCATATTCACTGACTATATACTAAATTGACTCAATGTGCAACATATATGTGATATCAGATTAAAATTAACGAGACAAGTTCTTCTTCACCGGAAGCCAACGATTTTCTCTTGTATATCTGTATATTTTATGTTCTGTTCAACTTTGCATATCGGCACATCGATAGTCTCAAGACTTAGCAACGGATTACATTTGAAGTCTGGTATATATTTATACACACATGGAAAGACCTAGAACATACAAATACGTGGGACGACAGTGAGCTTATTACATTCTATTTTTTTATTATCACTCCCTCTCTTCACTTGATCCTGTGACACACCCCACAGCAATAAAGTGTGAATAAGTTTGTTGGGCGTGTTACACATGCAATGAAGACAGTGATTTTTTTTTTTTTTTTTTTTCCGAACTCTTATTATTTTTATTTTCATTCTCATTTTTTTTATGGGGTTTACTATGTGTATATGTGTTCGCCCACTGCTTGGAATATTATTATATGCCGCTACAGGAAATTCATAGGGGGAGTCAGCGACGAAGGGAGAGTGAGTGAGTGCAAGAGAGTGTGAGAGGGAGAGTTTCGCCCGACGGCCAACACAGAGCGAACGGACAGGTTCGCTTATTTATGGCGACCATACTTGAGATATATGAACTGGTTCCCGTCGAAAGTTCGGGATGCATCTTTCCACTTGGAAATGTACATATATATAGACGAGGTGTCCTGGCGCTTCGCTTTCAGTTTAAGATTTGCGAGGGGTCATCCTCAATGTAATATCGAATGAGTTTCATTTATTTCATTTCACTCTTTCTCATATTTCTCGGTCTCATTCTCTCCACCCTCGATTGCCCTTCAGCCTTTCCTGCAACGCCTTCTTCAGCTATCATATTCTCTCTGTTCAGTCCGCCTCTTCTTCACTCACCGCATATATATCAAATTTGAAATGTATGTATGTATGTCTCGATACCGAATATATAAAATTATTTTTTCGTCCTATTTATTTGAATGTCTAAAGAAAAATATATTGTGAATGGTACGTGGCTTTATTTTTACAAATGAAACTTGTGGTCAGTCAATTATTGAATTTATGAATGAACATGATGGCGTCCATCATGTCAGTTAATCCGGATCTCACTTGTCTTTCATACCCTTGAATGCATTTCGGTTTGGAATTATATGTGTGCGTAAGTGTCCATGTATGTGTTGTTTCCCACGTTTCAAATGCTTCTATATGGGCTAATTTATATTTATGCCCATTATTTTTTTCTTTACGACATTCGACGACGAAACGACATATATACCAACACGAGGCGTCATGAGGGCGCACTAAACATATATACATATAGGTGCGGGGTGGAATCGTTCGTTCATTGGGAGAGAGAAACGCGCGATAGAGAGTAGATAAATAGATGGATGGGCAATATTATAACTCACCGGCTGTCATCCTGCACGGCCGAGTCAGGCTGCTAATCAGACCCTTCTCGTTCTCACCCCTCGCCCGACCCTTCACGAAAAATGGATTTATTGCCGTCCGCCTCGACTTCGGCACGCTATCGAGCTCCCTGATCCGTGGAACGTAACCATCGTCGTTGTTCGCCACGTTCACTTCCCCTCACATATCTCTCTCTCTCTCTCTCTCTCTCTCTCTCTTTCTTCCCCTCTCCCTACTCTCTTTTGCTTTCCGCATGTATAGTCGATATAACTTGGAACGAAAAGACGGAAACATTGCGTTGAGCCCTTCGTTATGTGCGTATTCTCTTTTCTTTTTTTTTCCGCCTCTTCTTTTTCCTTTCAACAAATAATCTCACCCAACCTATATAATAAATATTTCATCGTAGAAATACGAGCAATCAGCGCCAACGAGAAAAAAGAGAACACCCGGGCGAGAGGGAAAGAGAATTGAAAATAAAAAAATAAAAATGAAAAATTATTACATGAATAAATTATGAATGAAGTACGTTACATTGCCATTGAATGGGGAAAGAGAAAAAAAATCACACATTCCATTTTATTCTCGTCGAGTTATATGGAAAAAAAAACAAAAAAAAACGACACGAAAAAAAAAAAATAATAGGGAATGTAAAAGAGTTTTATTTACGCGAAGTAAATTAATTCTTGTATTTTTGTTTATTTTTTTTTTTGCCTTTTTTTCCTTCTCTTTCTCCACCTCTGTTTCTGTTTGTGCGCCGCACGTAAACATAACAACCAGTGACAAGGACGTTGCACCTGCGTCGAGGGCGCACAAACACCAGGCGAGTGAGTGAGAAGAAGACTCAATGGTACGAGAGCGTGCGCGTGTGGACACGCACACACCATCCACGACTCTTGGCGTGCGTAAACACGTTCAAGCAGGTCTATATCAATTCCATAACGACACAAGAGTGTATAAACATGGGCAAATATCCATCTAGTCGATTGGAAGTGACTGGAGGGGGTGGATAAATCGAGAGAGAGAGAGAGGGAGGAAGGGAAACGAGTGTGGGCGACAAGACGAAGCAGGCAAAAAAGGACAGTGAGACCCGTTGGTGAATAATAAAGTCCGCGTGCTCTACACAATCAAATTGAATGAGTAACCGCTTGAAAAAAAAAAAAAAAGTATTTGAAAATTGGAAAAAGAAACACTAATTGATTTTTCTAAAATTCTACTTTTGCGCTTCTCCCTTCATAAGCCCCCATTTTTTTTGTTATTCAATACTGAAAAGTAAACAAAAACGGTGCAAATGACAAGTCGGAGGATGCAAAATGGATAAATGAACTCAATGATAAATAGACAAGACAGAGAACGCGCGAAGTATAGGTGATGTGAAGTATACTCGGTGAAGGGGCGACAAAATACGAGAAAGAAAGAGTCGTTGGAACTGTTGAGGTAGTATGGGGGCGTGGGTGGAATGGGACGTTGACGGTTTAGTGAAGAGAGGGGAGAGAAATTGTGAGCGGCGCCCCTCCCGCCCAGAGTGGGGATAGGTCAGGGCCGCGGGAGGGGTAACAGTTTCCGCGGAGGAGAAACAACATTTTAGAGTGGTGGGAGAGATGAGTCGCTGAGAACCGTCAGTTCGCCACGTGCTGCCGATGTAGTTGGATGTGCGTTTTATATAAATCTCTACTCACCACGCGTCTTTTTACAATTTCTCAATTAATATTATTTCATCGGTAATTTATCTATTGCTACTACAATATCTCTAAAGTGTATTTGTAATCGGCATAGAGAATCATTACGACAATTGATCCATCTATTAATTGAGATATTTATCGAAGTTTGGTTCAAGTTGCAAAACAATTGATATGTATATGTACAAATATATATGTATAAATAAATAGTGAGGAGGGAAGTGAAAAATATGGTTTGAAATTAATATGCGTGGTCGTGTGCGGTATTGGTATATGGCGCGATTATATTGGTGAGCGCGAGAAGGTGATGAATGCCACGACAAGCAGCTAAATTAAATTGTTTGTGGACTCGCGTGAATCATACAGTTGGGATTTCGTGTGTTGTGTGCATTGTATTTATGTATAAATATCATACATATATTTATTTCTGAAATGAAATAGTAATATTCGCGGCAACCAGTTACTCCTCGGTTTTTATTTGTATGTTTATTTTTCAATTAGTGAAAATGTGCTGAGAATGGTTTTGCAAGGAAAAATCCTTGTGTTTTATTGGTTAACATGGGGTCGTCGATGTAGTGTTGAAATTCATCGTTACGGGCGCGACTGACAGGCATCAGCCGGCTGGAGCCACTACTCGTGGTGAGTTTGTTAATTATCATATCTCTTGACTACACCTATAACACCAATATTTAATATCAAAAAATTGTGTTGAAAAATGTTTTTATTCCATTTCCCATCACCACAATCATCCAATGATTTACACATTAATGTAGCATACAAAATTAATCTTGCCTACTTTTACATTCAATTTTAATTCGTTATCTTAAAATTCCGTGGTGATTCTCCTCGTGTGTATACACACGCTATATAAACAAAAGTTTGATGGTGTGAACAGCAGGTGGCCGATTCACGGGCACAACGCGTGAATGTGTGAAGTAACTATATATTATATGTTGACGAACCAGTGTATGAATGTGGGGACAGGATAGAAGAAAGAGGTAGAGTGGGAAAGGAAAAAAAAAAAAAAAAATGAAAAAAGTATGTGAGGGAAAAAGAGAGGAAAATTGGAGAGTGGAAAAAATTGTGCGCGTTTAACACGTTCAAATAGCCGTACTAAATTGAGTAAACTTGCTTCTCATTCATCTCACGCGCTGCCACGATTTCATTCTCTCTCTCTCTCTCTCTTTCTCTCTGTTATTTTATTATTATTATCATTATCATTATTATTTTCCCGTATACAGAAACACTTTTGTTACTTGCGCACGCACACATCCATATTGGCTCGTTTGTATATCGATAAATACATATTATATTTTTTATTGTTCATTTTGGTAATGGTAAAATACTGCAGTTTACAGTTGTACAGTTCACACGAAATTTTCGGGTGCGGTGAAGCATCGGTAAAACTCAATTACAATTGATCGCCTCATTGTGATTGGTCGGCTGTGCGGTCACACTATTTAACGAGGCAAAATTGCGCGCCATACACACACACACACACAGATATATAAATACATTTTCACTGAATTAAATGAAACGAAGCTGAGAAAAAAAATGAAATAAAATGAACATGAAAATATTTAAAGTGAAATAAAAAATGACAAATTATTCACAACACGTTTTCACTAGTGACAGGGAAAAGGAAAATTAAATTACCGCTTCAGTCCATTGATTATATTCAATATAATGACTCACGCGTTTACTGACTGCGGAGGACAAATAATAAAAAAAGAAGGAAAAAAAAAGTCAACAAGCGAGTTATAGAGATTAGGTCAATGGTTGGCGCGCGCGTTCGTTCTCCGTATCTTTGTCCAATATTCTATTATCAACATCGAGCATACTTCAACACAAACATACAACAGATACAATAATGTAACTGTCATTAGCCTTATTCTATAATTATCACATCTACAGAAATATGTGGACAATGACTATTTTTCTTATGCTCTATTTTTAATCATTGATAGACATATCGATTGGGAATTTTTATTGAATTGTCTCATGGTTTATGTTATTAGAAAATTGATGAATATGAGGATCACGAATATGCAAGTTGTTATCGAGGGGAAAAATTTGTTTTCTATTCAAGCAATTTTGTGTAATGACAGTACGATTATCTCAATTATGAAATTCGATAATAAACAAATTCGAGAACTAAAATTTGAAACATCTATCCGTTGATCGATAACCATAGTTTTTACAATTGAGTAATTTGTCCAGAAATTCTCTGTAAGAAACTGTGACATCTTTTTTTTTTCTTTTTTTTTTTTCGTAGAGACATGTTTCGTTTCCAGTGTTTCAATGTCACGTGTTCAATCTTTCTTATTATTATTTCTGTAAAAAAGTGATGTACTTACATCGATTTAGATGGTACATGTAATTATCTCTTGTGTATATTTTTTCAACCAAGGTATACCTACACCTCTCATTAGCTTCAATCTATAATTGTCATATCTACTGAAATATACCAACAATGACATATTTTTACACACTTTATTTCTACTTGTTAATACTGACTTGAATTACATTTCATCTCGGAATTGTTTGAAATTTTGTATGAATAAATACGGATGTGAGTGATTCACTAATATGAGAATTGGTAATAAGGGAAGAAGAGAGAGAACGGCAATGAGACACACAATGCGATAAAGAGTATACCTTTTATGCATTTGATCGTGTGTGCTCGAGTATGTATTATATGTATCCATTGAACATACACACTCGCGTTGAATTCTGAGTGGTGAACGTGTGAATTTACGTCAACTCAATACTTCTCTCTTTTTTTTTTTTCCTCCTTTTTATTCTTCCACGTGTAATTCCGTATGTATATGCATACGTGATAATACATGGACATATACACTGATATACATACATGTTTAATACATTGGCGTTGAGGATATTCGCTCCAACTCGAATATATATTTGTGTTGTATGGTTCGCGAGCTCTCGTCTACACACCTGCAAACGCACGTGTGCACGGAGATATACGCCGCAGCTTGCGCTTATACCACGTTATCCAAATGTCACGCTCGCACCGGCGATCCGTACCATGCGTTCCGCCATCGATCATTTCACTCTCGCCTGTCGCAGCCTTCCCTTTTTTTCCCTCTATCGCCGTGTCTCCCCCACACACCCACACACCCACACATCCATACACATATAGTTGGATACGTATTGATGCACGCGAATGTTGGTTCTCGGGGTAATCGCGGTCTCGTATCGATAACCAACACACTTTTTTTTTTATTTCATTACTTTTTTTTTTCCGTCTCTTTTTATTTCGCGACTATATCGCGTGGCTCATCGCGTCGAGTTTACGTTTCATTGAGAAATAAAAGTGAAGAGCCGTTTGCCTCTATATGCACGTTTGGGGGCGGGAAATAAAAAAATAAATAAAAAAATATAAATTATAATACCAAGCACACTTGTATGCATATTGATATATGACAATGTGCGAGTTTGTTCATTCGTTTATTTATTTTTTATTATTTTTTTATTTTTTCTCCTTTCTCTTTTTCTTTTTTTCCATTTCGAATAATAAATTATAATCCCATAACGGAATTTCCGTACACACATAAAAGAGAAATAAAATGAATATGAAGAAAAAAATATTCTCTCTCATTTTGTGCGTTTAAATTACTGTTTCATATGTGTATATATCATGATTGAGGATATATATAATGTATATTTTGTGTGGGTGATTGATAAATGACGATAGAAGTGTAGGCGCAATATGAGCTTGATGTGTATTGCCGATTAGAGAAATTATTTTCTCGAGATCCCGCTCGTTCAGGGGACACAGACACCATACTTTATATATACATACATAAATATGTTTATATTTATATATTTCCGTTTCATTATATGCATAGATTATAAAATAATCATACATATGAATATCATAAATAGATTTGGCTTTGTCAGTCGTGTAATGAGAATAGTATACACCTGTCATGATTTGTTTCCATGTGTATTATATATACAATCGCATTCTCCTTTTTTTTCTATTTACATGAATTTATCTTCAAGGGAAAATGGAATATTGACCAAGGAAAAAATTTTGCAATCCAAAGTTTACGCGAATAAATGACATAAATTAAGAAGTAGCATGTGTTATGTTTTACGCAACGACATTCAGTAGGAGTCAAAACGTTTTTTTATGAATATTATTTTTTTGGAATAGATGTTTGGTTGACAATTTCGTTTTTCATTCGCGAACCCGTTCGCTTTCACGACGCTGTTTCATAATGACATAGGTTGAATGTAACGAAAAATTGAATAGTATATATTGCTAATGGTGAATTGTCAATTGTATGCGCCCGCATCTGCTTGATTAAATTGCCAGATGAGTGATACTGAGAATGCCAAGACAATTGACGTGTCTGTGCATGTAAATGCACACACACACACAAATATATTGTTCGATGTTTTTCGCAGTATCCAATCGTTTGGTGCTTTATAGTATACAAATCAAAGAGGCCCTCAAGCGTTCGTTAGTGGCTCTGACTACACATCGTGGAGATGATGGGTAATGCGAAATGCAAAAGAGTCGACGATTGTTTTGAGAGCACACGCGTCTCTATCTCTCCCTTTCTATCTCTCTCTTGCATTCTCTTTTCCTCTCGCTTGCTCACATAGTTGTCTACGCGCGATTCACTCTGCTATTGAAGTCCTCGATGACGGCTCCCGTCTGTCAGCAGATCAAAGCTGAAGTAAGCTCTCTTTGTGTTGCTCTGCCAGTGCTGGTATTTAATTATGTATGAGATCGATATTTTGTGCCTTCGGGCTTATATGGTCCGTGCGCGCGACTTCTCTTTCCCTCTCTCTCTCTCTCTCTCTCGCTCTCTCTCACTCTCAATCTCCCGCCCTCTCCCTCGTTATATTAATATGTTCAATCACGAGATTGTCTAGTGCACAATGGCTCATTCAAAATGCATATCCCATATAAACACATGAGCAATTGTATTTTTGTCATTATATATATTTCCGTTATTTTTAAATCGTTTTAATGCATTGAACGGTATTATCATAAATTTATCTCACATGAGTATGACGAATAATTTGTGTCTGAATATACAAAGGATTTTATGAGGTATATGAGACAGGTGATACATGGCGTTTAATATCTGTTTTGAAAAAAAAAAAATCATAAGTGGTGGCGTTTAATAGAACAAACAAATAGAACTATTAGTGAATGGTGGTGCTGAGCTAATTTGATGCGCCCCAGGCTTTAATATTCTATCTATATATATATATATATATATGTGTACCCATTCGCGGTATATGATATGTGTGATTTTTCTCTGCACTCTGTCTGTTTCACTTAATATCATTGAATTTCTTCTCGTTTTACACGTTTCACAGTAGTGTACACACCCGATGCGTATATATGTATATATTTATTTTCACTGTATGCGAATTCATTTTGCCCGATTTCCATTTGATGTACCAGTAGAGCTCGCGCACGCCGCACTCGACAGATGAGCAGGAAAAGTTATCGTGGCGCTTTGAATTATCAATGGGTTTGTTTTGCTATTTTATTAATCTCTCTTGATATCGGGTCACATCATATATAGTTATGTGCCGGCAATAAACAAAAATATATATATGAAAATGCCAATATGGATAATATACGACCTTCCGTTATGTGTTTCAATCATTCTTCAGTTTGACAGTGGTAAATGCCAGAAAACAGTTAATAATAGTGGAAAAAAAAAATTCATTTCAATTATCAAAATAGTCTCGATTCAAATCAATAGAGTTTTATTAAATGATTTTCTTGTGTATATATGAATATAAAATGGAATAAAATTAGAAGTGATACAATTTCCATTGGCTATATAATTAAAAAATAATCAGTGAACAACAAAATTTAGTTTATCGATGCGAACGCACATGGCCACCGCCAAACATAAACGCATTTCGACACGCCAAAAGCGCACCACTCTACCAATAGACTAACAAATATATATATTAACTGGTGAAATGAACAGGCATGAGGCAAATCATAGTATTGCTTCTGTAACGCTCCAACCAAATAATACGAAAAATGAGACATACACGTATACATTAAATACATTCATGTATAAATATATACAGTATATGTATAAAAAGCGCTGTTTGATCGTTCGAATGGAAAATTGTATTTTGAAAATCAATTAATATCTACCGAGTAATAATACACTGGCTAATGATTGCACATACATGCCACCACCGTGATCATTCTGGATTTCATCCCCTTTGGCAAAAATATACATGTATATCTATATAATAAAGCGGGCCCCGGAGGCGTTGTGCAACCAGTTTCCGGATCGATTCCAACCCGCCGGGTTTAATGCGGCGTGCAAAGTACGTTTGATAATTTTTAATTGTCGATAACGAGCGAGAGAGGGGCAGTGGGGATCAGGGAAAATGGATCCACAAGCCAAATTACATGCATAGGTTAAATTGCGGCATACATATCAATAATTTATTCTCATCGACGTGACAAGTATACACGTACACTCAGGCGAAAAAATTAATTCGAATCAAATCTCAGCAATGTGATCAAAAGTGATTTTGGCACTTGTAGAAGAGTGAAAAATAATTTCACTTCATGTAATCAAATTCGACATTTCAAAGCTGATAATCATTTTCACCTCTAATCTCAAATTATTCTTGGCTACGAATCATTTATTGTTCCTCTCGGTGCACATATTAAATCAAAGAAACAAAAAATAACAATAATTAAACATATGTATATATATATATATATATAAAATAAAATAACAACTCGATTAATTTTGCGCTGAGCCTCTCGTTATTATTCCGAACGGACGATCGCACATATATATGTATATATGGTGGTGCGAGAGGGGCCTCGAAGCGCGACGAGAGGCGCCACATCGATCATCGCTGTGACAATTTGACTGTCGTTGACTCTCACACTCACTCTTTTTTTTTTTTTTTTTTTCCAATGCTTATATCTATGTATACATATATATATATTATATATATATAATACATCCTCATACATGCATACATATAAATGTAAGCATACATATTGCTTCTATTGGAGTTGCGTGCGCGTGCATTACCCTCAAGGCAATGAGTAATTCCAAACGAGCGCGAGAAAATATGATCTTGGTATATATATAAACTTTAGAGTCGATAGGCGCGACAAAAATGAAGAATTAAATTATACGACGTGTAGAGCAAGGTATATATATATATTTACATATACCTTTAGTTGGGTGAATAAATTAAATCGTGTGCGCTGGCCCCACTGCAAATAACGCAAGTTTTATTCAACTAACACTCAGACGAAACGCGCAATAAATAATTCGGTACAAAGTTCGTCGACAAATGTGTTTTTCTCTGCATCAGAAACGCATCTGGAATATATATATATATATATATATATATATATATACGCAGTATATAGGTGTTTGTAAACCATACACATTTATGTGTATATACATATAACGCACGTTTCATGTTTCATGACATGGGAGTCTCGCGAGAAGCGTTTCATGCATAACCCGATTAGCGATACATACACCAGATTGCTTGTATATATTATAATTAATTAATGGATTAAATTGATTAATTATCCCGTTTTCTAATCATTTTTTCCCAATCATGATTTTTTTCCATTTTTTTTTTTTTTCAACTACCATTTGTTATCTACCAATTGTTAAACACACCTAGCCCACATTTCTCTATCGAACTGTCTGAATTTGCATGATGTCTATTGATTTACTTCATGTTTAAATACAGATGTTTGGTATTAATACACATGTATGAAAAAAAAAAGAAAAATTGTATTAGTTTGAATTGATGCTTCGAATCGCGCGAATCTGTGCGCGACACAAGGTCTCGAGAGAGGAACATACGCTATTTTTAAATTCGACGCAAGCGCCGCCCGCTGTTGACTATATCTACTAATAGTTTATAGTGTATCGTACGTCTCACAAATAAAATTATTGGCTCGCATCTGTAAAAAAAAAAAAAAACACTGCTTTAATACATACAGACGTGCGAATGAACGTGACAAAGTATGTAAATTAGAGAGCCAAGGAAAAAAAGACATTTTGTTTTTCAAGTCTTGCGCACCCCTTTAATCGTTTAAGAAGCATGAAAACCAATGTATAACAAATGTTAGATAGATCGGATACTACTTGGATTTTTAGGGACATTTTAATATGAATCGTCTGTACTATATAATTATAATTGTATTTAATATTTGCTGAGAACCTGTAATTCGACGTTCAATATATAATATCTAGACCACTCTATATATGAATCTACATTCAGTTCACATACAAAGTGGCATGTATATGTGTGTATTTGAAAATAATTATTTATCTTGATGGATTTGTGTCATGTTGTATGATTGATGATACTGATTTTTGATTGAAAAACCACTGAATGAATATATGTATATACATATATTTGAGCATTCATATATATATATATATATATATATATATATGTGGACGTAGAGTATATATTATAAAGCTATTATGCTTGACCTCAACGGGATAATGCACGGTATAATAATTGCTAGCATTACGTCAGCGTCAGAAGGCACGACATGGCGCATGAATGCGAGTCCGCACGCTTGCATACATATATCACTTTGTACCGGTGCACGACGTAGTGCATTCTAAGGAGAAGCTAGGAGGTCCGGCGTCGCTCGTCGTCTACGCCAACGCCTGTAACGGACTGCTTCAGTTGAACACATCCATGTACACATATAGAAATTCAAATGCACACTATTACATGGATAATGTAGTGAATATGTGCACGTGCAACATTTGCAACTAACGTACATGTAAGCATATCACATATGAATATATGTCGGTATATTAACAGCTGAATCACAAATGATATATATGAGTATATATATATAAGTAGTGTACAAAGAAAGTATATTGGTTCATTTTTTTTTTTTAATATTGATCCCATGATAATGCCAACAGCGCGCTTTTTCTAATTATCACTCGATCCTACTAGTACTACTACTGCTGCTGCTACTACTACTAATGTATTATATCGTGTGTTCTTGTCATTCAGTCTATTAACCATAGCCTGGATCGTTTGGAAAAAATGCGCAAAGTCGTTTGGAAGTTGATTGATCGGTTATACTTGGGTGTTTGCTCTGGTTCGCCTACTGACGCGCGTCAACAATGCGTTGCGGCTCTTGTTTCTCTCTTACTGTCCCTCTCCTTCTCTCCCACGACTCTCAACTCGAATTGTCACGTCCATCGATTATTTCAGACGTTTGCTGATTGATGGCGGTTGAAATCGATCGATTGACGTCTATGAAAGTGCACGCGTGTGTGCTTGTATTTTATATGCAACTCATTTAATATCGCGATATTTTTATTGGTATTATTGTTATATTGAAAGAATGAAGAAAAAAAGAAAAAAAACGAGAAGTAAACAAAGAACAATAGGAAGTAGTTGACAGTTGAACAATCAAATGCTAAACGATCCAGTTCCATCCATCTTTATCCAAATATTTATTTACTTCATAAAAAGTATGTATCTGTGTATATGATCGCACTTCGCGTGACGCACGCAATAAACATGTGTCCATTATATTTTTGCCTGTGAGAAATTGAGACATTGGCATGAAATCGTCTTCAATATATCAACTGCCGGGAAAATGAGTAATAGAAATGGTTGAAAAAACCAAACTAATAAAGGCAAAATGAATGAGAGTACTGCGAAACTCTTTCATCAAAAATCACTCTGATTTAATATTAGTGGTAGCTAACGATAATTTGGTCATAACTATTTATTATGATTTTTTTGGAATTTCAATTCTGGCTATAGCAAAAAATTCCAACAACTTTGAGTAAAATGTAGTGCCACGTTTTACTGCATCGTGACAAATTTTTTTTTTTTTTTTTTTCGTGATGATCCCAATTAAAATTCGTGGTAAAAAAAGTCTTCGTGTACAAATCGCACGCTATTTACGATCGTGAATACCGATTTGGCCACGCGCACACGCCGATCGACCCACTGCAATTTATTATCCTCTATGTATATACAAATCGTACATACATACATGTATATATATTTATATATTCAAATATACATACATGTTTCCCCATTGCCAGTCGAGTCTTCGTCACGAAAGGCCCATTCGTCATAATTTTCGAGTTATCGCTGGTGCAACGACGGGGCAATATACACGGCAAACATCAAGCGTACGCGCGCGCGCGCGCAGCGAATATACATGACGCAATATCGGTGGTATATGTACAGGTATACAGTTCGTAACTTGACTACGAGCGCATAAATACGTTTCCAATTAACGCGCTTCCGCGTACCATCGACGATTAGATACGCGACCTTATAATTTATCTACATAAATATACTTTTATATATAGGTATATGTGGATGCGGTGAATGTAACAAAATACGTTGCGCCCGTCATTCATCTGTGTATCAGTGTATCACTATGTACAGACTATAAGAAGCTGCCGGACGTCATCATGATAGTAATAGTTCTGTGCTGATAATCATAATGTATATAAATATAAGGAATATAAGGAATAAACTGTGCCTGCACTATCGAATGAAGCGATTGGAATCCAAAAGAGGAAAATCGAAAAATATGTATACAAGTATATGTATATTATATATACCATACAACTGGCAAAAATTCTTTATGGACAAGGTCGATGTTCGCTCATGCATTAAATGTTATGCTCTTTTATCGCATTGAAACATATTGCCGGCCATTGACTCTACGTCAGATCGATAAGCCCCATTTCTGCTTCTCTCTTTCTCTTTTCGATATACGATAAATAAATAACTATAAATATCATTTTTTTCAAGATTTGCTACCGATATTTACATTTACACAAACATATATGTATACAGTACATTTAATGGAGTACTTCACGTTTTTGATCGTTTGCTTATTTACAAAAATCATTTATATTTTATTATTGGCAAATTCATATTGACGGCATTATCACAATTTTCATAGGCAACTTTTTGAAGCAAAGTCATAACTTCATTTTCTAGTTGTTGTAGAAAATTGTGTCGAAAATTTGTCACTTGAATTCAAATTATCATTTATTCCACTCCAAGAGCCAAAATCGCCACGAACTAAACCCCATAATGTTTGATTCAAATTATTCTTTTTCTGCCTGCTTGCCTGTATGTATATGTACATATATAATTCTATATATATGCTTCTATAAAAAGACTTCTCGTCGTCGAGCGCGCGTGTACGCAGCCTTATGTAATACATAATACTCGACGAGAGGGTGTTTGGTCTGCTATATAGGCTCGCATGAATGGAGCTCGAGGTGTATTGCCCCCGTCCGCACTCTCCCCTTCACTATCCTGCTCAGCTCACTCTCTCTCGCTCTCTCTCACTCTCACACTCTACTAGCCGTAGCTTCATCCATGACCTACCTCAAATACGTATTCCAATATCTTGAACGCACTGTCCCTGTCGAGTAACGCGATATACTCTCACTATTCATAACATATTTATACATATAATTTGTCTTTTGTCATTTTTTATTTATTTAACTTTCATAATTATGGTGGATTCAGGTCATCCGATTTATATATCAACTTTCATTGCAATTGGGAAATAAGAAGAGAGTGAATAAATATGTATATATATATATAAAGTTATGTATAGAGCTGCCGATGCAAGAGCGAACGAGAGGAAAATTAAATAAACAAAAGAAGATTTAAAAAGGCTCAAGGTGCAAGTGTTATTATCTCTTATGTCCGGCTTGACCGAAGAGAAAAATGAATAAGAGAGTGATATCGTATTCCCAAATATCTTCTCAAGTGGCCAGCTCGTTGTGGTGTATGTACTATATAAGATGAAATTCAAGACTCACTACATAAGCCGCGCGCGGCCCGAACGACTTTTCCACCCCTGTTTGAGATAGATACGTGTATATATACATACATCACTGCAGAGTCCTCTGCACCTATAGTCCCCAAGAGTCATTCGGCAACCTCAATATTATTTTCACAGTATCACAAAAAATACAAAGTGCTCAAACAATATTATTATATTTTCATGAAACATTTTATAATATAATTGTGAGACATGAATTATCAGCATTTTATAGATCATCATATCAAAATTTTTTCATTGAAAAATTCATTTTACATTTTTATTATTTCTACGATGAAAATAAGAACGTACAGTCGAACGTTCAACAACTGCACACACTTCCCCATACCAATTTTCCTTCACTGTATATCTAATATTTGAAACTCCGACATTTCGATATCATTGACAGTATTCAAGGCTCTTCGTTTCATCCATGTGTATAAATATAGTCGTAGTTGTGTATATATGTATATATTGACGTTGAAGAAAGCCGTAATGAAAAATGATTGACCTATGTGCGAGAGTTATAAATGTGTTTAACTTGGGTGAAATGATTGACAGGTAGGTTTAGTCATCCACCTTTTTTTTTTTTTTTTTTCTTTCATCTTTCTTTTCTTTCATTCTGTGTGTTCGTCATTGTCGGCATCAGCGCCACAACTATCGAACGATGATTGGCCAATGGGTATTTGTTTCGTGACGCAGCAAACATGACTGTGGATGTGGGTTCGCGACGAGTCACGCGCGCTGTCTATAAAGGGCCAATAGCTTACATACATTGCACACAAATACCTGGTCTTGTGTGATGCTACGTCACTCTAATGGTCCTTTTGCTTGATGGGCTTCGAGTTGGGTGCGGACAAAACGGCAAAAGAAAGCGCGATAGAGAATGAGAAAGAGAGAAAGTTATTTCCTCTGATGGGCGCCGTGTGTTGCAGGGATAATAAATAATAAATGTATACGGTGATGTAGAAGCGGCGGCAACAGCAGCAGCAGCAGCAGCAGAAGCATCAGCAGTAATATAACGCGCTCTCGGAGAGTAGATTGATGGCTGGGCCATGACTGACGTACCATCGATCACTCTCTTTTCGCTCTTCTTCGACGTATAGAAGTGACCGAGTTGCCATCAGAGTGAAAGAGAATATATATATATATATATATGTATTCCATTCTACTGCGCAAATAACAGTTGCACAGCCCGATCGACACACCATTATCGTTTTCATAGTCGTATCGCATCATTTATTCGTGAAATACACTGATGATACTCTCTCACTATATATACACACCCCCTACATACATAAATATTATTGAACAAAAAAAGGAAAAGGGGAGCGATAAATAGAGAGAGAGAGAGAGAGAGAGTGAGAGAGAGAGAGGTAGAATGAAGGAGGGGAGGGAAATAGACATAAATTATGTTAGGGGAGAAGTGTGGTAAAAATGGACATAAATATATTTTCTGGCAGTTCAGTATTTTCATCAGGGGTTCTCACGGTTAATAATAAAATTCAGAGTGCCACCGAGAAAATATTGTATTTTTTGTTTATTACAATTGTTACTATCAAAATAAAACATATATACATATAGAAACAATAAAAAAACAAAAATACGAATGAAAATATCGCAATTGAGAATGAAATTTATGGAATTTTCATTCAAATAATTTTATTTCAACTACATATTTGAGAGGGAAAAGGATTCGGATTCGAAAGGATTTGTGTGAGAGAATAATGCGGAGAAAAATCTTCTTTCATTAGACATAACTGTTGATACATTAATACAGATGGGAAGAAAAAACCCGAGGGTTTGATGATGGCTACCTACCACACGATTCGAAAAATTTCCTCTCATATACCGCTGATGATCGGAGAATGACTTTGCGCGTCCTTCTCCTCACCCTCTGTTCTTCTATAACAGACTTGTGTATAGATATCTATAAAAATATATATATTTTTCTTATTAAAAACTGTGTGCGTTGATGAAATGAGCCTGGAGCGCAGCAGACTTGATCTCTTTCATCCTTCATATATGTATACTCCATGAAGGATGACCGAGAATGATTGTTGCCCAGTGATCCTTAGCCGATAACATCTGCCTTATTGGTCGTATATATCGTGATACACACATTCATTTAGATCTATATATTATTGTATATAACATCGATGGACGAAAGTTGGTTTTGTGAGCGATATAATCGTGTCGATATAAGTACTCTTCTGCAATCTCGTTCATCGTTCCGGTTGACGTTAACAATTTATATATATATATTTCGAAAGAGTATCAACAGCAGCATCGCATCGATTTTGTGATGTCCTCAAAGATGTATAGACATATCCTACATGTACATACTATAGGTAGAAATCGTACTTTCGTCCTACCGCTTATATATTGGCGTATATGGTGAGTGGCCAAGACGGATCAATCGAGAAAAGGCCGGTATAAGTTTCTGCCGATGTGGTGGCGGGCGCGGGGGAACACGAGCGATGTTAGAAGCTGTCGCGGTCAGTTTCGGATTGCGCGGTAATGTCACTGACAGCTGCGCTCTCGAGAAATACACCTACCCCCCCACCTATCTCGTACTCTATCGATACATCACCACTACATCTCGCTATTTCTCTCTTCTCTTGCTTTCGTCTCGTCTGATGTGCACGTTTATTGAACTCACGACAAATCACTCGTTTTTCATATACATGTATACGTCTACTCCAATCCTTCTGTCACATATTTATACATACACGTACACGTTATCTGGAAAATTAATTTTCCATGAATGATGTATAGACAACTCAGTTACAATTCATATGCGACAATTGTTAATATAAATAATGAAGACTTATAAATTTCTGAGAAAGATATATTGAAGAGGATAATGATTTTTGTAATAGGAGACATGGATGAAGATGTATCTAACCTATAATAATACGGGTCTTGGATGAGTATAGAGCGCCGTGTAGCTTATCCTGTAGACATCTACGCGATGATTAGGATGTTGGTTGAGAAACGCGCGTGCGCGCT
Organism: Zele albiditarsus; assembly: GCA_958496275.1. Classification (NCBI taxonomy): domain Eukaryota; kingdom Metazoa; phylum Arthropoda; class Insecta; order Hymenoptera; family Braconidae; genus Zele; species Zele albiditarsus. The sequence continues at coordinate 15,029,238 of OY292410.1, forward strand.
GTATCGTTCTTGAGCAATCATTAGCTTTTTGTATCGCCATGTAGAAAGGATAAAGAAATAAGAGTGGGCGTGATTATTATGTTCGCGCTTTTCTCTCTGTATATTTCTATCTTTATATTATATCTTCTTTTCCCCTATTATTTCATAAATGAAATTTAATAATAAAGTCAAATTCTTCCCGGTCATTACCCTCGTGCATTTTCTTGAGGTAGAAGCAAAAGAATAAACAAATAAATACAACGAAAATAAACATTTTTCATATTACTATACATGACCGGGTGAATGGTGGGTTATGTATACACTGTTCCAACATACCATAGTCTTCTTTAATTAGTGACTCTCGTGCTGCCGGCAATGTTGCTTTTTATGGTTACGAGTGAATGGAAAAGCCGCGTGTTCACGTGAAGTGAGAATATATATACTATACTGCAGAGAGAAGGAAACAAAGATAGGGTTATTCAAACTGCATAGTTTCTTCAGACATATTCCGAAGTAAGGTATAAGGGAGGATAAGGTGAAATACTACAAAGTTTCCGCAGTATCGCAGACAAAGCCTGCTTTTACTTGCCAATTACTTGAAACGTTCACGCGCGAGCTATCGGACGGAGAGTGTATGTGTATCAAACGAGCGCCCGCTCATGAAACTCTTCAATGTGTTTCGTGTGCGCGAGTATCGTTGGGGTAAACGGCTGACATTGGGGATAAAGTGGAGTACAAGTCGAGAGGATAACGATATGTGCCAGAGGGAGAGAGAGAGAGAGAGAGAGTGTATAAGAGTGGGATGAAGAGTCAGCGCGGTATTACATGGCAGTGAAAAGGCGCTGGTAGGTGAGAGTAAAATATATATGTAGAGAAAAGCCCGTTGGTTGTAACGAGAGAGCGATGCAAGAGAGAAATACTTGCAGAGAGGGATAATATAGGGGAACGAGAGGAAGAGCGAGAAGCGACAGCGGGACGGCCGCCAAGGGACGCTTCAACGCAACGAGCACCTTATCTTCGCTACACCTTCGCCTGCGAAACGTATATACCCAACCTATCTGGCATTACTATCCCCTCTGATGGTGGCGCCTGTGGCTAAATAAACTATGCTCACGTGGGTACTGTAGCTGTCCAGAGTGGATTTCCAGAGGAGGACGGTGAGCGAGAGAATGTAATTATACGCGTCCGAATATTCTTCCGCCTGCCATTTTTCCACCTTTTGCCTCTCGTTGGATAAAAATTTTCTCATCTTCCATGAGTATATTTTATTCATTTTTTTTTTATTTTCACGGATACATAACCATGTTAAGGGAATGGTCTATCGTGTAGACCGGGACAATGAACAATTTTTCGGATTCTTTATTGTGAAAACACAATGAATAAACTGAGAGTAAAACTATTTTTTCTTTGACATTTTACACCGTGTCCTCTCAATACCACCGGAATGAATATAGAAATATGGAGGATTATCAAAACGTGACATGAGAACGTCTATAGTGGATTTTGAAATGTTTAGAATGATGTATACATGTGAAGAAACGAAAAGCAAAAGGAATAGTGTTTGCGTTGTCACGATTTATAATCGCAGTATGGTCGTGTGTCTTTCATATATATATATTTATATGTGTGTGTGACGCTTGTCTTAACGTTTTATAAATGTGTCCCCGAGCAATAAAAACGCACGATGAATCTACCCGTGGGCCATTCGCTCTGACATTCCAAACTGTTGGTTGTGGGAATCTATTCTTGTGATTTGAAGCCGGGCACGCGCGTCCAATTAATCAATCGAGTGATGTGTGTACCATCAACTCACATGTCATTCATTATTATCCTTTTATACAATATAAATATATTTATTCATACAACTTATTCCATTCTATTCAACTTATCTTTCAACTGTACAAATGAACATTGACGGATATGTACATTGAATAGAAAATCATTATTTTTATCGTTATTGTAAATGATTTTCAACTAAAAAAATTCTGTATCATTTTTTGAGATCACTGCACACAAACACTTTCATACAGACACACACTAACGTCCACGTACTCAAGTGACAGTTGCCTCTGGTTGTCTGAAAAGCCACGTACATGTCATAAATAGTGTCCTCTCCCGGCATCGTCTCGCCCTTTTCTCCGCTCTCGTCCGTTCTCATCTTCAAACCGCGCCACCATATCGTCGCCATGCTACCACCATCGTGTGCGCTGCTTTCTCGTATCGTCGTCGACATTTTCCAATATTCTCGACTGCACTGATTCCATCTGCGTCCTACGAATGGTACCACTCATCCTCCACCTACAGAACTCCCCCTCAAGTCCATCTTTCTCTTTCGCGTTCTCTGTATATGCCATTTCTTCATTTCATTTCTCTCTATTCCTTTTTAACATACGCATGGAATTTCTGCTTCTCCTCATCTATATTGTCGATTACTTTTTATATAACACATGAGACGATCGATTTACGCCTCTCCTTGGAGACGTGTGTGTACCCCTGGTCGACAATTTCATGCCAACTGATTTTTTTTTTATCATGTACATGCTTTATTTTTTTCAATGTCATAAAAATAATTACGAGCGCAAGTTTTATATATTTTTTTTTCTTTTTTCACATATGAAGGGATACAAAAATAATTACAAAGGATTTATATTCCGCGTTCACACTGCAGGTTATGAAGCCAGCAGTTATGATATTGATAGATGCATAATCAAAGAATGACATGTAATATTAGTATTATTAATGTTTAGACTCCAAATTATGGAGATAAATTTGATATTACATGGGGGAATGTTGATGAACGCTGTTGTGTTGAAATTAGTAGTACACTATGGCAAAAAATTTCTAACATTGCGAAATTACCGCCACGAGTTATTCTGTTGCTCATGCGCATTGGAATAGCTTGTAGAATTGTTGTGCGTCGACGACCTTTACCCGCGAACCTTACACTACTCGCGCTCCCTTTCCATTGCACCGACTCTCTCTCTCTCTCTCTCTCTCTCTCTCTTGCTTCCTCTTCTACTCCGTAGTATAACACAGTCAGCGCCGTCGCCAACCCTGACCTGATTTATGGGATTCTGGAAGCGTCTAGTCAGCAGACGCGCGTGTTGCAGAGCGTGTGCGCATTCGCCACTCTCGCTCTTCACCCACCCTTACTTTTCTCACTGTCTCACCCTCTCTCTGTTTTTCCATCCTTCTCGGCCCCCTGATTCTTCATCGGTCTCTTACCTCGTATGCGCAGACAGCTGGTTAATGTTCCAACGAGTAAATGCGAGAGTTTGTAATTTGCTCAAGAGCAAACTCATCCAGGCAAAGTGACTTATCATTATTTTCACAATGACTAACAATATAATGATGATTGAATCTTGAGTTTTCAATATTTTTTTTCTCACCACTTTTTTTCTAATTCCGTACTGTTTACCGAAAGTTATCTTTTATAACTCTAATATACAAATAATATATATAAACAATGCTTATTGTATGTGGAAAATTTAATGACAAGTTGTATCACTATGATATCTTCCATAGCAATAATATCTGATACTGATGAAAAATATGAGCAGCGATATAATTATACATGCAACATTAAATGGCAAACTAAAATTCAATACTCCTATTTGTGGATGAAAAATTGTGAATTTCACAGTATACCAAGTGAAGTTCTGTCTCTGCCGACGCACGTCAAACACTATAATATATGTATTCCGGTAAAAATAAATGGGGAAAAAAAAAATGCCAACTTCCCGTCACCAGTCCGTCGAAGTTAATTCCCCATCTGGAAAAAATCGCTGTCTTACACAAAAGCGCTCAAGAAAGTGATTTGTGTGTGTCCGTTGTCCATTCTTTCGAGTTGCGCGAACACTATGAACACAGCTCTATATATATTTTTTTTTTTCCCTGTCTTTTCCATTCCCCTCTGTATACGGAACCGTCCATAACATATACACTATTCTCCGTTTCTCTCCCACTCCTCTATATTATTGTATATATATATATATAAAGGTATATGGGTATGTACATGCATATAACAGCACCACAATATCCGTCTCTCTCATACCCTCTTCTAGATATGGTCGAGTAATATACGAGCACTGCATCTGTTCCCCGAGTGACGCAACGTCCCGCCATAGATCACACCCAGGCTTTTAGAGAGTGAAGGCTGTTAAGGAGAGAGCGTGCGAGGGTGCTCGTAACTGCGACGAGACGAGGCAGAGTGTGCGAGAGCCAAGTGAGTTGGAGTGCAACCGAGATGGAAAAGGAAAAGGAGTTTGGGAAAAACGGGAAAAAGAACAAGAATGATAAAAAAAAAAAGCGCAAAAAGTACGAGAGAGGGAGAGAAAGAGAAGAAAGAAGGGATACATGGCCGCCGGTGCCGTCAGGAGTGACGTACGGTTACTGTTAAACTCGCTGGCGTCGCCGCGCGTATAAAGAATAAGCGTGTGAGTGCACCTCGCGCATCAGACGTCGGAGTTCTCTCACTTTTCTTTACATACATACATATGTCATATATACATATATTTATATATACATAAGATATACGTATATCATTGAGAAGGAGCGAAGGATGCTCGTGGGATTGGCCCCAAAAGTCGCTGAGCGTTGAGAACTGTCAGTGCGACTGATAGTCGGCCACACAGTCACCGCTGGCGACTCATCGCAAACCAGAAAGTAAAATACATATGGCCATGAATATAACTTTATACTAACTTCGTTGTGACTGTTTGTATGAGAGAGTGACACTGACGTCAGAATACACCGACACTTTGGCGACCATTTTACTGCCATCAAGGATCTCAACGAGAAAAACGTATGCCAGAGACGCGAGGGAAACGTGTATAAGAAATATTTATGGGGGAAAAATGTCCTCCATATTTTTCTCACTTCCCCTGCAAATGCATTTTGATTTTGATATATTTCCTTCTACTTTTGCAGCGATTCATTTCACCATGAAATAATTATTATGCGATATTTTCGACAAATAGTACGGGATGTATTTCGTTTCACTTTAAGAAATTGTGTGGGCACTGCGTCCATTTTCGTTGTTTCGTCACTATAAATCTATGGGGACGCACACTAAATGCTCGGTTCGAATAAATGTGGTGAAGGTTGAAACAACAACTGAAAAATTATGTGTTGATGTGTATTTTATCGAAGTGCCCCTATACCTATTACCCACTGCTCTCCCATTCTCACTGGCACCCCTGTGCAGTATACACTCTGCGCACGCGGGTGGGTGACGCAACGCGCGAATTAAAACGCCTCATAAATATCTGAAACAAAGGCCGTTTTCGGAGGGTGCAAGGACCTGAAAGATATACGGTCTATATTTTCCACCGGGGATATATATATAAGAGTCTTCTCTGTGTATGTATGCTATATACGTATGTGTGTTCTCCATATTTTATTTTCTTTTCAAGAGAATTGCCATTGGGGATGTGTCGTATCCATACATATATATATATATGTATGTGTATTTATGTGCGTAGTTGAAAATTGTGAGTAGAGTTTACTTTTATGTATAGTATGAATTTTTTTTTTTGTGAATTTCAGGTAAGTAGTGGTCTCCAATCGTTTGAAAAGCAAGCGGCTGACTCGCCGCGCCGGACGGAAGATATGCGCAGCAAGCAGCAACCGAGGCCTTCCTTCCGGTGGCCGCAACAACGCGGTGATAACGTTACCGGTAAATATTTAAATAAAACAAAAGCAAAAATGTGACAGAAGTAGAAAAAAATAAATAAATACAATCCAAACATTTTTATCACGTCAAATGTTGCTTGCCACGAGTTTGGACATGTTTATATTCATTTTAATTGGCAAGTTGAAAGATTTTTTCCATTATTATTTTCCAGATATCACTATACTCAGTCATTTATGTGTGTTCATATGATTCCAAGGTGAATTGCATGACTTGTGAATACGTAGCGATATATCTGTTAGAATTTTCACGAGAATGAGAACGAAGATTATCATAATATTTCGTTTCTCTATAAATTCGTCTGTCCGTTTGTCACTGTGAGATATATACTGGAATTGAGATGAGTTTTTTATTTGTAATTTTATGTGAGATCAGGCAGAATGAATGTAAGAAATTGACTTCATCACTAATTATGTCAGTTTAAAACAATCGACTACATTTTATTTCAAGTCATTTCAACACATTCGTATTGTTATTTTTCGCATGATGATTTATTTTATTTTCTTCGTCACATGCCAAAAAGTTCCGGCAAAATTCCCGTCATGTTAAAATTCACGCGCGTGAACAACATAACACAGTTTAAATCTGCGGTTACCTCTCATAAACTCAACAACGAACAGAAAAGAAAAAAGGAAATAAATAGAAGTGGCGGGAAGTGAATGGTGAGAGAGGTGTTTGTATATAACGCGGTAGTGTGGCGTGAATATAGTCGCGCAAGCGTTCGCTCAGGTCATGTCACGCAGCAGGTGTACCAGACCCGTCATGGAAACTGCGAGACTTACCGGTCTTGACTGTATACACATACATTTATACTTCTATTGAAAAAAGAAAAATGCGCGAGAGAATGGGAGAAAGGGAGTGAGACGAGAGAAGAGAAAGAGCGAGTCAAAACTATTTATTGTTAGATTGTGATATTATATATTACACATGCGCCGAGATGAAATTATTGTATCGGGTTTAAATTTATATATTCATATGTGTACAAACACACATTGTATACATTAATATTCAATCATTTCAACGTGGAACAATTAATTTTCCACGCCTTATAAATTTTATACAAAAAGTTATTTCAAGTCAAGCACATGTATACATACCTATGTATGTATATATATATACACGTACACAACCAATATGTGACAATGAATCTAACAATCATCCATGATACTCATCGCATTCGGGTGTGTTTGCATGTGACACCCGAGTAAAGAGAGCACGGGTCGTGAAGAGACACAAACCCCAGGTAGAACATATATATATATAAAATCGGTATCCCTCTCTTTCTCTATTTCTCTACCCTCCGGTCAAACATGGCGATGTGACAAGTGAAATTTGTACGGTCATACTTTCAACGAGTCTCATTCAACATTGGAGTAGAGCGATATTGGTCGCGTACACGCGTCTAAATTAATCTTTTCCTTTCTCCTGGCTATGATATATACATATACTATATTCTAAAGCTTCGGTTTCAAAGGGGAACTCGAGCGTTCATAGGAAATATTCATTTAAATATCTGTCAATACGAAAAAAATCCGTCGGGCGAATAAGAGAAAGAGAAAAATTGTATTTATATGTATATATATGTGAGAGTAATGTTGAGTGCAGGATGCCGTGGGCGGACTTACTTGCGGTTTTCTCCGCGTGGTACAGGTCGTTTCTGTATGTGGCCACCCTCACCATCCTCCTCAATGTCCCATCTCTCTTCCTTTGCCTACCTTTTTATCCCGATATACCGATCAACTCGCTGGCAACTTCTGTCTGATCTCTCCTGCAGGTACATTCTCTCCATCCATCCCCTCACTTCAGCCCCTTTTGTACTCGTATAATCGCTCCCGTGTCCGGTGTGTGGCTTCCTTCATCTTTTGTACAGCGTATCCCCCCCCCCCCTTTTTTTTAATGTTTCTTTTTCCGGAACCGGCCAGACCAATGCAACGATATCTCGCGGATTGGATGGACAGGGTCTAGACGAAATGTGGCTCAGTTGAAAAGACTTGATTATATATATACTCGTATGTGAATGTGTCGTGTGCAGTTGTTCTTTGGAACGACAATTAGGCGCCCTGTCAAATGCTATGTGATAAATAGGGAATTTATAGATTGATCATTAACGTAATTTCTGGATTAGGAGTACTGGAATTAAGTTTTTATCGTCAGAGTAGTCAAAATATAATTTTGTTTACAGTCCGCGTACAGTTTTCTGGCAAGCGAGTATTTATGCTGCACAATATTTATATCGAAGAAGTAAATTATGGCGATGAACAAAAAAAGGTTGCAAATATTTGTTTTTGTTATTATATGATATTTCTCACCAACCCGACAAAGGATTGTGATTTATTGGAAGGTGACCTTGTGCTCGGAACGACGAAGACTTGAACGGGCTGCGTTCACTCACCCAGCACTGATCGCAAAATCATGCTGAAGGTTTTTAGTGGTGTAGATGTGCAAACATACATGCATATACGGGTTTGTATTTATAATAATCATGAAGGACAAAGCGTGAGTGATATGTAGAGTTGAGTCAGAAGCAACGCGCGAGTGCGAGCGCTAACCAACGGGTGCAGACTCGTACCGGAAGGCATATACACTCTATACTATATGCATATATATGTGAGGTTGTGATACACCTTACTACTGTCGTTAGCATCTCTCCAGAGCACTTTGCGTGCGCCATTTAAAAGAAACTTAATGCCGTCGTAAAATGCAACCAATGGTTGCGGACTCTCACTCGTGTCATTTCTCTTCTCTTTATATACTTCCATATATATTTGAGTTTGAAGCAGAATGCCCTTTTCTTATCTTATTTGTGACTCGAAAGACTTCTCCAATTGCCTCTCTGATTATTTTTTTCCCATCTGTGAAAACATCGTTCTGCAATATTCATTGACAGCCAAAAATAGTTTAATCCTATTTCTTTAATTGTTATTCAACCGTCCCTAGCATGTTGTTAAGATGGATATGAAGTATTTTCGAAAAAAAAGCAGGAAATTCGGTATAAAAATTCCATTATAAAAAATATCAACTAATTTCTGTCATTGGCGACTCCTGTGCTATAGTGTTTTGCCCGCACGTCGAGCTTCAATCTATTTTGTCGAGGAAAAATTTCATTTCCTAAGAAAAATATAAAACATATCAATGTCTTTCATATAGTGTACTTCAACGCGTTAATAATCACAGGCAGTATTTATTAATCTATTTATTTAGTTAGTTATTTATTAATTTATTTATTTATGTTTTCGTTGATGGGTTTTGATGATATTTTTTTTTTTCTTCGGAGGTGGGAAGGAATTTAAAAGTAAAATTTGGCGATGGAGCATTATCCAATTTGGCGACGTTGCTCTTTCGGTGTGGGCTCCTGGACTCGTTTCTCGCTTGCAGAAGGGCGATGAAAGGGGACGAGAGGGCAAATGAGAAGCATAGAGAGTGAGAGAGAGTGAGAGAGAGAGAGAGAGAGCAGTGGGCGCCCGTTTGCTGATGGAATGAAGTGAGGGGACACGGCATTCTCAGCTTTTCACGTTTTATGATGGTCATAAAAGCGAGGCATGAATTTTTATCGTTATTATACTGACGATCGCAACAATCGCCATCTTCGTCAAGTCCACTGTGTATACGTGTGCGTTGCAACGCCGCGTTAATTTTTTATAAATTCATTTTATATATACATGTACTTTTGTATAAATGTATAAAAATAAATTTCTCTTTACACAAATCGTTGTCACGTTATTTCACATATATATATATATATATATATATTTGACGGTGATAATTATCTGACAGATATTAAAATCGTGACATGGATTCCGGCATTTTTCATTCGCTTCAACCTTAACCATACATATATTTGTGTGAAACATATGTGGAAAAAAATATTACACGCTTTTCATTGGCTACTCGACCGGTGGATTAGTTTCACATGAGACAAAACATTACATGCATATATTTATTCTGATATTTATAAATATGCGCATGCATGTCACGTGCGCACGTGAGACAAGTGCGAAACGCAACGAAATGTTTCGGCTACTATTATACAACAGGGCGGAAAAATATACAAATATACATATACATATATATATATATATATATGGGTGTATGTATACACAAATATTTGAAAGATAAAAAAAAGAGACGCTTAAGCCCCTCGGGGTGACGTCTCGTCTCTTTCCTCCTACCTACCAGTTTCTCTCTTCCTCGATCCTCTCTCGACTCGCGGCATTTTAATCCACCCGAGCAACGTCACTGTATATACCTAACTCCACGCTGCTGCGTCCCACAACGAATAATTAGTCCGAAATTCGTTGCGAGCGTCGCGAACCAGCGAATTGCCACAAAAACGCAACAAAAGAACGAGATATTAGTTGTCTCATGCTGCCACTTTTTATTTCATATTCTTTTTATCAACACATATTAATATTTTTTATTTATTTTTCTTTTTTTTTTTTTTTTCACCCATCAGTGCAGAACATATATTGTCATTTTTTCTTCCACATTCAATAGTGACAATTGTCATGATGTCAATTTGTCATATGGGAGAAGAAAGTAATTGGGATATAACAAAAATCACAACAAAAATGCAAGAAAAGTAAAAGGTGTGACGTTCGTGTATAATTATTTGCAATAAACGTAGGTATATTTCATTGCATGTTCCATTGCACTATCTATTTGGTATTCTTGACCTAAATATGTTCTGGTAGTATTTGATTAACTTTCGACTTTCTCTCGGCATTTGTATTATCATCTGAAAGAAAAATCAACGTGACTTCCACGGGATTAATATTTGGCATGTATATTAATTGCGTCATCTAAATCCTTATTTATTATTTATATACATATGCATATATACAATTTCATCGTCAACTTTATTATTTCTTCACATAATGTTTGATGGTATGAGTACAAGGAAAAAAGAATAATAAAAAATATTTGGAAAAAAAAAAAAAATAGAAAGTGAATAAAAAAAAAAAGTATAACGACTGCAGGTATGTGGTGGAGAAACTCTGCGGAGAGTAGATCAGTCAAGGAGTATCGGAACGGGTGGAGTGAACTGTCTGTTCTGTGTCCATCACGCGTTGCCAATGTCAGATTATCGTTCTGACACTCTCCGAGTTATTCCATCCGTGTGGATATATATATATATATATATATATATATATATATATATATATATGTGTGCATATATACGAGAGCGCGTTTCAGGCTCACTCGCGTTCACAAAGATCACGTGCTCTCGGGAAGATGAGACAACGAATAACTCTGTCCGTCGTGAGATAGTGTAGCGAAGAGAGCGAGTGAGTGTGAGAAGGGAACAGGGTGGAAAGCAGCCTCCAACGTTATACATATATACCTACTTAAGCGAGACGTGCGGGTGACGTGTTGTCCAGTCGACTTGTTTGGTTCATGTCGATCAAATTCCCAATCCATGAGACAAAGTTCATCCGTGTCGCTCTTTCCATCTTTCATATATATTCTTATAATAATAAAAATACTGTATGATGGAGATATTTTATTTTGCATTTCTAACTACTGTGAGTTTTTTTTGAACCAATGACAATAGAAAACATTTATTGTAACATCGATATATTGTTCACCGTTACAATAGTGAAAATGTTTCCATAATTTGCATAACAACGCGAAAAAAAATATATATATATATATAAATTCATTTATTTTATATTATTTCGAATATACATCCGATGAAAAAAAAAACTTTCAAATTAATTGGTCGAATAATTAAATGTGTATACAGGCGATCCGTGATTTTCTATCATTTATCATCATTAAATGTTTCAAATAAATTTCAATTTAATGCAAAAGAGTCAATAAAGCAGCAATGAATTTTTCATTATTATTATTTATATGAATGCGACAAGCATATATATATATATATATATATACTATGTGAGTATGCGTCGAGGCAAGTAGCAATTGAACGAGTGAGTACACGCGTGTGACCCCAGCCATGCGCGTCATCCAATTAATAATTCAATCAGGGAACATCCGCGATTGGATTACCTTTTCGGTGTAAAAATTCATACATACGTATATGTGTATGCCAATTTATACACTGAGGAGATGAAAAAAATAAATAAAATTATTTTACGCGTGTGTACATAACAATTTGGTGTACATATCGGTATTATTTGTATTTTCTATTACCACTTTATATATGTATCCATGTATTTTACAAAGATAATAGAAAATATAATGATGGGATGGTAGTTCTGGGGGTGGTGGAGGTTATTCGTCATTTCGCGCATCACTTTTAACCGGTGGCTGCGAGACTGAGTTAATTACCACGACCCAAGCCTTGTCGGAGTTATTGCTAATGAACTCGACCATTCCTCCCTCGTTAGCTGATGCCCTCGCCCTCTTTTCCCATCACCGTTTTTCTCTCGCTTGCGCTCCCTTTTCACTTATCCCGCTCACTTTCATACACCAATACCATATAGTATCGTTCCACAAGGTCTTGTCCATGCTTATTTACTCAGTGTCTTGTCAACTTGTTCGTTTCAACAGTATTAACCCGATGATACAGATTAAATAATAATGAACAATTATGTATTGTGTTAGATCTCGTTTTGGTTCACTTTTGTTTATTTAATGGACAACAAATGTCATAAATAATAAATCGGCCGATATAAACATGAATAAAAGAAAGCGCTCGAGTATAGTGCATAATATTCAAGTATTTAGCTTAAAAATACGAAATAGTTTGTGAAATGTAATCAGTATGAAGAAAAAAAAAAAAAAAACACAAATTCAATTGCAAAGTAATAATATTGACATTATTGTTCATGTTATTCGTTTGCAATATATACTATGAGTGTGTGTATAATAGTTTTATGATAACACCGAACGTATAAATAGTGTTATTAATTGTTCATTTTTTTCGTCTAATTTTTGTTACAGGTAAGCATCGTCAACGACCTTGAGATGTCATATTGCTGCATAGTGAGTTTGCATGGAAAATTGCCGCATTTATATTCAAATTTATATTTATATATGCGCGTGTATATGTATAACATATACACTTGATTTCGTATACATACATCGCAATATACCGTTTAAACTCGCTTCATTATCGGGAATAATAATTGACACGACACTCGTTACGAGCCCATCATTATTACATATACCTATTCATATTTGTATGTATATATGTGTATGTGGGAGAACGTATATGTTGGAGAAAAATTGCGCACGATGCAGCACACAAAACGCGTACTGTATGAAAATGCAAACATTACTGTGTTCACCTCTTTCTCTCGCCCCCTCAACACACATCTATTCATACATGTCTATACACGTATGAGCCCATAGAGCTCTAGGGGAAATTCGGTTTGTCGACCTGGCAAAGTTATAAAATGAAAACTAATTACGCGTGAGCATTTTACCCAAAATATATGTATATATTTTATATGCATATACATATATACACTAAGTACTCAGCCCCTGCGGCAATTGGGGTATGAGGTTCGTTAAAATCACAATCGTCATGAAAAAATAATTTATTTCGCGTCATTGTGTTTGACAACTATGCGAGTGATACACAGAACATGAAAAAAAAAAACATACAAAGATAATAAATGAAAAAAAGGAAAAAAAGAAAAGCAAACTCGTGTCAAACCTCGCGATTTATTGTGTTTCACTTGGACTAACGAATTTAATAATGACATGTAGAATACTATATGTACAATTTTAATTTGCATTAATTAATTTATTATCCATTTATTATCCACTATAAAATTCAATATTGATGAATTTAATTATTCAAATATATGACGGCCGACATTTTTATTCATTCATTAAATACATGCATAATAATTATTGAAAAGTAGTGCAAATAAAATGTGTATAAAATGGCGATCGTGCATAATATATCTATATAAATACTAACTTCCTGACTGTGAACAACATGCGTTCGCGCAACCCCGGTATTTATTGACGCTGAAAGTATGAGGTAATAGTGGGTGGAACGTGGAACGCCGGTGACGTTTTGAGTAAAACATATACATATACATGGTGGCCGGACATGGGTATGTTAATGCCTGGCGTTGTAGTATGTAGCGCGACATTTCCCCTGATGAAGTTGACCCGTTTGCGACGTGTAATAAGGGTCGCGGGAGAGACAAGGTGGATGGACGTACGAATGGCCGAGGAGAGTAAAAGGAGGAATGGCGACGACGATGCCGACAATGCCGAGGACCACCAGTACGAGAATGAGAAAGAGAGAGAGAGAAAGATAAAGGGTTGAAGGGGTGAAAGCTGTCGTGAGAGGGTTGAGGCTGCGAGCGGACGTGACACGGCCGTCTTGTGACCCTTTCCGTCCAACCTCTTGCTCTCTTTCTCATTCTCTTTCTCTCGCTCATACCTACACAGGCTCCTGTAACTTCCCCTCACTGGCACATGCCCCGACGCCAAGCAACCGAGCGTCCACCACCGTTCCCAGTTCTATTGTTGTTATTATTAAACGGGGTCGCGCGGGGGTGGTTGGACGAGATGGAACGGGTGAGTGGGACGATGACGGAAAGGAAGGCGGCGTCTGCAGGTGACAGATGAAACAACCTCCTCTTTACCTCTCTACCTCACTTTGCGCATTCACCACTCGTGAATCTCTCTCTCGCTCCCTCGTTCGCTCGCACGGCTCTTATACTGTATGCTTAGCGGGATACTGCTCCACCCTGTTTTGTAGTTTCGACCCTTCCAATTCGCGTCGAACGTGCGGAGGTCCACGTATATATACATGTGCACATACACACACACACACACAGCAGATCTCCTTCTTCAATCGACGAATATAAACTCGGACATGCTTTAACATCCACATTTCGCGATTGCTTTGTGTGTTTTCATCAGATTAAATGAGAGGAAAAAAAAATAATAATATAATAATGTTGTAGGGTTCATTTGAAGGCTTTTGTATCACCAAAAACAACATTGGTAATAAATCATGATTTTTTTATATAATCGTCCTCGAAATAATATTTATTGAAAGAGTCTCATATATATTTTGTGCAGTTTGTATAATTGAACATGAAAAAATGGAAGGTCCTTGGCTACCAGTTAGGAGAAATAAGAAATCGATATCAATCTGGGGATTATAAAAATATCAGTTAAACATCACGGCTGCCATTCATACTTTGAGCGTGGATCATTACTAAATTAACATAGCAATAATTTTATAAAAATATATACATTATTAAACTCACTTAGAATGGTATCAGAATGAATGGTGAATTATATATTTTTTAAATAGTGAATTCAAGCCACACTCACAGAGCCATGAAATACAATCGTATATGAAAGAATTACATTAAAACGAATGAAAACTGATAGAATGGTCGTGAGGTATTTTTACTTTTACCCATTATCGATAAAATTATTAAGAAAAAATAATTGAATTATTTGCCACACTCGTGACAGTGATACATAAAAATACTCGGATCTGGTTAATTCATCTTGCTCTACTTCATTTCCAATATATATACATACCTATATGAATATGCAATAGCAAAAGCTAAGGAGAATTGTAACATATAAGTGACAGAGGTTGAACGAGGGTTTTTCTAGTTTCGATCTGACTCCACACTACACAAATAGCGTTTTGCAAACGTCCATCAGTGGACGATCTGAAAAATGCGTGGAATGTGTTTTCCCACACACAATTCCCTGAATATATATATATATATATATATATATAGTATATATGGATATCGGAACAGTCCAAGGGTCCTGCTACAGTGGGTAGAACGTGACAGCTCAAACGTTTAAGTCTGCATGTGCTGTACATATACTCTGTGCATGTAGAGGGAGACAAGCTCTGGCGCGCGGGGTGAACGACAAATTCTCGGGGTTGAAGCGTGTCTCAGCGCGAATAACTTACGTCGCTTCTGTCACACTCGTATATATACCATGTATACTATACGTATATTCGTTCCAGTAGTCTTCGCATTTTACTCGCGAGCTACTACTGGCGGACACCACGTGACAATTGTGTGACACTTTAACAGATTTGTGTCTAAACCACAACGATACATCTATGTATACTCCTACATAAAAAAAATTGAAATAGTCAATATGCAGTTGTGCTCAAGAATATTTCCACAAGACCATTCGTTCGGCTTTATTTATTTATTTGTTCTGGCTTTTTTTTTTTTAATCAAAAAGAAATATAAATTATTTATATATGCGTGTATAAACTCTTTGACTTCAAGTGTTGATTGATATCGTATTCCAATCAATACATTGATATATTATTCATCAATAACCTCCATATCATTGGGTGGCGTACAGATTGAATGGTCGTAGGACAGTAGTAAGATTAGAAATGTGTATTATTCTGACATTGTGTGGACTTTGCAAGTTCAAGACAAAATCCTGGCCCCAACGCGGTTGTCGTCGTCGTCGTTGTTTCACTGAATATGCAATGAGGCAGTTGACGAGTCCGTTTGCCTCCACGCCTTTCTGCAATTCTACTATTTTCCACTTTCGCCCGTTAAGCCACTGTCAGTCTATGTGGGAACACAGGCAACAGATATTACATGTCGATCCTCATTCACTATCCTCCTTATTCTAATCTCGATCGTTTCACTCAATTCTTCTCTCATCTCTCGCTATTTACGTATATTCCTTCAACGTTTGTCAATGTGTGTTGTGGAAGGATACTTCAGTTTTCCTATTTTTAAATTAAATAAATTTTCTCTCTCATTGTTTACTGACAAAATTTATCACATCAATATTGAACATTATTTATTCATTTATCTATTTGTCACTCTGTACTTGAAGTTGATCTTAAAATTTTCTGGTGAAAGCAGTGATTAATATTCTCTAAGAAGGTCGCACAAGGACTTGCTGCTGCTCATGCACTTGAGAGCATATGCTTAAAGATATGAGAATGAAAAGGCAGATTTAACACATACATACACACATGAACATTCTCTCTCACGTATCTCTACACGTTTATATATATATTTACGAGCGCAAACGTATGCTTGTCCACGCGTCCATTCCATGTACAGTCGCATTGGACGCCCCAGACGTCGTCGCCGCCGTGCTATGTGCGCTCACGGCATTGATCTGTCCGACGGCAGTCTTGATATCGGAACGATGTTGAGACTGAAGGAGGAAGAGTGAGATGGTGAGAGTGCGGGATGATTGTCGTTTCACTCTCTATCTATATAGCAAATCCAACAGTGGACTGGCGAGTGGTGTATAGTGGGCGAGACGACTCTGTGCAAAGCGAGATGAGGGGCGAGGCTCTCCACCGTTCGCGTCACTCCAGGAGACGGCTCGTCACCCTGCGTCCGGGACTCATTAGACCCCACTGCTCTCCTTTCCGTCCTGAATACGATTCTCGATCTCCTTCTTGCTGATGTTGGTGGTGATGGTGGTGTTTCTCGAGTGCTCTTTCGTCATTTTCCTCCTTCCCATTCTTCATCAACTCCTCTTGCCCCTCTTATTCCGCATTTCAATCATGTTGTCCCTCTTCCCACCTCTCTCGTACTCACAGTATCTATGTGTATATGTATATGTTCAAAGACTTGACTGTAGTATTGCGCTGGAAAATACATCCTCGACCACCATCGCTGACCGATTTGCTCGACGTCACTTGCTTGGTAAACATTCTAAAGGAATGGGAAAATAAAACATAAGTAAATAGATGAATAAGAAGAAAAACAGGATAAAAAAAAGAATTGACAGAGGGTTGTTTGATGTGGTATGTTGGTATGGAAAACCAAGTGTGGTAATTTGTTTCTTTATACTGTGTATAAATATACTACATTTTGCGACAATTTATAATTTATCGTGAATACGTCGCTCAATCTTATGAATCATATGAATTTCATGAAATATCTGGTTATAATTCTTTTATTCATGTATTTCACTCGCGTTTCTTCATTTTGCCATTATTATTATTATTAATATTATTATTATTAATTTCATTCTAGCGAGAAGTTACACATTTTAGCAAGAGTGAAAGCAGTAGAGTTACCAAAATTCATTCGACACACAAATTCTCCCATATTTGAAACTAGGTTCTTTGGTTCACATAACAATTCGCAAGACAACTAATCACATGTTTGGCGCAAAAAAATTATAATCACAAAAGTGAGGATATAATAATGAGGAAAAAAAATTACCTAATAAAAATTTCCAAACGAACCGTAAGAAAGACTTAATAATAGTCCCAAGTCACTTTTTATGGGGCTGCATTCTGTCTATAATTCTGCGAAGTGATTCTGTCGCTCGTCGCGCGGATTAGATGCTATATAATACTGCGAAACAAAAACCTCATCGCATTAAAAAAATAGAGTGGAATAAAAAAAAAATGAAAAATGATTAAATTACAAGAGACGCGCCTCGATGACGGCGGCGTCACAGACATTAGGACCCGATTACAATTTCCCCTTCGACTCTTCGCATCAACGCAACCATAATCAATAATTATTGACTATATCCCTGGCGTTTAGGAGCAATTTTGCCTCCAGAGAAGCAAGCGAGAAAAAATTGGGCAAGAAACGACGATAGGGAGAGGAAAAGTTGAGCAGGAATAGAGAGGAAAAAAAAATAAACTAACGAGAAAGATTCGTAACGAGAGAGGTTGCTTTCATCGAGGGGTCGCGTGGACCCTGCCACGTTGGAAGGAGCGTACGCTTGGTATAGAGAGAGAGAGAGAGAGAGAGAACGGACGACGCAAGCTTGGGGTTAGGTTGGGTGGCTGACCCGGTTGACAATCGATTGACGGCTGTCGCCAAGACCTCCGCGTCTCGACTACTCCCTCACGTCTATATGTATATAGATGTACATCGACCACCCCACCCGTTTTTTTTTCATCATTTCTCCCTCTTTCTCTCATTCTCTTCTGTAACTTTATTTTGTACCCGCCCAACACATAAACCTGTTTTCTCCCTAGTGTGACAGTCGAATAATTTCCCTACCAATTATCCCATCGCATGTACAAACGCCACCGGCCACATCCTATACGAACCATCAAATAGAAAGAAAATAATATGATGTTTTGCAGTTTCTTTTTTTTTTTTTTTTTTTCGCTACAACTATTTCTCTTCAAATATCAATACACATCTCAGCGATTCATATCGATGATTCATATTCAATGTTCACAAGCGTATACATCCACAAAAAGAAATATTGCCAAAGAAATATTACAATTATAAAACAAACATATTTTTCGTTTTCAACCAAGATATATGTTTTTGATTCGAATGATTCCTTCGTCGGGTGCACAATATTCATGAACATCCAAAACAACTGCTCGGCAATACTGAAATATCAATTATTCATCATTACTCGAAACTATTGACTAAACTTTGCATTTTCATAACCATCTGTCCATTTATTGCAATATTTATATATAGATATCTATACATAACTCAATCGTCTTGACCAATCTTGCACTTATTGATCACACTGTCATACCCAATTCTCGCCCATGTACACGATCTGGCCTGGATATTATTTGTTGAGGACAGTGACAAACGCCCGTCAACGTCACTTCCACTCCGCGTCGCCTTCGTCTCCCTCTCCCATAAACATGCTTCTCTCGTCCCCTTTCTATTAAGATCTCCTCAACCCGCGTAATATGTCTCTTGATTTCTCACCACTTGTCCTTTTGCGTCTTGCTCTGTTATACACGCGTATATAAATATATATATATGTAGAAGATATACACACACTATTGAAGTTCCCTATTGAACAGCGCGCCGTTGTCTGTAATACGACGAAGAAGGCGAACATCCAAGAGACGTGACGAGCATATTTGGCGCGCATGGATTCGACTCGTCATTCTTGGCCGCGGCCAAAAGACATCCAATCATGATATACGTCCGTCTCCGTCTTCTCGTCGTTTTTTTTTTCTTCTTCTCGGACACACACACATGACAAATAAACTATAACAATTTGTATGTGCCAAACTCATCACAAAGTGCTATCATCCATGAAGGATAAAATTAACTTGAGGTGTTTACTGTCACTATTAATAACGGATTGGTTTATTTTATTGTTTAATTATTAATTCTCGAGATGTGCACATACATGAGTAAAGGTTATTACTCGTTGCAAGATGTGCGTATATATAGCGCGAGGGAGAGCACAAGAGTGAGGGAGAGACAGAGAGACAGAGAGAGAGAGAGAGAGGGCGGCAATAAGCACCGTGGGCCAGAGAGTCTACTGCCATGTAGGTAGTCATTATGTGGAGGGAGGTGACGTTACTGACGGTGACGGATGGCTACACGTCAGGCAAGTATAAACCCCATGGTACCCAATAAATTATTGCAACTATAAATTACTTCTCTCTCTCTCTCTCTCACTCTCGCTCTGTGCTTACAATATATATGTGTATAATGCTTTACGGCTACTGATTCTCTGCGGGTTACATATATATATATATATATATATATATATATACAGTGAATGTTCGTTCATATATGGGGGTATATATACGTATATATATCGTTATAGGGAATGTAACAGTGTTATAGTCGTTATGGTGAATTTCACGACGACGACGACGACGACGACATCGGGTGATTTTGATGACGCTGTTATATATATATATATAGGATGAAGTAATGCACAAGGTATGATGCAATTAAAGGTGGTATGTGCAATCTCAATATATATACACTCAGGAAAGAAGAATAATTTCAATGAAAATTATATGATTTTGGTATGAGATTGTGAAAAAAAAATTGCTAATCTAAAATGACGTTAATCAGAAAGAGTAATGTCAATTGAATATACAGATTTTGATTCGAATTAAATCAATAATTATTGTGAATTGATATCGCTCATTCATATATGCTTGGCAAATAAGGCAATACATAAATTTAATCCAGAACTTTTTATCTGAAGCATTTATGCGAAATATTGATTGATTTAATTGATATAGACTATGTATTGGTTTTTGAAACCCCTGTACTGAACGAAATTACCCCACCATCGGTTCTTAAGGGAGAAATCGGCGATATCCATTTATAATTATTTATATTATTCCAAAGAAAAAAATGAATTAAAATGATTATTCACACACATTGAGTGTACACTTATCCGATAATTTTTGTGCCTTTCGCTTGACGCAGGTGACTTATTATGACTCGAATTTTTTATTCAACCAAAAGAATAAAAAATATATAAATATAATTTCTCTCATTCCCACGTTGTGCACCACAAGTATACACAAACATACATGCACACACATTTCTCACTGCTCGCACAATATTACATGCATATATATATATATATATTCCCTCCTTTTGACGTTCTCTCGCGCGTCGCGATAAATCTCGCAGCTGTATCGGCGATTCCATCTACGCGTATAAGCGCACACGATGGGAACCACTGGAAGAAAATAATCCCAATACGTAATAAATATTCGGTATATATGCATATATATATAAATATAAACCTACATAAATATTCTTATGTTTTGGTATAACATATAATCGGAAGTATTGAGTGTATATATATTTGCTCGCGTGTCTCTCTCATTTTGTCACTCATCTCTCGTGTATATGCATGCCCCGCACGTCCCACTATTATAATACATTGTGCATATGTGTATATACATTATATATACGTATATAAACATATACGCAGGAGCATTTGCTTAAAGGCATCATACACAGAGGAGAGAGACTTGAGTAAGGGGGTAGGATATTATGGTACGATCGAGTGAGTTATATGGCTTGCCGCATGTGTGTCGCATAAATCTGCTCCTACGTCACTCTCAACTCTCCCTCCGTCATTCTCCGTTTCTGTACTTTTGTTGTACATATATATATATATATATATCGACAACTCAAGTGTATTGGTGCAATGATGCCGCTCTCTTGTCGCTTCAATCGACTATCACATGTTCGTCTCTATTGCGACAATATATAGTTTGATAGACAGACGACAGTCAATTGTCATGATGTGATCATATATTTATACACGAAGTATATTGCAAAGAATCTGATTACATACACATATCATTTGTTGAACATTAATAATTATTTTTGTCTTATCCACGAAAATTGAAATTAAAATGAAGAATTTATTAATTTGACGTTGAAATTCATTATGATTCCAAATTATCAGTGCAGTTATTAATCTGAAATTGTATGGCGATAAATAATGTACAATAATGAATAATAACATTGTTGTTGATGATATTATACGTAGTATTTGTTTTTCAATACATATAAATATACTCGTCGTTTATTGTTTTTAAATTTTATTCAATTATAATTATGTAATTTGGGAATTCAGAATCAACTATTATAATTTAATTGAGTATTTTTGAACAGGGAATAACAAATTATTATGTAATAAGTCAATTATATAGGAAGATTATCAAAATAAAAATTATTTGTTCAATTGAAAATGTGGAATTGTAATTTGTGATTATAATGAAAAAACATGTTTTAGATAACTATCAAATTATCAACATACCTCTAATAAATCATGTGATTCATCACAATAAACATTGAAATACGCTCAACACTGATGCGTGTATACGTACTTTGAACGTTTCAATTCATGATATATAAATGATGATGATGATGATGATGGCGGAAGAGATCGGTATATAAATTGTAAGGGGCCGCACCTGTCCTTCTGTACATCAAGCGTCCGTCATTTAAACGACGTGTACGCATTCACTCGCGGTCTTTTCTTTCCTCTTATTCTTACACTCGACATATATCCCTCAACTGTTTCCGTCTTCGTCTCTAGCACATCATCTGACGTATGTATCCCGCGCCCAAATATTCGCCCCCGGTTCGCCTCTTATTTATGCTGACACAATATTTATTAGAATGGATCGGTGTGCGTGTCGTGGCCGGCGAGATTATTTCCGTCCGAAGTGCTCATATACATTTCACATTCTCCGATATCTTCATATATATATATATATATATATATATATATATATATATATATACAAGGCAAGTTTATATACATTCTAACGCTCGAATATGCATCTACATGTTGACGCGATGTGAGTCACATCAAGGCACATCAATCTAGAGTGACGTATCCAATATTTTTTTCTATGAATATTACTCATTTGTTTATGAACGGCCTTTCTCCACTTGAGCGCCCACCATTGACAATAAAAAAAGAATTATTTGACGTACGAATTTGGCGAATGATGTGACATGTTTGGCGACTAGACGAAAATACTTTTCTGATTTCAAAATAGAGAATCATGTAATTGACGGTTACATTAGCCAAGTGCAAGTGAAAAATATGAAATTGATGTATCATAAAGTTGACGATTTGTAGGAGTGGAAAAAAAAAAAATGCTGGAGATTTATTATCGAAATTTACGCGATTATACACAGATATTCGTGGATAAAATTCATGTGGATCATTTTTAACATAATTTCCAACCGGACATTCAAACGATATTCGTATAACTATCGTATAGGCGCTAGGTAGGTACAGAGAATGAAAACGAGATTTGACAGTAAATATAAGTGGTAGAAATATGTTTGGATATATACTGTGGGAAGAACAAATTGATTCAACATGACAGTCATCCACTGCGGTCTCCCCGATTGGTAGATCAAATTTCTCTGATGTGGCAGCGAACAACACTTGCGTTTAAACGATAACCATTCCCGGATCACCACCAGCTGCTTCGTATTTGTTGTCTCTCTATAAATAGACTCTTTACTTTGTCTCATACCCTCTACACCACTCTGTCTCACTCATATACGATCTTTTGTCTGTTTTTTCTCCCACGTTAAATTATCAACCTTCTCATTCTCCACCCACTCCCACCCTTCTTCTCATCTCATCGTAGTACAGTGGTAGTCGTCGTAGTTGTCGCGACGTGAGAGACGTTACTTCGCTGACAATTATTGTTGTCACGGCACCGACTCTACGCCAGTCGGTAGCACGACTGACACGTGGAAAGACAGCGTGACGGAAAGTGCAAGGAGAAGCCGGGGGCCGCGCCGTATGGGTGCGTTAGATAGAAAGAGTGCTATAGGTAGATGTCGGATGCTTTAAGTGAAGAGAACGAATGAGAGAATCACAGAGACAGAGAGAGAAAATTAGAGTGACGGACATCGCACACCAGTGAATGAAGGCGTTCTCTCTTATACTATCATTCTCACTCCCTCGCTTGCCAATCGTCTTCCACTATGTGTCCCGCTGGGCTTCTTCCCTTCTTCAACGTCCGGTTCGTGACACCTGCTATATATGCTTCGCGTAATATACTATGTCATGTACCTATATTATAGATACATATATATATATTATATTATACGGTATACAATTGAAAAATAAATAAAGATCTGAATCGAATCTTATGAGCGTGATTTGAGACTGGATGCATATACAAATAGTGTATACTCTCTTTTTCGACATATAATATATATCACACATCAATCTTGACAGCCAATGATCCACATACACCAAACTCCAATTATAAATAGACCGAGATTAATCCTCCTACTTCATCTACTGCAAAGTCATCCTACGTGGTCGTCAAAGTCATATGAGGATTCACAATGTCGATCTTTCAACGTGATAATGGTTATAGTGGGCTTATCAGTTATATGACATTGGCCACGGTGATGAAAACCAGTTCGCTTGATTTTGCCTTCTTAAGAAGCATGCATCGATCATCACCAAACCTTCTTCGTTCGTTTCTCATCGTCGTCGTCGTCGTCATGGCTGTGGTCGTTGTCGTTATGGCGTCCGTCTTCCTTACAACAGGCATTTGGATGAACGGACGTCGTATATATGCTTCATCCATCATCCAAGTCTACCGGATTTGCTTCTCTCAACCGCGTGTATTTTATCGGGGTAGAGGAACAGAGAGAGTAAGCAAGAGAGAGGGAGAGACTAGTAAACGAACGAGCGACCGCTATTTTGCGATATTAATATATACGAGAACGCCATGCACATCAACTGCAGCATAACATTCATGCGCTATTATTATTATCAGCGTCATTATTATCATCGGGCTAATGTAGGAAGCCATTGAACGATTAGTTTAATGAACTGGCAGCTTCTGCGTTATAAGCTACATCAAAAAACAAGAAATATAATAAAAATCATTAATATTGTATGAAAATAAATTTCATACTATTATTCAAATCGTACAGGCATCAATCGTTTTTTTTTTTTTTTTTTTTCTATTCTTCTCGCACGTTTCCACATTAAAGGCAATTAATGTCGTGTCACCCATGAAATTGTTCGCAATTGTCGTAGTGAAAAGAAAAGTAAAGTAAAGAGAGAATGAATGTGTAAAGTGCTATGTAATAATAATGAAAATAGACAGGACTACATTGGAGAATAGGATCGATGTCTTGCCAACTCGCAACCCAAAGTCTCACAACTGCACTTTCATGCTCCCTTTCCATCGCTCTTTGTCTCCGGACTGAGTTCCTGTCCATCACTCACCGTCACTCCAACCCGCGTCTACCGCTTCGTCATTCCCCTCTCTCACTTTCTCGCAGTCCCCCTGCCCCCTTCATTTGCTCACCGATTCCCCCTTCTGCACTTTTCTCCACCCTCAAAAGCGAATATATAAAGAGAAAGAGAAAGCGAGGTTTTCAACCTGATCTTTTTGGTCTTTCTTTTGGACAGCTGCGTCATTTCAATGTACCAAACATACTTTTCGCCAACTTATTCCAACGTATCAAGTATATGTGTATGCGTGCCATCCACGACCCACCCATTTATATATGTGCATAAGGATAAAAGCTGAAAATCTTTAACAAATGATTGAACGTTGAAAAGTCAAAAGAAAAAAGCCTATTGCCAGTTATTTATTACCATCAGAGTTGAGTTGACATGTTGGATTGTGTATATTTCTCTGGATCGATGATGATATTTCATGTTTTAAATGGATATAACACAGCAGAGAATGACAAAAGACGTCGACAAATTCTCTCTGACTTCCTTTTATACAGAATAAACAACATACACATTGATGTACACCTTATCACAAGTGTATCCATCCATACATATATATAAGTAAATATCACAGTGTGATGTAGCTGTACCAATGTGCACAACAGCGCGCGAACTTTATTCTCCGTGTCTTCTGGGAGTGAAAAAGCAATCGGGTTTGTAGATGGATGTGTGTTTGTGTATGAGGTTGGGAGATTCGGTGTTGCAGGGCTTTTCGCACTGTGGCTGTCTATCGCGCGAGATTGAGAATCATCGCGTCCAAATGCGATTGTGCAAGTCTTCTGCTAAAGTGTATATCAATATGGAAAAAATTGAATGAGACATCACACTAAAATAATATTCACTCATGAATAATAGATTTGTGTTTATATTATTTTTATTATTATTATTTTTCTTTTCTTTTAATTTGCGTTTGACATTGGGATTATTAATGTGAATTCAATTTCTCCTATAAAGAGTACAGTCCATTCTTTTCCCCGGATGTATATAGATTCATTATGTAGTTAGGACCGCTGGCAAGATCGACAGTGAAACCATCAGGGAGGAGTGATATATAAATATATATATATGTGCACACGTTCAACTGATGGAGTGAGTGTTGACTTGGGATAACGGCCTTCCCATCGGTCAATCAGTCAGGTAGACTAGACTGTATATATACGTGCTCAGTCTTCGTGCTTTATAGTTTTTCTCTGTATGTATATATATATATTTTCAACTGTGTGAATACCTAGGTATAGAAAAGAATAGAAATGGGCAGAGGTAAAATGAACTTTCTCGTTTTGTGTGGTGAATGTGTGTTCCAAAACTAAAACCATTGCAGTAAAAACCAGGAGTTTTTCCACTTATACTTCCCAATATGTGATTGAGGATTAATTTATGAGTGATGTTGACAGACTTTAAGTATATACTGCAACTGATGGAAAAAATAATTTCAATACGAAAAGCATGTATAAAATTGTATACTACAATACTGGACATTATTCTTTCGATAGTCTAAATTAATCACGTGCAATATTGATGAATATCCGTATCGACGTTGAAAATATCCACGATGTTTCGTGTTTCACCATCCGAAAAGAGAAGGAAAGGAGAAGAGGTGAGGTGGGCCAGTCGCGTAGAAGAACGGATTCACCCGTCAGTCACGTGGATGACAGGCCCACAAGAGAGAGAATCACAATGCGATCCCTTCGCCCGCGCCTTTCTCGTCCTTCCTTCAAACGGCGTTGCCTCTCCTATGTCCGTGTGCAGATAGCTGTCTGTCTACCCGCCTGTCCATCTCTCACACGTTTCTTTCTCGTTTCACCTCTAATATATATATATTTCGCCGATTCTACTGGCGTGTCCATCATCCTTCGCTATGGTCTGTGCACGCGCTTCTTTCTCCCCTTGACTGTGCATATATCAGATACTCGCATCCCATCTTCAATCTTTAAACTCATCTTCTTTCATATAGTGGCTGACTTACCATTAGGAATATGTATGTGTATAAATTTGTTTTATGGCGTATAAACATAAAGAGGCAAATTGGTCGCAGTTGAATTCAGGATTTTGAATTATAATCGGGAATATAAATTCTCCAAGATCATAAATGTAACAATTCTCTTCACAGACATGTGAGTAAATATTTATACATTTACAAATATATATGTTATTGTATTGGGTATACTGCAACTCCAACTACTTGAGCACAAGTTTTACAAGCCTGTAACCCAACTTGTGTAAAGGAAGGATATCTCCGCTTATCTGAATATATCCGTGAATCGTGCGCATGTTTGTCGTGAACGAGAACTAAACCAACCCGAAAGAGAAACGTTACACGTAGCTCCGCTTATACAGATAAGACTAATTATTGTTGTGCATTTCGTCCTCTGGTTTTACTATATATGCATATAAAGCGAACATACATACGAAGATACACATTTATATAAAGCAATAGTGCAGCGAGTACGAGAATGAAGTTGGTGTAGAGAAGGGGGGTAGCAAAACTCTCGTGTAAACATATATTATATACGTACGTGTATAAAGCTATACTAATGTATATCACTCGCACTTTGGCTTACTTATATATATATATATATATATATTTATATCTGTATCTAAGACTCGCCGCGTTCGCTGAGAGTTCCTGAGTGAACCGAGGACAGAAGCAGCGATATCGCGCGGCAACGATCTCCTCGAGTGTCAAGACTTGGCCGCCCGTGGTCGGATACACCACCAATACTACCAATACCACCAATACTATCGTCACACAGTTTCTCCTTGTTTCATCGTCGTATCTTTACCATAGAAGACGAAGGCAAGCGCCGTATGCGCGCCTTGTTAGCGGCTGCCAATAGGGCCACGACGCGATGGGTCGTGCGAGTGTATGTATTTTGCATCGCGAGCTACCACGAGAGAAGAACCCTACCGGGGTCTCTCTTCTTATGTCTCCCTCTCACTCTCCCTCTATTTCACGATATACATAAATATATATACATATATATATATATATATATATATATGTATATACAGATAAACCCTTGTTGACCTTGATGAGGACCATATACGAGAGCTCGCAAAAATCCTCACCATCGAATTTTTTTATTTGCATTTATTTTATTTATTTTTTTTCATACCGAAGCGAATCACACGAGACATCGTGATTGGCTTTCTGAGAATAGCATTCGCGAACGCTTGCACGCTTCACCACAACCACCAAATGTACAATGCTTCTAAATCACTTGGTGGTGTCGTCTCACAACTGATTCCAAAGTGTTTGTTGTGTGCGTTACGTTGTGCACGCCTCGTGCACCATACTGTATATGTCTTTGATTCCAGTCGATTCGCGCGCGCGCCAGGGTGCATATACAGTTGCATCCAAAAGTATAGTGCCGCAAATATTCGGTGCAGAGAAAAATTTGAATAAAATTTTGGAATGTTGAGGTTTTAGGGGTGAGTGATAATGGTAGCAAGGTCAGTCCTTGATATTTTCAATATTCGTAGCTGAATATACCGGGATTTTCTGAATACTCATTATGTCCCTGGAACCACTGATACCAAAGGCAGTTGGAACAAAAGTCCAGATGTCAAAATATTTTTGAACGTTACTGTACATGCCTTCTGCACATATATTCATCGTTCGCGTATTTCACAAACTCTGTTGTGGGAACAAAAGAGTGCGATATGTATACGGACAAGAGTATACATAAACATTGAAGAATGAATGAGATGGCGATAGATAGACTGAGGGAGACAGAGTGGAAAGAAATAAACAAAAGAGAAAGACAAGATAGAGTTAAATGTTGGGGACTATATCAGAAGCGGGCGGGGCTGAAATCCGCCGGTGGTCCGCCCTGGTCCCTTATTCCCTCTGGTTCTTACTAGCTGTTGCATCCAATCGTCTTCTTCGCCGCGCGCGTCTACCATCGTCCGCTGTCCTTTACCCATATATATGCGTTGCCCCTCTTCATTCTATCAGGCGCTTTACTCGCTCGTTTTCCTGCTACCTTCACTATATCCTCTCCAGCTTCTTCATCCGCCCGCGTTCCCCCGTGGCCGTCGAGTACTCGCGCGCGCGGTGGATCCCGGGGGGCAACCCAAGAGACAATGGACAATGGGGACATAAATCTGCGTAATTAGTTGCCGATGCTCCGACGGATCAATGTGCGATCTCCTTTCTCTCCCTTCTTTTACCAGTTGGACCCCGCGAACAAACGATCGTTTGGTTGGCCAGTTGGTGAAGGTAGGAGGACGGTCGGTGGCTACGACGACGACGACGACGTTGTGTTGTCTCCACCCGCAGATATCTCTTTGGTGAGTTGGTTGGGTTCGTAGTTGTTCCAGGCATTTTATACACCCTCCTTGTGATTGTACCAAGGCAAGAAGCCACTTCAGCGACACTCCCTTCTACTTCTTCCTCTTCCTCTTCTGGTATTTTTTTCCCCGTTGTGAATTTTCGAGCAAGATGGCGGATGCAATACGCGTGTGCTTTCTCCACTTGCGTTCTTCTCGTGTCCGGGTTCGTCTTCTCTTTTTTTTTTTTCTTTTTAATTTTATTCCGTTCACTACTCTTCCTCTTTTACCTCTTCTGCTTCTTCTGCTTCGTCTCCTTCTTCTTCGTTTTCTTCCTCTTCTTCCTCTTCTTCTTCTTTTTCTTCTTCCTTTTTTCGATTCTCTTCACCATCAGGGTCTTATTTGCATCTAGCACCTGTCCAGTGTCTCACCTCCGTCTTCCACGGCGTCGATTCCGACGGCCACTCGTAAATCTTGGTCCCCTAAAAACGTGTGCAAAGAGATTCGTTGGGGATTCAGAATCTTCCCAGTTTGTGTTCGAATCCCCCAGCAGTGAATCATTCAACCTTAACCCGTTTAGTATATAAGTATAATGAAAGGATAAAAAAATGAAACGCCAGATAGATAAATGTTTTTCTCTCTCACTAATATCATTATGTTTTTGTCATAAAAAAACAAACAAAAGTCTCCACACAGTCTTCAATATATAAACAGCTGATATTTATCTTTCACTGAGTTGTGAACAGGCAAAAGCACATTCCGTGACGGTGATAGGTAGAAGGTGAAATGTAAACGATTTGATTAAAACTCATAATACCCATGACGGAAGGCATCTCTTTGTCGCGTGCGCGCGCGAGTTCACTATTCCGAACCAACACAATGGTTACCACTGTCGTTGTCATTGTCGTCGGGTGGTCTTCTTCTACTGCGTCTCTGTAGTGACGTTGTCCCGAGAAGTATATAACCTTATATATTCTCTATGACAACATGCTCAAACGAAAGACTGATAAATGAACCGATAGCGTCATTGTTCACTACCGTGCCCATCTGCACCTTTATATATCATTTCTGCAGTACGGGATTTTACACTTGGCCCACGCGAACAGGTGCCGATTGTTTACAGTACTTGCTGCATTTCTCTTATTCCGATATTAAATTTCCTCGGTCTCTCACCACCGCAAAACTCAATTATAATTCAAACATCGTGCTCTTTCAGCCAATCAAGTAGTCGTGTAAAAAAAATTTATAAAACACATCACCATTGTGGATGGAAGAATGGTCGTTAATTTTTCCAAATTAGAAACATAAAGATCAATTTTTTTATGTGAGTTGTTGAATAATTGCAGGGGAAGACGGTATCGAAGGCTCGGGACCTGGCACAGAACTTCAAGCCGAAGAAGGTGATTGTGTAGACGAGGACGGCCCAATAAGTCCAAGTGATCGGGGCTGTCCCCCTGTGGCCAAAGATGATGATGATGCTGATGCAAGTGACGATGAGGACTCAACTACAAGTCCATCAACGCCACCACCAACGTCAGTCTCGTTGAGGTTAAATTCCTCAGCTCTTCGAGACACTGGACCTCCCGACAGGTATGATCCTATATCTATATTAACAACTACAACAGCAATAAATTTATAAAAAGTAGCACTCTCTATGACCCATATATGTACTATAATTTGGTGCAAAACTGTTTACACCCGACTTTTTTATTTATAATTAAAACACCACACCTGCCAACATGTCAGGTATAAAAATACTCTTTGCATATGTCATAAACACATTCTATATGTTTATGGAAGTAAATTATACCCAATGCCGCCGCCGCCGACTGTCACCGTCGCCGACAACTCTCTGGCTTTGAAGCGCCGCTCGTGTGCACCTACGTCTTCTGCCACTGAGTCCTGAATTTGTTTGATCACAACAAATCGCTTGTGGGTTACTCTCGTGTACACGGGGATAAACGAGCACGATATCACAGCAGTTACCGCGGCGTCACTCGGCTAATAGAGATAGGCGCGTGTTCACCCGCTCCCCGATTCGCTCTGTCGGCAGTTCATTCTCTCTTCCTCTCTATCATCCATACATTCCCACATATACACACACTGGGATTTCCCCCCCACTTCACCCCTTGAGCACCCTCTATCGCCCCACTCTCCACTTATTTCCGCACCATACTCAGCCCCAAAAACTTCCCCTGCATGCGTACCGGTGGTCCCCTTTCATCTCACTGCACGCGCATTCGGTATTCAGTCAGGGGAGACTCAGTTACGAGCGAACCGTCGACAGGTCTGGAAGCACGCGCCCCATATCGTCAAGTGTGAATGTGTGTTTGAGTGGTGCTCTCCACGTGTTTTCAACTATACATACTGTACCACACTACACGCGCCCACGCTCTATTCATCGTATGACGACTAAACTTTCTCACGGTTTAACAGGTATTATGTACTTTTTTTTATACATTATATATATATAAAAAAGGACCTTTTGCTTAAATTACCCCCATTTCATTTGATTTTTAAAATATTACGATGAATAAATGAGTTTAAATACTACATGATAATGTCGCGTGCTTGTAGACGAATATTATTTAATATTCATATGTATGTTCTCTCGTGTTGTCTCATTGCCAATGGGATCGATTATGCGAATTTAAAGCTGGCGAATGGCGATTAATCAAACGTGTTGTCTTGCAATATAGCGGTTGTGTCATCGTCCATAGATATACATATACATCTGCGCACATTGCGACTACATATCGTTTGCAGCATAGTCACAATATAATATCATGGTGCGCGATCTCGGTGCCATTGAACTGCTTGTATATATATATATATATATGTATATACATTGGCGTTCACTCGCGCAATGCATCCCTACTACTATTACTACTATTACTACTACTACTACTGCAACTAGTATAAATACACTGTGCTTCCTCTATAAATACTACTCTCAAACAGCATTCTTCTCCCAGGATCAAAATAGAGCAAATGTATGCTTTGGTGTTTCAGGGAGCCAATGAGTCCACGCTGTCCCTCGCGGGATTCTCGGGAATCGTCCGGACCTACAGCCGGAAGTCCCCCACCAATCGCAAGTCGCAGTAGCGTGAGTCCAGTCAGTCCAACAAGTATTGTACCACTGTCTGCTCATCCATTGCTGCCTCCGCACTCCGCCGCTGTCATGGCTGCTTACATCCAACAGACCCACCAACGATTATTGCTTGGACATTCGCCACTCTCGGCACGGGGCTCTGTATCACCATTGGTAACATCCTCATGTTCACCACCCGCAGCGTCCACAGGACTACTTGTCTCACCAACCAGCGCCGGTGAGATATCACCTGCGGCGACACCACAACCAGCAGTACTCGATTTTAGCACGAGAAAAACATCGTCAGCCGACGAAGATGATGACGAGCATATTCTTAATTTGAGTAAACCGCCAACGCCATCATCATCAAGCGAAACGAATAATGGACCGTTGGATCTTTCGGTATCTGGACGAAAACGGCCCGGTCATGAAAATGATTCACCACCACCGCCACCACGAAAATCATCGAGACTCGGTGGTAATACAATTCCATCAACAGCAGCACATCAAGAATCACCAACATCAGCCGCTGCAGCTGGTGCATTTGGTCGACCGCCCGTTGTTTCACCATGGACATCGCCAGTTGTCGCCTCACACTTTCCGTACTTTGCCGCTGCAGTAGCGGCCGCTACTAGTCAACAACAACTATCGCCCAAGAGTACACCCGGGATTGTCGATCATCATCAATTGTGGAATGGAAAAATGAAACCACCAGCGGCATTAGATAAACCTTATCAGCCAAGTGAGGCTACAAAGGCATTGGAAAAAATGAGTGAATTGAGTAAACTTGGTGGTGAGGAGTTATACCGATCGCCGTCAAGTGGCGGTGCAGGTTCTGGCGCCAGCTCAGCGGGTAGCAATCCCGGTGGCGCTTCTGGTAGTCGTCACAGCGCTTGGCAGTCACATTGGCTTAATAAAGGTGCAGATCAGGCTAAAGATGTTCTCAAGTGTGTATGGTGTAAGCAAAGCTTTCCCACACTCGCGGCAATGACGACTCACATGAAGGAGGCGAAACATTGTGGCGTCAACATGCCCGTCCCGCCCCCATCGTCTGGATTACATTCTCATCCATCGTCAATGTCATCCATACCCACATCTCAACATCAACATCAACACCAACACCAGCATCAACAACACCAGCAGCAGCAGCAGCAGCAGCAGCAACAACAACAACAACATCAATCACACAATAGTTCAGCTGGCGGCAGTAACAACAGTCATACAACACCCAGTAGTAAACAAAGTCCTTCGGAATTAAATCTTCTAATCAAGGAGACTATGCCATTGCCACGTAAACTCGTACGCGGCCAAGATGTGTGGCTGGGCAAAGGCGCTGAGCAAACGCGGCAAATTCTCAAGTGCATGTGGTGTGGCCAAAGTTTCCGTTCATTGGCCGAAATGACATCGCACATGCAACAAACGCAGCACTATACTAATATCATTTCTCAGGAGCAAATAATATCGTGGAAATCGTCTGATGAGGGAAAGGGTGGTGGAGGGGGACCTGGTAGTGGAATTGGTGGCGCTGGTGGAGGTGCAGGAAGTGGTGGAATGCCACCTGGTAGCGGTGGTGGGCCGCATGGCGGTAATACTGGAGGTCCGGGTGCTGGTAGCACTACCAGCAGTCATGTTAGCGCTGTATTAACGTGCAAAGTGTGCGATCAGGCATTCAGTTCATTGAAAGAATTGAGTAATCATATGGTTAAAAATTCTCACTATAAAGAGCATATAATGCGATCGATAACGGAGAGTGGTGGTCGTAGGCGACAGACACGTGAAAAGAGGAAAAAATCATTGCCAGTTAGGAAATTATTGGAACTGGAGCGTGCACAAAATGAATTCAAGAATGGGGATATCGGTAGTGGTGGTGGTGGTGGTAGTTTGGCACACAGTTTGGGTAAACACGCTGGTCGAATAACGTGTGAAAAGTGTGGGGATAAAATTGAAACGACAATTTTTGTTGAGCACATACGTCAGTGTATCGGTGCAGGCGCCGTAAGTATAAATCAACGGAATTTTTTGAAGACCGCACTCATGTCCAATAATATGACGCCCATTATTCCAACGACTGAGAGCGGTCGAAAGAGCGTCAATGAGGATACATCGTCGGTGTCATCACGACATCATCGATCGCCAAGTTCAGCTAGTGATACAACAACTCCGGGTAAAGATACGCCAACTCCTAGTGCCAATGAAAATACAACAACCACATCCTCATCGCCATCCGTACTCAATGCGATTGAAAAATTAATTGAAAAGAGTTTCGATTCGCGAGTACGGCATGGTACGCAGGGATTACATCATGCGCAACCGGGTGCACCAATGGGCTCGAGTATACTTAAACGTCTTGGTATTGACGAGAGTGTTGACTACACCAAACCACTCGTTGATCCGCAAACGATGAATCTATTGAGAAGTTATCAGCAACAACAGCAACACCATTACAATTCATCGAGTGCGGCAGCGAGACGTGAACGCAGTGGCAGTGAATCGAGTTCGATATCAGAGCGTGGCAGTAATCGAACAGACACAATGACACCTGAAAGACGTATGGACCTATCAATGAGTCACGACCGACTGTCATCCGGGTCACATCGTCGTGCCACACCTGACAAACAAAATAATCCAATTCCAAGTCGACATTCGGTGCCGGAGGAATCCGGTGATGAAGAATCATCTATTGTAGTGAAAAAAGAACCACGCGACGACGACACTGAACCAACGACTGCCAATGAAGACGATCGTAGATCTGTCACACCACGTGACGTAGTGGTGAAGAAAGAAGTTGTGGATGATGCAAGGGATGAAGAGGAATCAACGACTTCCTACAATTGTCATGGCCGTAATAGTACTAATGAAAATACAGACGAGGCAAGAGAAGCCCCATCGCCACAAATAAATCCTGCTACACCTCGGCCAGCCAGTAAAATGGAGCAACAACAGCATCATCAGGTTGCACGGAGTCCATGTAGAAACAGTACAAGTAGTCCGGCAAGTAGTGATCGTTCGGTAACACCACGTGGCACACCAGATACGAAAGCATCTAGCAGCCTTGGTGCACTCTCGTCAATGTTTGACAGTTTATCCGGCGTTGGCGGAGCCACTGGTGGCAATTCAGAATCCCAGTGTCGCAAAGCCAGCAGTCATCCACTGGCAGCACTGCAAAAACTCTGTGACAAGACTGAAACACGCGGACCAAGTGGTTCTAACAATAGCACACGATCTTCATCATTAAATGCCAATCAAACAATTTCTGCCGGTAGTAGCGGCGGAAGTTCAGCGAGTTCGAGTCAGGGTGCGGGTCCAACACCAGGTGCAATTCTGGCTTTCAGTTGGGCGTGCAATGATGCAGTAGTCACCGCGGACTCAATAATGAAATGTGCATTTTGCGATACGCCATTTATATCAAAAGGCGCATACAGGCATCATCTATCAAAGATGCATTTTGTCAAAGACGGCGTTATTCCGGATCCAATGACAATTGGTCGATCGGCTGCTGCAGCAGCTGCTGCGGCCATTGCCGTTTCACAATCGTCATCGGTTAGTGGACCGAGTCATAGTGCTTCATCGCCATCAAATAGTCAGCGCAACAAGTCACCGCCTGGTCCACAGGCAAATGGTAGCCCATCACAACCCGCGGCGTCGCCACTCGAAGAGAGTCCTCACTCGAAGTTTCTCAAGTATACGGAGCTGGCCAAACAATTGTCTAGCAAATACGTATAGTCCGAGCCGCGTAAGTAGCGGTGCCATTTGTACATAAGTGTATCTATAGTATAACGAACGACTGCATACAAGCGATGTATCGCTCAGATAGATAGTCTCCCACTTCCCTCCTTGTCTATCTTTCTCGCGTTCTCTTCCCTATCCTCTCCCTCGCCTCTTACTATTTAATCCTGCCGATAACGTGACGTCGATGATTGGAAGATTGACTCGAGATATCTCACGTTGAATAGTTTGATTGTTGTGAACAACGTGAAATATCGAAAAACATGCAATATTAATTTGGTTGTTGTCAATCTGGTTCACTCTTCCGATTGTTTATTGTGTTGCGTTCGTCGCGCGTCTTGTCATTCCTTAGTCATTGGGCACATTTAACGTGTTCCGTAATTTGACTGTGGTAGAAAACGAGATATTTCTCCTCCTCACCACCCAAAAAATAAAAAAAAAATAAAATAAAAAAAAAAAACGAATCCCGCGATGGGAAAGACTGGCTATATAGGGGTGGCTTACGTATGCGCTCATCTTCTCTTTCGTTCGCTCTCTCCGAAATGTAATGAAATTTCAAAAATCACTGCTCCGTCCTCGCGACCTGTTTTTTCATATTATTACCATATTTTAATTCATCATGTATTAATACATCTTCGATTTAAATTGATTGAAATACACGAAAATGTCATTGGTAAAATTGAAATTATCTTGACTTGACAGGTGAAACTGATTTGTACAATTTAAATATAGCTATTTCATATTCAACAGTTTTGGTGTATATTCATATTGTATGTCAATCAATCATGAGCAATTTATTTGAGGATGGGGTCGCGATTGTATCATATTTTGTTTTTGTATTTCCTGTATTCTCCCAATGAATAAAACCAAAATTACTTGAGACAAATAGAATGACAGTGCGTGGCTCTTCTCCACCATCGCCCACTAATGCTAGGACACATTAAAAAATGTTGTAATATAGAGTGCGCGTGGTTCGTGTTCGACCAGTTCGGAAGTGCGTTAATTAATTGTGATGCCACCATATCTCGCGCCACTGCTGAGTCATGTGGCTCGGCGTACGGCTAAGTTTGTGATGTTTATAATAAAAAAAGGAAAAGAAAATGTGAAAAAAAAAATGAAACAAAATAAAAAAAAAAAAAGATTCATTCAAGCAATTAATGCTCGGACGGAAGTCGGAGCGACAAAAGTCAAAATGAGAGAATGTCAAGCGAAAAAAATTAAAAAAAATAATAGGTTGAAAAACGATGAAAATAAATATAAATCTAAAAAGAAAATTAAGATAACGAATATACTAAAAAAATGAGGAAAAAATAATTCGACTAGAAAACAAAGCTTATACCTTATCACCTGTCGCAAGGTCGACTGTCAGTATATGTATACCACCTTTTTAGATTAAGAAGAAAAAAAACTATAGGTTTTTAGGCATAGAATAGAATAGCGCTCGTCCTTGTATAGGTCAATCTCTTTGTTGAATACTTACGAAATGTATAATCGCAAATATGCGAGCGCGTTCGAATTATGCCTGTGCGGAAAATTCAAGTAAAAAGAAAGAGAGAACGAAAAAATGAACACATGAAGAGAGGGAGAAGCGAGAATGATGGGAAAAGATGAGTGCGCCACGCGGTGCAATACCGAGGGTTTATTATCGCAAAATTACTAGATGTCGTTGATTATTTACGCGACTCATTTGTCGCACATATTATTATTAATTATTATCATAATTCTATTATTATTATTATTATTATTATTATTATTATTATTATTATTATTATTTTTTGAATATGCGCAATGACTTATGTCGTGTATAGAGATCATTGTATATTTTATTTGTTTTTAAACATATATTTATTGCGCCAATCGAGCCCACGCGTCTCATTACGTGTAAAATATTGTCATTATTATCATTCGAATTAACTCGCAAATACTGTGTATATTGAATTGAAATTATTATACATAAAGATAATGAAGATGATGCCGAACAGTGATATTGCATGAAAAAAAAAAAGAATAAAAAATAAAAAATAAATAAAAATGAGTAAATAAATAAATAAATATTTGGGCGTGTGGAGTGAATGTGTGTGATGGTAAAGTGCGAGCGAATGAAGTGTACTAGATGTGAGACGACCAGTGATGTAGAAAAAAAAATAATATTAATAACTGATGGATGGATGAATGAATAAAATGAGAGTAGTGAAGATCGATTCAACTGGAATGCAGATTGAAATAGTAAAAGAAATAAATAAATAAAAATGAAGGTGAGAATAATGTATGATTCCGAAAATTCAGTCAAAGAATAAACGGAAGTTGATGAAAAAAAAAAATAAAAAAAAACACAATTGTATACGTATTCCTTGTAAACTCTAATTCTTCCATCGCGGACTTTTAAAGTATTTATCAACATAATAATATTAATATTATTATTGTAATTATATACGACTGCTGAGTGTGTGATGATCGAGCACGAATTTTCGTGGTACTGAGACACAGAGTGAGCAAATAACAAACAAAACAGAAAATTAAATAAATATACGAACAATTAAAAATGATAAAAATCAATGCACGAGATTCGACGACACATTCGATGTGGCAATGAAATCATATGAAATAAATAATAGATTGCAAGGGGGGTAGGCAAAAAAAAATTATGAGATATCGTGCGTTCTCAAAAACATGAAAAAAAAAAAAAAAAAAAAACTTTAAGATGAAAATGAACGATTTGAAAGAGGAGAAAGAAGAAAGAAACAAAAGGTATACACCCTTACGTGAGAATGAAATGAAAAAGCAACCACAAAGAATATGCATCATGTATACGCGAAACTCTTGAAACCATTTTACCAGATTTGTCATTATTTAATTATTTCGGTTGTATTTTAAAATGCAATTAAAGCTCAAATAAATATATATGTTATAAACTATATTGAATTGACATATTGTAATTTATTTTCTGTCATAACAACCAACCATTCCAAAAATACTTTTCACTCAAGCCTCTATACTTGTTCCATTTTTTCCTGTTTTTCTCTCTACCATTCTCTTTCGTCTTTTTCCACCCACGTGTTGCATCAATTCGAATTCACCATCCACTTACTCACTCGCTCACATTTAGCATGTGAAAAGAAAGTGAATGCTGTGGAAGAAAAAAAATACAAATATATACATACACGTATAACAAACGCTACCAGAAAAATCACCAAATTTATTACATCGAATGTCACACGAACGCCAACATTTTTGCATGAATTGCACAAAATATTTCCTTAAATCTCGGTATATTCGGATTATTACAGGCACGCCCACGCATTAATATATAAAATTTATAAATATTCACATGAAACATAAATATTATTTTTTCCAAATACCACACAAGATTATCGTAAATTCATTTAGTCAAGTAGCAATGATGCACCGCCACCACTGCACAGTCTTCTCAGATATTCTCCCCACTTCGATACACAAGGCTGCTAATTACACATACACGTTTTCATGGTGTATACCGACAACAAATGTTGGTTGTATTGTGAATCAGCTAATAGGGTCTATACACATACACTCATGTACTCCACCCTGCGGAGAAACGACGAGAACTCGAGCTGCTATACGAAGAGTGTTATCGCACGACAATCTTGCGCCAGGTACGTACAGCATTCGAAGGATTCCTCGATTCTCATGAAATCGCTCGATCGAATTTCATTTTTTTCTTTGTTCAACGTATTTTGCTTTTTTTTTTCTTTTTTTTTTCACCATTTCTTGATTTTAACTGAACGTATAATTTTTTTCTCCAGTATTTATTTGTTTCTTCATTCATTTTATTATTCATTTATTTATTCATTTAGAGCGGGATGTGAAAGCGCGTGCTTGCATTTAAATTCTCTAGCACAGGAGCATTCATTGTGAAAAAGGAAAAATAAAATGGATTGGTATAGAGTGGGCACGTTGTGTATTGCAGAGACATCGCGCGGGCACAGGTAACTGGCAAATCACGACGAAGGTCAATTCAACCTTTAAACATATACACAAAGATATACCTCATATATACATATATAAGAATAAAAGGTCTGTGCTGAAAACGGTATCGTCGCTTCTCGCACGCGGTTAGAGTGCGAGTTGCTGAGGTGTGGAGTATCGTATGTGCTTCAGGTAAAGCCTATCTGCAACCGAGAAGTTGCAAGGTGAAGGAGGGAAGAAAAAAAAGGAGTCAACGTCGTGGCACAGACGAGGGCCGCCAAGTTGCGCGCACAAACCGGTCGCACATCCCTCTCTCTCTCTCTCTCTCTCCCTCTCGCCCTCCTTCTTTTTTCTTCCTCTCTTCATATACACATTCACACATACTCATATACATACATGGGAGATACGCTGCATGCCGCAGATACGCCAATACTTTTATTTTAACTGTAATGCGCTAATGAATTGATACAGCGGCTCTATACGGCTATAGTTGCACCAACCGCATCTCTCTTTCTTTTATTCACTATACCAACTTACACATATAAGTATATATATACAGTCACATACACGACATCCCTCTCTCTCTCTCTCTCTCCATATACTCTTTAATCTCCCCTTGCCCCTCTGATTGTCGTGTGGTCATAGTTTGCCTTGGCTTGGGACTTTGGCTTCACTCTTATGTGCTCGTAAATTCTTCCGCGTATAAAAGGCCCCCAACGATATTCAAACCAGCGAACGATGGGGACAGTCACTCTCGTGGTGCGTTTGCCCCGAGGATCGCGCGCCCATTAAGGGAAAATTCTCCGGTACAAGCTTATGGGAGAGCGAAAAAGAGCAAGACGCGGAGAGAAAAGAAAAGAGAAAGAAATACCAATGTCCCTTGGCTTATTCTTTGAAGAAAATAACATAGTCGCTTGCAGTTCAGATTTATTGAGTTGACATTCTTGGATATTTATCCTTTTGATAAATGAGAATAGAGAGAGGGAGAGTTAATATACATTTGACGGTGAGAAAAGAAAGATGGAAATAAATAAATTAATGCATCAGGGGATATTAAATGAAGGATAAGGCCACAAGTGTTGTTGAAACCAAGAGAACCATTATATACCACTCGAAAAGCAGAGCATAAAGTGCACACCCACGAGGACATGAGTGCGCTCGCTCCAACACATATATAAATATATATATATATATATGTATATGAATGCGAGAGTGAGTAAGAAAAGGAGACATGGTGGAGGAAGAAAGGAGGGAAGAAAAAAAGAAACGCAGAGGGAGTCAGCGCGCGGGATTGCCTGGAGGGTCTCGGTAATGAATTCGTCTAATGGGTCGTAAAGAATGCGATCTTATGGTGCAAGAGCTGAAGAAAATAAAATAGCTACCGGTTCAACCCAAAGAACTCTTAAACTAACCCTCGCCTTGAAGAAGAGGAACAACTGCCCGTGTGCATATACCAATTTCAATAGATATTCAAACGTGTTGGATTCATTTTATTTTTTATTTTTTTTTCGCGATACTATTCTTTCCTTACTTTTAATCGTTTCGGGGGAGAACCACTGTATATATATATACCTTTGACTGGTAACTCTCTCAATGTGAAATCAGTAATTCTTCGTCGATGGGTCCCTCGATGAACCCAAGCGGCACAAATCTCCTTCCCTCTTCTATTTCTCTCGTTTTTTTTATTTTTTTGTTCTTTCTCTTTTCTTTCTCTTCTCCAACCCCAGTACAGTCCGCATTCGCGTAAGCGCAGTCCGTCTTGGACACGTCCAAGCGTTTCTGTTCTTTATGTGCGCCATGGAAGAACTATGTGGTCCCCAGTTCCTATCTATATGCTATAAAATGTTGGACTCTCTTTATCGCCGTCTCTTTTACTCCCTCGCTCACATCCAATCTTATATATATCGGTTACGGAGTATTCGTGGCCCTGATGTTGCTGCTATGGCCGGGACTTCACTTCAGCACCTTCTACGACGATAGATAGCCATATAGACGATGAGAAAGACGACAACGGCGACAACGACGACACAACGACTCTTGTGTGTACACACATACACCAGCAAAGAGACAAACCTCTGAGAGGTATTAGAGAGTCACCAAAAACTCGGAGATTTAGAGATAGTTTAAGATTTGTGGCGGTCCTGTCTACCGTCGATAACCGCTTACTGCTTCTATACTGGCTTCTGGTGGTGGTAATGCCAGTGGTGGTGCTGATGCTGATGTTATATCCCTGTGTCACACCATTCATTATGTGCCTCGATGGGTGAACCTTGCGCGACCATGTCAGCCGAGTTTAATCCACTTTTATGTATACTTTTGTTTACGCAATCTCTGTTTCATGATCAGGAGTCAAAACTGTTTCCATTCATACTTTCGACACGGAAGAGACGACAGAATTAAGAGGAAAACTTTCTTTTTTGTATATTTTTTATATTAACCCAGTGGTGAGAGAACCACCATGCGCAAATGAGGGTTAACGGTTGAGTAAAAAACATATACAAAGATAAATTTTATGTTGTTCATTTTTTATTTCAAGACAATGTTATTTTGTAGAGGAATCACATTTAAATTTCGTTTCACGATGAAGATGTCTGGATGTCCGAGGCTAATGCGTGGGTGAGCCAGCTGCGGTTCAAAGTTTTGTATAAAGGTATATTAATACATGTATTTATACCTACATAAATGTATATATGTGTGCACACACCCGCTGATTTCGCCAGTGGGTGTTCACACCACTACAGTTGATATATATATATATAAATTCGCACTTGCAATGGCGCACAAATTCATATATGATCACCACTCAGTTAATGAAGATGCCCCTCCATGGAATATTATTTTCTGCATTTTAATTACCGTCGTCTTGAATTATATACCTGAAAAAAAAAAATGAAAATTCCAATATAAATATTCACATTTATATTTAAATAATTTTGTTTCAACATTTGGGTTAGAGTAATTTGTAATATCATGTGATGAGAAGATCTGTCATGAGGTTCCAGAATTAATTCTCTCTTTCTCTCTTTCTGGGTGTAAAGATTTACATGTCTGGTAGTGTTTTACGAGGCCACAAAGTGCCGCTCGCTCAGTGCTCTCTTTCTCTCCCCCCCAATATATATATATATATATATATATGTACCCGCACCTCTCTCACAACAACGCGCCGGCGCGCACGCTTATAAACACGTCATTCTATATCGTCTCGCCAACCCCATTATTCAAAACTTTACAATGCTCTTATATCTTAAGAGAACAGTTCTTTGCGTGCCGGATCACAAATTAAAGATTTTGCCGCGCGATTTACACCAACTCTTGTCCCTCCTCCTCCCACTTCCTCCCTCACTCACATCCACACCCACATTCGCAAACACATTTCTTTTTTCTTTATCTGTGTATTGCTGTTTGTCTTCGTACCATTTGTTGTATCAATATCAAGATAGATTTGGCTGGAGTAATATCACTTGGTGAGTAAACATAACATGTATGCATTATGCGGCAGTCTTTGTTATAATTATATATTGCTAATATCTTTTATCTGTTTTAGATATTGTAACTACTTTTGTCTACATTATTACTGTATCTATCATAAACGTGAGATAACCTAACTGTATCACGAGCAAGGACACATTATTGTGGACACGTGTGTTTTCATATATGCATATCGGAAATTGAAAAAAGAAGATCTATGTGTATATAAATATATTATAAATGCAATTTATGAGTTGAGGATGTTCACAAAGACTTGTACTGTGTGTGAGTGTGTGTGCGTCATCCTTATCGAAGGCACCCGGACACACGGACCCATGAGTTGGCGCGCAGGTGTCAGAATGAAACGATGCTTTATTATCACGTTCGTGGCAACGTGTCGACTATGTGTTCGGGGTCCCCGGAAGTTGTCCAGAGATAGAAGACTATAAAGCACGACACTTCACAAACGGTTTCGTCAGTTTTATTTATAATACTTGAACAAAAATAAATTATACAAATTCTAGAGACAGACACTTATATATTAATTTTGTGAGTTGGAATAATTTTTATTTGATAAAAATATTTTCGTAGAAATGAATGAACGTCCAAGAGTAATTT
This sequence comes from Zele albiditarsus, assembly GCA_958496275.1. NCBI lineage: Eukaryota > Metazoa > Arthropoda > Insecta > Hymenoptera > Braconidae > Zele > Zele albiditarsus. The sequence continues at coordinate 15,073,460 of OY292410.1, forward strand.
CGAATTCGGAATTGTTTGAAATTAATCATTAAAATTCCTATGGTGACCCAAAGGAAAAGTTTGTGTCACTCCTAAATTTCAACCTTATGTGTTGGTTTACACACTCACACACACACACACACACACAATCTCTTTCTCACTTCGTTGGTAAATTTGTCGGATGGATTTTGGTTGATGCAACCACTAATCCAGGAATTTCAATTCACTATTTCACTACCAATAATATAAAATTCCCAATAATATTCAGCTTAATTAAATGTATACATAATTTTCCATCAATCAATCCTATACATATATATTCATTTCAATTAAATTATTTCCCTCTTACACCTACTATCAATTCATCAAATGCACTATGATGTCCATCTCAATATATATATATATATATATATGCAATGTACAGCTTATGTCTGTGGGAGCTATGCACACTGATCCTTTCACTTTGGTACAGGTGGCAAGGGTTAAATTACAACCAACTAACTCTAATCGGTAATTGCTCGTAACGTTTAATTTATACGGTATTAAAATGTGTGATGATGAACATATATTATATACCCATGATATCAAAATGTCTAACAGATTATTCTTGATGACACGCACATACACGTAGCATCAATATATAACTGTTTGATGATTAGTTTAATGTCTTTGTTTTATAATTATAAATTGTTTTTTGTGAAAATCATTCACAATTTCGGTAGGAATATAATATAAAAAATAAAAAATTCAGTTCAGTGTTTGGTCTGGTGATAGAAAACTATACCACAGACACATAATATGCATGTGTTTCGTTGAGTTACTCTATTGCTCATTCATAAGAACTGGTGGTGTTTCTGATGCTGCTGCAAGACCAAGTGACTCAAGAGACTATTTTTCAGTTTCTTATAAATATTCATTCTTTCGCCTGGGCGCGATGAGTCGGAGAAAGACTCGTATATAGAAACAGACTCAGAGAAAGAGCAAGATATAGAGATGGTTGCAGGTTTCAGCACTCGCGCGCACCGCAGGCGGTAAGTCGCTTTAAGAGCGCTAACGAGCGAGCCCTCGACTTGAAATGAAACGAGAAAGAGGGCGCCGTGGTACTTATATCTCTCTCTAGCACGCTGTTTCTCACTCTCGTTTTCTTTCTCCATTTGAACATTGGAGGGTGAGAAGGCACTCTAGTGCAATCCCCGCGCTGCCGTGTGCCAAGTTGCGCGAATTTGTTTAATTACAAGTTAGGCCGACGATATACATTAGCAATGTAAATATACCCTCACTCTTTCAACCCCCTGTTTTCTCTCACTCATTCTCTTGTTTTATTCTTCTTCACTTCTTCTATATGCTATATAGGAACATTGCAAACCGCGAGACGAGTGCGCAGTTCTTCCGTCCGCATTAAAGCGAAGGGGGAGAAACGAATTAAGAGTCACATATATATATACATATATATGAATTGTATATGTATAAGAGCGAAGACTATACTACTAGAGGGCGTTCGTCTGCGTCGCTGGCGCTGCCACCGACGTGATTTAACGTTTCTGTTTCGACTCTCTGGAACTCGCCCCGCAGTCGCAATGCCGAAGCTTATACTGTAGTCTATATCGTTCCACGAGCGACCTGGCCGTTATTATAACTATGATTTATGACGTTTATATCGTCTTTGCGATATAAATTCAAAGTTTGCACCAGAGAGTGGCGTTCGCTTCTGACGCGACACTATACAGCACAGACACACACATATATATATATATGAATGTTTATGTTCGTTCACTTGCTCTTTGCATCAAGAAATTAATATACACATTTATTTTTATTGATGCAATTGGATGCTTGAATATATTGTTACTGCAAAGAATGTTTTTTAATAATAGAAAATAAATACCAAACATTTGCAATGAAAATAAATGAAACTGTGAATTAAGATCTACTCGACATATAATTTCGATTTGAAATCACTTGTAACTGTATATATCTCATGTGCCTCAATCTCGGATTTGTGAGATTTAATTCAAATCATTTTTTTCTCGAATCGATAGATAGACAGATAGAGTATAACGGAACGCTCTTGCCGGAACTCACAGAGACTTGTGGATGACTATTGGAGCGAAGCCAGTTCGGAAAGAAGTACTTTCGCGCGGTTATTTGTGTGGACAAAAGTAACGTGCTTTTGCGTCCGTTGTATATTGCCCCATTGGATTGGATGAAGAGTATGAGGGTGAGGGGTGGAGACGAAGAAGGAGGTATCTAGAGGGATGAAGTAGACATATAGGAAATACTCTTATTGTCGCGAGAATCGTGTCCACTATGCACACGAGAAAAACGGAACAAAGACTGCGTATTACATATTCTTGAATTATCTTCACGACCGTCCGTATGTCGCGCGCGCGCGCTCACTGACCATCGTCCTCCTCTCAATGTTTGCTCCATCTTCTTACAACGAGGATCTTATTTTATTATTATTTCTTCTTTATGTTAAAAATAACTTCATTTTATTTCATTCCATTTGGTTGTTTTTTTTTTTTGTCAAAAGTATTACCACTATGTATAGTCGTTGAGAATCTCTTGAATTTTGTTTGGCTCCCGGTCAGAGTACATATAATAACTTTGTATACGAGGTACCGCGTTCACTCATTCTTTTTCTTTCCTTCGTCTCTTTCCATTATTTTTTTTTTTTTTTCTTATTTCACTGTTATGAAAGATGCTGCTCCACACGCGATCGGATTTTCCATCGATTGGACACACGCCGTGAATGACCAGAAAACAACGAGAAAAAAAACTACAATATTACTCCAGCCATTATTATATTCGTTTGTTTTCTCTTTCTTTTTCACTGTGACTTCCAACCGCGCGCACTTTAACGCCGCGCCACTGTCGACAATAAATTACGTCGACTTCACATAAAGTGTGATTGTATATATTTATGTACACATACCGTGTATATATGCGTGTAGAGATCTATCCCTTTACCTTTGCTCGTTCATCCTCCTGCGTTGTCTTCAACGAAATAACCAAACATATCGTCAGAAAAACTCAACGCGATTAGGCATGTACAGGATTAATATATAGAGAGAAAAATATCTATCAGATTAATGACGAGAGTGAGTGAAAGAGTTTTGTGTGTAGTTCTATACTGCCACTGCGACAACAACAACAACTACTACTACTACTCAACGCTTTATTCCCTCTCTATCTCACCCCGTCTGGCATTTTCCCCGAGATTAACACCTATAACTCATTCGTTGTGGCTCGCGAGTGTCACTTGTAGCTATGCTATAATTGCCAGCATAAATCAATCGTAGCCCCGATGAGATCATAAACCGGAGGCGATACACAGACTATTTGTACGTACATAATGACGAGTGTTATTATAGGCCATTCGATATCAGTGTCGCTCACATCCACGTGTACATCATCTTCAACACTTATTACTCTATATTTATATCAACATCTATTCCAATATAAATATATATATATATATATATACATATATATGAAGGTGCGATATAACATTGTTGGTAAATAATCGGTGTGAGGGAATTGGCGTAATATATAATGTATAGAAGTAAACGAGACTGTACGAGTTATATTGCTACACACATTCTCTCATATATATTGCCAAGTGCAAAAAATTTTGATGGGGTCGAGGAGGTTGATGGTTGTACGCGTCAATTGTCTTTCATCGATAAACATCATATACAAGCGACACGCCTGATATTCTATATATCAATATATATATATATATATACATACACAAGAAAGGTATATACTTATAAATTGTTGGAAAGATGCGCGCGCGAATAGAAAGGGCTCACGCGCCGCTATCTTCACCCCAGCCTCCAGGGAATTCAATAACTATAGATCATCTCGATCCGTGAGTTAACGTTGCCCGGTGCTTTTACGAGCATACCGATATCGAAGCGCTACTTCTTTTCCTCTCCGCCACATCTCCTTCTCCATGTATATATATATATATATATATATACTCTTTCTGTGAGATGTTCTCATCCCTTTCTCCACAACACCATGTTATGAGTCCCGTGGCCGACAGAGTCGATCGATCGCTTCTCTTCCACAATATATAATACAGCTTCTTCAAGTATATATAATATATAGAAGCAATACACATATATATATATATATATATATTCAACAAATATGTTTCGAAGTTCAAAAAAATAAATTGATTATAAATTATAGTGATAATTCTTTCATTTTTTTGTTATTTTAAGCTTACTGCATCTGTCTAATTCCAATTTCCTCAGTATCTCATTTAATAAAAATTCATTATCAGTTCTCACAATATTTCCCACAGCAATATGTAGTTGGAATATCATATCAAGCTCCAATATGTCATCTATATTATCCAACTGACATTTTCACTTCAAATTATTTCGATAGACGCAAAAAATATTATTTCATTGTAAAATTCTTATGTAATTCAGGGAATTGATGAAATGTTACAGCCACGACATAGCTCTTAATATAATATTATAGAAAAATGTCATTTTTATGGATAATGTTGTTTTTATGGACACACACTCGTCGTCCCAACATATATACCAATCCCTCCGGGAGGGCTGAGTCAAAATATTGAGACGGCGTTTATTTAGCAGAGGAGATATATGATATGACGCGGACAATATAATGCATTGTATTCAAATACGGAAGCCCGTGGAGTCGTGACCGGGAGCGTATAGAGAGACTCATTCGCTCCCACTCTCTCTCTCTCTCTCTCTCACTCTCATTCACTCTCTCTTCGTCTCTCTCAGTTGCACTCTCTGTTGTCTCCTTCAGTCTTCTGCGACTGCCTCCCGCGTGCCATTGGATACGCGCTGGTATATGCACATACTCTTCCTCTCTCGCTTTCCCTTATATATTCCTTCGCCACCTCACTTTCAACGTAGTATATATATATATATATCCATTCATGGTAAACTCTCGGCTACTCGATCCGCGCCCATGCAATATTATAAATAATATTCCCGTGTATGCTCAGTGTGTGCGCGACTCTTTCGCGATGGGATTAGACAGTCTCCTGGGTCCGCCAAGAGTATATGCACTTGTGTATAAGTATATACATATGTATGCATACGCGTGTGTATGTGTGTGTGCGGTTGTCGCATGACGGGAAGAACTGCGCGTACGTTACCGGCTATCTCTGATCCATATCAAATGTGACCGAGTCCTTCTCTCTCCAAAACATTCATTTTATTCCCCTTTTTTCCCTTTTTTTTTTCTTTGCATATAAATACATTCCATTGGTATAAGAGGAGAGAAAAATATAACGTTACACAATAATAGTCACTCATATATTTCATTTAATATATATTATTTATGTATTTATCATTATTTGTTTCTTGTGTGAAAATGAGGTAGAAAAACTGTCGAGGTATGAGCAGTATATGGATGGCAATAACAGAAATGAAGGAGGCGAAAAAAGAAAAATAATATAAAGAAACCATTGAGGAAGAAAGAGAGGAATACCGAGAGTATTTGGGGAACACCGAGCTAGCTGGCTACAACTAACAAACTCGGTGCAACTCGCTTTCTCTCATTCTGTCTCCCGATTTTACTCTTTGTCCTTCTTTCTGGTAAAGAGACACGGCGCGACGCGATGTTGGTAAAGCGATTCGAGGGGTAGAATCCTCATATAATGCGCGCACGGGGCACGGAGAGCACGAGAGAGAATGAAATAGAGAAAGAGAGATAGAATTCAGGACAAAGTTTCGTCATTGCGAAGTGACACGAGTGGTCTTTATAGACGCCCCGCGACGTCGGAACTGCCTCTGTGTATTGACAAAAGTGTCGGTCGACTACACTCCGCGCCTTTCCTCTTTTCATCCCAAACCTCCACTGCTGTGCTGCAGAACGTCTAGCAGTTTTGTCGCGCCATTCGCTGATATTACCGACAAGAGAAGGGTGTCCTGTATATACATATATATATATATATATACTTATATATATCACGCGACTGCGGATAAGGAACGAAACAGTCAGAGAGAAGATGTGAAGGGCGAGGTGATTGCGTGAAAATCATTGCCAGCAATTGAAGACAGAGACAGTTGGGAACTCATAAGGTATACACACGTATATTAACGTTTCGTGTCTGTGTCTCTCTATATATAGACAACGTTGAGCGCGACAACAAAATAATAAGAGCAATATATAATCGAAGGAAAGGGATTGTCGCAATGGGATGGAAAATAAATTTTGGAGAATGAACAAGAGTATATATTTATGTATACACGTAGAAAATCGTCAACGTGTTTGTAAATTTGTCGATGAACGGCAGCACCAAGATACAAGACGACCAGTCAACAAGATAGAAAATTGCTCGCGTTGGCTGATGTCAATGTATGAAAGCTGAAGATTACTTTATATATAAATATAAAATATCTTACAACTTATATGTGTATATACTGACAAATTTTTTCATATAAAATTATGTTGACATGTTAAGTGCAAATCGTACAGACATTGACACGAAAATTAATCTGATAATACGGAAGAAATAGCATATTATACCGAGCAAATATACCTATATGAAGAGAAACGTAAAGAAGAAAAAGAAAGTAAGAGCGAAGTGAGAAGTTCACTGGCAGTGAAGTTCTTTTTTATTTAATTTTTTCCACTCGATCCATTCCCCTCGCGTCTGCTTCAATCGCCAACAGAAATTCGTTCTCCAAGATTTCTTCGAGTTGGTAATCTATTGGACGAGGTCACTACTTCTGTACATGGGGGTTCTCGACTGATCATGTGGATGGGTCTTGGTGGATTGGACGTGGCTACAGAGCCGTCCAAATATATATATATATATATATATATATAGAAATATATATTGGTATATATATCTGGATCGTCGTTCCTGACCGGGGTTAGTATCGAGAATGGCAAAAGGAACGGAGGTAAAAACGACCTGGAGCAGTTTACGAGTTCCACGAGGTGCGATGCCGATATAGGTACGTGACCGTTGCTACGTCATGCCTCGAAATCTGGTGGTAAAAAAAAAAAAAATAGATATATAGTGTATATTGCTATATATTGGGTTAAAGCCGGTGGAGAGGAATGGATTATTAGTATTGGCACTAAGACACGACGAGAGATGTTGGGTTGAGGAGGAAGAGATAGAGCAAGAGGGAGTGAGAGTAAATAAAGCGAAACAAGAAGGATGAATGAAGGTGAGTTGCAAGTCGAAAGGTGGATATCCGAAAGGCGAGAGAAATACAGAGAGCGAGAGGGGAAAGAAAGAGACGTGAGGATTTGCCTCTGGGGAGTCGTGGCTCTCTAGCCTCTAAGGTGGCACTGGATCCACTGTTTCACCCTCGTATATAATACACCTAGCTACGTGCCTACTGCTCCCACCGGGGGAACCAGTGGAGAGATGGTGAATGAGACAGAGGTGAGAGAGGGAGAGAGAGAGAGAGACAGTATGTGAGAGAGATGAAGAGTGTAGGCGAAAAAAAAAAACAAACAAACAAAAATATGATACTCCGGGATGATATGCGTCCATTTGGTTTGAAGCAATATTCCACCGAGCTGTGTGTGTATCGAAAAATAAACTTCGCAACTGTCGTGATATAGACTCCGGAGATTTCATTCCTTCTGCGGTATTGAAGGAGAAATAGTGCAAAAAGAATTTCTACTTTTTTCAATTACCATTTTACTATTTTGAAAATTAATAATTGACTTTTGACCATTTGGATGAACGATGTCTGACGTTCATTTGAAGTTCATAGTCAACTCTCTGTGATGATAAAGCAAATAGATAATGTCGAAAGTTTAATTAAAAGTCGACGTCTGAATGACACATTTGATTACCCGAGAATTTAATTAATCGCTTGGGTGAAAGAGGTAGTAAGAGAATGAGAATGAGAGGGAGGAAGAGAGTGAGAAGGAGAGAGAAAGAGGTATAGTCCTCTGGCGCGCACACTGCTGTGCACTGAAAGATGTGGAGAGTCAAGCGAGTACTTCTGTGCCAACCACTAGAGCGTCGATAAGTCGCACAAATTGTTTATATTCTAAAGCGAAATCGCTTCGTCCACTCTCTCGCTACATATTTTTGTTTTTATTTCTTTCTTCTGTTTGTATATTTTCATTTTATTCATCTTCTCCTTCCATTCTGTTCGTTCTCATTTCAGACGCCGTAGCTGCTCACGCTTGGTAAACGCGCGCTCTTCCACCGATTGATCCACTAATGAGAGATTAATTAGCTGATGCTAAATTATCCGAGTGTAACACGCGTCGAATAACTTCAAGACTTTCTGGTAATTACATACAAACACATATATTTATATAAAAATGTTTATACATTTGGCTTCATTCCTATTTCCATTTCACATTGATTACCGACTCCAAGGTTCCATGTTATGAAAATCATATCAATAAACGGTATTACAGTAGGAAAGAATTTGAATGAAACATAAAGTTGCTTTTGAATCAAAAATATTGATTCTGATTCAAGTCAATTTAATTCAAGATTTTGTTTAAATCATTTCTTTCACGGTGAATGTGATATTTTTTTTTTTTATTGAAGGGCAAAAAAATCTTTCAAGTAATTGAGAATTAATGGGAAAATATGTGGTTCAATAGGTATAGGCTCAGATCTGGCAGATGGTATAATATATATATATAGAAGCAAAACGCGCAAGAAAGACTCGAGCGCGCGGGAGTGAAGTGGTAGCAGCGGCAATTCGATTCGTTCAGTCGATGCACCGTGGAAATGCGGTATATGTATTGGTTGGATTGCGTGTTGCATGCGCTCAACGAAATAATAACCGCGCTTGTGCGGTTTTAAATCTATCACTCGCAATTCTCATAAAATTATTTAATGATCTAACAATTATTCTTTCACGTATGTATTGAAGTTTTTTTTTTTTTTCTATCGGATTGCCTAATATAATTTCATTAAATTGATGCTCACGGTGAATATGCGTGAAACAAATATTATAAGAATTATTTCACCTGATAACAATTATTCAACATTAAATTTTTCAATTTAACTCATGTTGAATAATAAAAGAAAGAAAAAAATTAAATGTATATAGAGTAGTTAAAAAGTTAAATGGAATATTTCATGGAAAATAATGAAAAAATAAATAAACAAAAATATTCGACAAAGAAATGTGAGAGCAAGTCACCTCGAGACTAATCACGTAAAATAATTACGTTTTGTTTTGGCGGCAGTGGCGGGCGCGCCTCCAAGGAGACTTTTGATGGGCACCCGGATGGTCACGCGAGGATGCAGGATCCAGTACAGGACCGTATAATGTGCGGCTCTACGTGCAGAAGAGAGATACTATACTGTATGGGTTGGTACTTGAAAAGAGGTTGAGATATAAATGTATGTGTACAGCCACACACGCGCACACAAAGATATATATGTGAATGGTGAGGATAACGTGAGGGAGGGACGAAAAGGACAAGACTGAAAAAGGGGCTCGCTTGAGTTCTTGCGGTGAGCCACACAAGGAGATTGGCTGAGGTGGAGCTCCATCAACGCTCGTCACGCCGGCTAAAAATACCACGTCTTTGCAATATTCATGATACAAGAATATATACACATGTTGATATGTGCATACCACCATCACCATCAACAATAGTTATTCCAACTTTTTTTCCATTTATTCTAACTCATTAATATGTAATAAATATTTTGTCAGGCGGATAAATAACGCATTCAGTCTTTTGTATTACATTATTAAATAAGAACGTTGAGAACGTGTGTGCTTACGGACCAGCGACAAAAGGGGATGCAGTGGCGCGGGGTGGATACTGCAGAATAGAACATAGGATGAAGCGATGTGAAGGCGACTGAGCTTTATGTAGCAGAGAGGGTGGCAGTGGCGATAGTATAATGGTGGTGGTTCGATATAGCATATAACTTCAGGTATATCCCAGTGCCAGTAAATTATACGCAAAGTGTACGCGAGGGTACCTCCCTGGCCCTCCTTCCTCCTCATTCGGTGCACCCCGCAATACCGTTACCGCGCGCGTCCTTCTCTAGAGAGGGCCGCGCTTACTGCCGCCGCGCCTGCCTCACGTACATCATTATGATTGATCGCTTCACCTTACTTTGTAATTAAAACTAGTTGCCATTGTGCCCGGGCACACAGTGTGCCCGTGTTCGTTCGCTGGTCTACGTCCACATTTACATACGCACACGGAATTGTAGCGGGGAATACGGAGTATGGGGAGCACAAACGGGTCTAAATGCTTTTTCGTATATCCACTCACTCCAACACATATAAATATATATATATATATGTATTTTTTTTCGGATATTTATTAGACACACAAAAAAAAATTTATCATTGTCTATTTATTCTCCACCTATACAATAAAAAGGTATAGGATGTATTTTTTTTTGTCCGGGTAGGCATATCATTGGACTGCGGTTGTCCCACCATCAAGTTCCCGTATTGCGTGCCCACTGTCCAATTCATTATATAGAATCACAACATATTTATTTTTCATCATGTGACGAAAAATATGTCGAAAAGTTCTCGCACCATATTTAATATACTCCTTTGACCCCCATACTTCCATCTCATTATCTATCCCAACACTTTTCTCTCTGCTAGCTCCATCCCTCCCTCTAGCGCTCTTACTCCTCTTTGCCCCTTGGAATATCCTGAGCGCACCCCTGACTCTTCCCCAAGCCATGCGTCATAGTTATCTATGCTTTTTGCGCGGAGACTGATTTAGAGCCGTCTAAGGACCGTGCCCTACGAAAATTAAATAATTGCTAATTTATGGCGCGGATCGTCGCTCGATGGTGCTTCCCCTCCTGCCTCCTACTGTCAAGGGGCAAGTGGGGGAAAGCGGCAGGGTTTTAGTATACATATATATATATATATATTCTAGCTGCTTCCAGCTCTTCTCATCGTCAACGAGCGTTATTCTCATTCGGTTTGAGAAACACACGGCCCCGGGTGTGTACCGAGATAACGCGTTCTTGCTCTCGTGCACGTGCATTCCCCGTTCCTCACCTCGTCCCTCACTTGTAGTATTGTCGTTCTCGTTCAAGCTATGTCTATTGCTCTCCTTCAGACATGTACCCCATTCTCCGTATATGTATATGGCACCAACCTTTTTGCAGACTTACCCCGTTCAAGCCATATTTATCGGCCACTTTGACTTTCTCGTCTCTTACTCTCGTGTATCTATATACTTTCCAATTCCATCCAATCTTCTATTCGATTCTATATATTGAATATAGTTATATATATATATATATGTGTGTATTTATACGTATAGACGAATAACGGTTATAGATATATACTATAACAATTGTGATGAAATGAAATGAAAAAAAAAAAAGAACAGAAAGAAAAGAAAAAACACGCAATTGAGGAGAGCAAGAAGCAATTGAATGCCACACATAAAAGAACTACGAGCTTGTATATGGTAAATATTATCCAAATATATGAGTTGGAAATACCAAATTAAAGTCGAACTAGAACGAGATGTACTAATTATTTATATACTATATTTGACCCATTGTTCTTTTTCATAAAGATAATTAAAGAAATTATTCACGTAATTGAATTGACTGATATAAATTATTCATATATAACGATTAGATGAAATAACTATTGATAATATATATGGAAAGGATAAATAAAATGAATTATAATAAAAATTGTCATATATAATTATATGACAATGATACATGATGAATATTTAGATATTATTAGTTGTCTGTAGTACGCTTGCAGCTGTCACAAATATAGGTACAGGTAGATCAAGTTACATAGGCAATACCCACAAGTAAGATCTCAGATAACATATCTATCGTTATATGTTATGTTAAGACGGTGAACAAAGTATATGTCTATTTCTGTATGGGCGCATAGTAGTCATAGTAGAACTCGTAGTAGTGGTAGTGGTGGCAGTAAAATATGAAACAAGTGAAAAGTAATATATATATTATGAAAAATATATATGTAGTGGTTGGTGGAAATCATGCTAGATGAGAAATCATTGAGATCGATGATCTCTTAACAATGTCAGTGGTTATAACCGCAAAATATAAATCTTTTAGTCGAATGGTATAAGTCGACGGACCGCAATGGAAAACATAACATGCCATATAGCATTGGCGCGAGCAAGTCGCTTACGGAGACGTATGAGCGTGTGCGAATGGCGGGTATATACCATCCAATACACTATATATACTATGGAAATATATATTTATATATTTTCGTTCATCTCTTTTGCTCAGCAGCGAGTGGATCTGCGTTAGTGCCTATACGGTATGCAAATTAATGGTGACGCGGTTTAATTCGGCAATAAATAGGGGTCACCCTTGTGGCGGCCATCAGGCCATCACTCACTGCTTCCTTTTTGTCCTTTACCTGGGAAAGCTTCAGATTTATTTGACGCGTTTCGACAATATTTATAGATCCGGTTCGCATATGTATATATACTCGCCGACTTTTGCCGACTTAACGAAACTCCTCATCTTCAAAACCGTATAAACGTGTCTATACAAGCTATAACAAGAACCCCGTAATTTTGATATTAAAATGACAGTTAGAGCTACCATCTCATTCTTAATTTCATTCTATACAATTCTACTTATCCTTTTTACATCATATATACATATATATTGTCATAACGTCATCAGCACGTCTTGATGGACGTTAGATGAAAAAAAAAAAAGAAAAAAAGTATCGTTGGGCTCGAATCATTTCTGGTCTAATCCGAGGTGCAGAGAAAGAGAGAAAGAGAGAAAGTAGAAAGTGAGAATGAAAGAGAGAAAGAGCGAGATGGAAAAAAAGTAAGCGACGAAATTTATCGTTAAAAAGAAAAGGGGACTGCGGATATAAATCTTGGGCATTATAATGGGATCTGTCTATTATTAAAGAATGAGTGATTTAAGGGAGGGGTGGAGCTCTTGGCCGTACTTTGGTGGGGGTCGAGGGGGCGGGTGGGGTGGCAAAGGGGAAAAGAGACGCGCGGTGAGGATCGTGAATTTGATCGGCAATTCGGACGGCCGTCGTATATAACCTTGCAATATATATCGTATAGATATATGCTCGCGTCTACATCTGTATGTATACATACATATATATTTATATATACTATATGTGTGTCTGTGTATATGTCAGAGAGTGAGAGTATATGTATAAATACGTGTGTGCAACCAACTGCGCGCGCAAAAGTTTTTTTATCCCTGTCTCTCTCTCTCTCTCTCTCTCTCTCTCTCTCTTTTTAACTCTTTCTCCGCGATTTCTTCTTCTTCTTCGTCTGTTTACCACCGCCGAGACTTCATTATCGGCGACTATAACGCACGCCCCGCGAATGGTTTACTTTCTTTCCCTCTCACGCTGTTGCGTCTATCCTGCTTTCCATCCGCGAAGACGTACGAGTATACGTGGATTGATGTGCGATAAAGTCGGCGCGCGTACACCTCCAAACGATCCCATCGATGGGCCTTCAATCGGCCACGATTATATCGCATCGAGCTCATAATTCAGTCGCAGCATAGTGTCCGATCCCAGTAAATTTATGAGTGCAATATCAAATAAATCAAAGCACGGTGAAAGTAACATCCACCATCATGTGGATATGTAAGACTGTATGGACTCATATAGTAGTAATACACATCAATCCCCAAAAACAATATGTCATTTCATGTTATTATCTCGATAAATTATTTAAACTATGTAAGTTACAAATAATTGCATCACTATGTAAGAGTATAAATAACTCATATAAAGAGATAAATAAACTTTCCAATTTTATGAAAAATATATATAAAAATGCATCAAACCATCCATATGGATATAAGTGAAAGAGAAATTGCTTGTCTTCACAATTATGACGCAACGTAATCCATCGGAACGATGACATTATTTATTAGCTGTGTTTTTTTTCTCATTTTTCGATTTTTTTTTTTTTTCATTTCCATTCCGTGGGAATTCATTGGGGAAACCATTGGCTAGTTTATTTATGACCCGAGTTGATGCGTGGCCCCGAAAAACCAAAAGTCACAAACTCTCCATGCCGACAATTAGTAGACACACACACACACACACACACGAGTCAGAAAGCGAGTGAATGAGAGAAAGAGAGGATCAAGAAAAACGGTCGTAATGTACGGTTAGCCATTGATCCACCTACCCGCCAATACAATTCGACAGGGTTCCATTTTTTTGCTCCTTCTTTTTGGTGTCAACTAAATCATCGACTTCTCCTTCTCCACTTTCAATATATATATATATATATATACAAAATCCAAATAGAAATTTTTCCAATCAAATATAATCATCTCCCCATATATACATCATACTTGCCAATAATATTTCGTCCCCCCCCTACCAAAAATAACATTTCAAATACAATGAATTAATTTTTTCCATTCATTTTTTTTTTTTTCCTCTTTTGAATATGAAGATTGTAAGGACAATTCGTCGAGGGTAGTGCGCTCACTCATCACCCTGCCCATTTGACCATAGCATATATGTATATATATATATATATATACATATAGTTGCCGTTATAGTTGCTCGCTCGATATTTACGACTGACCGACTCATTGCCGAGGCGAGTTGAGCGAGCGGTCGCCACAAATCACGACGTGAAAGCCGGCCTTTCTCTGCTCTGGGAAACGCCTGGCATTTTTCTCTGCCGGGGATAACTTTGACTTATTGGTGACAGCAGGAGAGAGGAGCGAGTGTGTATACCATACAGTATGTGTCTCTGCACGAGTGTAAGTGAGCTCTGATGCGAGAAGGGAACTCAGGTCATATATACAATAAATATATATGTATAAAACGCGTAAAAATGACGGTGAAGCGTGTATGAGTTTGTAAGAGAGTAAGAGAGAAGGAAAGAGAAAAATAAAAATGTATACGTATGGCGGGATGTGATGTAGAGACGCGTGCAGGATGGACGCGATGGCTGAAGAGAAAGAGTACATGGGTCCAGGAGGGTAGCGCGCTTATGGCTATATAACTATATATGCTACGTCTGAATGTCAGCTGCTGCCAATAAATAACGGTGTACGGTGACGTACGGCCACGACAACGAGTCATCTATCGTGTGTGTGGCGGGCAAATCAACTGTGATTTTTCACGCGTCACACATTTATATATGTATATATATATATATATATATATTTATTTATTGCCAAAGCGCACGCGCGAGAGTGAATATTGCGAGGCGGTATACACTGTCGAATTCAATTTGACATTGTGATATTTCCACTTTTAAGTCACTTGGTTGGCTAAATCGTTTCACTTGGAATTATTTGGGATTTATAAGTCACCCTCATTGGGACATTGATTAAAATCAGATTCATTCTGAATATTAAATTTTGATACACTATAAGTATAAGAATGCTAATATATTTCTGATACGATCATCACTCTGGTATCAGTAGAATGGTTTTTTGTTTTCTTCCAGTTTTACGTAAATGAATGAATCCATACGCAGATTAATTTTTCCTATATCATACATATTTTAATTATTTTTCTCATCGTACAAGTTTGGTGAATCGCGGCGGTTGTCGCATAAATCACAGCGGTATCCTGTGGTGCTGCAGCGTCGCGCGCTCATCACGCCAGAGTTCTTGTCGCGCCTTAATAACGCCTGGCGTTTCTTGTATATATATATATGTGAATGTACACATATACACATCTAATGTCAGCCATACTTGCACACCGACGAGCCCTACGCGCCTTTCGCCTCTCTGCCGAACCATCCCCGGGGGCCGGCGCTCGACACTCGCCTCAGCTACAAATCCTGATTATACTCTGCAAGTGACGTTATACTGTAAGGGCACGATGGTGGGTTCAAGTCTGGTTTTTGTTTCCATTCTCACTCTGGCGTCGTCGTGACTCTCCTTCACCTCCGCTTACCACCCTTATAATTCCTGCCACACCACCCAGTATAGCACACACCTCTGAATGCGCTACCATACCACCATTAGGACCGTAAAATTAACCAACGCTGTCTAAATTGAACATCAAATATCTCAAAACATTCTGAACCATAGTTACAAATCTTCTTCACCCCCTTCTATATCACTCTCTCTCTCTCTCTCTCTCTCTCTCTCTCTCTATACAGTTGCCACAGTGTGATGAACCTAAATCAATTTTCAATTAAGAAACAACAATTTTACATTTTCTACGAAATAAAAGAAATTGTGAAACATATTCCTTGGAACTTGCATAATTCTCCCTGATATCACCCTTCGAATGATTCCAACATGATGACGAAGATGTCAGAATATTTTCGAACGCTACTCGACATATGTGGGCGCCATATATGAGACTGTATAATAAATGTATGACCAACGAGCTGATAAGAGAATGAAATGAGTGAGAGAATGATAATGATGTTTACTCTTGTGGTCTGTCGGTACTGCAGAGAATTGCGCGGGTTATATAGCTTTTATAGAAAGAGAAGTGGAAAAAAAAAAGGTAGAGAAGGCAAAGGCGGGAGTTTGTGCAATACGAATGAACATATAGAAAGGACAAGAAGATGTGAAGAGAGAAGGTGGAAAATGGACACGAGTAAGAGGATGAAGGGAGAACACATATTCATACATATATACATATATGTACGCGCACCCCCGTCTCGGCTCGGTGGCTACATACGTATTATCATACTTCGCTACAGTCATATTTATAAATCAACGATATAGCACACGACGAGCTGGAGACGGAGAGGAATGGAATTTATAGCTTCGTTCTCTTTTCTCTATACTGCTACCACCACCATTGTCGTTTCCTCCTCTTCCACTTCCTCACTTCTCGCTTCTTCTCTTCGTGCCCTATCTACCCTTTTCCTATATATACTCTTTTTCTCTACTGACGTCTCCACTCGCACCCCTACGTGCGCCACCGCCCCCTTTCCAATATCATCATCCCTCTCCGTCTACTATTCATACTCTTCAACTCTCTATACATTCCTCTTGCTCTTTCTTTCTCATTGACTTCTTTGCCTTCCACCATTTTCCTCACTCATTTTGTGCCATCCGTGTCTTGTCCCCCTTACCTCTTGCAACCCACCATGTCACTGTCTGTCTCACTCTCACCGTGTGCCCCACGCTCGCGCCACGCAATGGAGGGCATATACAAACTGCCAAGCTCGCGCGTATACCTATGAGCTAGCTTAGGTCGACATTTTCCACTCCTCTCCTTTTGGCAATAAATCTACGAGTCTTTTGAGGCTGTTGGGGTTCATGCCGCGACTTGAGAGCAGAGGGGAAGACAACGTGAAGCTTCGCGTCCTCCTCTTTTTGGCCATAGAGCGCACACACCATCATCAGAGGTCGCTCTCATCGTTGTCGTTCTTGTTGTCGTATATGCTCTCATCCTGCTTCTGCGCCCATCTTCCTATCACATATATTCATATATGTATATGTATGTCCTCTCACTCGCTCTTTCGCGTCACGGGAATGTATATAATTAGCGGCATTGTGCTTCCTCGGACAGATTTACGGTTGGTATCGCTACCGCGGCTGCATGCATAAGCGCGTTAAATAAGTATTTATCCGACCCGAGGGATGAGTGCGCGCCGGCCACACAACGGCCAGGGTACCACGTGATGGATTTGATGAGGAAGGGCAGGGGGAAGAGGGTATGTACTCAAATTCACATTGAAATACGAGAGGACTAGATATTCCGTTGTGTTCTCTGATGTGCAGTGGTGAAATATACCACACAGTAAACTTTTCCTTCGGAGCCACATATATATATTTAGATTCATTATATCGTCAAACAGAGAGAGAGAGAGAGAGAGAGAGAGAGAAAAAAATTTATGGGTCTAATATTGTTGACATTGACCATTTGTTTGCTCTCATATAATTGTATGAATAGAAGTGAATTGATATTATAGCAATTTTATTCTACTTGCCAGAGTGTACTGGACAATTTTATCGGCAATATATGCAAGTGCATATTTAAATACGTTAATGTATTGAAAAAGACGTAAATCTGTAAGGTAATCTATTCTGTACCACTCACCGTTGTAATTGTATCAATTCAAGGACGATTAAATTGAAGTGTGCGGTGGATATAAACGAGAGAATATGCAACTTGACGAGCGGCTCAACGTGCGGCAGCTTGCGCGATAGTAACTGCTATATCCATCGACGCTTCATCGGACCATTCATCACCTCATATATACACTAGCTAGTATAGTAGCTCTCGGCGCGCCATTCTCCTACTCTCTGTCTCCCTCTCTTCCACATCTATAGGTGGCTTATGTCATCAGCCAGTGTATAATCCCTGAGCTATAGATATTTGCGTTGTGCACACATTGTGCAACACATAGGTGGTAGCCTAAACATGAGCGCGAGCGAATAGTGGTCGCACATACATTCACGCGTCATGTGACCGAGTTATCGCGTTGCGCGTCTACGTTTATAGGGGTTGACGGATGATCGCCGCGGGACGAAAAGACGACGCATTTGGATCTATCATATTTTGTCATGCCACAGACCCCATAGACCCACCATCGATATAAATACAAATGACAAAAATTCACAATGTCACCTATTGTCTATTCTTTTATTCATTTATTTCATTAATTAATCATTACTCATTTGTTCATTTATATTTTTGTTTCTCTTATATTTACATTCATTTCATTGTTGAGTTGATGATGCAATGGTGTTTTTTATATTATTGTCGTTTCGTTAAGAATGTAGTTGGATACCATCCAAATTCGCGTGGGTTGGATTTTAAAGTGTTATGTATGTTTATATAGAGTGATTTAGTTGAAGTGTATTGTAACTTTCCTAAATGCTCTTTCTTGCAGAGCTCATTTTCAACGAAAATAGTGCACATGACTTTTGTATATGCATACTATGCACAAATATATATATGAACTTAATGAAATTCTTCTCCTAAAATTTCTCGGTAGACATGGCGAGTTATGCAATGATACGGATACGAATATCCGGGGCCAGAAGAATCGCCAATGCAATACATATTGTATGTATATATACATATCCAAACATATATATATATATATATGGGTTGAGGAGTGCAGTTGGTGCCATTGGAACCCGTTTGGACTCATCGAGACACCGGGATCGACGTCATAATTTCAAGAGAAAAGTTCCGGAAAAGAGAGAGGGTAAGATCGTCGAGGAAGAACCGCGGGAGGAAACCCTGAAAAAGGCGGAAGCCAAGCTTGAGGATACAGTAGAAGAGAAGAAAGACGTTGTAGTAGCAGCAACAGCAGTAGTGGTAGTATAGTAGTCGTACGATAGTATAGTGGTATGAGAATAAAAAAAGATGAAGAGGTGGAGAAGAAGAAGGACAGAGATATCATGAGATAATGTTGGCTATTGCGAAGTAGAGGAGCGCCGCATATTTCCATCCCCCTTTTGGCTCTTTCACCCTCCCTCACTCTCTCTCACACACTCTATGCCACTTCACGACGTTGGTAGGTCGAGGTTCCATCAGTTTGTCTCATTTCCGGGATCCAATCTCTCGGCTCGCTGGTGGCTCGACGACCCGACCCCCCTGAAGTACCGGTACGCCGCCACCCAACGGCACTTTACTGTTCTATCGCGTTGTACCGCGCCAACGACGCTAGCGGTTATATATATATATATAGAATGGCAACAGCAGCAGCCGTAGCGCCATCATCGGTAGCGTTACATAGCTCGAACGTCAATCACGACGATGCGCCAATTTTTATTCTTCAATATTATGTGGTGCAGGCCTGCGGCTCCAATCGATGCAAGAGGTCGATTGCCCAATCCAAAAGTCAGCAGTTTTTACTGTATGATTGAGAAATAATAAAGTAAGTGTTTCAAATACGATGGGAATACACATACGAACGTCTTGGGGTTTATATATGCTAGTATTGTAGTTAAAGCTCACCCGAGAGCGACCGGTGAGAGTTGGCTGGTAAATAAGAATGAGAATTTTCGATAACGTATGAAAATGTTATTTTTGAGAATTCTGTTATTCAACATATAAAGCCACTTTGATGAATATTTAGATCTCTCATTGCACTACGACTAATCGACAGATCACTCTCTAATTGCCAGACAGTTGTTTTTAATTTTTGATTTTTATTTCATGTTTTTTTATTTTTGTTATTTTTGTTATTTTTTTTTTTTTTTCTGGCTAACGAGTGACCAAAAGTTCAACAGGTGTCGTGGCAACGAGGGGTCGCGGTAAAGTTTTATTTGTCCGCGCGAGCACGGTGAAACAGCGCGAGGGGAATATGGCGAAAGCTAGCAGCGAGCGAGTGTGCAGTTATGGATGAGGGGAAATATATATATATATATATACAGTTGTTTTATAAAATGGAACGCGTAGTTGAGCGAGTGGCAGAGTCTATTAGTTCACCCCCTGTTGATAAAAAAAAAAAGTGTGAGAGTCCCGCGCGTACTAAATACGTATATACAAGCCCAACCTCGCTGTACTAAATCGTTGATTTTTTTTTTTATTCCATCCACTTTTGTATCTCTCTCATTTTTGGTGTATCTCTACGTTGTTGTTCTATTCCGTCGCTGATTTTGTTCTCACATCGGCTCAAAAATAGACACATACAAAATTATATTACTTTTATATTTATATCTGTATGTTATTATTCAGTCTTGTCTTGTTTCTGACTGTACTGTCGGAATTTGATCGTGTATAATATTTTTTGGCGTAAAGAAAAACTCGTAACGTACGTGAGCTGGTTTTTAATATTCAATGCGAAAGGAAAACGGCCGCTTGGCAACTTTATTATCTTTGTATATTCATATATATATATATATATATATATATAAATATCGAAGCGAGAAAACAATTCATTTCCATAGATATCGATTGAATAAAAGATCATTTTTGTCGATAGTGTTATTTCATAATGACATTTGTCTTTTTCCTATTTTAAATCATTTCAAGGGGTTATTACACATTCGATGAGCTCCAAAATCAGTAAAAATTACACGATTTTTCATCGTCGACAAAATTTGTATCATTGAAAAGTGAAAACATGTGTTATGTGGAGTAGTCTCTCACTATACTCATATCGATATATTCATAATGAATCGAAATCACGATTGTTTGGTATGTCAATTTTTTTTTCTGTGTGTATAGGCGGCAACATCAAGGGACCATCAAGTAATTTCTATCTGTCACCGCAATTCTCCTTTTACTGATATCCGCAAGTCATCGTCATCATTGGGTTGAGAGTTGGAAAGAATGAACGCTGGAGATGAGATGCACTTGAAGATAGACTTATACTCATTTGATTGACTGCAGGACAATATACAAATGTTTTTTCATCAAAGTAAACAATAAGAAAAAAAATTGAACAACAAATTTGTTTTTTTCTTTTCAAATTCAATGGTAATCAAAGAGGCAATGTACAGGTCGACAGTTAATAGATCGACGCTCAAAAGAATAGATAGATAGATAGACAGATATTTTTTTGCTTCTCACCAAGTGTATATATATAAATATATGTATTGTATACCATTCGAATTTTCGAGAGTACAAATATCCCGTTAATTTACAGCAAGCCGCGATGCACGTTAGCGTCACATCGACATTATACCGCCCTCGTATCTGATAGCTCTCGGGTGCGCGGCATTCGTTTATTTATCGCACGGAAATTTTGCTGATTAGCATCGTGCGGACTGCACTAATGCGTTGTCTCGTAATTCATCGATTTATACAGGTCTCTAGGCGCCCCCCGTGCTCAATGAGCCCCAGCTTGTTTGGCGCATTCGTACATAAACCCAAATCGCTTGCAGCCACTCACCCACCAGTTTTGTAAAAACATTATAGGATATAGATAGAAATTATTTTCAAACATCTCTATTATTACCCACATTATAAAAATTACAGTTCTCATCAGCCAAAGTCATATGAATAATACAAAAAAAAAGGAAAGAATTAAATCGGAATAAAATGTCAAACGGAGTAGAAAATATGTGAAAAACTTCAAAACCAGTTATCATGTTTATATTCGAGCAATGACATGTGACGCATTCCAAAAAAAACCAGCCATCAATTCTCTCATTCGTCTTTCACAATTTTCAGCACGTACTGATAAGAAAAGCATCGGAATATTGATTGAAATTTGAGAGTGGATATTTGGTCATCATTTTTTTATGATCTTGAGTTCATGAAGAAACGATAAAATGAAATATGCTCCGAAATGTATAGATAAATATTTATATATGGGACATGATGGGATAGAGTGATTATGCTTTTCCATTTGGGACATCATGTCGCAAGCGCGCGTCACATGAAATTTGTCATGGCTCACCCGCATAGTAACGAAACGATCGATGACTGGACATTGCATCAGGGATACAGTGCTGGCTGATTATATATTCGGGTAAACTCAAGAGAGCAAGAGGTGGAACGAGAGATGGAGTGGTAAAGAGCGAGTGGGAAAGACTGAAGCTCGGTGAGAGTAGGGCAGATGTGAACAGTGAGAGAGTGTGTGGGAGAGAGAGAGAGAGAGAGAGAGTTGTACAGTCAAAAACGATTGACGCGTGACATGACTGACTGACGGGTTTAGACGTGATCTGAAGGATTGACGGATGACCCTGCTTCCGAGCTCGTTATAATCCGCCGGAAATACGTCACACTCTCTTGTCAGGTGCACATTTCAAGTCAATATGATGCTAATCGTACTCTATCGATTATTCATCGACAGAAAACATAAATAAATATAATATGAATTGACATATCAGTAATTGGATTTTTTTTTTCTTTCATTCTTTGATACAGGAATTAGTTGTCCTATGAAACATTTACTTTTCACGACTTCAAATGACGTACACAATTTATTTTATTGCTCAGTACCTTATTTCTCAAATTATTTTTCGAATTAATAATCATAAAATAAATACGTGTGTGTGTGTGTGTGTGGATTTCTGTTGTAATAACATGTAATAACATGCATTCATATCACAAATATCACTTTGTGTAGAATTTATCGTTGCTGTTGAGTTGCACCGGTACTATTTATCATGCGTATAGTCCAGCATCTGACTCTTTATACGCATATATATATTTTACATATAGTTTTATACAAGGACAACGTGAAATATCATTTTCCTTCTCGTCCATTTACGCTATATGTATACATGCATATTATATTCGACCTCTTACTTTTGCCACCCGGTTTTCATTCACTTGGCCAACTTCGTACTTGAGCCAAAGCGCAACTAAATGAAAATTTATTGGCGAAATTCACGAAGAACGGATAGATGTAATCGTAAATTAAGGAGCAAAAAAATACATATATTGTAAAGTATGCGAACATTTGGCTCGATGGGCGTCCGATTCTTGTCGGAATCATCTCATCGATATATTTCACTGTTTCGACGCATGCTCGCGCATTTTTGGCGAATCTAAATCTCTATATTGGAGCGCCACAGCACACCACTGTATTGTTGCTGCGATGTGAAGATTATTTGTCCGCCCGCGTTAGAATAAATTGTGAGCGCACGTATAGAGCGCCCGGTCGTTCGTTCACTTGAAATTGTGGGCGTGTGACTGAATTGGTAGAGAGAAGCAAAAGATGGGAAAAAAAAAAAAAATGGAAGAAGAAGTGGAGAAGAAGGATCGACGTGTTACATCCACGTACACACATGTACATATATATATATATATTATATTTATATCATGATGTTATATCCTTTTCTATATACACTGTATATAGATATATTGCGAGGTTTCTCTTCCGTTGCGACGAGAAACGACAAGGGGGAATGGAAAGAGGGGGCAAGTATGTTTATTGCTTGAAGCTATCTTTCCTTGCGAGGGTGGTTGCCGCGTCACACAGAGTCATTTTCATAATTCGGCCGTTCGTATTCTCCGCGGCCGCGCGGCCCGAATCGAACAACAGCGCAGCCCGCGGGCGCACAACTCTCCAAGACGCGTCGCGCTTTCCTCCTCATTTTTCTCTCCCTCTCCCTCTCGCTCTACTCTCTCTCTCTCTCTTTCTCTCTTTCTCTCTCTCTCCCACTCTCACTCAACGGTGCTTATACTTTTCCTTCTGTTCTTTATATTCCCCTGCGCGCGCGCGCGCGACCCAACTCGTCTGCACTGAGCGAGAAAATCCCTTTTCCCCAAGCAACAAACTCTTGCTTACTTTGTTGAAGAAAAAATAAAAATTCGCGGAATAATGTAAACGAAAGTGTGAGTGAGATGGGACAATGTCTACCAATGTACAGTGTTTAGTGCACTCATTGGAAATATACCAACTATATAAGCGATTTGTTCTATCGATTCTTATTTCGTTTCAAATATACATCGCATATACATTCATTTATGAACATGTATATATAAATATAAATTTATAATACGACGTGATCAATCGTTCATGTATACCAACATACTACACTCTATTGCTCCGCGTATTTCAATTTTTTTCTCTTCCCACTTTTTTTTTTTTTGTTTTGATATACGAATGTGTCATGGAGAAAGTATGTGCTGTATATGTATAATACAACAGCGATTATACGTGAGCGAGTCCAACAAGACGTACCGTCGGCACTTAACAGGTGCGACAGGTGAGATACGACGTAGTCCTAACTAACGTTTCATACCAACTATATATGACTTTGGACATGAAACAAAAATATAACCATTTATTATACATACATATGAAATATTATTTGAAATGACACGTATTATTGGGGAGAGCAATATTGTAAAGAGAAAGATCAATGCGTTTGTTGAGAATATGACTTGTAATGGGGATGCGACCAAATGACCGACAAGTTTGTATTGTATAAATATATACCAGAATATGGAAATGATAGAGGGAGAGTACATAGTGTTCTCCCTTTTACTCTCTTCCTACATATACGTTATATTAACCTTAATGGCTTGCAAAGATATAAAGCACATCCCGTGCATACACTAACTCGTTATTATTGCCGCATAAATAACGCGATAATCCTGCAGTGGTGAAGGCGGTACTGTATATAGATGCGAATGAGTATGTGCGTGTGTATGTGCGTAGTATAGTGGTGATGCAAAAGGGGAAGTTGAAGCTTCTGTTTGCCTCACGCTCATCTCACCAAAAGAGATTTAGTATTGAATACACGTATGTGTATATAGCGTAATTCTATCTCAAATGATCCGAAACTTATCCCCACTATTCTCAAATTCTTTGGAAATTTTTTTTACTCCGTCCAGATATCATAATGTACCGGGTGAATATTTCGCGGTTTTTAATAGTCATATAATCGGTTGTATCCGATAAATGCCAGTTATTTTTGTTGGTATAAAATAGTTTTGATTATAAAAAGAAAAGTAAAGATGAAATCGTTGAACACTTAAGAGGCACAGTAGTTTGCACGAAACGGCGACATTTTTGCGATTCCACGACGTTGTTTCTCTGGGGTGGAGTTGTGTTTGGCGTTAAAGGGGGTGAAAACAAAAAGAAAAAGAGAAAGAAGGGGGTCGAACGATGGGGAGAAATATGCGAGAGAGTGAGAAATATAAAAGGAGTAAGAGTGTGGCTCTGGCTTGGCAGGGCGCGCGTCAATAAGCGTCCATCAGGCGTAATGGCAGTGAGCGCCACCTCGGATGCATTTAGATGGCTGTTTAGCCCGCGGGCTTGTCTCCGTGTGGCCTCAAAGTCCCTCTACGCTGTCTCTCGTTTGCTTGTATATACCCTATATATCCACCCACCCAGTCGCGCTTTTACTCCTTTTTTCCGCTGTTGAACCGCGCGCCATCTAGACTTGTCGATGTATGGCTTGGGGAATTGCGCGACTGCTACGCCACCTTCTCTGCATCACAAAACTCCACTCATTGTCTTTGTATATATATACATATATGTTTATATTTTGTTTCCCCTCTATTGGTTGTGCAACGACGCCCCCAAACGTCAGGGTTTCTTTGTAACCGAACCGATGAGGTGACACTCTTTCCCCCTCTCCCATTATTTCATGTTTTTTCTGTTTTACTTTCTTTGTTTTTTCGCGCCTCTTCCGCACGAGTAATTAGACCGTCTGTTTCCGTTTTACTGGCTTCTAATTAATTCGTATAAATTCATTCAGTGGCACGTCTCTTCAAGCAATCTCTCGCTGTCCCTCCCTGCCTTTCTCCCACACATTTATTCCATTCTTTTCGTTGTTTTTTTTTTTTTTTCCTAGTGATTTGGTGTGGGAATCGTACACATTGGTAACCATACTGAATTCCTTGATAATGTAAAAGGAATGTTTATGTATTATAAATTTCGTATATGAAAAAAAGAGTTTTAATAAAAATTTAAATATGTTCAATGCACCAGCAAAAAAAAAATTGACAAGCTAAATAAATAACGTGAAGCAAAATGAAGAGATAGAGAGAGAAAAAAAAAAAAATACAAAGAGTTATTCAATGGTCATGTGGTTGCAAGTGGAGACTCTTCTCATTCTACTCCTCTCACATTCGCGGATTAAGGACATTATTAACAAACCAAAGTGGTGGTAGTGTTCGACATACTTACGTCCTTGCGAGAATGCCCGACGATAAATAAACCGCGCGGACGAGCGGACGCGTTTGAATAAAATGTGAATTTTATGTTACGATCTTGTGTCCGTGTACGATCGAAGCAGATCCCTCGTGGGTAGTGTGGTTGGTCGTCGTCGATGCGACACACAGTGTTATATCTCGCCACAGATAAACATATATAGTTGAGTGTGCATATATATGTATTCACGATGGGCAATGGGGAAACGTTTGGATGAGAGCTGTACCGACGTTGAGCGTCCGGCGAACCGATCAACCGACACACCTAATGGTAATGATCAGTTTGGACCTAATGGTATTTACATTGACTAGGAATCAACGGCTGGCGGGATTCAGGGTGGAATACGAAAACACAATTATAAATCACGTACGAGCGCGGGACTTCGAGTGTAGAAAGAGTATATTGTATATATACATGCAACAAATACGTATATGTATATATATATATATATATGTATATAGAGAGAGAGAAAGAGTATAGCTATAGAGAAGAGAGAATGGGTGAGGATGAAAGCCTGTGAAGGGAAAGAGAAAGATGAATATGAAAATAAAGGCGTGCGAGTGAGCTGCTGATCCTTGAGTGCGGGGTCAAGGAATGAGCGAGAAGAACCACGAAGATAAGGTTCAGACTAATGAATGCTGACGTGCTGCCTCAAACCCTGACTCGTGAGATCTCTCTCTCTCTCTGTCTCTCTCTCTTTCTCTTTCGCTTTCAGTGTATATATGGGTTTATATTTATAGGTATATATGTATAGTAGTGTGCGTGGGTATTTATTTCAACGTGTGACGAGCGAAATAACATCACAACACACAGAGTCACATAGAAATGAGTGAGGGTGAGGGGGTGTGAGAGAGGTACGTCGAGTGAGTTTAGTCAGGTTGAAAGTGTATATAGCTGAGCGCGAGAAGTAAATGTTGGCCGTAATATATGTCGTTGACGCGGGCCGCCCTGCTCGACGCCATCGCCAACACTAAACAACCCGATGGATCGCGATATCATGCCACTGACGCGTCACCACGCGAGCAATCGTTAAATTATTTTTTTGTTTCCCATTTTTATCTTTCATTTTCAATTTTATTTGCATTATCCACATATTGAATATTTCTTTCATTTATTTAATCTTGCATTTTAATTTATTATCTATTTTTTCGCGTTCCATTTTTTTTTTATCAGTGAATTATACTTGGTCATTTTATTTATTTATTTTTGGATTTTTATTTATCCTTTTTCCGGTGCATACACACGATATTGGATGTTGTTGATACTCGTGTGTGCTTGGGACGCTATAGTTCAACGAAATATTAGACAAGAGGGTCCACGCGCGCGCCACAAGCTATATATATTGCATCGTCGTATATACATATACATGTATATAATATGTATACGCGCGGGGGGATATACAACAAAGTTGTGGTTGGACGGGGAATGATTTAGTCTCGGCGTCCTTAATGGAGCTATAAATACTAGCTTTTCGATAGTGGTGGGCGCGCATCTCTATACTCTCTATACTCTCTCCCTTGATTTCGTGCTCAAACTTTCCGCCGCGTCCTCTCTTGATATACACATATATCCAGCATGTAGACGCGCGCGTAAAGATTGTACTTTATGTATGACGCAATGTATATAAAATATATGTGCATGCATACATGATTGAATGGAACGACAAGACTTTGGAAAGTTGTCATTATATGGTGGTGGCTATCGGTGCAACCCTGATAAACCATTTTTAAATATTGGAAAACAAGTGTTGAAGTGGCATATCAGGAATACGAATTTCTCATTGAATTTTCACTTACAATCAAATTTTTGTTTATATTAAGCATACAAAGAGTCCAAAATTTAGACAACTTTGAGGGTAATTTACGTCACATTTTACAAAAATTCGTATATAGACAGCGCATATGCATGATGAAATTTTGAACGGACAAAAGTAAAGTAGATATTATTGTGTATTAATATTGTACAAGATGAATAATGTCAAATTTATTGAGAGTTGAAATATTTTATTGAAAAACCATATGAGTGACAGGCAATCTGCGATATAAAATCGCGGTAACTGCACTGCCGTCATCTAGAAATAGCAACTGACCTATTTGCCATCAGTAGAGGAATTAATGATGCGTATTAATTATTACCAACCGGTTGTCAGGTTATTAGACGTAAAAATGATATGTATTTATATACAGCAGGCAGCGGGCAGATATCAGATGTGAGTATTGCACGGAAACCTTATCATTATACACATGTGTGACAACTAGCGAGCGTTTAACTATATGAAATACACACACACACACACACACATGTGTATAAATACATACTAGAAATGGATTGGGAATAAAATATACACTCGATACAATTTATGTTAATGTAATGTAATTAATTTCAATCACGTGCGATCAGCGAAAGATTATATTTAAATAGATTCTAAATAATTCCACATTAATTATTCTGGTACATCTGATATTCATTTTATTACATATTATTTTTATATTGAATAACAAAAAATATCTGATACAGGTATTTATTATGCTTTTTTAATTCCTGCAATGATTTTAACAGGAGGATAGTTGTTGGTGGGACAATAGCAGAATAAAGTTGGGTCGATCGTATGTAGGCGGGCAAGTCCAAGATAAGGCTGTGGTCCCGCCCGACACGCATCCATCCAACCATATATATAAATGTATATATAAATACATCTGCAATAGCTCTGTAATTATCCACGTCGTGGAGAACCCATATACAACACGCCGCTTACAACACCACCCAAAGCTATAAACATTTGTATATATATGCAGGTTTACAACATATATACATCTTCGGATTATATTTATTTGTGTATAAATGAAATTCAACTCGTTTTGTATACATTCGGGAAAAAAGTTATCTCTTTTATTTTACCGGAGATTCTGAATCACTGAAGAAAAAAATGCCTCGAATCAAATTTATTGGATATGATTATTTTTCCTGTGGTTGTGCACATTTTTAGCTGCAATATATCAATATGTATTCGAAAAAGAAGAAAAAATAAAGTGAAAATGAAAAAAAAAAATGAAAAAATGAAAAAATAATTAATTTCCATCGACTATATAGACATAAATATATTTTGTCATGCACGACATGCTCCCAATATTGAGTATGTATATAAAGTGAAGTCGTTTTCTGATGTGTCTATATAGAGTGAGTGGTGTATGTATATTAATGTGTGTGTATTATAAAACGTGGCAGAGTGTGCTTTGGACGTGGCCGATCAACGATCAATCGTGAAACGGCCGCGATTATTTCACGTCAGTTTAATTAGCACGCGGCGCCGGTACGCCCGATAAAACTCAACGGAGAGAAGCAGCTAGTCGGCTATCTCACGGGAATCTGATTTATGGCAAGTGGATTGTACATGTGCATATACATTTGTATATACATATACACCCATGTGTGTCTGATGTGTGTCGTAGAGTGAATGTATGCAAAAAAGAGCGGGTGAGAAAGTGCGCGTGAGTCCATACAGTGATTGAGAAAGGTGGGAATATTTTGTCGCAGTATGTATGTGCATTTTTGTATATATGTAATTTATATGTACGAATGAAGTTGAGGTGTGTCTTAAAGATCTTGGCAGGTGAGCTCGTCTCTCTTCATCCATGTATACGCATGCATTCATTTTAAATGTATATTTGTGTGGTTGTCGTTGGTATCAATGTCAGTGAAATGGGTGTTCGCTTGGCGACAGCCACGGACAGATTGTCACTCCATGATTGTATGAGTGTGCATCAGAGCAAGAGTTGAGGGAAAAGGATCGTCGAGATGTGCAGAGTGAGAAAGAGAGAATGAGCGAGCGAGAGAGTATGGGGGGCAGGTGATGGGCCGGCAACGGTCGGTCGGTGACCCCTCGGTTTCTCATCGTCTTCGTTTTGTCGCATTTGGCGCATCTTCATCTGCTTTGTCATTTAAATAAAATCACAATAATATATATTTTTCCTTTCTTTGTCTCGCCATTCTTTATTTCGATGAAATCAATCATTTATTTGCCATCAATTTATTTCGTATTCATTGATTAGAGTTTGGTCCAAAGATCAATTTGCAACAAAAATCCGGATATCTCATTATTATTATTCCCTTTTTTAATTCGACAACGATAAAAAATATTTGTTCAATGCTCCATCAATGTCAGAGGCACTGCGGTGATATTCCCTGACGTCCAATATATTCTGAGTCACCGACTCGAGCGGTGACATTTTTCTGAGATGAATCCTAAAGTCATATAGCACTCATCGTCACCAGTTTTCATCACGATAGTAGTCCCGCATCCAAGTGTATACAGTCACCTCGCGACTCACTGTGCCATCTGTTGGTCAATGCGGGCAACCGACCGTTTTGTGCATCACGCTTCAAGTGTCTTCAAGCTTTCAATCATCAGTGAAATGCATATTTGAAATTAATAATACTAAAACATTACCATGTTTCGCTCAACAAATAATAATATCTTAATGAAAAACTCGATATTCAAACATCAAATATCAACAATGGAATAAACATCTTTTCATCTTCTCAAATGACATCTCGAGACCGTCATATTATATATTTATATATGTACAAGTAGAAAATAAACAGACGAATGACATGCTCCAATGCTTATTTTGACAACGATCATATCGACATGTTCAATGAACTTTGAAGTTCACACATATGTATCAAATTTAATGATATACATACTCATAATTATACACAAACACATAAACATGTCGGTCTGATTATAATTAACGCATTGACAAGAACGAATGGGAGTATATATAAAATAAAGAATTGGATTAAACTTTTTACAGAACTTTTTATAGAATGACCATGGACTAAGACATCAAACTTCATCAGCTGGATATTCAAGAAGTGTATTTCATGTATATATATGTATGCGTGTAAACTCGAGTGGGAGCCCACAGGCGGTTGAATGGGCCGCGCTACCGCTACGCGTGTGGAGAAGCGAGTAAAGTGAAAGAGAGAAAGCACGAGCGCGAAGAGAAAGAAAGTGTGAGAGGGAGAGAAAGAGAGAGAGGCAATTTGTCGGGTGCGGGCGGGCGACGCGATGCGTATCTTACGCGCCTCTGCTACTGCGGCCTACATAATGCACTCTCATCCCTCATCCTCGCACAGTGGACCACAGAATGCGTTCGTGAGCGCGCGCACATACGCCCACTGTTACAAACTGTCGCGTGGGTATTTATATTTTTGTCACTAGAAGATTAAATAATGACTCGGTTTTTTTTTCCACTTCTTTTATTCCACTCTTTGAATTCCAGCACATAATATCACACAAATTATATAAACACATACAGTCAATCGAAATAATATCAAGTTAGTTTTATATAAACTCATATCATTTAACAAATACGTGATATTAATTTTATTCACAATCAGAATTTTTAATCACAAAGGAAAACTAAAAAAATGAAGAACAATTTATATATATATATATATTTACACATGAAAGAAATGTGTGATGGCGGGTAAAAAAAATGGTCATCGATTTGAATATTAACGTGCAAGAGCCTCACGTCCACAGAGAGAAAGGGAGTGCAGGCGGTAGGAGCGCGCGGAGGGATGGTAACAAGTTGTTTCTGGCCATGCGTGCATTATTTACAATCCAACGGATTCATTCGATAATCCGCTACAGAAAGAGAGAGAGAGAGAGAGGGAGAGCCGTTCAACCAAAAGTGGTTGGTGACTCTCCGTGAGCTTTCAGAAAACTGACAAATGCATCTATATTATATGTAGGTATATAATATATTTGTATATATATGTATATATATGATTGTTGAGGTGAAAAAAAAAAAAACAGAAAAAAAATAATGAAAATATAAAGACAGAAAAGAAAAAGATAAGTGAACAAGACGCGAGTCAAGGATGAAGAGAAGTAAGTTGGTACATGTATGCATATATACATGGAGTAGAAGGGAAGAAGAAGAAGAAGAAGAGAGTGGAGTTGAGTAAGAGGAAAAAAAAAAATGCAGACGCGACGCTTGTCAAACGCGAGCGCGGATAGCGGCGTTGCTTGCGCGGATATAATAAAGATGGCGATATAGGAGTCATAATGTAGTTGTGTGCGGGCGCGTATTCGAGTGCGATAGCAAATGAGACAGTATGTGGAGGGATCCAGTGAGAATAAGAGAGAATAGAGGGACAAGCGGATGCAATAGGTTGCATTCCGGCGCTCCCACGAGAGAGAGAAAAGGTGAGCGTGTGTCCCCTGGCCGTCAGCCTCTCACTCACGCTCTACGTCTCGAGACAAGCCCTTACTAATGGAGGAAATAAATTTCGGATTAAATCGTACTGCCCCGGCTACTTTATAAGGATGCAGGCCACAACGACACGATGCGGTGAGGTGTGCACATGTGCGACGCTGGCATTGAGACCCACGTTACATTATATATACACATGGGATATGGTCCAAGCCATGTTTATTGGGAAATCGATTTCAACCCTCTCCACTCTTCTAATATTCGGATTTTTATATACAACCAGCACTACACTCCCATCATGAAAACAAATGATATGTGGTTATTCTAGCAATCGGAAGTAGAATGAAAAATAAATTTAATTCAAGTGACACCTTTCATGCGACGCATGATGGTCAAGTAAAATTAATCAAAATGTCATACTTTGATAAAAAACTTTTATGCTATCTTATGTATTGACTTCACCTCATGCTTGGTGCACTTGTATAAAGATATTTACTTCAGGGATGGTGGTTATTATGATTTGCCTTTTTTTCTTCCGCATTTTTATTTCCTACATGTGTGAGAGAAGAAGCGAAAAAATGAGGAAGATGATGGTGCGCGGAGGTGAAGGCAGTGGTATATAGTGTGGTGGTACCGCGCGCGGAGGATGACGCGGGGAGGCAGGAGATAGGGACGCACGCTGTGCTGTCCTCCATAAATCTATCAGCCTCGGTTGTATAAATACGACTCAATGAGGCGACCGTGAATCACCCTGACGTGCTTCATAAGTCCCGGGAGTTTATTAAACCGGCGGGCATTTCTCATGTCGGGGATAAGATCAATACGGCCGCGAGCGGCCACGCTCATCGTTCTAACCTCACTCGCTATATATGTGTACCCACAGTCGTCTCTCTCATCAACCCTCCGACTGTCCCTATATGAGATGAAATAATAAGGTAAATAATAGGAAATAATCGGGTGATATCATGTGAGCAGCGTTTGATATTATAGGAATATATTTATTTTTCTTCGTGTACTGAGCAAAATATCTGTGAGAAACATAATGAGCGAGTTTATTTTCAGATCAGTCTAGAGCTTGATTCGGAATCGGCATTTTGTACCTCATCATAGTTGTGCATATGAACGCACGCGCCAGTTAGTGTCCGTTGAATTTCAAGGCCCCAACAAAATTCCAAAGATTCGAAATTGGATAAATGAATGCAAAAGAAAAAAAAAAAAACAGAAAAATTGGCAATTTTTATTTTTCTTCCATTTTTCGCAAACATATAACATGATGGAAACACAAATACGGTCAATTGGGATGTACATAATAGACAAGTGGGTGAGGGTGATGGTGAGTGGGTGGCAAAAGAGAGAGGGTTGCAAATATATATTATACAATTCATATACAGTTGTTTTGGGCCGATTATCTACTCGGCAGCATCGGCAAAGTTGTGATTTAGTATTTTCCACGCCGTTAATTTATTGCCAAGCCTACCACGTTACGGTTAAACATAGTTCATTACCGCGGGCTGTAATTAAAGCTTATAATAACGAGTCGTAACCCTCGAGGCCTCCGGTCTTGTAAATCTTGTGCGGCCCGACACAACCCTATATCTATACATTTATAACATACATACACACACATATATATACATATACACATGGTTCATCTCATTTTCACTCCGTCTTTTTCTCTCATATTCGGTGTTCTAAACTCGCCAATCCGGCTTTTGCTGTCGTCCTATCTTTTGATACACCTACATATATGTTATATGTATACATCTGTTCATAGAAGATGAGGCGAAAATACCAAATGAAACGAAAAATATTTTGTATCGATACTTTCTTTCATCAACCAGACAGAAGATTGAGAGTCTATTACGAATGAATACAACTCCTATAGGTAATTCTAAGTTATTTTCCGGTCCCCCCTCCCCCCCCCCCCCAAGTAATTCATGTCTCTACGTGAGTTTTTGTTTTCAAAAACCGATTGGGATTATATGTACGTAACTAACATGTTCATTGGTATATAGCAAGGGTAAACATACTTGTCTGTATACTATATATATATAAACAAATATATAGAGGAAAAAGGATGACTGGATTCGTGAGAGAGTAGGATGAGTGGGTGAGCGAACGAAGTAGATGGAGGTTGAATGTTTCTTCTAGGAGCCCGCCGCGCGATTTATGGAGCAAAGTGACGGGAGGTGTTTATTGTGCAGCATCTGTTACGTTACTATGGCCTCCACTACACTCCAACTCGTCTCATTTGTGCGCGCTTTCTTTCTCACCAAACCTTTATATATTCCTTATACACTCATCTTCCTCTCTCTTACTTTCGCTTACTCGCACTCACTTCTTCATCCTCTTCTTATTTTACTTCAACTTCTATACTCATCGTGCGATCCTTTCTCCTATATACCTACTATTGCTCTTCGTTCGCAAGCTAACTTGCAGAGTTTCACGCCAACCCACCATCATACATACAACAGACACCCTCGATTTATCGTTTTGAATTAGATAAAGTAAAAAAATAAGGCTCCTTTGCATCTATATCTATATGTATATGTATTTATAAAAGTAGATTCTCTTCATCGTCAAACTAACTAATTAATCTGGATATCATGGAAGACCCATATATTGTCGTTGATTATTTCAAGCAAATATATACTACAGATACCAATATCCTAAATATATTCTTTATATCGGTGATATATCACGGAGAAAAATATTGATATTGAATAAAATTAACCTGTATAGTTTCACTGGCGCCGCAATATCATGCGATAATATGCAAAAATATTTATCTGAATGTATAGAGTATGAAAAAAATTATATTTTCACAATATATACCGATTAAAATTTGTATTTCCTTGTCAACACACGTTCACCATCGAGATAATTTTTAATTAGATGAAAAGAGAAAAAAGTCAATGCGAACAGAAAAACAAAAGGTGAAAAAAAAAAGAGGTATGCATATTCTGTAGGTCCACTGAAAGGTCATGATGTTGAAAGCTTTATAGTTTATAATACCGCCTATTTTTACAGAAGGAGTGAAGGACAAAGAGGAAACGACTACGACGATGACGACGGTGGCGGCAGTGGTACGCGCTGAGAAGCGTGTCATACGCGACGCGTCAAGTGCAGGCCATGTGACGTCAGCGACAGCTAACAAAGAGCCGGGCGTGCGCGCGGGTGGTGGCGCGACAACCACGAGAGAGGAGGAATGGAAAAGAGGGCCAAGCGGCGACTAGCAAACGCGCGATAGAACCAACAAGCATCAAGAGAACGGCGCTCGAGAGTATATTATACCTCTGTATATGTATGGCTAG
Organism: Zele albiditarsus; assembly: GCA_958496275.1. Lineage (NCBI taxonomy): Eukaryota > Metazoa > Arthropoda > Insecta > Hymenoptera > Braconidae > Zele > Zele albiditarsus. The sequence goes on from OY292410.1 coordinate 15,109,437, forward strand.
CACGGCAGTGCACTGGTAAGTGAGAGACGAAGTGCGGGAGTATATATGTAGATGTTGGCAGGGAAAAGGGGATGCAAAGGGAACAAGAGGGTTTATAGAGGGAGTGAGAAGCAACTCGCGAACAAGCGAGGTTTATGCCCAGAGTTAGAATAAGGGGGTGAGGGTTTGAGGTGCAGAGAGGAGGGAGGAGAGAGAATGAGAGACGTGTCACTCACTTGCTCCGTGTCACTTACACAAACAGACGTACATCACGGGCAGGCAGGCAGCTAGCTACGTGTTCCCTTTTATGTTCCCACACGCGCGCTCGCATAAACCTGTCAGTCTCGTGTCACGTGCAGCGCAGTCATTCACTGTCGCCGGCAGCGCACCGGTTGCAGTCATATACTGTTGAAGGAGCACACTCTGTGTGTGCAACGATGACGAAGGCGACGACGACGACGACGACGACGACGACGTCGAGAATGACGACGATGTTTGCAAATATGACGAAAGAATGAGAAGTATATAATGTTTTCAAGTTGAGCACCGGATGGGCCACATAATACATACATATCATACAAAAATGTACAACATTTTCACACTCATTTCCCCGTTCATTCAATTATAATAATTAATACAGATTTATTGATGATATTTTTAGAATTTACAAATTTGAATGACTTTTCATCATCAGCGAGTGATGGCGAATATATCAGTGGAATACGAAAATCAAATGGTTGCAATGGAATTTCTAGTCCAACTCCCTCGTGAAAATGACAAATTATGCGAAAAAATAAAAATTTATTTCCAATCTTCCTTGCAGTGATGGAACGACCTTAAAATATTCATGAGTTTGATGTTGAGGTGCTATTCAAAAATGTAAAAAATGTTTAATGACCTTTTTTTTTTTTGTCATGCAGGAAAAAGTGAGTAGGTGGAAAAATATTTAGTGTGAAAATTGAGAACGATGAAATGTGCAGTAAGTATTCATCGGGTTGGATATTTTATGAGATATGAAAATGAGAACGGTGATAATAAAAATGATGTAGAGGGCACCTCAGAGTCGTTTCTGAAGGCGCCACGAGTCACTCGTCAGGTTTATGCGAAGACGTCCATCATGCACCGCGTGACAGGCTTCATTGCCTCCTGGCCATGGTGAAGCGCTCCGATTCCACGCTTCTCCAATTCTATATATTCCTCTCTCATCTTTTCTTTCCGTCTCTTCTTCACGCGCACTTTTTCTCCCTACCCTGATGCAACGACCGCAGAAGCCAGGATTGCTCACATATATCTATATATCCTTTCCACTCCTCGTCGTCATTTTCTCCAAGATCCGTTTTTCGCTCACTCTTTCTCGCTAAATTTCTCACTCATCCGCCCTGTTACTCTCTCTCTCTCTCTCTCTTCCTCTCACTGTCTGTCCAAGTATACCAAATCTTTACGAACGAGGAATGACGGGAATGTGGCCAGACACGATGCACATCAGGGTTGAAGTGTTCATATACATACAATCTCTCTTTCTCAACTGATGGAACGTCCTGTACCTACTTACTCTCTCGCCATATATAATATACCTATGGGTTGAAACATACATATATAAATGGATGAAATGTCTACTATATACATACACCTTCGGCGGTACATCTTGCCTGACGTATAGGATTTTATTCGTGAGTGCACGCGAGTAGAGCAAAAAAATATATAATAAATATATATATTTATATATGTTTATGAATATAGTTATGGACTGAGAAATTTTCTTGCTCGGAGATCATGTAAAGCCACTGGAACGCACTGAGACGAAACGATCTACGCTTGTATATATCGACAAGTTGCGCAATATATCGATTGTTAATCAATCGTCGCAAATGATTATGATTATTATCGCCCGCGCAAAACTTCGTTTCAACTTTATGGGTGAGATAAAACATTATATTCCGAGATTTATTATTGATTTATAACTCCACGCCAGATAATATGCTACAACATTGTGTGTCGTGCGTGTGTATATAAATTATTTTTATTACTTTTTTACATTTTTTTTGTTGCTTTCCGTTATTTCTTTTTTTAATTTCATTCTCTTCAATTCGAACGAATAAATTTGCTTTAAGGCGTCGAACATTACGCCTTCGTCAGCGGAGGAGGACATTCTTTATGACATACATATACTTGTATATATGATGTGTCCTCGGAGTCCAAGCATTACATATATATTTATATGTAGTGACCTCAATATATTACCAATCGTTGATTAATAATAATTGTTTCTGATTTATCATCGACGTATACGCATTATAGAGATATTGTTATATCTCGAATTACAGTATTCGCATATTAGTCGTGGACCGTACAGACATTGTGACGAAAATTAATTTAACACTATGAAAACAGTGGCGTATACCAAGCACAATGGTAGAACCATAGTTTCCTCACTTGACGTTACGCTACAATTTAAAAAAATGTGTTTTACATATCTTTTGATTAAAAAAAGGAAAACGCACAGTAATCGTATGGTCTTTTTCATTATTAATTCTTTACTTATACGTCTGTATATATTTCCGATTAAAATATTCGTTGTGCAGGCAGCCTTAATCCCAGCAAAGTGTGGCATTTATTCGAAGTGAGTAGACGCGCCAGGGTGACCGGTTGACGGACAGCCAAGTCACTGACCCGCGGCAATATTCTCTCTCGTTTCTCTCTTTCACACGCGCGCGTTACTCGCCGATGCATGGCAGCATTACTGTATGGTATATATACATATACACTATATATATATATATATATATACATGGTCAACAGTTGTCGTCGTCGAGACTCGCGCTCCATTCGCGCCGATTAAGTCGCCAACTTGCCGGCGCTTATCTCTTCCTACGAGGCGAAAAACGACAGAGAAAACGACATATGTATACATGCGTATATATATATATATATACATGTATCTCCCATGCATATATGAAAAGCGCCTCACTTGGTCCGTGACGTTTTAATGACGGATCTCAATTAGAATTGCGACGTGTGCGTATAGATATATATATATATATATACATACATAAATATATACGATAAAAGGACGTGGGGAAAATCACGCGCGAATTTACGTTAATGCACTTAAGAGTGTCTGATGTTTTGCAAGATAAATAAAAAATGAGAAAAAGAAATATTTAGATGAGGGTGTCAATCTTTTGGGTGAGTTCATGTATATACACTCATGCTTTAAATAAAACATACATACAGACAGACACGGACACGTGCACAATGTCCAATACAAATGAATGCATGTGGATAGTATTTGTGAATATGTCCTATCTATTTTATAGCGGTTGCAATTAGACGACCTAAAATTATCATTCAGCGTGGCGGCGCAGAACGAGGTCGTCGTCATCATCAAGAGACTCATGACACACTTAGTGGCTCAGTCTATCATTGCTTCAAATGATTTGTCTATCGAGCCAGAGCAATGAAACAACATTGTCACACATCAACGTATATATAAATATTTATATATACTCTTTTTTTTTTATTAATCACAATTCTTTTATCCTCGTTGTGTTTTGACTTTTTTTTATCTCTCTATGTGTCTGAGAAGACATATGTTTGAAGAGACATTATAAAGAAGACGAAGATAGAAAGGTGGTGGAGAAGTGTGAGAGAGAGATGAAGTATTTCAGAGGGTGTAGGATGAACGGTTCGTGTTCTCTGTTGCGTCGAGTGAAGTGCAAGGAGCAAGTTTGGACAGGTGACACTCTGAAAGACGACAGTTCGATGTGGTCACTTGTCTCTTTGCGAGGAGAAATAAAACGATTCCCCGCGGGAAATACACATACAAATGGGCACACATACACATATATGGACGTATACAAATAAAAATTGTTGGATGAGAGAGAATAGATGGAAAGAAATGAGAAAAAGGAAAGGATTGGAACGGGAGTATCGAAAGAATCTGTACCAGACCAAGAATGCTACAACACTCGTATGTTCTTCGCTTTTGTACTATACATGTCTGTATTTATATTTATCTATCTCTTTTCCTCCTTTTCTTTCATTCTCTAGCCTATATATTCTTATTCTATAACTCTCTCTCTCTCTTTCTCTCTCTCTACCTCCCATTTCTACCCTTTTTCCTCTCCCGGTATATTTACCGCCTTGTGTCCCCGAGTGGATCTTGTTTGTATCACACACCGCGGCTGCTTGCCTTCGCCCTCTACTTCTGCCAACAACGTTCTCCCTTCCGAAAAACTGTCTCACAAGAACGATTTATGTTTCCTTCGCGCGAAGGATTGATCCTTCTTTGTTATTGGAATATGTGTGGCAGGCGCCGTGCTTCACACCTCTCAACACTCACTCTGATGTAGCTCATCACTTTTTTTATATTCTCCACAAAATTTTTACCTATTCAATTTCACTTCCTCTTACTCTATCATGATTATTCCAACGAGATGTTAAACTACAATATAATTGTGAATGCAATATTATTTTCTTTTATTATATTGGTTCATCATTTCCAAAGTTTATCATTTGGAAATAATAAATTTGATAATTTCAGCTTTCTTCTACAGCAACAAATATATATGTAAGAATATTTTCATGCAAAATTGAAAGAGCGGGATCTGCGGGGCTATGTTATGTGTGTTTGTTGGAAGATGAGAGCGATTTCCACACGCGTACGAGAAGAGGTTTCTGGTAAAAGAGTGATTTATACGTTAGTATATACGCAACGCGCCATCCCGCGGGGGCCTTCTCTCTCCTTTGCTTTCACTCTCTCGTCGCTCGAAATACTCAAGAGCGTCTTGACGTCGACTGTTTTTCCGAGGATCGCCCTAATTTATGTTTCCTTTCAAGTTGGATCGATCTCCCGGTCGCCAAGATGTCGTCGCTCCATCAAGACGCGAGTGACGAGCAAGCAACCGTGACAGAGAATCACCTTTTCGTATTTCATAAATACTACTCTGGCACATTTCGTCTCGTCACCAATGATATTTCTTTCAATTCATCGTGTCATTTCGCACATCGTTATTCTCCTCTATAATACTCTTTCATATTGTCTTGTAATCTATTTGCGAAAGTCTTTTCTTTATAAAATCATCTTTCGTAATCAAATGAGAAATTCGATTCCCAATTGAATGAGTACGCACACTGATATAGTTTGATTAAATATGATAGAAGAAATATTGTGCGTGAAAGTGAAGTATCTAATTTGAAAGTATCGAAGTTGAAACAAATAGTATGTATATAAGAATATATGTAAATTTGCGGTGGGACGAAACGAAAATACAACGGCTCGTTTGTCGTATCGCTTGACATAACCCCTCCACTCTCAGCGGGCGCCGCTACACGAGGAATTGGTCTGTTACGGCAATCGTGACGTCGTGTTGTCCACGCGCGCACTCTCAAGAATTGCGACGGGTATAGAAATAAAGGGTTTTCTTTTAATTTGAGTCACGCGAAGAGAATAGTACGCGCGTCTGCCAATACACATAGACGCCCACACCAATACACAAATACATGCATGCCACAGACTGTTTACAATATTCACGTCTCCTTCTATAGCATCCACCGTCCATCTTCTTCCTCATTCCGTGTACGCTGCCGCCACCACCAACGTAGCTTCGACCGCGAACACATTTGTAAATGCGGCACGTTCCGCTTTTAAACCTATCTGCATGACACGCAGCCTCTCCAGGACTGCACTTTCGAGTTACGATCTCGCGCGCGCACACTGGGTTTCGATAAATGCTAAACGTGAACACGTGAGCTTTCTCGTCGGCATACACTTTATTTCGTCGTATATGTCCCGTGTCTCACTCCTTCCCTTTTGCTATTTATCGCAACCGCTATGTATATATATATATATATATATATATATATAAACAATTTACCTCTCTGTTTTCTCTTTCTGCCTCTTGCTCAGCACTCTGTCGATAACTTTAAGGACACACTGTGACCAGTTTGAGTGCGATTGTGTGTACACAAGTATTTTAAAACATGCTCATGAGCAGGTATATATATATATATATATATATATGTCGATGAATATATGCATACATTTATGTGGGTGTATATACACGATTACCCAACACTCGGATAATAGTACAAATGGCGGATAAAAAAGTTGTAAAACGATAGTATAAATATGGTTGAATGTATTTTCACTGCAATGCGCACACGACTGTCATCCATGTTGACCAGTTTGTCAAGCCAATGTCGTTTTACGATACTATGGCAACGACAGAATTATTATTAAGCAACATCATAAATGTCACACAGTCATACGTATATATATATATATAGGTTGAGATGTGTGTGAACATGGTACTGAGACGTTGGCCACCATGACAAAACGAAGCGTGAGGCGGCGAATGGTGGAGATAGCATTATTTCGGTATAACGCGGCGGTACCGGGACGGAAGCAAAGAACAAAGTATGAGGAAATAAGACAGAGATACGAGGGGGGGCAAGAAGGAGAAAGAGAGTACGGCCGCACAACTAAACGACGGCGTTTGGATATATACCCGCGGCCAAGTGGCAATAACTGTCCAAGAGGCCTTGTCCCTCGAACACTCATCTGTAAATATCCACTAAGACCACGGGCGTTAAATCAATCGTCACTTTGCGTCTCCGTCTTCGTGGTAGAGTGGTGATTTTTTGTTTTGTCTTTGTTTGTGTAGCATCGTCATTGACTTGAGATACATTTCTAATATTTTCAAACCAATAAATACGTGAAGGTCTTATGAATTTATGAGAGTATTTTGATAAGGGTGAGGAGCAGTACAAATGTACATTGTTTTACAAACCAGATTTCACAAAAGCTCTATATACCGATGAGGGTCAAGAGGAAACAATAATCTATCTATCTTCCACATGAATACAACTCAATCTTAATCATGGAGAGTGAAAGCTACAAAATGTATATTCGTTACAACACATAAATACATACATAAACACTATTCAGTGTGCGAAACACGTTTCAAAATTGAGTCCAGCAGCCCTGGAATGGTCGCGCAACAGTGGCGCGAAAGCTCCCACGGGGAACACATAGAGATTGGGGTGACTAACTCCCCTCCCCCGCCCTACACTTACTTCACCATCAACAACAATCTCGAGGTGGCGTGCTACGTTATTCCGTTAGTGTCTTAACAGAAGTGGCACATTGGCACAACGGTGCGGTAGCCGCGTATACACTATTCTATGGGTTGTGGCAAAATATATGTATATATATCTATACATTTTCTGACCGATACGTCCGGTTTTAGAAGACGGGTAGGGCGACGTGGCCGTTGCGACGCTCTCTTAGTCGAGGCTACCGTCCACTCTGGCCAGTAATTAAACAGCCATGAAGCGAGAAAATTGAATCAGTCGAAGAGACAAGGGAACGTCGACACAGGGGTGACGGGCCAACTAGCCACAACTATCGCGTCTATACTTCGAAGTGAGAGAACCGCCATTTGCTCTATGTGTATGTATATATGTATATAGAGTGAGGAGGCAGGTGGAGGGAAGGACATTACGGGTGGTGTGAGTGGAAGGTTTTGCTTGGCGTGGCATACTGTTATACCGTCGTCCGACCGACGAGCGACTAGACGACCGAGGAGTTTCGACCATGAACTAACACATGCACACATATATACACAGTGCAACGTTGCATTAACTTTGTCCCTCTCATTTGCCACACACTGTCACAAATATTCTATATATATATATAGAGGGTTCTACATGTACCACTAAGTGCTAAGTTCATCCAAGATTGTATAATGCTTGACACGCGATGACGATTACAGATCCATCGTTATATTGTTGATGCATGTCCAGTTGGATATTATTTATATGTATGTATGTATTCTGAGAATGGAGAGGCTTGGACAATATGATGGATTGTTATTGATAGTCCTGTTATAAGAGAAGGACGTTACTGGCTAGCGTAAATCAAGAGCCATGTGCTCTATGTAGGAAATCCCGTGACGAGGGTGATACACTTTTGGATGTGCTCAGGGGTCATGGCATTAAGAACTTTTGCTGACCGCCAAATAAATTTTGCTGATGTGCGTTTTTGATATTTATTCAAGGAAAGCAAGTTTTAATTTTTATAATTATAATTGATATTTTTTTACTTTAATGATTTGTTATATATTCGCTATTTTTCAATTTTCGTTTTCCTGTACTCACCAATCCAATGTTATGTCGTGCACCGAGGAGAAAAAATGGTTAGGAGTCTCCAAACTATTTCAGGGGATACATATTTCGTATAGATTTATTAATATTATTTTTTATATTTTTTTCTTTATACGTGAGCGTTCATTTTTATACGCCGATTGCTACTTTAAATGTAACTGAAAAGTTGATGCGAGATGTGCGTTATTTGCCTATATATATATGTATGTATATATGAAATAGCCTAGAGTCGTTTGTGAAATTGTGCAAGAAAGATCGAGGTTAATTTCCGGAATACAAGGGTGAACGAGCACCAGTGGCTCGACTTTTCGCTCGCTCTTTTACGAGGTAGCATTTGCCACCCCTCTCTTTAACTCGCCTTTTTTTTTTTTTTTTTTCTTCCAATGAGTATATAGAACCTTACCCCACAGCGACTATGGCACTCGCCATTTCTGCTGAGGGATTCATCGAAGGCACCCTTCGTTACTGCCACAAGAAGGGGATTCTAATGAAAATATAACAGTTCGCTATATGCCACTGAGTTCGTCTAGCAGCCTTCTGGCGCATCAACCTGACACATAAACTCTTATTATGCTATACGTTATACGGAGGCGGTGGCGGAGGGCGCTAATGGAGCCCACAAGTCAGCTCAGCTATCGCGTAGTATAGAAGCACGCGCGCGCGCGCGCCGACTATGATACCATACCGTTGCATCCACATCGTATCTACTTATTTTATATTTAACCGTCATAAAAAAGGAGCTACTTACCTGGACGGCGAAAAATATTTAATAATAAATTTCATAGCTATATGGCCGGTTTTGCTGGCGCACGAACGTTACGGACACATATCGCAATGCAATAAACCACCATCATCATCATAATGAAAGTCAGTTTCGAAAATTATTAATAATGTACACTGAAGAATGAGTATATATATAAAACTAAAATATATATGAATTTATATATGCTTCATTCCGAGCGAACAATTTTTTTTGTCTTTTAATTTACAGATGACTATTCGCCTGGATTGACCTGCCACCACTTGAAACAATGGCTTTTGGAGCGAATACAAATACACATATATACGAGCGTTTATATGCGGCTGAGAGAGATTGGTTGATTCGTCGAATGTGAAATAACAAAATCGATATCGCGGCAAAACGTATCCATAAATTTGGCTTCGTCGGGGCCATGGGTTTCTGTATGTATACGTCCGTATGAAAATTACAAAGCTATTAATTATGAGCACGATAAATTAAGCAGGCCGAGAGAGGCCATTATAGAGCGTAGCGTATACGCGAGCCCCGGTGAATTGTTGGTAAACTTGAACCAAGTACGCAACACGGTGGGGCGCTCGGTCCAACGCGCGGCTCACCAGCCATATAATAATGGTTGGTTAGAATGCTAATATATGTCCGGACGACGGTGGCACCGGGGGACCTTGCATCATCGGAGGACCCAACTGGGCACTCTGGCTGGTTCCTGGCCGGACACCGCATAATCTACACCCCGAGACGTTATTACTCCCTGAGACACTAAAATCTCTCCCCCAACAACGTTGCCCGCACCTCTTTGGTCCTGCTTGGCGAACATACCCAGCCTCTCTACTCTCCACCGCGACAATAGCACCTTTCCAAGTCCCTTCGACCACCACTATACAACCACTATTCTCCAATGCCCGTGGGACTAATTGCCACAGTCGGCGACTCCCCAAACTTACCACGTTCGTTATACATAAATCCAAATATATCTATTTACATGTACTCATGTACTTTCTTCACTAAATTATATTTCTGACATGATAAACGCGACATTGTTTATTGTCAATCATAATAAAGCACGCAGTGTAAATGTCACTCATGATGATGAACTTTTTTTTAACGAGTTATATAATGAAGATTGGTTGGACTCATCTCTGTCGTGTGCGATTATATATTATATATGGCAATGGAATTGCATTTGTTGTTGCGTGCTAGGACTCGAGATGGTACCAAGCATACCGGCTTTACACGGGGGACGACAGGACGCATAATATAACGGACGTGCATAAATCCATGTGCCAGTCAACAATGTGCATAAATACTGGCAGTTCCCCCGCTTGAAACGTGGTCTCTGTGGGTGGGTTGGAGATGGGTGGTTGAGTGGTAAGTACTGTCCGCTTGGCAGCAGGGGTATTCCAGTCACAATTGGATATATAGTGAGAGTGAGAGAGCGTGAGACAGAGAGACAGAGCAAAATAGGTGGATATGTTTCGAGGGTTAGGTTGCGACGACCCCTTTAGCAACAGACTCGTGTAACAACTATGCGGTGTCGCAGTTCCTCACTCCAAGAAGACAGCTTGCGGTTATGCTCATTCGAGGTTACCTAAAGGGATGCAGAGTGCGAGAAAGAGAGAGCAAGGGGAAGAGGGGGGGCGATACTGTCTCAACGGGCCACAATGAATACAATGGAATTTCACGAATTTCATTTGAAACCGCGTCTATTGGAATTACGTTGTATGAGAACGTAGGAAAAAGGAAAGGCAAAAGCAGAAAAAGAAACAATACAAATAGAACAAAAACACGTTTGAAATATCCATGTGAAACGTGTGACGATAATGGGTAGCATTTTCAGGTTGTTGTCGGGTGAGTAGATGGGAGGAGTAAGAGGTAAGAGAACTTGTAGTGGGAGCGAATTGTCCCAAAGACTTTGCGAAAGGGACAATAACGAAAACGACAGTGGACGTAACGAGAAAAGGACATTCTACGACGTGGCATTGTCTCGAAAGAGCGGGTGTATGTGAATATGTGTTTGTGGATGTGTGTCGTGGCTACCGTAAATACATGGATATACGTTTCAATCTCCGGCGTAATCCCGGATGGGCGACGGTATTAGAAAAGTTTGTTTGGCTCTACATCACGACGCTTCCTTAGTGAGCTTACAAGTATATATCTTTATCTATATGTCCATCTCTTCCTTGCTCTCCTCTCTCTCTGACTCCCATTCGCGGACTCACTGGCGAATGTTGGACATCGGGTGGTAAGAAAAAAAATATAGAAACGGGAGCAGATCTAATGTGTTAGTTCATTCCAGGCCTACGTGTGTTGGTTCTCTTTCATCTTGGTATCGTGATATTTTTATGTATAAAGCCCGGAACATACAATGCTAAGAAGCTAAGAGACACCAGGGACATTGCAAACTAATACTGATGTACACCCAATGCTATGTAGTTGAATCCAATTTCTTTCTCCTTAAACTTTTTCATCACTGTGTATCTCTATCTTTTTTGCGAACAAGAACAAACTGAACTGAAAATTTTTGGGAGAATCGGAAGAAAATCTAGAGCGAACAAACGCCCTAACCAAGTACTGAACTGCAGAGTAATGACCGGGTCCAGAGTCACAACTTTTTCAATCTCATTTCATTCCACTTCCGACACTATTTCACAAGCGTAATGATTGATAAATAATATCTTATCTATATGACTATTCGTCGTTGATATATTCGTCGTGTGGTCATCGATTTTTGTTTTGGGTCAGGCTCTATATGAATTTATACATTCGATGCTTGGTATTATCGGTGAGTCGCGTGTGCCCTCGCCAGTGAACACAGTATACAATATTTATATTATCCCTGCGACTGCAGCTGGCTGGGGCAGCGCCTTGCTATAGGACCGACGTTGAACGTGATTGCAATCCCGTTCATACATCTTGGGCTATATGGTCAGTGGGGGTGACTCTACGTTACACTGGGGACGTATCAAAACCGCCGGCTAGCCACTACCCATCCACGATACTATCATAATATTTTCAGATAAACCAACTGATTCCCCGTCCCATCTCACTACCTTTTTTTTTCTCCCAAGATGTGTATGAGATTTTCGATGTCTCCACAATTCGGACATTGAATTACATTTTTGCCCCCACGCATAATTATTGCACACTGATGAGAAGGGTTGTGTGCAAAGAGTAAAATGAGGTAGTAGTGCGGGCGGGAATATGCAGTAAATGAGGCGAAGCCAATCGTTTCATTGCATCAATAGTCATAGCACAGTTATACTAACTTTCTTGATAAATCCCGTTTACTTAGCCCCATAACATAACTTTACAGAATCGGAAATCCACAGCCATGGAAGAATTGCGATTTGTAACTTTAGATGAGGTCTCCCCCATTCTATTCTTATATACTACCACCTCCTCTACCATTTTCTAAACTTCAATATACCCATTCAACTATAGTTTTATATCTTTTCCATCTCCACGTTTCTATCTGTTCTGATAACCATGTTCCCGATACAATAATTTTGTACCTATAGATGTTGTCAAATTGTTTATAAAACCATTCAACTAAATGTTGAAAAGAAAAAGGTCGATATTATTGAGAAAATATTATGAATCCGATTGAAGGGTACGCCAGTTAAAAAGACCATGCGCTGAGTAATTTTTCGGATTTTTTACCTTCAAGAAATACGAACCCATTAGAGAAGTTTTAACATGTATCTTTTGAAATTTTTAACATTGAGGAAATATAGATGGAATAAAATTCTCATGTGTCTTATCAGTTGTGAAAGCTATGAAGTTCCGCGATTGTCCAAAAGTTTTGCAAGAGTTGTCCAACCATTGGTGACAACACTCCTCTTCATCTGAATCAACGAAAACGAAAAGTGGACATTTGTAAAAATATTTTCTTTGTCTGTCTTCTTCATTCTCCCTAACACATATTTTCTTAATCAATCTACAATTTTTCGTATTGGTCGAGTTGTGCGCCATCCTTATCATCACTGTTTTGGTCTCACAATCTATAAGAGCTTTCAACAAATTGGCATTCTTCTTTTGATTCCGACTGGGCACGATGTCGTGTGCGAATGGTTGACGCTCGCTTTTAGCTTTGAATGAAATCCAGACAAGGCTATAGCGCCAAGAGTGAAGTGATCTCCTTCTGATGCCATGACCGTGGCTCGCATTCGACCCGCTCGCGCGGGTAGCATTGTACGCGACTAATTAGTCGAAGCGCGAGATCGAGGAGCTAACGGCTTTAATTAACATTCCTCGTTCGTTCGCTCACTCGCCCACCACCATCACCATCACTACCATCCGCTTCCTTCAACATTGCCTCAGTCCTCCGCGCCATCGTGCTTTCCCCTTGCGCGTAGCGCACCATTGCCACCTTCTCCAAAGAGCAAATTGAAGGCTGTAAATGTCGAGAGGATTCATCCGAACCGTTTGGCACCCATCCTCCACTCAAACAAAATTAGAGTCGTTTCTTGTATGGGTATGTTAAAATTTATATATATATATATGCACGAACCCTGAATATATATAAATATAAGTATAGTGGTAGTAGTAATAGTGGTGTAGTGGTTGTACGGAAAGCATGAACATTTTTGGGGCCACAAAGCTCCCACCCTTCTCAACAGTATTATGGGTTTCAATATTCCACCGTCTTTTGTTCCCGCTTATATAGCTATCAAGCAAGATCCCAACCACCCTATATAACGCTGGCGTGTGTTCGCCTCGACAACGAGAAATAATGTCAGGCAATGGCAGTTTCTCAAAATGCTGTGAACAAGCCACACATCTAGTGGAAAAGCGTTCGCGCACACGAGCGCATACAATGCCGATCTCTATGTCTGGTGTGCTGGATAATGTCTCGTCGTGCTACCACCAAGAGCAAGTCTGAGTTAACTGTATCAACTCAACTCCCTCTAACCAGGTATGAATTGTTTCTCATTTGCCAAAACCAACTTTCATACCAGCGAGACAATGTAACACTATTTATGTTTTTATATATATATATACATATATTTATTGCGACTGTGAATTAATTACCGAGAAAATGGTCATGGCCATCATTTGTATGTTAATTTCGTCGGAATAATTGAGATTGGTCGATCGATCGACGCCAAGTTAAAGGTGCTGAATGCGCATCTAATTCATCTCATTCGTCTTACGGTAAGATAGTTGCCGGCTTGAGATCATCGATTTTGGTAGTACGCGTGACTAAGGAAAATTAAATGATGTAGACCTCGCTGAAGGAGAGTTATTTGTCACGGTGGTCGGAGCTACTCTTGAATTCTCTCTCGGTTGCACCCCCTCTTTCTACTTCAAGCAAAACCTCTATATCTCAGTCCTTTCTATCCCCACTGTATATATCTATATACAATTTCGCTCGAGGAAGATCTGTCCTCTGTCTCTACTTTCTCGTGCCCCGTGGCTTTTTCATTCACTATCATACAAGAAATACACTCTGTTTCATCTCACCACTCCATTTTTCCACATCAACAGGTCACCCTTTAATTCTATACAATTTTAATTATTTCAATATTCGAATAAGGCAATACAAATAAATCCTATTTTGGAGCATTTTAGGGATAAAAATTCGATTTTTTCATTCTTGAAAAGTTAATACAATAATGCAGAGTTCATGTAGAATGTGTGGGAAGAAGAACATTTTTCATACTGATAATTAGGTATTCGGACCTAGTAGACTTGTTCTCATACAAGTCATATAAATATTTGAGAAAAAAAAAAAAAAAAAAAAATTCAGTTCATAGTGATAATGTTGATGTAGAACAATATCCAGAGAGTAGGAGAATTGGCGTCGAGGGTGAGCAAAGTGGGGCTGCATATACAGCCACGATAAACAACGGAACACCATCGAGTTTGTGAAATGGAAGGGGTAGAAAACAGTAGCAGGGTATGGGGCAGTGTACGGGGCGCGAGGGGGATAGTTTACTCCTCTCGTATCTGCCGCATATAAATTCGCAACACTTGCAAATAACTGTTGTGCATCGTGCGATCGACGGGGCCACGTCCGGAAAAGGTTGCTTGAATTATTGTATTGAAATTTATACAAAACTGTATAACCAATTTGAATTTTGTTCCTCTATATTCTTCCCGCACACCCGCTGGCAAATTTTGTAAAAATTATAACTCTATTAAATCGCTGAAATTAATCGTTAAATTTTGGAGGGTCGAGAATTGTCCTTTGCTTCTCTTCGTTCAATCGTGTCACGCGGTATCACTGTTAAATAATATAGCAGAAATAAAAATTGTTGAAATGATATTAATATTTTTTTATCAGTGTAAATATAAATTTTTTCCAGTGCGCCATATATACAATGATTTTGTGATGGTGTGTGTGTGTGTGCGTATGTCTGACCGAGCCTGAACAGGCTTCATATTTTAACAATTAGTGCTGTAATTAAATAATAAATAAGTTCAAACACACGCTGCAAATATTTTATTGAATTGTTATATTGCTCCTAGAGTTTATTCGTGTCCAGGTTCGAACACGTGGTCGTATTGATGCCTGAAAAGCTGCAGAATATCGGAAATATACGATGAATAGATGAATAAGGCAACATACAGTAAATTAAAACACAATCATTGAGACAACGAAGACAGGACAACCACGAATAATCTTCACTTGGCCAAGCATCAACTTCTGACTTCATATACTATTATGTTGCTTTAATAAATTAAACACTGGTTAATAATATACTATCTCACTGCTAATCCTACATAAATAAGTACTGGGAAGATTGAGGTCACGTATATCCAATATATATATATATATATACATTTCTCAACTTTTTTTCAAGCCATATACTCTCTCTTTTTTTTCCAACAATCTTAACTCGTCCACAAAGCCCGCGTCGTACACGCGGACATCTACTTGTGATAACTTTTTCCTTCTACTGATGTGTGCGCTCGTGCGCGCGCGCACTCTCTCGCGTACGACGAAATTTACGCGAGACGGAGAATTAATGTATGACAGATTTGTAGTTATTACTAAGGCGAAGGTAGAAAGAGTGGAAAGACAAGTGGTCGCAAGTCGGCAGGAGGGTTTGGCGCGTTCACTCAAGCCCGCAGAGAACGGTGAAACAACCTATACAGAGTGAGAGGAAAAGTGAGAGAAAGGAAGAGCGGAAGAAAAGCCTGAAGCGCCCCAGTTATACATATATACTTTGAGAGTGCGCGTCTCTCATTTCGCTATCTCACTCATTCACATTGAGACGATGGCGCGCGGCAGCAGCCAAGCAACCAGGCATTCAGGCAGCGCAATGGCGGCGGAAGTGAGCCCATTACTTATTATAACTGCCTGGCGAGCGAGCAAACGAACGAACGAGGCGAGCAAGCGAGCGAGGAGCGCCTGTCAAGCATCCATCATCGCGACGAATGGCCTCCCTGCCAATAACATCCGCCGTCATCGCCAACTTTTCGTGGCCTTGCGTGTGCTACCCCGCTCTCTTTCTCGCTTTTGCGTTCGAAACCTCTTGCGATTATTTATTTGTGTTAATTTTCTTCGAGACGGTGCACACTCACTTGGCTCCTTATTTCTCAAACCAACTCTTCTTTTTTTTTTTTTTCTTTTTCATTCATCCTGTCTCACTCCTTCACTACTTCTGTGCAAATTTAACTTCACCTCCATTCCACATGTAAAACGATAAATCAATTGACTTATAAACAATCAAAATTAATCGCACATTATTTTCAATGACATATTGAAATGTTTTTGTTGAATGAAGAAGAGCTTTTGCGTGTATTATGTAAATTCCAAAATTGTAGTTAAACTAACACACGTATATATTTACAATGTAGGTATATAGGCGGGTAAAGCATCAGAGACGAGATATTCGTGGCAGGGCTGGCGGGTTTAGGCTGGGGCATATGGCACGTCGTATCTATGTTACTGGTGAGACAGCTGGAGTGACTCATAGCGGATTACAGTGATTGCTTGTTTATGGTCATTAACATCCTCCTGGTAGGTACCATAACTACTCTCGCATGGCGTCCAGTTCTCCCATCAACCAAACATGCCTGCGAGGCAATTCTCGCAACATAACATATACCAACGATCTATGTGTATACACTCTCAGTTTATCAATACAATACATATCCATAATATGTCTACATACATATATAGATAAACAATTAAATCAAATTGCATTCAATAATAATCATAACGTATGTAGTAGATGTTACGTCCATTTATGATATATCGTGTAGTATGACAATTGTACCTCAACACTTGGTGGTATCCAAAACATTTATTTTTTCTTCAATAATCCATCCGCCGTATTGAAAATTGAAGGACCCACACGAATAATGGAAAAAATTTAAGTGCTGCTACAATAGAAAATATAAATGACATGTTTGGTGATTGAAAAAATTGAGTGTTGTGATTCCATCATTTCCTCTTATTATTCTTGCGGACAATCTCGTCATCACTGATTCTTGTAGATCATCACACCATCTGTATATATGGTAGAAGTGGATAAATGTATATAGAATGATAGTTGGCCTTGAAAGCATTTGCTTAGGGATCACTAGATCGACGTTAGTTACCGTAACCACACACACACACACACACACACACACACACTCACACCATGTGAACGAGTATATGCATAGAAGTATACATACAATGCTATATCGCGTCGCGTAGCGATCCGTGCGAGCATTTAACGCGCTCGCCACCTGATTGATGGAAACATTGAGTCTGGGAAGCTTCCTACAGAGAGAGTAACGGGGTGGCTCCACGTTGTTGTTGCCACACTACTGTCCGGCGCAATTATACCTACATCACGCACTCTGAATTGTATCGCAGGCACATAGATCGTTCGGTGTGCGGTCGCTTTGGCTTGTTCGGGACGCCGCTTCAGCATACTGTCGATGTGCAGTAACACTAATACAACTAACTTTCTCACTCCCTATGCATATACTCTGGCTATATATGTGCGATGCGTAACTCGTATTAGAGGGGTAGAGACACTATGTATTGTCGATATATATACACAGATACAGATATATGTAACCCGCAATGTCCACCATCCGCGCGCCTACTATCGATATCGTCAACCGACCCCAGCCAACCCTTGATTGCCTCATTGGATCGCATTATGTCCATGCCATTATCATAATTCAGGAATTTTTTCCTAAACACTGAGCCACAGAGCACGCTCCGATGGTGCTTGCAACGCGGACAAGCTTTGGCTACGCTCCACCATTGGGATAGGTTATGCGATAGCTGATGGTAGTATGCATGTTCATGGCCCTTGTCTCACTTGCACATTCACGCAAAAACACATACACACGCGCACACTCTTGTTCTCTCGATCGATTGCTAAAACTCCATTGTTCTCAAAATATTTTAACACAAAAAAATAATACAATATTCAATAGCACATACACGTATTTGCGGGTACATGAGGAAGCACAGGCTTTTCGCCGCGCACCTATATATATATATATATATATATATATATATTCTACGTGTAGTTACTGCGAGTAAAATATCAAATGAAAGATGATAGATGTAGGATATTCACCAAACAATGGATCATTTGAGAGAAACTAAAATATTTCCGCATTGCACATTTCCGCGATCTAACTTGAGCTAGCGGTGAAACCTCCCGTTACCCAACCCATTCCATATCATCTGTAATGAATTGCGTATTACGGGTATAGAAATACATAGGAATATTGGTTGAAATTATAACATGACAATAACTCCACCCACCAGTTGGTTAGCTGGTATATACCTCCATAATTGTCGATCATAATTCAGGGCGGTACAAGGAGACTTGGACTCGGCGTTGTCTCGCACTGATGTACATGCTTAGGTTGAAAAGCGGCCTAGCTAGATACAAACTGTTGATACTTACCAGTATATAGATATATGGTATATTGTGGGGAGGATCGAACTCGAATGAGTACGTATATATATATGTGTTGAGAAAAGGGGCGCGCGAATTCCCTTAATTTATTGATATAATCAGCTCAGCAATGTCCCAACATCTAAGATAAGTATATGAGTGTCTAGATATATATGTATATCTGAAACTCATACACTTATTTATGTATTTCTGTAATTTTTATGTTTCAAATAAATTATTAGAAATAATAAAATAAATATCGCAATTATAAATACTCGAATGAATACAAAATAGTGGAGTGTTGATGAGAAAATCAGGTAAACATAACAGACGTTAATCGTTAATGCTGCAGGAAGGGCGAGAATGAGTGAGAGAGAGTGAACGATAGACGAGGTGGAGGTAATCACTTGGTGATGTACTGGAGTGAACCGCAATGCATACACATACGCAGTGCATATATATATATATATATATATATATTCTATTCGTATAGTTGTGGAGGTGAGTTGGTGCGCCGGAGGCGGCACGAGTATTAGAGCGATTGACTGCCGGACGTAACCCGTACGTGGCGGCCGGTAACACGTGTAACATACTGCCACCATGTATCTTCCTCCGTTCACGTGTGTTTACGTGCGTCCTCACAGGCCCATATAACCCATTCTATATACCTATCGCTTTAGCACATTCTCACCAAAGCTGTATTTAGTATTCAATTGTTATTGTATATCTTGCGAATCCGTGATGTCGCTGCGTCGAATTGATTTCATTTTTAATGATAAGGCGACTTCAATCTTTTTTTCATATTAGATAAGATTTTTTTTTAATTATCTTATATATTTATGTTATATTGATTTCTGTCGAACATAATTCCAGAAATTCTCGCTTTACAACATGCTCCGCAAATTTTCTGCAACGTTGAAGAAATATAGTCCATATTTTTGCTGAATAATGTAATTGTCATAATCTAATTATTGATAAAATGCCAAGTATAATTTTGAAATACTTTGATATGGCAATCAATAAAGTTTCACTTGAAAAAGAACTATACTATGTGCATGAATAATTGTTGCTTGAATGAATGAGGATGACGGTGAACGAAAGAAGAACTATTTTTAATTATCATACCACGGACAATATTGTGAATAAAAAAAAAGAAGCAAAAGCGGAATAAGTAAACGTGGATTAATTGTAAAATAGTGTCGCGTGGCTCTGTGGACTCTGCGCTTTCAGGTGCTTTATAGTGATGCGACAAAAATGTAAATGCGTATGGTATTCCGTGGTATAAATCTCACGTTAATGTCTGGTACAAGAGTGAGAAAGGGCAGTGGAGAGAGAATATGCAGGACATTGTGTTAAAGAGAGAAATAAAACGGAGTGTATTGTCCATATACTGAGAGTTGTCTACGCGCATACACGGACGTTCATTAGGAATCCTCGCCCCTGTATTCAGGCATTCCTGACTTCAAGTCACCCTCTTTTGGATATATATATATATGTAGCAAAAGCGTCACAGGGAAAAGAGAAGGGGATGGTGAGTGTGAGAGAGGAAGATAGAGACAGTATGGGACGCGCTAGTTGGGTGCGACGGGTGTATATACGTGTATATACATATAAGAGAGAAGAGTGTAGGACCCGTTGAGCGGTGGGTGGGTGAGGGTGGTGTGCGATAGATCAAGCAGGCGGCAGCGCTCCTTCGAAAAACATCCATAAAACGCAGTAGGGCGGACTCAGCGACAATAAACTCTACATATAAATCTTGTCCTGTGACGCCGTGATACGCTGATGGCGAGCACGATAATCTCCGAGAATGCGGGTCCCTTCTTCTTCTTCTTCCTCTCCACCTCCTTCTCCTACAACTTTCCTCCTTCTCCCCTCTTCATAGTCCTTTTTTTTTTCTTTTTTTTTTTCGTATTGTTCCTTTTATTTTTTCTCCATCCTTTGCTTAACGTACGCCAACAGCCATTTTCTCTCACCATTTATTTTTTTTTCTCTCCATTTTATTCTTTATTTTCATTCACTTCTCTTTACTCTTGTCTTAACTCTTGTGTATTATCACTTTTGAGGAACCCGGAATCTTCTTTTTATATTCCAAGACAAAGGAAGTGAAACACTATTGAATATTGTGCATGTATATAAATATCCAAGTCTTATAATTAATTTTGTTTTATCCTGCGTTAAAGATTTATACAGTAGAAATCACAGTGAGTCTTACATCTTCATATTTCGAATTAAACTCTTGCAGCTGATGTTGGTACATATATATAGCCTTTATTTACACCGCCCTTATTTCCGCGTCTATCTTTTTACGTATATATTTTCAGCATAGCAACCGTTATTCATATTCCCCCTAAATACCCTGTGCGTCTTTGGACACTTCTATTCATCGTTGAATGTCTTCAAGTCTTCTTGTCGAACAATAGCGCGTGAATATTCGACTGTTAGCCCCTTTGAAACCGCCCCTATATCACCATTATAACTTATATATGTATTTGCTTTTTCAATTGTTTCATTTTTGCACAGTGTTGATTCATCTCTCTCAATTCATCTCGCGATATTTAATTAAACTATTATCCAATAATAACAATGCTGAGTGGCGTTGAATCGATCGATAAATGTGGGCTCGATTGTTGATGCTAAGATGAATTTGTCACGCATCGTTGTCATTTAAGTCGATAACGTGACGAGTGTCGAGGCAGGGTGTTAACTAGACAGAGCGGCACTCAATTATTACCGTCACAGCTCGTATAGTTTAACTTCATCCCCTACTCGAACGCGTTCATATTATCTTCTTACTCGCTCTTACTCTGGCGTCATATATTTCGTTCTCTGTTACACGCTCGCGCGCGCGCGCTCTATCCACCTGCTTCCCCTCAACTAAACACTTTACGAGAGCAGCTTGCCTACACGTCGCGCGCGATCAGTGTCGTCGTTGGAACGCGCTTATCGAAAATGGCAGCCCGTTAACGGCGTACGTATAAGTAATATACACACATATATGTTATATATGTATACATGTATGTAAGTATCCAAGTATATATATATATATATTCATAAATATAGTTGGTATGAGTTAAGGCGCATCGCCTCTTCGCCGACATCATCTTCGCGTCTCTGTACACGTTTATATATATCTATATATTGAACTGAGACGTGACACTCGAGCGATTAAAATGACGACGCGTGATTCAGGACAGGAGACCCGACGTCGTCGACGGCGTCGACTTGGTTATATGGTTGCGACGTTCGACCAGACGTTAAAGCAATTACGGCGTATCCAACGCAATTCTTCTGGCAATGGATATAGTCACGCGACCAATCAAAAATGTCTTTTTCAATCTCTATATTTTATACTTCATGAAATTATATTTATTTGTATTTTTTGTATCGCTGATATTTCCTTTTTTTTTCTTTTTTCTTTCATCTGCCGTTCACTTAATGCTTCAGTTAGATGAGATTTCTCTCTTACCGACGCGTTGCGTTTTTTATGACTGTGACATACCCAGTACGCGTAAATTGCTCCCAAGAGAGGGAGCGAGAGAGAGAGCTGGAAGAGTGAGAGATAGGATAGAGATAGAGAGAAAAGTGGAAGAGAGCCCGATTGTACTCATCAATACACTATATACATATATATATATATATATATATATATATATGTATGTTGGACTGATCGCCCGGGGACAAGTGAATGCATCTCGAGCATTTTTCGTTCACCCGATCGGTCTCTATGCGTATAGCGCAGTGTGAAACGAATTTGCTGCCGCTGGTGGATCCTGCTGCTGTTGCCAATACAGTACTCTGTTGCTTTCGCGCTGCCATCACCACCATTTGTCGATTGTGGATGATGTAATGCACCGAAGATTTCTCCAAGGAATTGGGTGGAAAAACGGTGCATTCGCGAGATGAGATATAACACGCGTGCAAATGTTGGCGTAGAATCATTCGAGAAAATTGGATACCAAACACACTTCAAGTCATATATTTCAATATATATGAAATATAAATCAACTTGAGTTTATCACTCGCTCGAGAGCTCATAACTCTTTATACAATAATTCAAATCTATATCGTCGTATGATGATTTTATGTCCGAAAGTACGCTCTACAATTTCATTCATATATATATATATGCATACCCATAACGCATTTAATGGGTGTGGGTGAAATGGAAATACGAAGATATCCTGAAACACGAAAATCTTGGGGGTGATCCATTCCACCCTACCGTGCACTTTCCTCTCGACATATCCCACACAATTTTGTGGCAATTGGCATTTTCCTCGTGTGCACCACCAACAAAGTAACACAGGGAATTCAAGTTAGCATCGTCCATTTGGCAATAGATGCGCACAAGTGTACGGTGTGTGTATTTCTACGTCGCAGGAGCGGTATAGTGCGGGCCAAGGCAATTACCGGCAGCCGTGCTTCAGGATCCGACACAACGTATATATACAACCCCATGCCACTGTGTGCCATCCTCCCCGCGTGTTTCCCGTTCCTCGCACGACACACCGAGACAATCAATAAACAACACGTGTAGATAACAATCCTGTATAGGATAGAACCTCCTATTTTCTCCACGACGGCCACGGCGCTCGGATAATGGCTGTACGTGTTCTAGCGACCAAGGCCGCATTTTCGACTATTTCCTTCGTAACGTATTCACCGTCGTTCACCTTATGCACACGGTGCACGAATCGACTCCCACAACCCTCCAATGCCCTCATTCTTTTTAATCCTCCGAATTGACGGAAAATAAAAATAAATCTACAATACACATTTTCGTCACGCGTTTTTACTTCCATCTCATTTTTCGGGCATTACATTCGATATATTTATTTTATTTTCATTTCATTTCATCGAATTGATTTAAAAACATGGCTAACAAAATCTCTTATCCATATATACCATAGAAATTGTCACTCGCACACCATCACAGACACTTTCATCCCCTCGTTACGACTTAAATAGCAAATGAGTCTGAGCAAGACGGCAATAATAGTACATATAAATATATGTATATAAAATGCAGAAGAAAATAATATAGGACACCGAAGAAAGTCAGAGAAAGAGAGAGAGAGAGAGAGAGAGAGAGGAATACCAGAGGTGGGACTTGCCCTTCCGATAAACCGTCTCCATGGAATCCTAATAAGAACTGCACGGCTGCCATAAATAGCGGCCTTTCTCTACGGCAGAGAAACAAAGTGTATTGCCAGTGGCAGAGTCCTCGTGGAGTCTTTCTCCCCGCGTCGTTGCCATCCCCCTCGCTGAATGAGCCAGCAAGAGAAACGAACGTGCAGAGTTCGTCGTCACGGCGCAATGTGGAGAGGGGCAAGAGATTTCTTTCGCCGAGATGAAACGGATCAACCATGAAACTCTTGCACTAGTGTAAGAGAGGAGGAAAAAAACGAGATGGAAGAGTAAAACGATATCAAGAGAGAGAGAGAGAGAGAGAGAAGAATAAGTTGATATAGGGAAAAAGAGAGCGAGTGAGGCGCCAGGATACAGTTGGAGGGTAGGAACGCCGAGCAGAATCCTGAGAATAAAGAGTGCGCGGATTAAGAATGCTTCCTCGGGAGACGAGTTATAGTCGTTTCCTTCCCGTAGTTAGAATTAATCGGCCATTCCCAAGGGCAATGCATTAACAGAGAGACACAGGGCGCGCGGCGATTTCATCCCTTTACAGTTCGTCCTTTTCTTACCACCCTCATAGATTCGTTTACGCTTCTATCCTAAATGTCTTCATGCAAAAACCCACATTACATAATTAACTGTGAAAACCAAACAAAAAAATGATTATTCATTATTTTTAGTTATCGTGCAAATTTTCTTTCCTTTTTATTTCACACATTTGCTAATGTTGAATACGAAAAGTAAAGGAAGATGTTACTCTTTAGAGTTAGCCAGGATTAAAAAGAAATAAAAGTCGTTGTTAAGTCGGTAGCATGAAAAGCGTTATCGCTGAGCACGAGATATAATACAATACAGAATTTTGATACGTGCCAAGCATTCAACGTCGAAAACTTCGAGCTTCGTATACCCTCAAGTATATATGTATGTGTGTGAAGAAGGCGTAGGCGATCTCAGAGAGTGAGGGGGAGAGGGAGAGTAGGATGCAAATACCGGAAAACCTCGAAACTTACCGTCGGCTAATTACAATCTTGACTTCACCCCGGAGCTTCATAACCGGTAACGGCTCGCGCTCACCAACCACACCAACTTTTCGGCTTATTGTCCATATCTACTGTCCACAAGGGACATTACTTTATATAAATATATATATGTGTATTACGCAAAAGACAAAAAAGTATTCAACCAGATACGACGTCATACTGTATCATGACTGAATTTATCATATGTAAAAATAAAATTAATGAAAATCCTCGATGTTCGTCAACTCATATATTATTTTTAGGTTCAGAAACATCTGATATGTATTGCGACAAGTTGAAAAAGAACGTAAAAGTGAAAAACTGTTCGCTTCTCCACATAAAAAATTATATACACACAGGTATTGGAGAATGTTTGATCATTTTTTCATACAAGTGAAGAATTCGCGAGCAATGTCTCTCTGGATGCGCTTGCGCAACGTTGTCGTAAGTAGCTGCTGTCCAAGGAGACGACGAGAAATGTCAGAGTGACGTGGAATAGGCAGGTCCACCTAAAATCGATATCCGCACACTGGAGAATCCGCCTTGACACTCTCACACAACTCGATAAAATTTCTATAGTACGATAAACAAAACCAGCATATTTGGGTACATTTATTTTAATGTTGAGACACTACTTCACGCCAAAAGAAAAGGTAGTATCTCTCTATGACCAATAATTTATTATTATTATTATTATTATTATTATACGTAATAATATGCATACACATATTGTATTTATGCACAATGTTTGTGTGCTAATTATCCCGGTTCATAATGGATTGTTTCCGCACGGGAGTCATGCGCCCGAACAATACTTAGTTATTTCCATTAACTTGCGATGTGAATCACACCCGATGCGCCTCATTACGATAATTAATCACTCGCAATATTACACGGACACGGTTCGTTTCATTGTCAACACATTATTTTAATAGTGATTTGAGGAGGGTTATTTCACTGTACATTGGATTAACCAATTATCAATTTTTTCAGATAATTTAAGTGTCCATCGGAAAATATCAATTGAAATGTACTGACAAATATACATCTGGCAACAGAATGTAGGAACGGTAATGGTATGTGACGACGAAAGATATCTACAAAGTATGTCAGATTGTTACTTTATTTATTGTGTCGCGACTGGCAACAATGTAATTTTGTTTGGCACTTTAAATAGATCAGGAAATGCCGTCACGCAATGTCAGACGTGACAAATAGCCAACGTGCATTTTAGCACAAGTTCGCCTGTGTACACGCATCCGCTGAACATTAACGTATCGCTTATGTCTGTTCTGAAAGTTGACGAAATAAAAATGAAGAATATATATTTATTTTTTCATCATTTGATTACTCGTGACCGTTTGATTAAAAGCCATAAACGAAAGGAGTTCAATTGCCTAGTGTATTGTGGAGTCGTTTGCCCGCCCAATGAAAAGTTACCTTCCATCTCCACATCTATATCCACACATATAGATATACAGTAAAGTCTATCGTTCCTCGCGCAAAACCACTCTCAAACTACGTTATCTCCCATGAGACTATCTGTGTTTCGTCGCAAGGAAATATTCACTGGCGCATTTCAACAGCTGCCTACTGTATAATTCTACCTAGGCAGCTCGCTAGTGCGGACTCCAATATTTAGGAAGCCATGTCCGGGCTCCTTTTTACACCAAAATATACCGGAGAAAAGAGCGTCGGGATGTTCGATAAGTACACTGGCGTTGGGAAATGGACTTAAGATTTCATGACGTACCAACATGCTGAAATGGAGTCAAGTGCTTGCCGCGCACCATTCATTTGGTATGCACAGACAACTGTGTGACGAGACTTGGTTACGTTGGGATTCAAAATGACTTTGGGGGCACAGCCTACCAACACTCCAAGTGCATGTGGCGCGATCACCTATATATCTTGTCCCTTGGATTCTGCGGTGTCAAAGAACATCTATTCATTTTAAATATACTATTTTATATTTGCGAAAAAAATATTATAAATAATTCACACGGGCATTCCATTGGGATAATATAAATGAAGATGTAGACCGACACTTTATGGCGCGTTTTCGCGACTAGTAGTGACCACGGTGTTATATTGATTCGCTGATATTGTCTAGCAATACGACCACGGGGGCTAAATAGGAAATGAATTTGAGTTCGAAGGTGGTGGTGATAAGAGAAGTAAATATATCTTTTCATCCGGTGATTCTGCTTTCACTTACATCATACATACCTGTTCATCGATGAAGGAAGTTGAGAATAGAATAATGATGGAAATTAAGGAATGAATAGATATTCTATTGTATCACAACACATAAATATTTCGTGGTGGCAACAAGAGTATATGTCTGCTATATATATATATGTATATATCAATGAAATAAATAGTGGCGCAACGATGTAACGGAAAAAGTTACGAGCGGTAGATTCGGAGCAGAAGGACAAGACGCATCCTATGAATAATGGATCTGCTCGGCTCATTATTCAGGTCATGGGTCAAGGGCAGTTTTATACGTTGAAACATGGATGGTAGTCGTTTGGCAAAAATTTTTTCCTCCATGCTCCTTTTTCAGTGTTGTTGGCTCTCATTGTCCCACTCTCATCCCATTCAGTAGATCGAACAAGGATGAAGTAGAATAAGAATGAGAATACGT